>CM055021.1:12537469-13153431 GCA_029204005.1 Salix udensis | reverse complement strand
CCTCAATACCCAGAAAGAAGTGAACATCACCAAGGTCACGAAGCTTGAATTCGGAGCTTAGTAGCTGTATTAGCTTATGAACCATAGCAGAGTCGCTACCTGTAAGTAGAATATCATCAACATACACTAGGAGATAGAAGATATGAGTACCATTAGACAAGATGAATAAAGAGGTGTCAACTTTTGATGCCCGGAAACCAATGGAGAGTAAAAAATTACTGAGACGAGTGTACCATGCTCTTGGTGCCTGTTTTAAGCCATTCAAATGATTTGTGCAATTTGCACACATGAGATGGAAGAGAAGCGTCAACAAATCCGGGAGGTTGCTTCATGTAAACCTCTTCAGTCAGAACTCCATTGAGGAATGCATTATGAATATCAAGCTGATGAATCTTCCAATTTCGCGACACTGCAATAGAGAAAACAAAGCGCATAGTGGCTTGCTTAATAACTGGGCTAAAAGTTTCAGCATAATCAATACCTTCCTGCTGGCTAAAACCTCTAGCAACAAGTCGCGCTTTATAGTGCTCAATACTACCATCAGAATGATGTTTGATCCGATATACCCATCGACTACCAACGACATTCATCAAGGGATGAAATGGAACCAGAGACCAAGTGCAATTAGAGCGCAGAGCGGCAATCTCATCACACATAGCATTATGCCAAACTGCATACCTGTCAGCATCAGAAAATACAAAGGGCTCTGAAGTAGGAGAAGATAAGACCCGGGTGGAGTCAGATGTGGCGGCAGCGAAAGCCACTAGATTTGCTGTCTTCGGCTGCCGCGGTCAGAGAGTCATAGGATGTCTACTAACTACGGACGGAGACGCAGGAGGTGATAGCTGCAGTGAAGGTACCTGCGACAACTTATAGGAGGATAGATCCACCATGAGCTGCAAGCCAGCTGAAGTGGATGATGAAGAACCAGCCGCAAGACGAGAGCTGTTAGCCGAGGAGGGGTTGGAAGCTGGACTGGAAGATGCCATAGGACCATGAGGAGATGAAACCATGGGAGGAACTGAACCTGCATCACAAGGGTTAGATAAACAAGCAGGTGATGATGGCCAAGGAATGGGTGGAGGCTGTGGTATGGTAGCTGTTTGCAACGGTATAGGTTGTGAGGTGGTTGTTGGGCGATTAGGTAGTGATGTAAAATTTTGCAAAATGGGAAGTGTGACAGTAGTAGGTTGAGTGGGTGTGGGAGTGACGTGTGAAACCTTTGCAATTTGTTCAGAGTTATCAAAAGGAAACACATGTTCATTAAAGCGGACATGACGAGAAATATAAATACGGTGAGACGCAATGTCAAAACATCTATAACCTAGATGCAAGGAACTATAGCCAAAGAAGACACATGGAGAGGAACGAAAATCTAATTTATGGTTATTATATGGACGCAGAAAGGGAAAACAAAGACACCCAAAAGTACACAAAAAATTATAATCAGGAGACCTTTGAAATATGCAATCAAATGGAGAACGAAGACCAAGAATGGGAGTAGGCATGCGATTTATTAGGTAAAAAGCGGTCTCAAAGGCATAATTCCAAAATCGAAAAGGTGCTTT
Organism: Salix udensis; assembly: GCA_029204005.1. Taxonomy (NCBI): domain Eukaryota; kingdom Viridiplantae; phylum Streptophyta; class Magnoliopsida; order Malpighiales; family Salicaceae; genus Salix; species Salix udensis. The sequence continues at coordinate 13,151,863 of CM055021.1, read as the reverse complement.
ACACTGCCCTAAAAGAGTGATACCGGTTTCTACAATATGCCTATGACGACGTTCAACGGTACCATTTTGTTCATGAGTGTGTGAACAAATCAGACGATGTTGGATACCAATGATGTTGAAAAATGTGGACAATTTGCGGTATTCACCGCCCCAATCAGTTTGAATAAATTTTATTTTTAAAGAAAATTGACGTTCAACAAGGGTTTGAAATTGATGAAATACCGCGTAAACATCAGATTTGGCAACAAGCGGATAATACCATACATATTTAGTATAAGCATCAACAAATATAACAAAATAACGATATCTATCAGAAGAAAATAGGGGAGCGGGACCCCATACATCGCTAAAAATCAATTCAAGCGGAGCAAAAGTTTTGTGACCCGTAGGTCCTAAAGACAGACGCGATGATTTTCCTAAAGGACAACTTTGACATTGAAAATTAAGACGTTTGTTGTTGCAAATGATCTTACTTTTCGAAACTAACAATTGAAAAATACGTGAAGTAGGGTGACCTAATCAGCGATGCCATAAATCCACAGAGGCAGAAGTGCACGAAGACCAAAACGCTTGAGGAAAAGACTTGACGAAAGACCGGGTCAAGGCATAGAGACCATCGTTACTTTGACCAGAGAGAAGTACTTCATGAGTGTTGAGATCATTGACATAAAACACATGATAAACAGAAAGCAAAGGTTTCGTAATTGATGGAACATGAAGTACATTAGATAAAATGAAAGAACGATGTGGTGTGTGTATTTTTGTATGGCCAAGATGAGATATAGGTAGACCCTTACCATTACCAACATGCAAATTATCATTACCCAGATACGGTTCGGCAGTGGTCAAAGTGGCAAGATCGGGTGTGACATGCTGATTTGCGCCGGTGTCCGGAAACCACTCAACAGAACTAGTTTGGGAGGGATTGCGCTGCACCATATTGGCAGTGGATTGGCCATAACTTCGCTGCTGGAATTGAGAACAATGAGGGGCTGTATGGCTGAAATTTTGACATAGTTGGCAGCGTGGATTCTGCCCCCTATTGCGCTGCCAAGTGCCCTGAGGGTTGTGATAATCAGGTCTGAAACGTCCCCTATTGTTGCTGGATTGGTTGGGACGCCATCCACCATTGAAACGCCCCCTGCTGCGACCAGAATTGCTAAAATGCTGGCGCTGTGCAACCATGGCACACGGTGGAGTGGGCAGTAGACGAGCATGAATTGCAGCTGAAGATTTGTGGAGAAATTCATGTGTGAAGTGGCTGTGAAGTTCTGCATATGCTATGGGTTCTTCCTTGGTAATTAGACTTGTAACTAAGTCTTTAAATTCTCCCCGCAAGCCACGAAATACATACAAATTAAAATCTGTAAGAGAGATTGGTCTCCCCGCAGCAACAAGTTCATCAAATAACACCTTTGCCTTTTGCATAAAAAGAGTGACAGATTCATCACCTTGTCTAAGCTCCTGAAGAGAGCCATGGAGCTGTATAATACGGGAGTTTGAAGTGGAAGCAAGGGCTTGCTCAAGTGTGCGCCAAGCTGAGCATGAGCTTTGATAGCCAACAATGAGGTACAGAACCTCCATGGATAGAGAGGAAAGAAGTGCACTGAGAATGAGCTGGTCTTGTTGTTTCCAGCGAAGGAAGAGTTGATTAATCTGAAGAGAAACACCATCTTCAGCAAACACATGTGAAGGTGGACATATGGTAGAACCATCCACAAAACCGAACACTCCTTGGCCTAGGAGGTATGGCTGCATCTGCATATGCTAGTACAGGTAATTTGTATTTGTTAACTTGAGAGAGATGACTTGATGACTGTGAGAGAGGGAGATAATGGTTGCTGTGGCAGATGCATCAGACGTGAGTTGAGAGAGTTAATTTGTATTTTGAGAGGTGAAGAGAGATTGGTCATGAGCAGAGGAGATATTTGGCTATGAGGCAGAGGAGGTCATGGGATCGACTGCAGGGGAGGCAGTCCGCACTGCCGGAGAAGAAGTCATGGGTGTAGATGAGGTTGGCGGCTGTTCCATAGAAAAAGAGAGGCTGGGAGAAAAGTAGGTTAATTGTTTAATGTGCTCTGATACCAAATTGGAAAATGAGAATAATGCTAGGTTGTGCCGTAACCAACCTTTCCATTCATATACAATACATTACAGCTCAGCACATACACACAATAGTTACTGTAAGGACTACAATAGATAAATAATCCTATACATGCTATACATTATGTAATAACGTTGATTCGGCCCAGCATACTTCTCTCTTTTTTTGGTTGGGCTAGACCTGTGTAACACCCCCTACTCTTGGGGAAGACCAAGTAAAAAAAAATTTCTCAATCACAAGCAAACAGTAACATGACCCCAAATAGTAACAGGTCTCAAAACAGTAACAGGCCAGGTCCCGAGACAATAACATGTTCTCGAACAGTGACATGTCCCAAAAAAATAACATGCCTTAAACAATAACAGATCTTCAAATAATAACAAGTCTCAAAACAATAACATGTCTCGAAACAGTACATGTCCTGAAACAATAACAGATCCAAAACAGTGACTGATCCCGAGACAATAACAGATCCAAAACAGTAACATATCCCGAGACAATAACATATCCAAAACAGTAACATATCCCGAGACAATAACAGATCCAAAATAGTAACATGTCCTGAAACAATAACAGGTCCAAAACAGTAACAGATGGGTAATAACATAACCCTTAATTCAATCTTAACCCATTCATCCTGGGTCTACAAAACCTTAAACATCATCCCCATCACAACCATTATTAATAAACCATGCATTTAACATCATTCAACCATTTACACTAAAGTTGATATACATCTAGTCATTGTTTAATAAAATACGACAAACAAGTTAATTTTCTTATATTCCAATATTTTTCCAAAAAGGGTGGGCATACATATCAGTTTGCCACATTTACTTTATACAAATTACTATTGGATACATAAAACCTAAGAAACGATAGCTTTACTCCTGACGTGAAGATAATGGACCTGAAATAGAAATACAAGATAATCTCATAAAGAAATTCTCGAAGAAATCATATTAAAGTTATTAAACCCACGATATCCATCATATATAATTGAAATAATCAACATAGCTATTCGAAAGTCAAACTATTTTCCCTTTATCTAGGATCCTAACATATACTAAATGTATGTTAGCCATTTATACCGATCCCTTTACCCGGGATCCTGGCATACACTGAATGTATGATAGTTATTCATGGTGATCCCCTTATCCGGGATCCTAACATACAATGAATATATGTTAGCCTTTTATACCGATCCCTTTACCCGGGATCCTGTTATACACTGAATGTATGACAATTACTCATGATGATCCCCTTATCCGGGATCCTAAAATACACTGAATGTATGTTAGCCTTTTATACCGATCCCTTTACCCGGGATCCTGGCATACACTGAATGTATGACAGTTATTCATGATGATCCCCTTTTCCGGGATCCTAACATACACTGAATGTATGTTAGCCTCTGCCATGTTTTGTTTGTGACATTTCCAAACTTTCATGATACACAAGCCTTAAATATTCTTATTGATACATCATATCTTCTCAAACTTCCACCAAGACTTTAAGCATAAATCACACATTTCTACTATGAAAATTAAATTAGAAACATAGGAATGAATCACCTACCTGCTATGGATGCTCTGCTCGTGGTCCCTTGTTGCTGCTGTTGCACCACACTTTTGTTCCCTCCTGCAATTTCAGGAAATTCTCATAAATCATTTCCAACCACCGATACTCTTCGTAACAACCACATCGAAACAATTCAATATGCCTTTACATTTGTTATTATTTTATAACTTTTGTCAATAAAAAAATATCATTATAAACACCCATTTTCAAACACAACTTGTTTCTTTCCTTTAATGCATCTCACTTCATCGTTTCGCGACCTCCCCCTCTTCCCCCCCTTTTTTCTCAAAGCTTTCAGCAGAGGTCGGATTTCGACCTATGCCCAGAGTTTTCACTATAACAGGAGTTATAGAGCTCTATTTTGTACAAACTTTATCTTGCTAGAAATCTAACATATAGGGCTACAACTATTATGAAGGGGAGAAAACCCAGTTCTGTCCCTAAAATTCACGAAATGCATCATGAATGTGACAGACCTGCTGTTTTGCAGAGACTACCCTGAACAGTCACGTTCGGTGACCCTTAACTAGAGTTATAAAATTCCAAATTAAATGAAACAAGTTTCCTTGGATAGTAGACATCCATAACTACAACTCCTATAAAGGAACCCAATCCTAATTCCCTTTTTTCCCACTCAAATTCTCTCCGGAAATCAAGAGGTGAATCTGTCAAGTTATTCACTTCTGCAACACATGCATTTGGCCGAAAATTGGCCTTGGAAAACAAGACTTCCCTCATTCTTTTCATGCTACATTCATCAATTTCACACAATTCCATATTTTCCCCAAAATGTTTCAAGAACCCTAATCCAAAATTCATAAAGAAAAATGATGCAATTTTAACCATAAAGTCACGAATCTGTTAGATGCATATAGAAATACTTTACCAATAAGGATTCAAGATCCTAATAGCTTGTAAATCACAATATCCTCCTCTCCTCTTTCTCTTCCTACTGCTGCAACCCAAACACTCCTTTTCCTCCACTTTCTCCTTCCAATAGTACTCCAAATCTTTGGGTTTTTTGATGTTTGAATGTTTTGGTAATCCTTAATCTCACTTTCACTTCAAAATTCTTCTCTAATTTGGGTAAGACAATATCAATATCTCTCTTCCTTTCTTCCCCTCCTTTTCCTGGAAATGAGAGACAAGAGGGGTATATATACTCCTCAATTTCTCTTATTGCACTTAGCCCCCCCATTTCCTTTAAATGTTTCTTTTTACCCCACATGTTCTCTTCTTATAATTTAAATCATAATCCTTACATTTATTTCAATTTCACCCCCCCTTAACATATTTTATTTCTCTTTTAATTTATTTCTTTAATTTAACACTTACATTTATTTCTCGGGGCTTACAACCTGCCCCAACTAAATCAAGGTTGTCAATTCCGTTTCAGTTGGTGCTTTGTGTTTTTAATTGGAACAGAATGTTTCGGTTTTAGACTAGACCTTGAGGGGGCATATGCTGTTGTCCGGTGAGAATAACACCAGAAACTCACCATGGACGACAAGCAAATGGGACCCCTCCGATGTTCCATGAGAACATAATAATGGTGGCTGGGAACCTATGACCAATGGGGAGTCACGGGCGTGACAGAGGTCACGGGAACGAAAGGTATTGGGGTGAGAGGCAAATGGGTTGAAGTGAGAGGAAAACGGGTCAAGGTGATAATAAGAGGCAGCCAGGTCATGAATATGGTTTTAATTCGGGTTACAAAAAACTAGGTGAGTTGGTGTGTTCTCATTGCGGTGAAATGGGTCATTCAAACCAAAAATGTTACGAAATTATCGAGACTGGTGGGATTTTTAGAAAAAACCTTGAAAAATATTGGAAAACCTATGGTAAATCTGACAGACGTGAAATAGGTACAACCCATAGCAAATGTGGTCCATCCAAGTATCACCGAAAAAAATTACGCACTCTATTATTACTAAAAATAGTACTTGGATTATTGATACAGGTGCATCCAATCACATAACTAAGGATTCCGGTAAATTAATCTTCCATAAACCCTTTTCACGGTCTGCTATCTACACTGCTAACGGAAGTACCTCCCTTATTATGAGGGAAGGGTCTATAATTTTGAATGACACTATAACCCTAGATACTATCCTCATTGTTTTATCTCTTGCGTATAGCCTTCAGTTAGGTAGTCAAATTACTGCTACTCTTGCATGCACGGTGTTAGGATTGAGAAAGTTTGTAGATAATTGAAATGGAAAGAATGAGTTTAGGAAGCTGGAGAAGAGAGAAAATAGAGGGAGACTGAAATTTAAAATTCTGCTGTATTGATTTCTGTTTTGCATACATTTGTTGTGTGTGTACTTCTCTATTTATACATATTTCTCATACCTTCTTTCATACTCTAGATTACAAATACAATATTCTAGAATATATCTTTTATACTCTAACATCTCCCCTCAAGCTCATGCTTTGATGAACCAAGTATGAGATTGCAGCAATGAAGAAGAAATACATGAGTACTTAACCTTGGTTAATAGAAATTAGGTTGGAAAATAGAAAGAAGAGAATAGAAAGATGAATTTGAATTTGATTGAGAAGATTTTGAGAATTTTGAGAGATTGAGAAGAAAAAGAAGAATGCTCAAATGGCAAAGAGAATAGAAGAGAGAGAAAAGACATTTTATATGTCTATTTCTTGATTGACCTTTCATTTGTCTACTTCAGTTTATTTTCTGAAGTTTTTTATCTTTGAGAAGAGAGGGATGAGAAGAAAGAAATGGGAGGTAAGAGAGGTAATAGAATGGGTTTGAATTTCATTTGTCTACTTCATTTTTTTTCTGAAGTTTTTTTTTAAAAAAATTGTGCTGTATTGATTTCTGTTTTGCATACATTTGTTGTGTGTGTACTTCTCTATTTATACACATTTCTCATACCTCTTTCATACTCTAGACTACAAATACAATATTCTAGAATATATCTTCTATACTGTAACACACGGTAATGTTGTGGCCTCTGTTTTGTGTTTTTTAGGACATTATAACCCGGAAGATTCTTGGCCTCATGAAGGCTGTGGTAAGGTGATAAATCTTTCTCTAGCTGTTTTCTTGCAATTAGTTGACATCATGATGGTTAGATTGTTATGTTCTCTATAAATGTAAACATATTTATGTTTCTTGTGTGCCCAAATTAGTCTCCCATTACAATCTTACATTCAGGTTTCTTATTATTTGAAATTGTCATTTAACAACCAATTTGTTGATTTTCCAAATTCTGCAATTAACTTTGAACCTATATTTTAAGTTCAGCAATTTGGAGACAGTTAAGTTGTAAAAAACAAATTTCGTTTCCAATTTCAGTTTTGCTCTTCATTTCTTGTTTCATTCTCTAATGGAAAATTGGATATGCATCTATTTGTTAAAAAAATAATGTTTTTATCTAAAAACAAAAGACTGTCATCTTTGCATTTTATTTTCATTCAGTAAGCAGTGAACAACTTATAAACGGAACAGTGAAATCTTTGCATTTTATTTTTTCATTCAACAAGCAGATGAACATCTTATAAACGTAAAACAGATGAAATATATCTTTACTCGGGTTTTCCAAATCCGGGGGAATCAATCAGTTGGAGAAATACCACATTTGTGCAAGAACTCCTGATTTCCCTTTTCAATCAGAATTGTTTTATAAAACAGTTCCAATCTTTCATAACACTAATATGATGCCTTAGACTAGTGGGTTTGAAGATTGGATAGGTTATGAAACCTTCTTTCCCTCTGTTCTTTTATTTTGTTTTTATTTTTTTAAAATCAGGGAAGGGATGGTTGTTTGTTTTTTGATTGTTGCATTTGGAAGATGATTGAGAGCTTCAAAGTGTTGGTGGGAGAGGCCACTGTTGGTGGCTTTAAAACACTCAAAGGGGATAAAACACACTGTTTTATTTCAACAAAAAAACTTACACACATAAGCTTGAACACTGTCAAAACTCTCTCTTTTCTCTCGTGTTTTCTCTCTAAAATCTCCCACTACTCTTTTCTCCTTAACTAAGCTTCCTATTTATACACAAAATGAAAGCTAGATATTTTTGACTTCAAAGATAAGATTTTGGCAAGTTGGAGGCGGCTTGCAGAGAGGCGGTGGTCGTGGATAGTGGTTGTTAGAAGCTTTAGTTGGGCGGCCGAAGTCGGTGGCCAGTGGTTTTGCAGTTCCTGTTTTGAGAGGTGGTGGTTGCTGGTTTTGCTTTGAGTTTATCCCAACAAATTCCCCCTTTAAACTCAAACGAGAGATGTCATGCCTAGCATGAATTTCAATCTTATCAATATCTCTCTCAATGGTATGTATATCATCATCCATTGCTTCTATCCACTTTCTCTCTTTGATAGCTTTATTGAAGCTATGTGGGTCATTATTTGTACTGAGACAAAATAATGTTGTGTCTTCCACGACCTGAGTAGCATCATATAAATCTTCTAGATTTCTCATCTTTCTTGGTTCTTCTGATGAGGATGCTTCTGGTGATGTTGATGATGTTCCTGGTGTTGAAAAGTTTCTCCTGTTGAATACAGGAAAACTGTGTACCGGAGACTGTGGCTCCTCTTCTGGTACTCTTGGATCTTCAGCAAGTACTGTTGGTACTTCTGCTTCATCTTCAAAGATCAAATCTGTATTGATCCATTTGATTTCTTCTTGATCCTCTTTCCATTCCCAGGTTTTATCTTTTTCAAAGATAACATCTCTGCTGGTAATCACTTTCTTTGTGATGGGATTATACAGCTTGTATCCCATTCTTCTATCTCCATATCCCACAAAGATGCACTTCTCACTTTTATCATCGAGTTTTGTTCTTCTTGCATCCGGGATCTTTGCATACGCCACACAACCAAAGACTCGAAGATGAGTCACACTTGGTTTGTGGCCACTCCATGCTTCTTCTGGAGTGATGGCTTGCAAACTTTTTGTTGGGCAGCGGTTCAGTAAATATACTGCACAAGATACGACTTCAGCCCAGTATTGTTTGGGCAACTTCTTAGCTTTAAGAAGACTTCTTGCCATATCAAGAATAGTTCTATTCTTCCTTTCTGCTATCCCATTCAACTGTGGTGTATAAGCTGGCGTTGTCTGATGTCTGATGCCTTGTTGTGTACAAAAGGCTTCAAAATCATTCAATGTGAATTCACCACCTTGATCAGATCTTACGGATCTGATGGTATACCCACTTTGCTTCTCCACAATTGCTTTAAAATCTTTAAAGCAATTGAACACTTCTGACTTCAACTTCAGAAAATATATCCAGGTCTTCCTACTAAAATCATCAGTAAAAGTGAGGAAGTACCTGTTATGTCCAGTTGACATAGGCTTTATTGGTCCACACACATCTGTGTGAACTAACTCCAGTGGCCTCTTCGCTTTCCAGTTGACCTCCTTGGCAAAGCTAGCTCTGTGGTGCTTGCTGAGGACACAGCTCTCATAGACTTCTTCTGGATGATCAATGTGAGGCATTCCTTTGACCATCTGCTTACTTGCAAGCATCTTCAGGCTTGTAAAATTCAGATGTCCAAGCCTTAAGTGCCAAAGCCATTCTTCACTGTTGGTGATGGCAGTTAAACACTTTGCTGCATCATACTGGATGTTTAGTGGGAACATCCTGTTCTTAGACATCTTCACAAAGGCAATCAATCTTCCATTGTTGTCTTTTACTGCAACATGACAATCCTTCATGAAGAGAGTATACCCTTTCTCCAGAAGTTGTTCTATACTCAGCATGTTGTGTTTGATAGCTGGAATATAGTACACATCAGCAATGTAGCTATCATCTTCATTCTTCAACTTTATTGAGATGTTGTCTTTCCCTTCAACTGGGACTTTGGAAGTATCTCTAAATGTGACCTGTCCTTGTACGGTCTCATCGAGATCACTAAAGAGGTCCCGTTGCCCGCACATATGATTGCTAGCTCCAGAATCTAGATACCATATGTGCTCTTCATTTTTGCCCAGTCCTTGTTGGACAAATAATGCAGCTGACCCACTGATGATGGCATCTTCGTCTGCATAGTTGGCTTGCTCATGCAACTCTACTGGAGCTTTCTTTTGGCATTCAGTGCTATAATGCCCAAATTGATTGCAGTTATAACACTGAATATTTCTCTTATCACGGTTATTGTAACCGCCTCCTCTTTCTCTGGGAGTAAAAGGTTGTTGTCCTCGTCCTCCTCTGGTGGTGTTTCTTCCACCTCTTCCTCTGAAGCTTGTATTCCAAGCTCCTCTTCCTTGAAATCGTTGGAAGCCTCCTCTTCCTTGTTGATTTCTTCCTCGAGGGGTATATTCATATGTTGAAGTCCCCCTTTGTTCATATCTGCCTTCATTCAGAGACAGTTTCGATTGCAAGGCATGCTCTATTGCCTTATCTCCATTTCTTCTCACAAGCTTTTGTTCATGAGCTTGTAAAGAACCCATCAACTCATCTACCATCAATTTATCCACTTCCTTGGATTCTTCAATGGCAATAACAACATAATCAAATTTTGGATCTAGGGATCTCAAAATTTTCTCTATAATCCGAGCTTCTGAGAGAGCTTCTCCATTTCGTCTCATCTGATTGATTATCACCATAATTCTCGTGTGATAATCAGAAACAGATTCCGAGGGTCTCATTTGTAAGGATTCAAATTCACCTCGCAAAGATTGAAGACGAATCTTCTTGATTCTGTCAGCTCCTTTGAATTTTTGTTGGAGAGCTTCCCATATATCCTTCGACTTTTCCGCAAAAGAGATAATCTCAAACGTAGCTTCATCAAGACCTTGATAAATGATGGTTTTGGCTTTGTTTTCCTTCTTTCTGTTGCTTCTAAGAAGTTGCTTCTGCACTTCTTCTAAAGCTTCTTCTACTTCTCTGGACGCTGGTTCATCATAACCATAATCCACAATCTCTATGCATTCTTGTGAGCCAAGAAATGCCTTCATTTGGATGCACCAATTATCAAAATTATCTCTGGTCAGCTTCGGAATGAGTGTCTAAGCATTTTCTATAGTCATTGTATTTGAAAATGACTATATCACCCTTTTTGCCTTCTCTTTTCACCAAACGGACACCACGGATGGATCCGGAATGGTCCAAATAGTAGGGAGCCGGTCTGATTTGGTTAGAAATGAGGCTAAAAACAGGTGAACCGGTCCAAAAATCACTTCTAGACGCTGGTCGGTTCGCTGTGAGTGAACTGGGAATATTCCAGGGAATATTCTTTCTGGCTCGGCTTGTGGCTCGGCTTGAGAAGTAGCGGCTCGGCTTCGTGGCTCGGCTCGGCTTGGATTAACGGCTCGGCTTGTAGGTAGCGGCTCGGCTTATCAGCTCGGCTCGGCGTAATGGCTCAAATATGGCGCGCGTGAAGATCACTCGTCTTCTTCCTCGGGGCGCGTGGCTGAGAGTGGTGAATAGTGTCAGATTTTCAGAGGGAGAGTGTGGCTCACCCCTAGCTCCGATTGAGTTGATTTTTGCACAGAAGAGTTCGTATTGAAGAGATCTATACTCTGAAATGATCAAAATTGGTTTTCGACAAACTTGAAAATTCGCATGTACCCCCAAAAACCTCTCTGTTTTTGACGAACGAGGCTCTGATACCAATTGTTGGTGGGAGAGGCCACTGTTGGTGGCTTGTAAACACTCAAAGAGGATAAAACACACTGTTTTATTTCAACAAAAAAACTTACACACATAAGCTTGAACACTGTCAAAACTCTCTCTTTTCTCTCGTGTTTTCTCTCTAAAATCTCCCACTACTCTTTTCTCCTTAACTAAGCTTCCTATTTATACACAAAATGAAAGCTAGATATTTTTGACTTCAAAGATAAGATTTTGGCAAGTTGGAGGCGGCTTGCAGAGAGGCGGTGGTCGTGGATAGTGGCTGTCAGAAGCTTTAGTTGGGCGGCCGAAGTCGGTGGCCAGTGGTTTTGCAGTTCCTGTTTTGAGAGGTGGTGGTTGCTGGTTTTGCTTTGAGTTTATCCCAACACAAAGGACACAGTTGCTTCAAGTTAAGCATGAATGTAAGGCAGAAAACTGTCGTGTTCAGTGTTCTAGGCTTTGTGAGAGATATCATCCGTGACAGATTGCTCACTTGCTGTACATTATTGGATGTCGTGTGCTTCGGATGTCTTCTTTGCCTGTGTTGTTGTGGATGCACAACTTATTATTCAGTGCAGTGCTTCAAAGTTTGATTTTGTTTGATGCAGGCATTCTCCTTGGACTTCAACTTGAGATCTCACATGAAAACACATTCACAAGAAACCTATCATATCTGTCCATACTCAGAATGTGGAAAGAGATATGCTCATGAATACAAGCTGAAGAACCACATCGCATCTCATCATGAAAAGGTTGGTTCCACTCCTTCACTTGTAATGTTTTTGATGTGCCATTCCACTGTTAAACCATCGAACTATTTCTGCATCTGTTCATTTACTTTCAGAATTGGTAGTCTCTTATAGTGAGGATCAACATACACTATGCACTCTGATGCTCTTGAACAAATCGATAATACTTGCAGTTTCTTTCATATGGTGAAGGCATAGTTTTCCACCTTGATGCATTAATTGTATATGCCATACCATATCTGCATCATTCATTGACTTACATTGATTTTTTAATATAGGGTACTTTTTGTATGCAAGAAAATGTAGAGATGAGAAAACCTATGATTTTGGAGGATGGTTCATAACTCAGTTTTAAGTGCTGAATGTCTTGGAATCCTTGAAAGTATATCACATATGATACAGATCTGTTTGGGATTGATTCAGTCTTGCGAGGATTTGTTTTGGGTGGGTTAGGGGGCTGGCTTGACTTTTGCAAATCGATTCTGTATTTTAACTGTTGACTCATGGAAAAGCCATAAATATGTTGAATTAGAAATAACTTTTGACTTCGGTCTTGTTTGTTTGTCGGGAAATAATTTTTTTTTGGAAAGTGGATTCATGGAAAGTGAATTATTTTCTAATGCTTGTTAGTGTCATGAAAATTGAATTGGAAACTAATTTCTTGCATTTGGCTATGCCATGAAAAATGATTTGGAAATAAGTTTGTTACAAAATTGAGTCAAAATTTTGATTGAATCTAAAGTTAACATTTTTAACTTTTAATTTGTCGACTCTTAACTTATACTACATCCATTTTTAAAAAAAAACACTACTTTGTGTAATTTTTATCAGTCATAATTCTAAGTTAAAAGTTATTTTAACTTGTTTTTCACAAGTTATTTATGAAAAACAACTTTTGAGTTGAGAATCAAAATCAAAAGTCTATTTTCATAAGTCATAGTCAAATGGACTCTTAAAATTGTTGCAACTCATTCAAGGACTATTCAGAATTAAAAACTTTGCACAGACAAGAATTTTGTTGCATTTTCAGTTTGGGATGATCTTTTGAAGATACATTTTGGATTGCAACTCAAAATGTGGCATGAACACATTCTGGCTTTTAGTTTTATCATGTTACTTGAAAATTCCTTTCTGATTCTCAGAATCTTGTTTAACTCTACAGAATTCGACACCAGATGTGGTGAAATATGCTACACCTCCAGAGAGGATACTGAAAAATACCAGGCCTCCTCCCGTGGTTTATGGCTCTGCTTCATCAGATAGACCCTACATTTGCCCTTATGAAGGGTGTGAAAAGGACTACATCCATGAATACAAGCTCAAACTTCATCTGAGAAGAGAGCATCCTGACCACGTGGCAGATGAGAATGCTGAGACTGCAAATACTAATGCTGATAATGAGATGGATGAAGCCAGTGATCAAGATGCTTATGGTGGAAAGCGTGTGAATGGGAAAAGTCAGAAACACGGCAGGCCCAAGCCGAACTTGAAGATGCCTACTGTAAAAGTTAGACACCGGAAAGGTTCAAGCCCGTCCCCCGCGTCGTTACATGTGGTGAAAAAACCTTGGCCAGTCAAGGATGACACTTTTGAAGAAGAAGACAGTGAAGAAACTGAGGAAGAGGATCACGAAAATGCAGAGGATGGATGGAGGTATGGACGAAACGACGACGATGACGAAGAGACAGAGGATGAAGACTAGGGCACCTTGGTATCCTTTAGGGCTTGTGTTTGTAATGGTTCTCAAAATAAATGCTAAAATGAGCACATGCATATTTTACTGGGCTATATTGTTTAAAGCTCTCTCCCTCTACTCCCCCAACAGAAGTCCCCTGTTAATTTTTTGCCAGTTACCATTATTCTTTCCAAAAGAATTTTACCCAAACAGACGCAGTCATACAAGTATCAGGTGGTTTTGGTCAGGATCTATTGTTATAGTGATGGGTGGAAGGCTGCTTTTCTTAAGAGTGATGAGCAGAATCTATGTAAAATTATATAGAAAAAAGAGCAGTGGCAAAACTTCCATTACCCCTGCCAAATCTTTACTTGCCTGTAAATCTGTTGAAGTTCACGAGTCAACTTTAATTAGAGTTCTATACAATTATAATTAAATTTGGAAAGATATTCTATTTTATTCCAAAGGTATAAAGATTTGGATCATAGAATATTTTGTGATGATCAATTGGGATTCCCGAATAACATTTATATAACATGAACAATAAAATAAAATTATTTGGAAGTTCCTAGGATAGCGATAGACATATATATAGTTGTTTAGATTTATTATATGAAGATCTAATCTCTTTTGATTTTTAATAATTCTTTAAAAAGTGATTTGTCGCAACTACATGTTGTCCAACTGTTTGGCCTCCAATTAGGTGTCAAATATGGGTGTTGTGCCATAAGTTTTACAAAAGATATACTTTGGTCATCAAACTTAAAAAAACCGCATATTATACGATTTTGGTGCATCAATATTTTTCAAATTATTTTTTTGTATAAAATTTTATTTTTTAGTCTCTGGTTGAGAGAGGAGAGAGAAAGGTTATCAAATCTAGGTAGTAAAGAGAGAAACATATTGTTGCACCGATTTAAGCACAAAACAGGTGATGTTTGTGTCAAAAAACATATCAAACTTAGATTGATATTTAGTTTCAGGTTGATTTTGATTTTTGGAATTTTGTTTTGGGTCTTTTGAGGTCAATGATAAGTTTATCATTGTAACTAATGTGTTTTTGGTCAAAAACAGGTTTTTCAGAAGAAAAAAAACAGGTTCTTGACAAAATGTATTAGCGAGCTAGTCTGACTTGCTCCGAACAACACTGTTGGCCTTTTTTTTTTTTTTTTTTTCTAATTATTCTTTTAAATTAATAATTTTGAAATGGTTTCTCCTCTATTTTTTTTAATTTCTATTTAGATTAATACCCCTCTTTATTTCATTTTGTTTAAACAATCTATTTTAAATTCATTTTTTTTGTTATGCATTTAAATTTAACTACATTTTCTAATTCATATATATTCTTTTGTCAGGATTAAGTTTATTTTCAGATAATATTTCTAATATGTGGAGCCTTGCATGCTGTTATTTCCCCCTTTTTATTTTATTCAATCAATATAATTTGTATCTCTATTCATGTCATTGTTTGCTTGGATTTCTTAATAAGTTTTTTTTAGCAAATATAGCCAGGTAAATTTCCTAGCTAGTTTTTGATATTAAATATCTTGATCTACTCTTGTCTCTTGATTTCTCAAGTTTTAGTTTTAGGTATTGTTAATGATTTTTTATTTATTTATTTATTAGTACAAATAGTTTTTAATTTACTTGATTACATGCATGCATAGATTTTTTAACTTGAACTTAGACTTTCTAAATCGTAGAAATGCATTGAAAAAACATGCATATGCCCTCTTTTACAAGAACATGCTTGTTTCTTTTCTAATACAAACATCTGGAACTTCAACCGCACCACGTACAACAACCGCCGCCGCCGCCGCCGCCATCACCTCCAGCCACAACTTGCTTGTTTCTTTTCTATTTCAACCAGCACTTCTCACTCTCATTCTGTACTGTGCTCCTTCACTAAATTCCTGATAGAAATACACAATGTCTCCCCCTGTAAGGCCAACATAGCGAGCAATTTCATACCAACCTGCTGTAAATGCAGGCCTTCCACATCTCGTAGAGCAGTGAATTGTTACCGGCTCCGCCAAAGGCGTTCCTCCAGCTGACTCAACTATGGTGGACAATTCCATGGTCCCCTGGAAAGGCGGCAGGAGTTCTAGGTTAGAATCCGGTGGTAGCAACAGGGGTGAGCTTCTTTCTGAAGATTTGCATGGCCAATGACAGTAGTTTGAAATAATTAGGTTAAAGAAGGTTTTGTGTATTTGTAGAGAGATGCACAAGGTATTTGTAGAGAATTCAATGATCTTATGGTATACAACGTGGATCTGCGACTCAATCAAAATCTCTTGTCTCCCTGTTTTTTTCATCAGAATAATTTCATTTACACTTTTATTTAAAATAAGAACACTAGTAGGCTAACGCAAGTCGATCCACTTGATCTGTGACCCAAAACATATTCCAGATTGGGTTTAAAAACTATCCACTTAACTATTCTACAAACAATTTAAATCCCATGATATGCTGGTCAAATACTTTCACTACGAAAGATCTCAATAGTTTGAACAAGCAAGATAATGTACTCCTTTTCAGAAAGAGAGATGGGTGGAAGGCTGCCAGATTCTGCTTTTGTTTAAGAGTGACGAGCAGAATGGATGTAAAATTATATACAGGGAGAATCCATTGAGTGCAGTAGCAAAACTTCCATTAGCCATGTCAAATTGTCATTACACCTTAGGAGGATTCTTCTCTGTGTATCCGGATTTGCTAGTAAATCTGTTAAAGTTCTCGAATCAGCTTTAACATAATTATAATTATACAGGAAAGATATTCGATTAGAACATTTGTTTTCTTATCAATTGTCCGTTGAAGAGAGTGCTCCTGGGCAAAAGGCGGAAATTAATTGCTGGAAAACGACAACCTTGAAAATCAATTATACAAAGTTTGCTGCATCCAAAACACAACATACTGTTTCTTTCATCTGCTGTCTCCCCTTTTTAACCTTACGTCTCTCTCAATCTTAAACCTCTGAGATCAAGAGTTGGGGACACCTCGATGCGAATATCATTAATATTAAAATGTTGCTAGCAGCCTCAATTAATACCCATGACTCACATACTTCCCCCCCTCCTTTTTATAAATTTAATTGAATCAATGAGAGGTAATTAAAAATTGAAGTTAGTGAGATTTAATATATATATATATATATAGGGATGCATATTTAGCTCGAAAAGAATCCCTTTCTGAACTGGGAATGTTAAAGCAAAAGCTTTCTTAACAAGTGAGTTTTCAAGAGATGAAATTTGTGTTGCCATAGAGGCCAGTTTTACCGCCTTCAGCAATCAATTGTTGGCCATATTTCCTCATACATGAAACGAAGTGAGCAAAAAACAAGTATAGCAGGATTGGTTCTTAATGTAGTGTTATAGCAGGAGAAAACAAAGCACAAGCATGCTGCACCTCAGCCACTGGACAAACGAAAATGGAAAATCATCTGATCATGGAAGACTAATAGAAACATACAAGTGATTATTATATATTGAACGATGAGATCCATATAGAAAAAACAAACTAAAAAAAATAAAATCTCAGCCCTTGACGTTGCGAGAACAAAGGTTATTTATGGGCTCTAAGAACTGATCTTGCTGGATAGACATAATTCTTCTCAACTGCTGATGCCGGACAGAAACTAGACACGAAGATAGCAGGAGACATAACGAAAGCAGAAACAAACGGACGTGCACTCGGATGCTCAAGCAAGTTTGGAAGACACCCTTTCGTCACATCTCTCTTTAACTTGAACCACCATTTCTCAGTTTGAATTTGTACCGTGCTTCGCCGTTAACCTCCTGGTAGAAAGTCACAGTATCTCCACTTCTGAGGCCAGCATCGCGAGCTAACGCATACCAACCTGTTGTAAATACAAGGTCTCCTGCTCTGGTGGAGCAGTGAACTGTCACTGGGCCCACTAAACGGTTTCCGGCAGCTGACTCAAATATGGTGGGCAATTCTATGGTTCCATGGAAAGGTTGCAGGTTTAGGTTAGATTCGCGTGGTGGTAGCACCAATGCTCTCTCGATATCCATTTTGGTGAGTTTCTTTGTGAAGATCAATTCCATGGCTAGCTAAATGGTATGAAAGAATAAACTTACACAAGGTTTTAGGTACTTGTAGCGAAAGGGGTACTCGTATGAAGGTATTTATAGAGAATTTAGCAGTGATCAGCTAAGCCAACTAGCTTGTTGCTTAATGTTTTGTTTCAGTACTCTTATTTTTTTTTTATTACTAGTTGATGTATGAACCTATGCAATATATATTATTAATTGTTCTAGAAACAATTGATTTCCCATGATTTGTTATTCGGTACTTCCAGAAAGAAAAATCTCCATGGTCTGAGCTGACAAGATATTATCGATCAGCCTTAATTAATGACTTTCAAAAGCAGTTTCTTTACTGTTTCAAGTTCTTGGGATATAGATTCTAGTTAGTAAACATCGATCTCCAAGATATTATCTACTTAATTGGCCCTTTTCGGTGAGTGATGGATACGTTCATCGTCTGGTTTCTCTTCTGTTCGCGATTAAAAGGTCGAAAAAATAAGAAGTTGAACGATTCATGCTCGAAAGGTGACGAGTGTTCTTTCAGTCAAACATGATCTGCTTCCAGCTATATAAATCCACCGACCATGCATGCTGGTTATAGATTGTGAAATGGTCCGCTAGCAAATCAGCCAGTACTTAATTGGTTTCGTAAAGCATGAAATGGGATTATCCATTTCTAATTCCAGTGATCTGCTGAGAATAATCTCTATAGTCTAATTGTTAAGGAACCATTTCACCTAAAAATTTAATCTATTAGATGAGGTCCCATGATATAATTTGTAATTTATATTACTCTCTAACACTAATCAAGAAATTATCAGCAATTAATGAATTTCGAAAGCAGTTTCTTTTCTTTTCTTTCGAAAGTCTCTAGTTTTTTCTCATAGAATACATGCTAGTTACTGACCATCTCCAAGATATTATCTATATGGGGCCCTTTTCAGGGAGTGATGACTGATGAGCGTTCCAAACATTCATTAATAAAGATTTTTACCCAATCAGACGCAATCATACAAGTATCAGGTGGTTTTGGTCAGGGTCATGAGTCAACTTCAATTAGAGTTCTATACAATTATAATAATATTTGAAAGGATATTGTATTTTAATCCAAAGGTTTAGAAAGATTTGGAGCATAGAATATTTTTTGACTGGCCATAGATTTGCTATGAAATAATCAACTTAAACAAGGTTTTACATATTTGTAGTGACTGGGTCGCAGGTATTTAATGAGAATTGTAGTGATCTTATGGTAAGCCAGCTAGCGTATATATATAAATCAATGTTTTAAAAACTGATATACCTCGGAATCTAAATTTAACCAAGTTTCAAAAATATATATCTAAATTTGATCATGTTTCAAAAATATAGAGGAAGAATTGACATGGTGTGACTAAATTAAAAACCTGGTTTGATTTATGACCCAGTTAGCCTAGGACTTTGTTTTTCTTCAAAATATAATGTCATTTATAATTTTTTATAAAATAAAAAACCTAGAATAACTCAGCTCAATTCACCTTATCTGTGACTCGAAACACCCTGCATTTTATCCCTATTCTTGCATTGTTGTCACAGGTGAATGGAATGGTGGGTGGGATTCAGAAACTATATTCTAGAAACAATTGAATTCCCCATGATATGCTGGTCAATACTTTGAGTAAGAAAGATCTCAATAGCAAGATAATATACTTAGAGAGATGAGTGGAAGGGCGCCAAATTCTGCTTTTGTTTAAGAGTGACTAGCAGAATCGATGTAAAATTGTATACAAGGAGAATCCATAGAGAGACTAGAGTGCAGTGGCAAAACTTCCATTAGCCATCTTATGAGGATTATTCTCTGTGTAGAATATGTTAGAGTATAATATAATCATATTCTGGGACCTCACCTATCAGCTTAAGATTTTAGGTGAGATTGTTCCTTAACATGGTATCAGAACCTTGTTGACCCAGCGGTCACGAGTTCGAATCTCACCACCCCCATTTTATTTGATAAAAAAAATCAAGCGCAAGGTAATGTGGGCCTGTGCAAGTTTCAAGCCCAAAAGGCTTTCACTTGAAGGGGTGTGTTAGAGTATAATATAATCATATTCTCGGGCCTCACCTATCAGCTTAAGCTTTTAGGTGAGATGGTTCCTTAACAGAATAAATAGATTTGCTAGTAAATCCTCTCAAATCACCTCAACTTATTCTTCATCCCGAGAATTCCAAACACAACTGCCCATTGGTGCACATAAAATTTTATTTTCTACGTACCTTCACGAGCACTACAACCTCTCCACCAGTTAATTGCATTGCAACCGCACTCATAGTAAGGTAATTTTATTCTTATTCTCCATCAGATTTATAAATATCTTGGTGTAAATAAATGAATGAAATGATTCAGTAAAAAAAACACGCTTTTATTTCTTTATTTTTTCTTCTGTGTTTATTGACATAAGCATTGAAGGTTTCCTAGCCATGGAAGGGATTTGTTTTGCTAGAGAAGTAGCTCAACTATTCTAATCCATTTCAGCACTAAACCTAAATATTAGCCCAATAATTTAAAAGAATGATTTTGTGTTTTCATGGAGGCCAGTTTTACCACCTTCACCAATAAACTGTTGGTAATGAAAAAACTCCTTAACCAATTGTTGGGTTCACGGGTTTATGGTGATAAAGGAGGGAACTGGTTTGGGAAGCCTGCTGGAGATTCTATGGCTACTGTGATTGGTCTTGGAGAGATATGGTTTAGCCTTAATGAGTGGAAGGTTGTGCAGGATGTTAAGGAACTATCACACCTAAAAGCTTAAGCTTGTAAGTGAGGCCCCATAATATGATTTATATTATTCTCTAACACACCCCCCTCAAGTGAAAGCCCTATGGGCTTGAAACTTGCATAGACCCACATCACCTTGTGCTTGGTTTTTATCAAATAGAATAGGGGTGGTGAGATTCGAACTCGTGACCGCTGGGTCAACAAGGTTCTGATACCATGTTAAGGAACCATCTCACCTAAAAGCTTAAGCTTGTAAGTGAAGCCCCATAATATGATTTATATTATTCTCTAACACGGGAGGAAGAAGGTGAAGGAGGTGCTGACTGAAAGGGGGCTGGGACGGCAGTTCCAGTGGTGGATTTCTGGGGGTTAAAGACCGGCACTGTGATGGAATTTCATGTCTTGAGTTTTTGTGGGTTTCTTGAAAATCCTGGAGTGTCCTTCTTCCTCCTCTTTTTTCCGGGAATCAGAGGCTCACTGTGTTGACCATGGCTGGTTCTGGACTCTGGTTTTTTTTTTTTTTTTTTAAATCCGAGCCCCTAGTGTTCTTGTCTGTGTTTTTGGGAATTGATTCCTGGGGGTTTGATCGAGGAGCTGAAATTGGGGCATTAGAATCTGGATTTATTTCTGCCATTGATCAATGGATTCTGTGCCAAATATGAATAGATTGGAACCAATTAGACTAAATTGATATTAACTGGACTGAGATTGAATTATTTTGGGACTAAATTGGATCAAATTAATTCAATTGGACTGATACGAATGAAATCAATGAACTAAATTGGACTAAATTGAATAGAATGGATTGTCATGGATTGAAATAAACATTCAGACAATAGTTTGAATTATCTTTGGACTGAATTGAATCATATTAATTCAATTGGACTGATATCAATGATATCAATGAACTAATTTGGACTAAATTGAATAGAGTGGATTGTCATGGATTGAAACAAACATTCAGATAACAGTTCCTTGTTCTCATTCACTCCTTTAATATTAGAGTTTTTAATTGCATTCAATTTGCCCTAAATTGCATTTTCCTTTTCAATTGTATCTCTAATTAAATCAATTAGACATTCGGATTTAATTAATATTGATAGCAAGTTGTATTAATCAATTATATGAACTAGATAAATTCACTAACATTGGTTTAACTCAAACGTATTCAACCTATTTTAATATTTCACTTAAATCATTATGAATTATATACATAAATTGAAATTCTTATATATTTATTGAAATTTTAAACTCGAAAACATAATTGACAAAATATGACATATACTCATTATTTATTTCATTACACAGCACATAAGTCACAGGTATAAAATCAATTTCATCAAATTACAAACAAATACAATCTTTCAAAATATCAAGAAACCTTACAATGTACAAACCACACATTCATACAATAAATTTCTAATGAAAAAAACTATAAAACAAGTAAGCACACAAACAAACTACATATACTATAAAAATTTGCAATAAAAATCAACATTTTAAAATAAAGTTCAAATAAAAAAAAAGAAGGTAATTTTGCTTACTTGATGTAGGGAATCATAAGACAAATATTAAATTAAAAAAGGAATGTTAACAAACTAAGTGTTGGAATGACTGGATTTGTTGTGGAAGGTTGATTTGTGATAAAATAAGGGGGTGGGGGGGGGTGGAGGGGAGTTACCCGACAAGTCATAATTTAGATATTACAGATGGGTTCATTTCATCAGTAATGTCATCTGTATAAATAAAATGAAATTGTACCTTATAGTTTTCTTTAATTTTATATTTTCCCAATTTAACAAAAAAAATATTTTTGTTGGTGTTTCATAATGGACAAGGGGCTATTTTGTCGGTAAAGTTCACCGCAATCTACTAACGAAAAGTTTTTGTTAGTATTTATCATTTTTTTGGTAGTGTTGAGACTTTATTTTGTGATTCTTTTTTCTTAGTTTTTATTGAATTATTTGTTTTAAATAGTATTTTTATTTTACTTAATACTTGTGATATACCATAATTGATATTTATTTTGTCAATCCTTACCATTTAAAGCCGATATATTAGCTATTTCAGAATATGTTTATTTTTTCAAAATTTTATTTAGTTTTTTCTACGATATCAAGTGCTTATTTCTATAATTATTCAATTTTTTATAGAATTTTATTCAAAATTCTATATATCAAACTATTTTCTTGCAACCTGTTCCAATTTTTTTCATTCAATCTCACTTTCATATTTGTTGTTGTATTAATCCATTTTCATAAAAGAAAACAAAACAAGTAAATTTACACCAAATAAAGAAAACCTGATGGCAAATGTCTTTCACTGTATCTAATTTATGTATGCGAAAATGAAATTACAACTTGATTTATGTCTTTTGAATGAAATAATTCAATTAATACTTTATTAGTAAGAATAAAACACCAACATGAAGCTGCCACTCCAAACTATATGACATCAGCCCAAATATCCTTTCCAAACAGTCTGATTTTTCTTTTCACTTCGATTTTGATGCATGTAGCTTGGTTGTTCATGACTTCCTCGAGAATGGTCACGCTATCATCTACTTGAAGATTCCTTTCACGAACAAATTCAATCCACCCCACGGAAAGAAAATGTCCGACGCTCTCATTTCTCTGGATGTTGCAAGAGAAGATCCATTCTTGACCGTTGCCGTCGTGAGCATGCATGTTCATCGAGTGGCCTTCTCGGAAAGGTAATGGACCAAGAGTGCAAGCAGGAATAGACAACACATTCTCGATATCAGCCTTGGTTAGAGACTTTGAAAACAGTGTTGTCATTGCTCGGCGCAAAAAAAACAAATAATTCGAGCTCTACTCCGAGAAACCTGTGCTTGTAGCTAAATATGAGATGCTGCTGGAGTTGCTCACTGCACTCTTCGACATGATATATATATAGGGAACATGCATGAAATCATGCTTCTGCCATTAAAGTGCTGGGAAAACCCAGTCACTTCTTCATGGAAAAGAACGTGGAAGTTTCCAATCTCCTGGAAAGTGATAGACTATTTGCTAGTTCATCCAAACACTTATCCACCAGGCTATTTCGGTTGCGATTAGTTCCCTGGAAAATTCGAGGAATGTATTTTTGCTTGGATTGAATGCTTCTGAGGCATAGAATTCAACGCGGTTCGTGTTTAAAGGAGAAAGAAAGTGTCATACTTGGAACAAAATATTTATGGAATGCAAAGTTGACGACGTCAACACTTAGTTTAGACTCGGTCTTTTGTTATACTTATTATTTACGTTGAAATAGACATGCAATTTCACATCATTTTAATTTTCCACTGTAATGATGATCAAATTTTCAGCTTTTTAATTAGATTATCTTCCTTGTTTTACGTTAAATTTCGTTTGGTTTGGTTTGAATCACTGCAAAAAATTGGAGAGCAAAAGCTTAGTGATGAATTTTAAGCGTAGATGAACGTTTATCTGAGTTCAGATTACTTGCGTGTAGGCAATATTGTAAACATGTTTGTAAGGAAAAAATATATATTCTTTTATGTGATGAAGGAATTTTGAAGCCACATTTTTCAAGATCGGACAGCATCTTTTTTTTCTAGATATTCTTAATCCTTTACTAATGTATTTATTAAAAAAAAAACTTTGATTCCGGTGTTTTTCACTCATAAGCCTAGAATCCATATTGTTGCTGTCCAATTTTTGATTCCCTGGTTGAAGTATTTTAAAGAAAAAAACCCGCAGCAACACTTCACCGATAGCCACCTCTCGACCAACATCATCCCCTCCTCACTTGATCACCCTCCCTGTCGTGACTGTTTTTTTTTGTGTTTGGCGCCCTGCCATCTCCGGAGGGGGAGATGACACGTTGTAAAATGGGTGTGTTTTATAGTCATAAAAGTCACGATTATAATTCTTAGGAGTCGCCACCTAGTATTAAGGTTACTAGGAAACCTAATGGTAAAGGGACTTGTTGTGCAAGGAAAAGACACAACACCCCAATACTGTTAAAGTTATTAAGTTTATTTGTTTCAGTTTAGTTGTTTATTTGTTTTAGGTCCACTTGCTTTGCTGTTCCTATGATAAAGGAACACGTGCTGCATGATGGAAAGGCTTAGTTAAGCCACACGATTGTAAGTGCTGTGAAATCGTGGGGTGTCCATTAAGTCAGTTTTTCTTTTCAGTTATTCTGTAAGGCTTTAAAAAGCCATCTTGCTCTTTGAATTAAATAGCTTTTCTTTTGCAAATCAAATACGTTTCTCTTTTCTGGTTTTGACATTTGGTATCAGAGCCTTAACAAGGAAGCTACTTGAACGTCCAACAAGCAGAGCTCATGGCGAGTGAGAACAGCTTTGTGCAGCCAGCCATACCGAAGCTAGATGAGCATTATGATCACTGGAGCATGCTCATGGAGAATTTTCTACGATCGAAGGAATACTGGGGATTAATTGAAACTGGAATCCCTGCTGCAGCAGAAGGAATGGATTCTATAGAGGAACAGAGGAAGAAAATCGAGGATCATAGGCTGAAAGATTTAAAGGTGAAAAATTACCTTTTTCAAGCCATTGATCGGTCGGTTTTGGAGACAATCTTGAAGAAAGATACGTCGAAGGACATTTGGGATTCTTTGAAACAAGAAGTTTCAAGGCACGGCACGAGTCAAACGTGCGCAGCTACAAGCCCTTCGCAAAGAATTTGAGGTACTTCACATGAAATTGGGGGAATCGGTGCATGATTACTTTGCACGAACACTTACTGTTATTAACAAGATGAGAACCCATGGAGAACAGTTGAATGATGTGGTAGTTATTGAGAAGATTTTGAGGTCCATGACTCCAAAATTCGACTATGTTGTATGCTCAATTGAGGAGTCAAATAATATTGACATCCTGTCAATTGATGAACTTCAAAGCAGCTTGCTTGTTCATGAACAACGAATGAGCAGGCATACTTTGGATGAACAAGCACTGCAAGTTACAAATGCAGTACCAGGAGGACGAGCTTGGGGTCACGGAAGAGGAAGAGGAAGGGGACGTGGTCGAGCTGTTTTTCACAAATCCAACATTGAATGCTACAAGTGTCATGGATTTGGTCACTTTCAATGGGAGTGTACTCAGAAGGAGAAGCAGGTGCATTTTACCGAGACAAGTGAAGAAATGGTGCTTATAGCGTATGTGGACAAACAAATTAGAAGTGAGTGCATATGGTTCCTGGATTCAGGGTGCAGCAACCATATGTGTGGCAAAAAGGAGTTATTTGCTGTTCTTAATGAAGGCTATAAAGATTCGGTCAAACTAGGAAATGATGCAAGCTTGGCAGTTCAAGGAAAGGGCAACATTCGAATGAAGATAAATGGAATCACACATGTGATTACTGACGTGTTTTATGTGCCTGACTTGATGAATAATCTACTGAGCATTGGCCAGTTCCAGGAGAAAGGACTTGCAGTTCTTATGCAACATGGAACTTGTAAGATTTTCCATCCAGACAGAGGGTTAATCTTAGAAACTGCTATGTCCCATAACATAATGTTTATTCTGTCAGCCAATTATCAGCCGCAGGAACAGAGGTGCTTTGCCTCTCTTAACACAGACATATCTTACCTTTGGCATTGCCGATATGGGCATCTAGGCTGGAATGGTCTTCGGGTTCTGCAACAAAGGAAGCTTGTAGAGGGATTGCCACGACAACTTAGCATTCCCTCTAAAGTATGCGAAGATTGCTTGGCTGGGAAACAACGAAGAGATTCATTCCCGAAGGCAAGTACATGGAGGGCATCTGCTATTCTTCAACTGGTGCATGCAGATATTTGCGGGCCAATTAACCCAATTTCAAATAGCAGAAAGAGGTATCTTCTCACCTTCACAGATGATTTTAGCCGTAAAACTTGGGTGTACTTCCTGGTTGAAAAAAGTGAAGCTTTTGTTAGCTTCAAAAGCTACAAGGCAAAGGTTGAAAAGGAAACAGGTGCATACATGAAGGCATTTCGAACCGATCGTGAAGGAGAATTTACATCATAGGAATTCAACAATTACTGTGATGTAAATGGACTAAGAAGACAACTAACAGCAGCATTTACTCCCCAGCAAAATGGTGTTGCCGAGAGGAAAAATCAAACCATTATGAACATGGTACGCAACATGCTTTCGGGGAAGCTTATTCCAAAAAATTTCTGGCCTGAGGCAGTTAACTGGGCTGTGCATATTCTCAATCGAAGTCCCACATTTGCTGTGCAAGGCATGACCCCAGAGGAGGCTTGGACAGGGATCAAACCTTCGGTAAGCCATTTTCGAGTTTTTGGGTGTATTACTCATGTTCATATACCTGATAACAAGAGGATCAAACTTGACAGCAAAAGTTGCAAGTGTATTTTCTTTGGTGTTAGTGATCAATCAAAGGCTTACCGCTTATTT
Source organism: Salix udensis (assembly GCA_029204005.1). NCBI lineage: Eukaryota > Viridiplantae > Streptophyta > Magnoliopsida > Malpighiales > Salicaceae > Salix > Salix udensis. The sequence goes on along the minus strand of CM055021.1, from coordinate 13,124,990 downwards.
GATCCCCTTTCAAATAAGATTCTTGTGAGTCGCGATGTTGTTTTTGAAGAAGATAAAAGTTGGGATTGGGAGGCTAGCTATGAGACAGCTATTGTGGCTGACCTGGAATGGGGTGCTGACAAAGGTGGGGGCACAATTGCAATTGCAGATGAGTCCAATGGTGTTCATGATCATGGTGGGGACGATGCTGGTATTGATCATGACAATGCAGCAATTGATGTTGACAGTGGTGAAAATGTGAATGTTGACAGTGGCGAAGATGTGAATGTTGACAGTGCAGAAATTGAAGCAGTGGCAGGCAAAGATGTGAATGATGCTGCATCACAGAGCATCTTGCTTAATTCCAGCAGACCACGAAGATCACCAGCGTGGATGCAAGACTATGATTGTGGACAGTATTTTTCTGAAGAAGAAGTCACCAATCATGTGTCAATGGCTTTGTTTGCTGACAATGACCCAATCTGTTTTGAAGATGCAGCAAAGAATATGCAGTGGAGGCAAGCCATGAATTCAGAAATTGAGGCAATAGAGAGGAACAATACATGGGAACTCACAGACCTACCAAATGGCAGCAAAGTTATTGGTGTCAAATGGGTTTATAAGACGAAACTCAATGAGAAAGGAGAAGTTGATAAATACAAAGCGCGACTTGTCGCAAAGGGGTACAACCAAAAATATGGAGTGGACTATGACGAAGTGTTTGCACAGTGGCTAGGCTGGACACCATTCGAATGCTGATTTCACTTGCTGCACAAAAGAGTTGGACGATCTATCAACTCGATGTAAAATCAGCCTTCCTAAATGGGGATTTGAATGAAGAAGTATTTGTCACCCAACCTCTTGGCTACGAAAAGGCAGGCCTTGAATTCAAAGTCTGCAAACTTAAGAAAGCTTTATACGGTCTTAAGCAAGCTCCTAGAGCTTGGTATAGCCGTATAGAGACATATTTCTTAAGTTCAGGTTTCATGAAGTGTCCCTATGAACATACTTTGTTCATCAAAGCAGCGGGTGGAGGTTCAATTTTATTTGTTTGCCTTTATGTTGATGATCTTATATTTACTGGCAATGACGAAGCTATGTTCAAAGTTTTCAAACAGTCTATGATGACTGAATTTGAGATGACTGACCTTGGAAAGATGAAATATTTCCTTGGTATTGAAGTATTGCAAAAACTAGATGGTGTCTTTATTGGTCAGCGAAAATACGCACAGGAGGTGCTTGACAGGTTTAAAATGGATCAATGCAATCCAGTGCATAATCCAGTAGTCCCCGGTTCCAAACTCAGCAGAGATGAAAATGGAGCAAAGGTTGACAGTACACTCTTCAAACAAATTGTTGGGAGTCTTATGTATTTAACTGCTACACGTCCTGATATAATGTTCTGTACAAGCTTGATCAGTCGATACATGGAGAATCCCACCGAAATGCATCTTCAAGCAGCAAAGAGAATTTTACGATATATAAAGGGGACTATTGGCTTTGGTGTTATGTACAAGAAAGAAGGAAATCAGGAGCTTTTGGGATACACTGATAGTGATTATGCAGGTGATCAAAATGATAGAAAGAGCACTTCGGGGTATGTATTTTTGATGAGTTCAGGTGCTGTGTCCTGGTCTTCGAAGAAACAGCCCGTGGTCACCCTCTCCACCACTGAAGCTGAATTCATCTGTGCTACACATTGTGCTTGTCAAGCTGTCTGGCTAAAGAGAATCTTAAAGGAATTACGTCATGATACATGCAAACCTACTGTGATTTATTGTGACAATGTATCAACCATCAAACTGTCGAAGAACCCAGTCCTACATGGCCGCAGCAAACACATCGACGTTCGCTTTCATTTTCTCCGTGATCTGACTAAGGAAGGAATCGTGGAATTGGTTCAGTGTTCAACCCGTGAGCAAATTGCAGACATTCTTACAAAGCCTTTGAAACTGGAGACTTTCTTAAAGCTGCGAGATATGCTGGGAGTTTGTTCTTATCCAGAAGTAAACTGAATGTTAACAGTATTCAGTTTAAGAGAGGATGTTAAAGTTATTAAGTTTATTTGTTTCAGTTTAGTTGTTTATTTGATTTAGGTCCACTTGCTTTGCTGTTCCTGTGATAAAGGAACATGTGCTGCATGATGGAAAGGCTTAGTTAAGCCACACGATTGTAAGTGCTGTGAAATCGTGGGGTGTCCATTAAGTCAGTTTTTCTTTTCAGTTATTCTGTAAGGCTTTAAAACCTCTTTTTTTACTATCCGCGGATGTACTTTACAATGTAATTTTACACGGTGATAATTAAAACAAATAATTATTAATTTTTTGATTTTTTGACCAAATTTCAACGGATAATCATAAACTAGTTACAATAACTAATTTTCATTCAAAACATGTGAAAGATGCAAAATATATTTTTTTTACGAAAACAAGTGCTTGGAAAAACCTCGGAATTCGATCATATGCATGAAAACAACACATTTTTTTTTGTTTTTTTTAAACATTATTTTTTTATATTATTTTTTTAATAAAATAATCTAGAATGGGTTTGTCCAAACTAAATGGGCTGACCCAACCAAAATGGGCCTAAAGGCCTAACTCTACTCGACTTTGGTTGGACCTAGCTGAGCCACCTAGGCTGCCGGGAATAGGTCTGCCCTAAGACCAAAACAGAAAAGAAAAGAACAAAACTTTTGTTGCACTGTTTATGCAATGCATGAATAATGGAGAGTGAATCAATTCACTCTACATTGTCCATGTTACGTGAATAGTAAAATGGAGGTTGGCCGAGGGAGATAACCGACGTACCTATCACTGTCACCATGTAGAGGAGGCCAAGGTAGTGGTGTCAGAATTGGTGGTCTATGGTGACCAGTAGAGCTATCAAAAGGGGTTGCTAAAGAAGAGAGAGAGAGAGAGAGTTGTTGTGAGAGGAAGGTGAAAGAGAGGGAGTTGTTGCGATAGGAAGCTGGATGTCGCTGCTATCAGCTGTTGCTATTGCTGCCAAGGGACGCCACTAGTGCTTGGTGGTCGAAGTTGCTGAAGCTGCCGAGGTAGATGAGAGAGAGGGTCGGCTGCTACGTGACTTGCTATTGTTGCTGGGTTCAACTATGGTGAGAGGCTGTGGGTGACAAGAAAGATGAAGGGGGGTACTTTTAGCTTCCTATGCTCGTGTGCAAGCTTTTTTCAGTCACGATGGTCTCTGCAAATTTGCTCGTTGTCCGTCCGTGTGTCTCCTCCCTTTTTTTTTCTCCCCCACTATGTTCTCATCTTTTCCTTTGTGTTCTGCTATATTCTCCCACCTCTGTGTGTTATTATATGTTTCTCTTCCCCTCTCGTCTTTGTTTGTTCTTCTCGTCTTCATTTTTTCCCCACGATCATCACCTCTATTTTTTATAGATGATATACGCAACCTTTCGGCTGCACATCACGTGCGGTTTGCCTCTTTGTCTCTTACGGCAGCGTGCCTACAGTGGTGGCGTGGCGTTGTGCCTGCAATCTTTTGGAGAAGGTGCAAATACGTTTTGGTCCCTTAATTTGTAATTGCTCTAATTACACTTTCAATTGGTTTTAAACTTTTAAATATATGCAATTGAACCTCCAATTGGCCCACGATTAAATCAATTTGACCTATTCAAAATATAATTATGCCTTTCGCCTTAATATTTACACAGATTTATCCAAAAATAAAGTATTTTAGCCTATTCTCATTTTTCAAACCGTACCCACCTCTTGTCTTTCTTCGTGTTATGTCTTCTTCACGCCTTCATTATATGGTGCCAACCCCTCTCTCCTATCAAAAACATTCAAAACATTCTTGATTTTTATTATTTTTATTTTTGTCAACCCTCTTATTATACATGTGATAAGGTGTTTGCCATGGTTTCTACTTGTAGTTTTATTTTTATCTCTACTTGTACTTGTCAACCCTCTTATTATACATGTGATAATATATTTTGTTCAAAAATATATTAAAATAATATTTTTTATTTTTTAAAAAATTATTTTTTATATCAGCACATTAAAATGATCTAAAAACAATAATTTTTTTTTATGTTTTTAAATATTAAATATACTATTTTAATATATTTCTAAATAAAAAATATACAATCTTACCATACCAAACACTACTATAAATGGCACAGCCTTGTATGACTATTTTTCTTTTGTGAATGTGCGTTTTGAAAGAGACCACTCTGAGTGGAGTACTAGAACTCGTTAGATTATCACGTGATGCTAATTATGAGCTAGAACCCATGAAAAGTGTTGCGATGGTGATGTTTTTTCTCATTTCATGTCCCGCAATTTATGAATTGGAGAAACAACAACGCGCGGTAAAAAAAAAAAATTATTTTATAGTCATAAAAATTACAATTATAATTATTAGGAGTCCTTATCTAGTATTATAGTCACTAAGAACCTATTGATCTGCGAGATTCTGGGTAAGAGAACTTGTTTAGCAAGGAAAAGACGCATCACCCCCAGTGCACCCTACTTAAGATAAGTTGCATTGTTGTTTGATTGTTTTTCTAAGTTAAAAATTTTTACACTGCATTTTCAAAAACTATTTTTTGTCTGCTGATGTACTTTACAATGTAATTTCACACCGCAGTTCAAATGTTTTTTCTTATCTACGGATGTACTTTACAATGTAATTTTACACCGTAGTAAAAAAAACCTTTTTTATACGTGGGTGTACTTTACAATGTAGTTTTATACCCAGATAGTTAAAACAAAATATTTATTTTTTTATATTTTGGCCAAATTCCAACGGATAATCATAAACTGGTTACGATATTGATTTTTTGTTCAAAATATGAGAAAGATGCAACATATATTTTTTTACGAAAAATATGCTTGGAAAACCATGAAATTCGGTCATATGCATGACAACAACATATTTTTATATTTTTTTGGAAATTTTGTGTTTTGATATTTTTATTTATGTTTTTGTTTTTTTTAAATGAAAATAAATAAAAGAAAAGAAAAGAAAACTGTGGGCTGGACTGTCCAGCCCTGATGAGCCAACAGGCCCATCACCTCAGCTGGGACGGGGACTGAACCCGGCCCGACAAACCCAACGGGGAGTGAATTAATTCACTCCCCCAGTGAAGAAGACGAAGACGAAGACGATGAATAGTGTTTTGGTCGAGTTCGGCGTCCTATGTACCTGTCACTTCCACCGCGTAGAGGAGGCCTAGGTGGTTCTTCCTATAGTGGTGGCGTCGGAAATGGAGGCCTGTGGTCGCTGGAAGAGGCGTTAGGAGCTGGTTTCTTCAACGCCGGTGCAACTGCTGTGGCTATTACGGCGGTCACGTCTGGGTGGCTTGTGTGAAGGAGGAGATGAAGGTCGAGAGGATGGTGGTGCTAGGTGAGTAACCGGTTGCCATTGGAGGAGAGAAGGAGCTGTTGCATGTTACTGTTTTCTAGAGAGAGAAACGTTGACTGGAGGAGAGAGAGAGAGAGCCAGGAGAAGAATGAGGAGCTTCGACGGGGAAGAGGGATGAGCTAATGGGGTAGCCTCGTCGGCGACCAGGAAGGGTGAAGGTGGAGGTTGCACGGTTTATTCAGCCTTTTCGCCCCCGTTCCTGTTCGTCCCTTTTCTTCTGTAAATTCCTCTATTTATAGGCTCAATGTGCAAATTGCAGGTATGGGATTGATGTCCAAAATATGGTGTGCTCAGTGGGTAGGTTGCAGGGTATGGTTGCCGGCATGCCACAAGTATGACTGTCGTCAACGCCACTGTCAGTCAATTCAATTTTTTTTTCTTTTTTTAATTTAAAATACACTGAAAAAATTAGGTCATTATAAAAAGAGTTTTTTGACGGGAAAAACGATGTTTTTATCTTCAATTTTAGCTTCTGATTTCACCCAAAAAGTTTCGTCATCGAAAATTTTGATCTTCTCAATTTAATCCAAATTAGGCTTCCAAACTTGATTTCTCACCCATTAAGCACCTAATAAAATTAATTTGACCCACTTAAAGTATAATTAAGCCCTTGCGCTTAATTAAATCCTTTAATTGGTCTTTCAATTGATCCCTAAACATAAATACACTTTAAATTAGCCGATGATTAAATCAAATTGGCCCACAAAATTATAATTATGCCCTTTTGACTTAACTTTTACGCAGATTTATCCAATAATAAATTATTTTAGCCTTGAATCTGCATTTTCCTTCATTTATGGGCAAAAAAGAGGTACGGCCGGACTCTCAAAAACGTCTAAAATTTTCACCTTGATTTTCCTGCCGACACCAGCCCCTTTTATTTTATTTATGTTATTTTTGGGTATATTTTGGTGAGTAACCCAGAAATTGGGTTATAACAAAAATGACTATCTTTTAGAAACATTAAACCTTTATATTCTGTATTATTTACTATTGTAATAATAAAATATTGAAATAATATTATTTTTGTTTTTAAAAATTTATTTTTAATATCAATATATTAATCAAAACGATTTATAAACACAGGAATTTTTTTTATTTAAAATAGTTAATTGCATTTAATTTAATTTATAAACACAGGAACAATTTTATAGGTGATTTCATTTTCTACCTTCATGAGCACTACAACCTCTCCACCAGTTAATTGCATTGCAACCGCATTCATAGTTGTTGAAGAATAGTGCATTTTTGTTATTCATTTCTGTTATGTAAATTCTGTTACATTATACAGCACATAACACAAGCCTTGGATGGCTATTTTATAGGCATAGACAATTCAGATTCATGTATAAATTCTAAGCTTTACAATCAACACAATACACAATATTATTCGGTATTTCCTTTGTTCTCTAATTTCTACATGGTATCAGAGCAAAATCAGTAGAAATTTTTTTCCAATATCCTGTTTCTCAACCCAGAATTATTCATCTATTCTCAATATCCTGTTTCTCAATCCAGATTCACTCATCTTTCAAATTGCTGAGAAATCCAGTTCATCAACCTAGAAATCCAGTTCATTCATCAACCTAGAAATCCAGTTCATTCATCAACCTAGAAATCCAATTCATTCATCTTTACCCAGAAATCCAGTTCATTCATCTTTACCCAGAAATCCAGCCACAATGTCTCAAGAAACTCTCTCTGTCCATGGCAAAGAAATTGCCAATTCCAACCCAGAATCCTCAAATGTCTCAAGCCCCTATTTTTCTCACCATTCAGACCACCCAGGTCTGATTCTCATTTCTAAACTCTTAAATGGGAATAATTATTCTACTTGGAGGAGGGCCATGACCTTGGCTTTGAATTCCAAGAACAAGCTAGGCTTCATCGATGGCTCAATCACCCCACCATCAAAATCAACAGACCCCGAGAACTATGCATCTTGGTCTCAATGCAATGACATGGTTCACTCTTGGATTATCAGCACCATCAACCCTCAGATTTCACACAGTGTCATCTACTATACCACTGCCATTGAAGTCTGGGAAGATCTCCGAGAACGATTTTCTCATAGTAATGCACCCATAATTTTTGAAATCCAAAGAGAAATTGCCTATTTTCGCCAACAACATCTCTCTGTCTCAACTTATTATACCAAATTGAAGGGCCTATGGGATGAGTTAAGCTCATACAGTGACTCAATACACACGGGACAGCAAGAACAGCAGAAATTAATGCAGTTTTTGATGGGATTAAACGACACTTATAGTGGTGTTCGCGGCCAAATCCTCTTGATGAACCCTCTTCCCTCAATCCGGCAGGCGTATTCCTCGGTTTCTCAGGAGGAGAAGCAGTGTCTTCTAAGCTCAACCCATACTGGAGACACCCATGGTGGAAGTGCTGCCATGGCCGTTCGGAGTGGAAGTAGCAGACCCACGACCCTAGTTGATGGAAGAAGGAATGAACGACCATATGGGTCGCGACCTTCTCCAGAAGCCTTCCATGGCCGCCCGCAGAGAGGAGAAGAAGAAAGGAGAAGATTTGGGCTGAATGCAGCCAAGGGCCGCCCCGCAATGTACACATTACGGGCAAATGGGCCCAGACTTGTTATGTTTTAAAGGGCTTTCCTGCAGGCCACCCAAGGGCCAGATTTTTGGGCCCAAGCCCGTTTTCTAACAGGCCAGCAGACTTCTACAACAAGCCAGCTTCCAATAATGTGTCCACGGGCCCAAGCCCATTTTATAACAGGCCAGCCGAATGCAGCCAGTCCAAAGAAGAAAATAACAGTTCAATTATGGGGATTTCGGAGGAGCAGATAAAACAGCTACTATCATTGCTTGACAACAAAAATGAAGCATCCAGTTCTCAAGCACATACAGCCACTAAACCAGGTCTGTCAAAAAATATCTCCCGCAGTTGGATCATTGACAGCAGGGCAACGGATCACATTTCTTCATCATTGAGATCATTATTCAAAATAGACAACAATTGCTCATTACCTCCTGTAGTGTTGCCCAGCGGAGAAAAAGCAAAAATCATTGCAAGAGGATCATTGCCTCTTAATTTCGTTTATTATTTGAAAAATGTGCTATGTGTGCCTACATTCAAAGTGGATTTGATGTTGGTTAGCCGGTTGACAAAAGGATTGAATTGTTCAATAACCTTTTTCCCTTATTGGTGTATTTTGCAGGATCTGGCTACGAGGAGGATGATTGGTTTGGGTACACAACGTGATGGGCTATATTATTTGGTGGCACTGATGACAAAGAAACTCGACCCAAATAACTCACCAACACATCAAGCGACTTGCAACCTCATCATTTCATCCGCCGATCTTTGGCATAACCGATTAGGTCATGTATCACCATCTCATTTAAATTTCATCGCAAAGAACTTTTTAAATTTTCCAGTTCAGTCAATTAAAGCTTGTCATATCTGTCCTTTAGCCAACCAGAGTCGTTTATCTTTTTGTCATAGTGTCATTTCTTCTATAAAACCTTTTGAACTAATACATTGTGATATTTGGGGTCGCTATCGACACTCTTCAATTTCTGGTGCTCTTTATTTTCTCACTATTGTTGACGATTACACGCGTTTTACATGGATATTTTTTAATGAGTCACAAAAGTGAGGCACAATCGCTTCTCAAGAATTTTTTTTAATTATGTTCTTACCCAATTTGATTCGCACATTAAAATATTTCGAAGTGACAATGGTGGAGAATTTATTTCTCTTCGCACTTTTTTTAATGATCATGGTGTCATTTTTCAACATTCTTGTTTTTATACACCCCAACAAAACAGGGTTGTGGAACGTAAACACCGTCACATTTTACAGGTAGCTCGAGCCTTAAAATTTCAGGTAGCTCTTACTGCTGTACACATTATAAATCGACTACCCTCATCGGTTCTTTCTTTTAAAACACCATTCGAACTTCTTTATTCAAATCCCCCTTCATTTTCTCATTTACGTGTTTTTGGTTGTTTAACTTACGCTACTAATGTCCATCCTTCCCATAAATTTGATCATCGTTCCATACCGTCAATTTTTATTGGTTATCCTGTTGGTCAAAAGGCTTATAAATTATATGATTTATCAAATAATTTTTTTTTTACCAGTCGCGATGTCATATTTCATGAGATGGCTTCCCTTTTGCTTCCCCTCCACACTCACAACCCGACCCATCATCAAATCTTGGCCCAATACCCATCCCGGCCAATGAACACTATGATTCTTTCACTTACCCACCAACACCAACAAACACATTACCCGACCCCTCTCCTCCACCGGAAAATACTCTGATTCCACCTTCAAATTTTGAACATCCATCTCTACCTTCCCCAACTCAACCACCATCCCATTCCCATGCCTTAGCTCCCCTTCGGCGTTCCACCCGACCCACTGGTCCACCAGCCAGGCTTCGTGACTACCTTTGCTCCACCTTTTCCTCATCTCAATCATCATCCTTGTTACCAGGTCCGATTAAAGGTACGAAATATCCACTGGCTAATTTTGTCTCTTATCACCCGTATACAGCTGCTCTTCATTTTTTTGCTGCTCAGATTAGCTCGGCCACTAAACCACGATCCTATTCCGAGGCTGCTTCTAATCCTAAATGGCAAGCAGCCATGGCATTTGAATTGCGAGCTCTACAGGAAAATGGTACTTGGACTCTCGTCCCTCTTCCGGCAGGCAAGTTCCCTATTGATTGCCGTTGGGTGTTTAAAATCAAACACCAATCAGATGGTTCTATTGAGCGGTACAAAGCTCGGTTAGTCGCCAAGGGCTTCACTCAATTAGAAGGTGTTTATTTTTAGGACACATTTTCTCCCACTGCCAAAATTATTTTCGTCCGCTGCTTACTTGCTTTGGCTGCCTCTCACAAATGGCCAATTCATCAGTTGGATGTCAATAATGCCTTTCTACATGGTGACTTAACGGAAGAAATATACATGTCACCACCACCTGGACTTCGGCGACAGGGGGAGACTGACCTGGTATGTCGCCTACACAAGTCCTTATACGGGTTGAAATAGGCCTCTCGCCAATGGTTTGCCAAGTTTTCAGAGGCTATTTGCTTCGCGGGTTTTGAACAGTCACGAGTTGACTACTCTTTGTTCACCAGAATACAAGGCAAGTCATTTACTACCCTGTTAATATACGTGGATGATATTTTGATTACTGGAAATGATATTGCTAGTATTGATGCAACTAAGAAATTTCTGCATAGTAATTTTCGCATCAAAGAACTCGGTAATTTGAAATACTTTCTTGGCATTGAGGTATCCACTTCTAAAAATGGAATTTTTATTTCACAACGTAAGTATGCGTTAGAAATAATTGCGGATGCAGGACTGCTGGGATCAGCCCCGATTGATACCCCTATGGAAAGAGGATTGAAATTATCAGATGAAAGTGATTTACTTAAGAATTCCAGTCAGTACAGAAGGCTAGTCGGCAGACTGATTTACTTGACTATTTCTAGGCCTGATATAACATATGCTGTACATGTCTTGAGTAGATTCATGCATAAGCCTCAGAAATTGCATATGGAAGCAGCACTTCGAGTTATCAGATATTTGAAAGGAGCTCCTGGTAAAGGTCTATTTTTTTCTTCAAATAATGATGCTAGATTGAGAGCTTATTGTGACTCAGACTGGGCAGGTTGCCCACTTACTCGGAGATCCACTACAGGTTACTATATCTTTCTTGGGCCCTCATTAATATCTTGGAGATCAAAACGACAAAAAACAGTTTGTCTTTCTTCAGCTGAGGCAAAATATCGAGCAATGACAGGAGCATGCTGTGAGTTAACTTGGCTTCGTTCTCTGTTGACAGATTTGGGTCTCTCCCACGAAGAGCCTGCTTTGTTATACTGTGATAATCGGGCTGCTCTACACATTGCAGCCAATCCAGTTTTTCATGAGCGAACAAGACACATAGAAATGGACTGTCACTACATTAGAGATAAAATTCAAGATGGATCGATAGTTACACAGCATGTGAATTTTGCACACCAACTGACAGACATCTTGACAAAGCCTCTAGAAAAAGATTTATTTGTTCCTATGATTCGCAAGTTGGGAGTGCAAGATATCCACTCTCCAACTTGAGGGGGGGTGTTGAAGAATAGTACATTTCTGTTATGTAAATTCTGTTACATTATACAACACATAACACAAGCCTTGCATGGCTATTTTATAGGCATAGACAGTTCAGATTCATGTAAAAATTCTAAGCTTTACAATCAATACAATACACAACATTATTCAGTATTTCCTTTGTTCTCTAATTTCTACAATAGTAAGGTAATTTTATCCTTAACCTCATCAGATTTATAAATATCTTGGTGTAAAAAAATGAATGAAATGATCACTCATAAAACACACGCATTGAAGGTTTCCTAACCATGGAAGGGGTTTGTTTTGCAAGAGAAGCAGCTCAAATATTCTAATCCAGTAGCCCAATAATTTAAAATAATGACTTTGTGTTCTCATGGAGGCCAGTTTTACCACCTTCACAAATCAATTGTTGGTTATGAAAAACTCCTTGACCAATTGTTGGGTTCATGGGTTTATGGTGTTAAGGAAGGGAACTGGTTCGGGAAGGCTGCTGGAGGTTCTATGGCTACTGTAATTGGTCTATGAGAGATATGGTTTGGTGGAAGGTTGTGCAGGAGGAGGAAGGTGCTGACTTGGTATGGGTGTTTGGTGAGACTGAAAGGGGGCTGGATTTCTGGGGGTGAAAGACCAAGCCCCTAGTGTTCTTGTCTGTGTTTTTGTGACTTGATTCTTGGGGATTTGATTTGATTTGATTTGATTTGATTGAGGAGCTGAAATTGAGACATTAGAATCTGGATTTATTTCTGCCATCGATTAATGGATTTTGTGCCAAAAATGAATTAAGTGGAAACAATTAGACTAAATTGATATTAACTGGACTGAGATTGAATTATCTTGGGACTGAACTGAATCAAATTAATTCAATTGGACTGAAATGAATGAAATCAATGAACTAATTTGGACTAAATCGAATAGAGTGGACTGTCATGGATTGAAATAAACATTCAGACAACAATTCCTTGTTCTCATTCACTCCTTGAATTTTAGAGTTATTAACGGGAATGTTAACAAAATAAGTGTTGGAGTGACTGAATTTGTTGTGGAAAGTTGATTTGTGATAAAATAAAAGGGTTTTTGTTGTTTATTAAAGAGCTGAAGGAGTAAGAAAATGAAATTAGGGAGGGGGAAGGGGAGTTACTGACAAGTCATAATTTAAATATTACCGATGAATTTTACTGACAAGTCATAGTTTAAATATTACCGATGAATTTTACTGAAAGGTTCATTTCATTAGTAATGTCATGTGCATAAATAACATGTAATTGTACCTTTCAGTTTTTCTTTAATTTTACATTTTCCCAATTTAACCAATAAAATATTTTTGTCGGTGTTTAATAGTGGACAAGGGATTATTTGTCAGTAAATTTCACCGCAATCTACCAACGAAAAGTTTTTGTTAGTATTTATCAAAAAAATTGGTAGTGTTGAGACTTTATTTTGTGATTCTTTTTTCACTTTTTGCTTAGTTTTTATTGAATTATTTGTTTTAAATTGTATTTTTATTTTACTTAATACTTGTGATATACCATAATTGATTTTTTTTTTGCCAATCCATACCATTTAAAGCTGATATATAGGCTATTTCTGAATATGTTTAATTATTCAAGATTTTATTTAGTTTTTTCTACGATATCAAGTGCTTCTTTCTATAATTATTCAAATTTTATTCAAAATTCTGTATATCAAACTATTTTCTTTCAACCTGTTCCAAATTTTTTCTTTCAATCTCACTTTCATATTTGTATTGCAATAATATTTGTTGTCATATTTATCCATTCTCATAAATGAAAACAAAACAAGTGAATTCACACCAAACAAAGAAAACCTGATGGCAAATGTCTTTCATTGTATCTAATTTATGTATACGAAAATGAAATCACAGCTTGATTTTGAGATATCAATCTTTCTTCTGAATGAAATAATTCAATTAGTACTTTATTAGTAAGAATAAAACACCAACATGAAGCTGCCACTCCAAACTATATGACATCAGCCCAGATATCCTTTCCAAACAGTCTGATTTTTCTTTTCACTTCGAGTTTGATGCATGTAGCTTGGTTTTTCATGACTTCCTCGAGAATGGTCACGCTATCATCTACTTGAAGATTCCTTTCACGAACAAATTCAATCCACCCCACGGAAAGAAAATGTCCGACGCTCTCATTTCTCTGGATGTTGCAAGAGAAGATCCATTCTTGACCGTTGCCGTCGTGAGCATGCATGTTCATCGAGTGGCCTTCTCGGAAAGGTAATGGACCAAGAGTGCAAGCAGGAATAGACAACACATTCTCGATATCAGCCTTGGATAGAGACTTTGAAAACAGTGTTGTCATTGCTCGGCGCAAAAAAAACAAATAATTCGAGCTCTACTCCGAGAAACCTGTGCTTGTAGCTAAATATGAGATGCTGCTGGAGTTGCTCACTGCACTCTTCGACATGATATATATATAGGGAACATGCATGAAATCGTGCATCTGCCATTAAAGTGCTGGGAAAACCCAGTCACTTCTTCATGGAAAAGAACGTGGAAGTTTCCAATCTCCTGGAAAGTGATAGACTATTGGCTAGTTCATCCAAACACTTATCCACCAGGCTATTTCGGTTGCGATTAGTTCCCTGGAAAATTCGAGGAATGTATTTTTGCTTGGATTGAATGCTTCTGAGGCATAGAATTCAACGCGGTTCGTGTTTAAAGGAGAAAGAAAGTGTCATACTTGGAATAAAATATTTATGGAATGCAAAGTTGACGACGTCAACACCTAGTTTAGACTCAGTCTTTTGTTATACTTATTCTTTACGTTGAAATAGACATGCAATTTCACATCATTTTAATTTTCCACTGTAATGATGATCAAATTTTCAGCTTTTTAATTACATTATCTTCCTTGTTTTACGTTAAATTTGGTTTGGTTTGGTTTGAATCACTGCAAAAAATTGGAGAGCAAAAGCTTAGTGATGAATTTTAAAGCGTAGATGAACGTTTATCTGAGTTCAGATTACTTGCGTGTAGGCAATATTGTAAACATGTTTGTAAGGAAAAAATATATATTCTTTTATGTGATGAAGGAATTTTGAAGCCACATTTTTCTATTAGCAGTAACGGCTCAAATGATAACAGTGACGGCTCAATTGCAGATTCAATGCACAACAAAGGAAATATGCTTGGTCATGATAACTCTTCAAGGCAACAAAATCTACATAATAATGTAGATTTACTGAATCATGGAAGGCAGATTATTAGCAACGGTAACAATAATGCAGAAAAGGAAAATGCAGCTGATGATACATAATTAGCAGATTAATTATTTCCTTTATTATTGCACTTTCTTTCTTATGTATAAGACTATAAAACCATTCGTATGTAAAGCAGTAAAGATATCTTTTGAATAATACAAGAGTCTCACATACAACTCAGCACTTATATTCTAATTTTCTTCTTGGTATCAGAGCAGGAACGATCCTGTCAAACATTTCGAAAAAAACATGACATCCCTTTCCTTGAATGTTGGCAATTTTGTCACACTCAAACTCACACAATCAAACTACCCACTTTGGAGAGAACAGGTCTTAGGCTTAGCAGAAAGCCAAGACTTAGTTGATCACATTACCAGAGAGATTCAAATCCCAACAAAATACAGTACACCAGCTGCAAACACATCAGAAACAGAAATCACCATACCACAACTCACACAAGAATTCATTGCTTGGCAAAAATCTGATCGCCTCTTGCGAGGTTGGATCATTGGAACTCTCTCTGAAGAAGCACTAGGCCTCGTTATTGGCTTGGATACAGCACTCACGGTATGGGAAGCTCTAAAAGAAGCTTATGCACAAGACTCTCAAGAAAGAGAGTTTACACTGAGGCAACAATTGGTTTATCTTCGAAAAGATGATAACAAGACCATCAGAGATCTTATACACACCTTCAAAGGTCTGTGTGACAATCTTGCTAGGATAGGCAAACCTCTACCAGACAAGGAAAAAGTATTCTGTCTCCTAACAAGTTTAGGACCACAATATGAAACCTTCACTACAACTATGCTCAAACCACCAAGACCTACCTACACAGAGCTAACATCACAGCTCCAAAATCTTGATCAGCGTCGTAATTGGTTCTCAAACCAAACAGACACAATGTTTACCCAACTCACCCCACACTTAGCATTTTACGGGCAACAACAGAGACAGCCCTTCAATGCTGCGATAAGAAATCGCACTGGCACATTCAACTCCTCAGTTCGTGGTTTCCAGGCACAACAAGCTAGAAATCAGAATCAAAGTTATCCAACAACAGCCATACAACAACGAAGACCACCACCACCTGGAGAACGTCGTATGACAGCAACAGAGCGTGACCTCTATCGCAATGAAACATGCCAATATTGTGGGAAAACAGGACACACTGCCAAAATCTGTTGGTGGATTCCAAAAAGAACAACACAAAATGATGAATTGCCACAGGCCCTTGCTGCTCTCACCCTTGACAACTCGATCACCGAAACCGAGTGGACTACTGACACAGGAGCTTCAAACCATATGACGGGACAACCAGGTATGTTAACTGATATACATGAATATTCTGGTTCTGATGTTGTTATAATTGGAGATGGGTCGTCGATACCCATAACAGGTACTGGAAACTCATGCATTAAACAAAAAGAAAATGAATTACCTCTTTATGATGTTCTCTTAGTTCCGGATTTGAAGAAAAACCTGCTATCTCTTAGTAAAATAACATCTCAATTTCCTGTTAACTGTGATTTCTCTAATGCTGATTTTTGTATAAAGGATCGGAAAACAGGATGCCCCCTAATCAAAGGAATCAAGAGGGGTGATTTGTATACCTTATCAAGTATACCAGAGGCCTATTTTTCCTATCGGTTCAGATCAGGAGACACAGACCTTTGGCACCAGCGATTGGGACATCTCCAAGGATCAGTTGTTCCTTTACTTCAACAAAAAGGTTTAATTAATGTTGTAGGCTCTTTAAAGTTAAAACAATTATGTGATAGTTGTCAATTAGGGAAGCTCAGTAAACTTCCTTTTTCTTCATTTGAACATTCTAGCCTAAGTGTTTTTGATAAAATACATTGCGATTTATGGGGGCCTGCCCCAGTTTTGTCACTTGATAAATTCAAATTTTATGCATGTATTGTGGATGATTTCTCAAAATACACTTGGCTTATACCACTGAGACATAAATCCGAATTTTATACTGCCTACCTAGCATTTGAAAGTTATGTTGACAGGCAGTTTAATAAGAAAATCAAAATCTTCCACTCAGATGGAGGAGGTGAATTTGTTAACTCGAAAATGGCAGCACATTTTCTTGCTACAGGTACCAGGCATCATATCTCGTGTCCCTACACGCCAGAGCAAACAGGTATGGTTGAGAGAAGGCATCGTATAATCCGAGAATTAGGTATGACCATGTTGTTTCATAGCAATGCACCTCTTTATTTATGGTTGGAAGCTTTCACCACAGCAGTATTTTTAATTAACAGACTGCCATCCTCAACTCTCAAATTTGAAACTCCATATTTTATGCTGCAAAAAACACAACCTGACTATGCATCCCTTCGTGTGTTTGGTTCAAAGTGCTTTCCATATACATGGAGTACTAAGAATCATAAATTTGATCCAAAAATTGTCTTATGTGTGTTTATGGGTTACAGTGAAAAATATAAAGGTTACAAGTGTTTTCACCCACCTAGTCGTAAATTTATTCTGTCAAGACATGTTGTATTTGATGAAACTATGTTTCCATTCAAATCTACCTCTACATCAAGCTCTACATCGCATATTCACACAATTTTTAATTCTTGGCTACCTGCTACTGTCATTCCCTTAGAACAAGACACCAGCCCACATGAACCGAATTGCATACCTCTTCCCATAATTACTAGTAATTCTTCTGAACCTGCACAGCCTTCACAAGATTCAAATGTTGCACCTAGTAATTACTCTGAACCTGCACAACCTCCACAGGATAGAATTAATGTCGATGCTGCACCTAGTATCAATGCTACAACATTAGATGTTGTAATACAGCCTGACATACAAACCGACCCTCCTGTTTTAGCACCTCATTGTTCCATACAACCTACAGAAACAAAAAGCCACCCTATGGTGACAAGGTCCATGCATGGTGTGTTAAAACCCAATCCCAAATATGCACTCACTGTCATGTTATCCCCAACAATTCCATGTGAACCAAAGACTGTCAAAACAGCCTTATCACATCCAGGATGGAAAGCTGCTATGGAAGAAGAGTTAGCAGCTCTCCATCAAAATAAAACATGGACATTAGTGCCACGCACACATGATATGCATATAAGTGGTTCCAAATAGGTCTTCAAGTCTAAACTCAAACCGAATGGTACATTAGACAGACTCAAGGCACGTTTAGTTGCTAAAGGATATCATCAAATTGATGGTATTGACTACACCGAGACGTTCTCCCCAGTAATTAAACCAGGTATGATTCGAATGATTTTAACAGTTGCTCTTGTAAAACATTGGCCTATTCGTCAACTCGACGTAAAAAATACATTTCTGCATGGAAACATCAAAGAAGATATATATATGGCACAACCACCAGGTATGACTGATCAACAACACCCCTTTCATGTCTGTAAACTGCAGCAAGCTTTATACGGGCTTAAACAAGCACCACGTGCTTGGTTTGACAGACTTAGTACATTCCATATTTCATATGGTTTCTTCTGCAGCCTAGCTGATCCTTCCTTGTTTATTCTTCATTCCACTTATAGTAGCTTAATCTTACTTTTATAAGTTGATGATATGCTCCTCACAGGTTCCTCTTCAGCACTCGTCACCTCATTCATACAGATTCTAAGCCATGAATTTTCCATGAAAGATTTGGGACCAGTGCATCATTTCTTAGGCATTGAAATCTCTCCAACTTCAGATGGTCTGCATTTATCGCAATCCCACTATGCTCTCACCATCCTTGATCGCTCCAACATGCTCCATTGCAAACCGATGCCTACACCTTTGGAAGCAAAAATTGCAATAGACGTGGATGCTCCCTCTATTGTAGATCCCAATCAATATCGTAGCATTGTTGGTGCTCTCCAGTACCTCACTCTCACAAGACCAGATCTTTCCTTTAGTGTCAACTATGTCTCCCAATTCATGCATAATCCTTCAAGTGCCCACTGGAAGCTAGTTCAACGCATCCTGCGCTACATCAAAGGAACAGTGGAAATGGGTCTGCATCAATCCTCCACAACAAACCTTGCGCTACATGCCTTTTCTGACGCTAATTGGGCTAGTTGTCCTACTACCCGAAGATCAACAACTGGCTAATGTACATTTCTTGGCTCGAATCTTATTTCCTGGTGCGCGAAAAAACAACACACAATCTCTCGATCTAGTACAGAAGCTGAATATCGGGCTATGGCAAACACAGCGGCTGAACTTACTTGGCTCACCTTCATTCTCCATGACCTGCGTATCTCTCTATCCAAAGACACTTTGTCCCTCTATTGTGATAATCTCAGTGCCTTGTACATGACAGTCAACCCCGTCTTTCATGCGCGAAGTAAACATATTGAGCTGGACTATCACTTTGTGCGTGAACCTGTGGCCCTTGGATTACTTGTCACTAAGCATGTATCTTCGATCAATCGAGTGGGTCGATATCTTCACCAAACCGAGTCACCAAAGCTCGCTCTTCTTTGCGTTCCTCGTCCCAAACCGTGGCTTCGATCTCGGCTCAGTTTGCAGGGGGATATTAACAGTAACGACTCAAATGATAACAGTAACGGCTCAATTGCAGATTCAATGCACAACAAAGGAAATATGCTTGGTCATGATAACTCTTCAAGGTAACAAAATCTATATAATAATGTAGATTTACTGAATCATGGAAGGCAGATTATTAGCAACGGTAACAATAATGCAGAAAAGGAAAATCCAGTTGATGATACATAATTAGCAGATTAATTATTTCCTTTATTATTGCACTTTCCTTCTTATGTATAAGACTATAAAACCATTCGTATGTAAAGCAGTAAAGATATCTTTTGAATAATACAAGAGTCTCACATACAACTCAGCACTTCTATTCTAATTTTCTTCTTTTTCAAGATCGGACAACATCTTTTTTTTCTAGATATTTTTACTCCTTTACTAATGTATTTATTATAAAAAAAATTGATTCCTTGCTGTCCAATTTTTGATCTCCTAGTTGAAGAACTTAAAAAAAAAAAACACAGCAGCACCTGACCAATAGCCACCTCTCGACCAACATCATCCCTCACTCAATCACCATTCCAATCACGATAGTGTTTTTTTTTCCACGCTTTATGCCCTGCCATCTCTAGATGGGGAGACGGCATGCAGTAAAAGGTGTGTGTTTTATAGTTGTAAAGCTACGACTTTAATTATTAGGACTCGCCAACTAGTATGAAGGTCACTAGGAAATCTAATGGTGTGTGAGAATCTAGGTAAGGGGACTTACACTACAAGAAAACGGTGTCATTAGTAACGGAATTTTGCAACGGCAAAATTCTGTTACTAAATTTGCATTCGGAAATTGTTTAGCAACGGATATTCTGTTGCTAAACAAATTGCAGAAATTAAAAAAAGGAAACAAGGATTGCAACGGATTTTCCTTTGCATTTGCAACGGATTTTCCATTGCATTTGCAACGGCTAATCCGTTGCATTTGCAACATTTGCAACAGATAATCCGTTGCATTTGCAACGATTAGCCGTTGCAAAGTAACATACTTTGCAACGGATAATCCGTTGCAAATTAAAGATGAAACTCGCGCGCCGAGTGAAAATTTTACGCATGAAATGCACCGTTTTAACTTTTAAAATTTAATATCCATTGTCTTCCTCTTCTTCTCTCCCAGTCGCTTGTCTACATACCTCATTTACTCACATTTAAGTTAATTACTGATCATCAACCAAACGAACACCACCTACCTTCTCTCCATCTCTTCTTCCTGATCACCACCTCATCGGCGACGAGCTTCAGCTACCTAGCAGTCCCATCACCACCACAACGAAGGTACGGTCAGCATTTCAGTTTCTAAATTTGCTTAGTTTCTAAATTTGTTTAGGGTTTAGGGAGTTTTGGGGGAGCTTTTTCATGGGTTTGCTTCGAATTTCCATCTATGCTCATGGGTTTTGACCAATTATATGTTTTTGCCGAGAAATTGCATTCTTGAAGTTAATTAATGAACTGTTGTGTTTGTGGAACTTGAAGTTAACCTTTGCGTGATGCAAGTTAATTAAACTCATTATATGTGAGTTGCTTCTCTTTGTGAGTTCTCTTTTTATAAATGTGTGGTACCTGTTTTATTTTTCAGTAGCAACTTTGATATTTCTAAGAAAATGAAGAGGATTTGAATTGGATCGTCTTTGGCCTCCTGCTAGCCATTTTGCCTTCTTTTTGCTGAACTTGGCATACGAATTTAAGTTTTCCTTACTGTATTGGTAGTGTGGGTTTTATGGATTGACTGGAGACACCCAAACACTGAAATGTATGGATGAGAGACGTGCTTTAAGAAATCTAGCTCATATATGGGGCTGAAATATGGGATGAGGCATTATAGAGGATTCATCAAGTGCATGTCTCCTTCAAGTAAATGTTCGATCTTTTCCAAATTGATGCTGCCTTTTATTCTTTTTATATGCAAAGAGTTCAATAAGAGTGGCTAATGAGCTTGAGTTCTATGTACTTTGTCTGCTGTAACATGCAGTCGTCCATTGAAAATATGTCCTATAACCCCCATAATAGCTGGTGTGTATTTCATTACCATTAGTCAGTCACTTCCTCTACAGTTTTGAAGAAGTCATGAAAAAGATAACAAATGGGGAAAAATAAAAACGTAATAGATAAGAGTGAAACATATGATAAAACCAAGATAAAAATATGTAAGCTAAAAAAGATAACACATTGACCTCAATTTTTTATAATTGTAATATGACTTAGCATGAATGGTATATAATTTGTTTGAATTATTGCTTTTATCAAAACTTCTTTAAGTAAACAGGTTTAAATGATCTAAAAATTAAAAATCAGTATCATAGCCATTTTCCTGCTCAATGTAACCCATGAAAACCTCTCATCGAAGTCACCTAAACAATCATTCTGATAATCTGCTGTAAAATTTAATGAATAGAATATCGAATGATATATTTTTCCATTCCCCGTGATGAATTGGTGGGCTGCAATTATTTAAAATTAGTAAACAAATTTATCTTCTTTTTAGCAATAAGTTGGCTTGGGAGCTCATTTATGATTTATTGCTGCAATAAAAAGAAATAAAAAAAATTGTGAGAGGCAATGGTTGAGGGCCAATCTTAGTGTATATCTTTGAACCTCATTATCATGCATCACACTCACTTTTGACATTTATGTTGCATTAACTCAAAATAATCCATATGCTGAAATTAATGTTGCACAATGTCTTCAAGTTTAATTGAAAGTACTAACAACATCTCTCTACTCAGGGTTTTTTAAAGGAACATCAAGCATCGATCAATATCTTTTGACTTCAAATTGTATTAAATTCGCTTGAAAGGTTAGTGTAATTTGTTGATTGTGTCATTTCAGTATTAGTATCGATTTAATGCATGTTATTGTGTATGGTGTTGCTGTGTGTGTTGCTCCTATGTGTTTTGTTGTTGTGTGTTTGATGTTTTGTTAAGTATTTGTTGGTTTTTTTTTTCTCGACCATGAATAATCCATAAACTAGAGATATCGATTGAACTCAAGGGATACATAGTTGTCCCCTTTGCATTGTAATTAATGTAGTATTGTTTCTATGTTATAATGTTTACTAGATTAATATGGATGATCGAGAGTGGATGTATCGTCGTATGAGAAGTGGTTGTATGAATCCTGAATATATTACGGGTGTTAGAAGATTTATCAATTTTGCATATTCAATTGAAAGAAATGTATCAGTGGGGAAAATTAGATGTCCTTGTGTTAAATGCAAAAATCAAAAGTTTTAGAAAGAAGATGATGTTTGTAATCACTTATTGAGAAAAGGGTTTTTACCTTATTATAAAAATTGGACTGTACACGGGGAGCCTTATGACACAGATAATATGGTCGGACCTTCATCAGGAGGGATTAGTCGTGTTGTGAATGATGAGGGAGATGCAAATCCATATAGAAATATGGTTCTAGATGCAATGAGGGATGATGATGCATACTATAATGATAGGGTTTGCAGTACTGTTGTGATAGAGGAACCTCCAAATCTAGAGGCATCTAAATTTTTTAAGTTGTTGAAAGCTGCAGAGGAACCTTTATGGGATGGGTGTACTAAGCAATCAAAACTATTTGCTTGTGTACAATTGGTTAATATGAAGTCAAATTTAAATTTAACTCAAAATGCCTTCAACAAATTCACTGAATTTGCTAAGAGTTGCATGCCTGATGATGCTAATTTGGTTTCAAATTTTTATGATGCCAAGAAATTTATGCAGCCTCTTGGACTTGGCTATGAGAAATATGATGTGTGTCGTAATTACTGCATGCTGTATTATGGGGTTGATGAGATGAAAATAAGGTGTGATTTCTGTGGAAGTTCACGATACAAGCCTAGAAACCCTAGTAGTAAAGGCCCTTACAAGGCGGAGAAGCAACTCCGATACTTTCCATTGACACCAAGACTTCAGAGACTATTTATGTCTCCACATCATGCCAAGGATATGACATGGCATCATTTTCATAAGTCGGATGATGGAGTAATGGTGCACCCATCAGATGGATATGCTTGGAAAGAGTTTAATTGTGTCCATCCGAGCTTCGCAGCAGATCCACGAAATGTTCGATTAGGATTATGCACTGATGGGTTTTGTCCATTTAATATGGTTTCAAATGCATATTCTTGTTGGCCAGTAATTATGACTGTGTACAATTTTCCTCCTTGGAAGTGCATGACAAGACCATTTATGTTTTTATCAATGATAATTCCCGGGCCAAAGAATCCGGGAAAAAACCTTGATATTTTTCTAAGACCTTTGATTGATGAATTGAATAAGTTATGGTCTGTAGGTGTAGAAACTTATGATGTATACCATAAAGAAAATTTTCAGTTAAAAACAACTTTGATGTGGACCATAAGTGATTTTCCAGCATATGGTATGTTGTCGGGCTGGAGTACACATGGCAAATTATCATGTCCTTATTGTATAGAACACAACAAGGCATTTCGATTAAAACATGGTGGGAAAAATTCATTCTTTGATTGTCACCGATGATTCCTACCCATGAATCACCCTTATAGATATCAGTCGGATAAGTTTATAAAAGGAGTAATTGAAGAGCTCCCTCCTTTTCCTCGTCGATCTGGTTTAGAAATGTTAGCTGAAGTTTCTAAGTTCACCGAGGGACATGTTGGTAGCTCTTCAAATTGTGGTAAAATTCCCGGATTTGGTGTCTATCACAATTGGGTGAAGAAAAGCATTTTTCATCACAACCTAGATGTCATGCACATAGAAAAAAAAATTCTTTGACAATATCTTCTACATGGTAATGGATTGCCCTAATAGAAGCAAGGATAATGTAAAGGCTAGGTTGGATATTCAGTTGTATTGTAAAAAGCCAAGCTTACATTTGCAACAAGATGCAAGTGATCGAGTTTACAAACCGAAAGCCACTTATTATCTCTTCAAGAAAGAACAACAACAAGTGTTGTCATGGATGAAAGAGTTGTCCTTTCCTGATGGCTATGCTTCAAACATATCACGGTGTGTGAAAGAGGCACAATATAAGGTCTCGGGCATTAAAAAGTCATGATTGCCATGTTTTTATGCAAAGACTTCTTCCTGTTGCGTTCCGACCTTACTTGCCTAGACCATTGTGCGAGGCATTAACAGAATTGTCAGTATTTTTTCGGGACATCTGTGCGACAAATTTAAATGTCCAACACTTGGAGTTGATGCAGAGAAATATTATTGAAATCATTTGTAAACTTGAAAGGATTTTCCCTCCATCGTTCTTCGACTCCATGGAACACTTAGCAATACACCTACCTTATGAGGCATAAGTTTGTGGACCCGTTCAATATCGATGGATGTATCCATTTGAACGATATGTTTTCATACAATGTAATTTTTATTCACTTTAATTGAATAATTTGTTTATTTTTCAAACTAATTAACATAAATAATGTAGGTATATGTTCTATTTAAAGAAGAAAGTCACCAATAAAGCCCAAGTAGAGGGTTCCATATGTGAAGCGTACTTGATAGATGAAATTACAAATTTTGCGTCTTATTATTTTGGTGATGACGTTCAAACAATATGGAATCGAGTTCCACAAAATGACGATGGTGGAGCTAAAAGTGAAGGTGGACAACTTTCTATTTTTTCCTATCCAGGAAGAAAATTGTCTAAAAAATATTATAGACGGCAATTATGGCAGGAAGAAATGAAAATTGCGCACAACTATGTCATTTTCAATTGTCAAGAATTGAAACCCTATATAGAGTAAGTGTGAAATATTTTATTTTGTTTCTGAATTTATAATAAGTTGATTTCAACTAACAATTTAAGATTTAGGCAATGTCGGCATGAGCTACATTCACGACAACCACAATTGACCGATATTGAAATTGAAAAACTATGTGAGGTGGAATTTCCAATTTGGTTGAAAAACTATGTAAGTATTTTTCAGGACATATTTTGTTAAATTTACTAGTTTGTATGAAATAATAATTCATACATTGTTATTGTTATGCTAGGTTGAATACAAATCAACTGGAATTGAGAATCAAATCTTTGCTCTTTCTATGGGTCCGTCAAATTCCGTTAAATGTTATAATGGGTATTATGTCAATGGGTTTAAATTTCATACTCAATTTTATGGTCGCTATAAAAAAACAATGAATAGCGGGGTTTGTATCAAAGGAAGTTGCTACAATGGTAATGAAATTGATTACTATGGAATGCTTGAAGAAGTGACCCGGCTTAAATATTTAGGGAGTAAGTGCAAGGTTTTTATGTTTAAGTGTCATTGGTATGATACCAAACGTGGGCTTAAAGTGCATCGTTCAAATGGTTTGGTTGAGATCAAGCATACCTCTAGACTACATGGAAGTGAAGATTTTGTCTTGGCGCAGCAATGTCAACAAGTCTACTATACGTGTCCACCCGATAATAAATCTTCAGAATGGTGGGCAGTTATGAAGACAACAGCTAGAAGTCGTTATAATGTTGAGATGTGTGAATTTATTGAAAACAATGACAATGTTAAAACATTTGATGTTGATCAATCAAATGAAATTTCTCAACCATGTTGTGTGCTTCCTAATATGACACTTGATGAACCAAGTATATTTGTTGACACATCTTATTATGAAGAAGTCAACCAAAATGATTTGCTTACGGTAGAGGGAAATTGGGGAGAAGATAATGAAATGGATTCGGATGAGGAGATTGATTATGATAATGAAGTCATTGGTGATGATGATAATGATGATGATTTGATTAGAAGTGATGATGATGATGATTAGCATGATGCAGGTATGTTCAATGCATTTTTTTTTATGTGATGATGATGATGATTAGCATGCTGCTTGTATTTCTTATATTTAATTGATATATTAACTTATGATATTTAATATTCTTTTGTTCATATTTCTTATTATTGTCATATTTATTAGTTTTTAGCAACAATACTTATTGACGGCAATACAATTGTTGTAGGATGTCTAGACGTGGATCTATATTACAATATTCCAGGAGTGATAGGTCCGCTTCCAGATCGAATAGAACTCCATCTACTGTGAATAAGAACGCATCAGCTTCTCACCAACCCGAGCCTGATCAAATACATGATTATTATACACCCAGAGTTGAAAGTACATTTCCTCATCAAGAGGATCATGTGAGGTTAAATGCACATGAAGCTTTCAGTTTTCAAGATTTGTTAGCAACACAAGGTGTCCCACGAGATGATACAAACATGTATAGAGAATTTAATGTACATCAAGGTTATGCGGGAGTAGGTGGTGTTGGTGATGAGCATGCCTCCATTCAATCCATGGTTCAAACTGTTCTCGAAACAGTATATGCATTAAACGGAAGAGTTTTGACACGGCAATCGATCCATTGTCAGGAAAAAAAGAACCGAGTTTGTATGGAACATCTAAGTATAATATTTTTATTAGATAGTTATCATTTGTGTCATAATTGTTCCATGAAAGTTTGTTACTTTAATATTTCAGGTTCAATAACGCTTCATGTGGCCGTGAAATCGGAATAATTTTGAGAACTAATTTCAAGGGGCCATGGCACTCTTGGGATAAAGTTGATGTTATGTGTAAAGATGAACTTTTTAAGGAGTTCAAGGTATGTTTTTCTTTTAACTATTTTTTAGGGAGATTTGAGAATCATGTTTAACAGTAGTTGAATGATTATTGAGAATTGATTTCTGTTTTCTTTCTATTGCTATCATTCTTCTATCCCTTCCCATCTCCCTTTCCTCTAATTACTCTTTTAATTCCTGGGATTTTTTTGTGGTTAGTGTAGAAGTGGTGGTTAGTGGAGAGATGGATTTAGTGTCATTTGATTTTAGATTTGTTGCTAAGGATTTATTCAATGTGTTGACTTCTTAGATGCATATCAGCATTTTGTATTTAGAATTATGTGTAGTGTTTGACAAGAGGCAAGATTGAAACTTTGGTTAGTTTCTGGAGATAATCAGGAGTCCAATTGCTAATTTGTGCTTGAAAACTTGGTCTTTAGTAATGAACTTTAGTTACAATGTTCTCTGTGAATAGGTGTCTGTGATGATTTAGAATCATCTGTTAGTGTATTGGACATTTCTTCTGAATGCAGAAGTAAAAAAAACTATATTTTGGAATGCAAAGACTAGTGCCTTATGCTGGGTGGGGGCTGGATTTTAGTTTGGCTAATCAAGGTCGTGTTTATTGTCTTCAGCAGTCTTCAGCTAGCGAATCCTTGCTTGTTGACGCTTTATCACCTACTGTGGTGTATACTTAAAGAACCTGGAACTATTAAGCATTATGCAACAATTCACATTGCACATATTAAACATAGTGGCAAGCTTGAAAACCTATAGTTTTTGACAATATATGCACTCTTTCTTTGCACAGGAACTTGTTTGCTTCTTTCTGTTTTAATGTTTTGTGCTGTTGTACATATGTGCAAAATGCTTAAGTTGTTCTTGAATGTCACTGTTATGAACCACTATTTTACTCCACTGTGAACTGAATGTCACTGCTTAAGTTAACATATGGTCATCAAGTGTTTGTAATCAAAGAGCATAACATGGAAGCTTTGAATCTTTAAAAGAAGAATAACTTTGCTGATAACAAATGGAAGCATGACTTTAATTTTGGAATTAATGGCAACAAAGATAGTTTAATCTCTTTTGTGGGTTACGGGAGGAGGAAAGATTGTATGACGTTATGGTGTGTCATTTGTTTTGTTCTATGGTGCACTCGGTTGGAAAAGTAGAGCAGATATAATGTTTGAGGTTGTTTGAGATCTGTGTGTTTATGTTAACATTTATTACTTGTCATATGTATTTGATAGAAAAAATATGCCTTCCCTGAAGAAGATGAAGCAATTGTTCATAAAATTTGGGAAGATAAAGCTCGAATTTCCTTGAACCAACAATTGGCACGAGCTCGCAATAAAGCTATGTCAATAATAAAGACCAAAAATATTATCGATTGCCTGGATAAAGGACCTGTTTGGATCCAAAATGAAGATTGGAATACGATGATCAACGATGTTTGGTCCACTGATGGATTCCACAAACGATCCAAATCTTCAAAACAGAATCGATTGAAGAAAACAGATGGGAAAATAAGTACCCATTCTGCTGGCTCGGTTTCATTTGCATCATATCAAGCTAGTATGGTATGAAATGTTGTTGTTCAACACTTGTAATTTAATTTGTTTAATATTTTTGTTGCTTACTTGTTTTTCCATGTTCGTAGCAAGAACAAGTCGGGGGGAAAGAACTTCCTTGGGATGAGGTCTTTTCGGCTTTGCATCAAAAAGCAAATGACACCGGCACATTTGTAGATAACAGGTCTAAAATAGTGGTGGTAAGTACTTATATTATATATATATATGAAATATCATTCATATTCAAATTAATATATTTTGACATGGACTTGTCTGTTTGCAGGAAAAATATAGAAATGAGATGATTGCAAGATATGGACCTGATCAGGACAATCATCCCTCTTTTGATGGAGCAGCTTGGTGTGAGGCTTCAGGGGGAGTAAGCAAGGGAAGAGTATATGGTGCACCTCGTATGCCAAAATCTAAAGTTAATGTGAGTTCTTCATCACATACCTACCCAGTACATTCATCATATCCAAGCACAGCTACTAGAGGGTATCAAGAGCAATTGCAAGAAAATCGTGAAGTTATTAATGAAATGAGAACTGAAATTTCTTCCACTAAAGATTGTCTTAAGCTCTTGGTAGGACATATAGGTCTAAGTATGCCAACACCTATGGCTCCGTCGATGCCATCACCTATGGCTCCGTCGATGCCATCACATACAATGGCACCTATGGGTCCCATGTCTTCACCACTATATCGACATCGACCTCGACCTCAACCTCAACCTCAACTACCATATAATGGTCCATCTTCCTCTCATCCACAACATCGTAGATCATTTCCGCCTTAAACACTTTAAAATATGTATTTTTAAGTTCCATGTTTATTTACTTAGTCATGTAAATGTAATCGAATCTGTAGTGTATTAAGAATTTTTATTTATAATAATTTTTATTTCCACCATATTTAAGTTATTTTCGATATTAATAATATTTCAATATTTGCTAGTACTTTTAAAATATTTATTTGTAATTAATTAAAATTTAAATATATTAAAAATGGATTTGAAATATATTAAAATTCAATTTAAATTCCGTCCCTTGCAATTGCAACGGCAGGACCGTTGCAAACCGTGTATTTGCAACGGCACATATTGCAACGGATAATCCGTTGCAATTGTACTTGCAATGGATAATTCGTTGCAAGCTAATTTTGATTCGACGTTTTCCTAAGGGATTGTATCAGTTGGAAAAGCCGTTGCTAATTAATATTAGCAACGACTTTCTTTGTAATTTGCAACGGATCGCTCCGTTGCAAACATGTCTATTTTTTTGTAGTGTTATTGTGCAAGGAAAAGACACATACCCCAATGCACCCTACCTAAGGTAAGTTGCATTGTTGTTAGATTTTTTTTTCTGAGTTAGATTTTTTATTTGTTGCTCTTCCTAAGGCTAGAAGTAGAACTTTCTTCGTGAGAGAGTTTCTACCTCATTGGAAGTCAAAAACCTGATTGTTCTAAAATTTGAAAAAATTTCACACTGCATTTAAAACCTCTTTTTTTACTATTTGTGGATGTATTTTACAATATAATTTTTCACCCTGACAGTTAAAACAAATAATTATTAATTTTTTTGATATTTTGATCAAATTTCAATGGATAATCATAAACTGGTTACAATATCTAATTATCGTTCAAAACATGTGAAAGATGCAAAATATATTTCTTTTACGAAAAACAATGCTTGGAAAAACCTTGGAATTTAGCTATATGTACAAAACAACACATTTTTTTCCTTTTTTTTAAACATGATTTTTTATATTATTTTTTTAATAAAAATATCAGATTGGATTTGTCCCAACTAAATGGGTCAGCCCAGCCAAGATGGGCCTAAAGGCCTGCTGGACTTATGCTAGACCTGTCCCCCCCAACTAGGTCGGGAATAGGTCCGCCCAGACCAAAACAGAAAAGAAAAGAACAAAACTTGTGTTGCACTGTTCACGTTACATGAACAGTGAAATGGAGATTGGTCGAGGGAGACAACCATTGTACCTGTCACTATCGCCGTGTAGAGAAGGCCAAGGTGGTTCTTCCTGTGGTGGTCTATGGTGGTCGGGAGGCCTACCAGAAAGGGCTACTAGAGAAGAGAGAGAGAGAGAGAGAGAGAGAGAGCTGTTGTGGGAGAAGGTGAGAGAAAGGGAGCTGCTGTGATGGGAAGGTGGTTGTCGCTGTTGTCAGTTGCCGCTATGGGTGTCGAAGGACGCCATTGCTTCTTGGCAGTCGGAGATGCTGAAGTCACCGAGGGAGATGAGAGAGAGGGTCGGCTATTGTGTTGCTTGTTATTGTTACTGGGTTCAACTGTGGTGAGAGGCTGTCGGTGAAGAGAAATAGGAAAAGGGGGGTATTGTTAGCTTGCTATGCTTGTGTGCAAGCTTTTTTCAGTCACGGTGGTGTCTGCAAATTTGCTTGTTGTCCATCCGTGTGTCTCCTCCCTTTTTGTTCTCCCCTACTGTGTTCTCATCTTTTCCTTTGTGTTCTGTTATTTTTTGCCCCCTCTATGTGTTTTTTTATGTTTCTCTTCATCCTTGTCTATTTTTCTAAGCTGCATTTTTTCCCCTACGATCATCTCCTGTGTTATTAGTAGACGAAGTAGACAACCATTCGGTTGCACATTGCTTACGGTTTGCCTCCTTGTCTCTTGCAGCAGCGTGCCTGTAGCGGTGGCATGGAAGCGTAATTACAGTGGCGGTGTGGCGGCAACAATGACGTGCCTGCAATCTTTGGGAGAAGGTGCTCATTAATAGGGGTAGAAATAGCTTGAAATCCTTATGAAACCCGAGAATCAAGAGCGAAGTAGTAAAGTCCAAGCAAATGAAATCCTTCACCAATCATCTTCTTGGTGACGAGGTCTTGAAAGATAACTTTGTAAGGAGTAAATATAATTTTACAATTAAGTGAGGTGGTCAATTTTTGAACAAAAAGTACCCGGAAAGAAAACGAAGGGACATAAAGAACATCATAGTCGATAGTGTGTAACACAAGTTTTATTTTTCCCAATGGCTAAAAGACAAAGGAAAGGGTGGCAAAATATTTGAAATTAAAGAAATTGATTAATTTATTAGACAAATGATCAGTGACATCAAAATCAATAATCTATAAATCATTGATAAATTACCAATTTCTAATGCACTCATAAAAGAAATTAGAATACCTTGGCTAAATTTTGCATCAACTAGAAATCCTGCAAACTGACCAAGAAGTGTTGCTAGTTGATCTTGTCCTCCATTTTGAGTTGTTCCTTGACATGGTTGTGTTGTAGATAGCTTGCAAATTCCTTTAGCATAAAAACAGGCTAGAAGCAAAAGATTCAATAGAGTGTGTAGTCGAATTTATTTCCCTTTTCGATCCTTTGCAAATTTAGGCTTTAACTCTAGGTCCAGACTCCATGAACGATTAATTGAATGTCTAACATCATGGAAATGTTGACATTTGAGATCTAGATGTTTACCCTTGTAGAGTTTTCCTTCATAGAATGGACAAGAAAGATAAGAACGAACATCAAAATTCTCGTTGAATTGTGGCACACATTTTGGAAAGATGGAAGTTTAGTATTCATCAAAATGTGACTTCTTAAGTCCTCAAACTCAGGACTAAGGCTTGCCTTCAGCAAGATTGTGCTCCATTAAATTTAGAATCAAGACATAACCAGTTGATCCTTTGATAACTGAGCTAACATGAGGAGATTTAATTGTGATTGTGATAAAAAAAACCCAACTTTGATCTTCCACCATGAGCAATTGTCATTGCCCTCTCGACCAAAAAAGGTAATTAAATTCATTCAACAACACTGAACTCAATTTATATGCAGTGTTGACATCACATCAGTAACATTGAGTAAGGAGATAACCATCTCCTTCAATCCTGCACTTTTATTGTCTGCCATGACAAGATGAAAGAAAAAATATATATAAGCAGAGAAACAAAATCACTGCTTTGAGACCATGAACAAATTGAAGGTAAAGAAATTCACCAGTCGTATTAATCTAAAACAGAATTACATGTGTATATGGAGAATTGACTCTGGCTATTGATTCAATCACTATCGAGTAATTAGCCTAAGAATTGTTGATCAATAAGTTGCCCACAGGTATTGAAGAAGATTAACTAAGCTACTGAAGACAGTTAATGAAGAAGCTAAAGAAGAAGATAATGAAGAAGCTGTACTAGTGACTAACACTGTTATTTCCAGTTTAGGAAACTAAGACAGTTATACAAACTAGCCGTTACAAATAAATCATGTACTGATGTAGTATAAATTCAGAAGAATTTGTAAAAGGCAAGTAATGAGAAATAAAAAGAATCTGACATTTTTTCTGTAAAATCCCTTCTTCTCTCTGTCTCGCACAAAACACAATTTTCCCCAAATTGAAATCAATTGAATACCTGCAAACCAAGATAACACAATCAATTGAAGTTTTAAACAAAGACCCACAATCAATTGAAGCTCTAAACAAAAGACCCAGAACTTACAATCAAAAACTTACAAGAATATGGTGATATACTCGTCATGTCCTTGACTCATAACTATATAAGAAATTATCCTTACCTGCAACCACTATTTTAGGCAACTAATATACAATCACAGGATATTTATCAAGGTTATCAATACCGTTTCGTTTCTGTCGAAACGACCAAACGTTTCGTACCAGTAAAAAAACGAGACAAAACATCTTTGTTTTTGTCTCGGTTTAAATTTCAGCCCGTACCGGAAATTTCAGCCAAATACCGTCCGGATTCGCTGCACTATTTCGCCATTAAAAAATATCAGTGAAAGCCCCACACGCCGCACCCCCTTTCCAGTTTCCTCCCCAAATCAATTTCAACCAATCAAATTTCCTCAGTCCTCAGCTCCTCAGTCAGACTCCTCAACTCCTCAGTCCTCAGTCCTCACCTGATTGTCTTCACTCTTGCAAGCGTGCAACGTCCTCTTCACCGTGTAAGTTTATTGGCTTTCTTCTTCTGCAATTTCTTGTTCATTCTGTAAATGGGAGCAAGGCACTTGTGAAAGTGAAGAGAATGGAATGGATGACAGGCAAAAGGTTACAATTCCAGCTTTAGGGAAAAGGCATCTCAACACAGCAAAAAAGTCTGATGAGAAGGCATGGAAGGGAATCCTTGTCATCTCAACGATCTGATAATATTCATGAAGTTGGTGAATGGAAAGAAGCTACTCAATTTTTTGAGACGGTGAGAACAAATGTGCCCAGAAAAGTCGTTGACT
Organism: Salix udensis; assembly: GCA_029204005.1. Lineage (NCBI taxonomy): Eukaryota > Viridiplantae > Streptophyta > Magnoliopsida > Malpighiales > Salicaceae > Salix > Salix udensis. Next base: position 13,091,395 of record CM055021.1, on the reverse strand, counting down.
TGGCAAATAATGATAATTGTTTTATGCAAAACACAAATATCACGGCTGGAGTTAGAAAATAGCAAGAAAGTACAAGCAATTACAGATAAGAAAGTACAAGCAATTACAGCTGGACACAAATAAGATCCTTATTTTTATATTAACGATATAGAATATGTTTAATTTTTTTATTTTATTTTATAACATTTTACTTTCACATTAATTTAGAATTTTAGAGATGTTTCTAATTTTGAGATTATATTGATTGACTTTGTATTTATACTATATAATTTAAAGTTAATTTATCTTGAATTTTAATTATATTTGTTAAATTAATATTTTATTTTTTTCATATATAAAAGTAATTAATTATATATAAATAACAGTACAACCCCGAAACGGCGCATCAAAACTCTCCAAAACTGAAACATTCCGTACCAATAGAAAAAACAAAACGTCAACCGAAGCGGTATTGATAACTTTGATATTTTTTACTTGGTATTTCCAATACTCATGCATCAACAAGATAAGAAAAGTCCCCAAGGGTCATGGCATGATAGCAAAAAACTTGTGATCTGCACAGTAGGTCTTCAGTTCAAGTCAAGACGTGTATCTTTTGTAAAAGCTGGGATAATCAAAATTTTATTTGTTTATCTAAACTCACAAAGTGCTTTTTCTAGGGAGTGGGTTTCCTCGCATAAAAAAAAACTAGATAAGAAAAAGATTTGTAAAGTGACTAGTATTTCTTTTAATTGCTGAAAGCTAAGAGGGTTAGATGTAGAGGTGGAAACAGGGGCAAGTGGAGGACCGGCCCTGCATAAAAATTTATATTTTTCTAGTGTCGTATTTTACATAAACGAGAATTTTTAAGTTTTGGCCTCCTAGAAAATTAACCTAACTGCACTGGGTACATGTGTGGGTTCGATTATGGTAAAGAACAGAACTCTCCTATTTAAACGTAAATGGATTATGGGAGATGGTGGTGGTTCGGGTTGATATAATTTTATTCTTCAAAAGTAGAAGCCTGTATTGAGAAACGAACTGCTAAGTTTTCCAATTTTACTCTCCAATTTGGCAAGCTTTCTCGCCTGCTTGCTTTGATCAATGCTCTCTTGCTTTAAGGAGTAGCTTGAGGTCTAAGATTGGTGATGGGAATAAAGTGTAGCTAATTTTGTCGTGATTTTTTGATTGGTAATGAAGCCTTGAAGGAAGCTGGACATTTAAAATAGCAAACTTCTGTCCATCTTGTAGTGTAGTTGCACTTGTCGCTGTAAAAATGGATGCAAGATTTTGCTTTGAAGGATTCTCAAAAATAAATCTGTCATGTTTACCATAAACCAAGCCGTATTACTGGTAGAATAGATCGTGCAATGAATGAGGAACACGCCATGAAAGACCACCGCCAATTTGCTATTTTATTACAGAGATTTCACGAAACTGAACATTGAGAAGAGTAAACGAGGAGCTGTTTCTGACAAAAAGAACATGGCGAGTACATAACTTGATGTGCATGGAAGCATCTCGTTTGCAATTTTTCAAATTTTGTTAATGACCCCATATGGGGTCTTGGGGCCAATCGAAGGATGCTGAAGGTCTACCATATGGATGCCTGCTCAGATAGAAACTTAATATTTATTAATCATGCTTTCTTTTTTGTTTTTTTAAATAACCAATCAAACGAATGATGATTATTTCTTTCTTCTTTTTTTTCCGATCACAATTCACGGTCGGTCAGAAACATGAACATATGATGACATGATACTGGCTTTTCTTTCTTGTCTGTGGACCCACCACTGAACCATTCACTTATTTGAAAAAGTTTGCTTCGTTTTCACAGTTCTGCAGAGCGCATCAGCACTATATATAATCTTCTTGCAGAGGGCAGGCAAGTTGCTCATCGACTTCTTCAGAACATGTAATGGAAAAAATCTTCACAAAAAAACTCAACAATATTGATATTGAGAGAAGAATAGTGCTATCTGAAAATCTTATAAAAGGTTTCCCGAGAGGCCATGAAGCATATTTGAAGTTTAAAGACGAGGATGGCAAAGTGTGGACATTTCGTTGTCGAGTCCCGCCAGGAGGGAGTTCAAGACCAGCCCTTTCTGGGGACTGGTTTTTATTTGTTCGTTCAAAGCAGCTCATGGTCGGCGACGTTATCGAAATTGCCTTGGATAGAGAGAAGGATCGAGCTGGTGTGGACCAATTCACAATCAGCTTTAAAAAACAACTCGATCGAAATTAACTAGTCGATCGGTCTCGTGCTGTATCTAGCCTGTTCGATCAAACTGTGTATCGATCTTTCTCGGGCTGATCAGCAAGATTGAAACCAGCTCGATGGGTGAGTATTTCTCGGACTACAAATCTTGACGACGGAATCCCTTAGTATCTGCAACATACGCTACCGTTTATGTTATATATACAGTAGAGGGCTTCGACATTGTCATTCACTGAGATCATATCCTTATATCTGGAGTGAACTTTTGCTGTACATTTTCCAGTACACACACTTTGTATGTTATATATACTCAATACCCCCCCAATCTTTGGCTTGAATAAACCAAGCTGGAGAATGCGAAAGTAAGTAAGAAACAATGGAGAGCTTAAGCCCTTAGTAAGAATATCTGCAAATTGCTCTTGAGAGGAGACAAAGTGAACAATTAACCGGTTGTTGGCTACCCTTTCACGAACGAAATGAATATCAATCTCGATGTGGTTAGTTCATTGATGCTAAACAGGATTGAAAGAAAGAGCAATGGCCGAGAGTTTATCACAAAATAAAATGGGTGGCTGTGAGTGTGAAAGCCCTAGAAAAGCCAACAATTGTTGAATCCAATCAAGCTCAGCTGAGATAGTGGAGAGTGCCCTGTACTCAGCTTCGGTGGAAGACCTCGCGACAGTTTTTTGCTTCTTAGATGTCCAAGAGACAGGATTGAAGATGACCATACCAGTTGTAAACATGCGATCATTGGGATCACCAACCTAATTTGCATCACTATAGGTTGTGATGTCCAAGGAACCCTTTGTATAAGTAAGACCAACGTTCAGAGTACCCTTGAGGTACCTAAGAATCCTCTTAACTGCTGTAAAATGTGCCACCATCAGTTGTTGCATAAAGTGGCAAACCTGAGGCACAGAGAAAGCAATATCTGGTCTTGTGAAGGTGAGATACTGAAGACCCCCCACAATGCTGCGATATAAGGAAGGATTATCAAAATGAACACCATCATCCTTCAGCAACCGTTGATATGGAAGACAAGAAGTAGCATAAGCCTTGGCAACCAACATATTTGTCTTAAGAAGAAGTTCATGAATATATTGAGATTATGATAAGCACAGACCAGCAGCAGTGTGAGTAATTTGAATGCCTAAGAAGTAATGAAGGCTTCCCAAATCCTTGACGTCAAATTCAGCTATAAGAGACTTTATAACATCCCCAATACCACATGAATCACTACCAGTAAGGATAATGTCATCTACGTATACAAGCAGTACAATAAAACCAGCAACAACAGTTTTAACAAATAAGTAAGAGTCAGAATATGTATGTTGGAATCCCAATGTAGGCAAAAATGAGGTAAACTTGTCATTCCAAGCACGAGGGGCTTGTTTGAGACCATAGAGAGATTTGTGGAGTTTACAAACCAACTTAGGATGACTGGTATCAGCAAAACCAGGTGGTTGAGCCATGAATACCTCCTCCTGTAAATTACCATGCAAAAATGCATTCCTAACATCAAGTTGCCTTAAATCCCAACCAAAGTGTGCTGCAAGAGCCAAAACAATTCGAACCATAATGGGTTTAACCACAGGACTGAAAGTCTCCCCATAATCAAGTCCAAGTTCCTGACTGAACCCCTGTGCTACCAGCCTAGCCTTATGACGGGTAATAGTCCCATCAGAATTCTTCTTAAGCTTATAAATCCATTTACACCTCCCCCCCCCTCACCAAATTCCTGTGAGGAGGAAGAGAAACCAAACTCCAAGTATTCTGAGATTTAAGAGCAGCAAATTCATCTTTCATAGCCTGCAACCAAACCGGAATGTGCATAGCAGCCTTGTCTCTAGTTGGTTCAAGCAATAGCAGAAACAAAGCAGGCCTTTTTCTTGATAATACCACTTTTGCTACGAGTGCACATTCATATCAGGAATATGCAACACAACTGAGATACCCTCAGGATGAAAGGTATCAGAAGATGACTCCCTCTGTGATGCTTGAGTTTCAGAACTGGACTGAGGCTCCACAGGTGTAGATAAGCAAGGCAAAGGTGCAGAAGTAATGGACGCAGAAGGTGACATAACAGGGGAGACATGATCAGGAGGAGAAGAGGTAGGAGGAGACATGACAACAACATTATTTTGGTCAACAACAGGCAGTATGTAAGAGGGAGCAGCTGAAGAAGAGGCCTTAGAACTTGATGTTAATGTAGCATAAGGAAAAACATGTTCATTGAATACACTATGCCTTGAGATATATGTATGTTTTGTAACAACATCAAAACAAATATAGCCTTTATAATGAGGAGCATAAACTAAGAATATACATATTGTAGTCTTGGATTGTAACTTGTTACTGACATAAGGACACAATAAAGGGAAACAAGCACAATCAAAGATACACAAATGACTAAGAACTGGAACAGATTTAAACAAAATTTTATAAGGAAATTTGTGATATGTTACTGGGGAAGGCATTCTATTAATTAGATAGACTGTTGTATGTACAACATAAGTCCAGAACTTGGAAGGCAATTCAGCATGTTGGAGCAAGGTAATGGTTGTTTCAACTACGTGACGATGCTTACGTTCAGCAAGACCATTCTGTTCAGGAGTATATGGACATGATTTTTGATACACAATTCCTTTAGTGGTGAGAAAAAAACTGAAAAGGCTTACTAATATATTCACCACCTCTATCACTTTGAAGAATTTGAATAGAACAGGAAAATTGTGTGTGAACATAATGATAGAACGCAATGAACACAGAACAACCATCACTTTTATTTATCAAGGGAAACAACTAACAGTAACATGAACATTCATCAATAAATGTCACATAATATCTAAGGCCATCAACGGATAAGCATGGAAAGGGCCCCCACAAATTACTATGAACAATATGAAAAGGGATTATAGATTTATTTGGACTGGAACTGAAGGGAAGCTTTGTAAATTTTTCCTGAAGACAACTATGGCACATTGACAAAACAGAATCAACAGGACAGTGGACATCAGCCTTGTTTAACATCAAGGTAGCAATTTTATTGGTAGGATGCCCTAACCTGCTGTGCCAAGTAGAGGAGAAGACTAATTGATCCAAATAAGATCGAGGCTGAGGTGGAAGAATGGACAGACCATACTTGGATGTAGGAGCAAATGATAAGGGATAAAGTCTATTACTGCAGCACCCTTTGTAGATTATCCTCCCTGTGGTCTTGTCCTGAATCCAAAAACAAAAGGCATCAAAGATTAATCGAATAACATAAAATCTTTTTTATTTTATCATAAATTAAACTCCCATCACAAAAAATCTAAGTCATTTCGGTACTTAGTGTCAACATTTCTGTTCTGACTCAATTTGTTATTTAGGATCCCAAACATAAAGTTAGTAAAATTATCTATTTTTTATTTTAACTTATTTTTGAAATATTTGTTTTTTTGGCATTTTGAATTGGTATATATAATTTGTTTGTATGTTTACTTGTTTTGTAACTTTTTTCCATGAATTGTTTTTTTGTAAAACAAATTAATGTGGCTTTATTAATTAATGTGTATTTATAGGTAATCAGATTTTAAGTAGTTTCTTGTATAGAAGAGGCGCAACAACTAATGGATAATCGAGCTTAGAAATTCATGCTAAGTTAGATTTCAACAAGTTATTTTTCTTGTGTTATTATTTTTATTTTTTTTGAATTAGTTGACTCTCTTTTTTTCAGGACAATCCTTTAACCCATTCAAAACTGAATTAGTGGACTTCATAAAAATTAAATTTATAATATCTTAAATACCACGTATGAAATTTTGAGAATGACACATGGTTTGCATTCACTTAGTTCTCGACAAAATATAAATCACATACCATGGCGTGATATTTGACAAATTTGGAATTGAATTGACAGATCCATTGTGAACCTAACCCCCAAATAAGTTTATTCTTTCACTATCATTTAAATGAACCGTTTATATTAGGGTTGAAAAACTAATAGAATAATGAATTTTTAGCCATTATAGTTGAGAAAAAGATGGCATTGACGGGGTTCGGCCAGAATTTTTATATACAATTAATTAAGTACAACCGTTACTTGCACTTAATTAAGGGCGTGGCTGAGAATCCAAAAATAATAATTTTTTTGAATTTTTGATTAATTTATTTTTAGATTATTTTCATGAGTTGATATCAAAAATAATTTTAAAAATTAAAAAAATATATTTTAATAATTTTTTAAAAAAAAATATCGATTACACTCTCAAATATTAAACATAAAGTAGACATGAAATATCGTTCTTATCCCTCACGTATTCGATGTAACATGAGTTTTTTTTATTAAAATAAACATTATTAAATATTAATAGCAATTCATAATAGCCATCCTAATCAAAAACTCAGATATCCAACGTTCTTGTATTGAAATCGATGGCAGATATTTCCCGAGGCTCAACAAAACGTAAGCAAGTAGCGTCATGATTCTAGAAATGGGGACCCTCATCTGAATCCAACGACTTGGTTCCTATTTATCATATTGATTACAGATAGCATCGACAATAAAAAAAAGAAAATTATATTACGTTGTAATTTATTCTGCAATCACCTGGATCTGTAGTTCATGAGCCATGATGGTTGTGACAGAGTTTTCAACATCAATCAATTGCATAAAGTTTTGATTAATTCAAGAATTGTCAAGTTGTGACAAGAAAAATAGATACAATTTAGTTATTTATTGTCTTGCAAGGACAAAACACAGCATGCAAACGTGTGCCATAGCTATCCAAAACTTGATTTGGTGAATAATCTATTGTATCATGTCTGCAACACGAGTTATTAGGCTAACTCGGATTCGTTTTGATTTAATTAAATCTGTATCTGGTTTGTTTGTTTGCTTGCTCTGAGCTAAAAAACCTTAAAAATAATCTTAAAAAATAATCTTAACCATACTCGTATATACAATTAATAACCACGATGTACCCTAACATCACCAACTATGATTGAAACATAATTCAGCTATAAATAAATAAAGAATTCGTTGGCATTCGTGGCGTGCTGATCTGAAAAGCTAACATGAAAGTGATAGAAACAAATCAAAAAACACAACTTTTTTCTTGGTCATCATCTTGTTTACCCGTTAATTAGTTTTCATGAGAAGGATTGGATTTTCAATGCCTCACAGATCAAAGACCTTCCAAGTTCGAATAATTCAAGGGTGGGGTAGAGTGATGAAATCATCGGCATCATCTACAACTCTAGCTATTAAAGTTGAAGCATAATATTCTGTGGGCTCCGAATGTTTTGAAAATTGAAAACGCCAGTCAAGTCGGCTCGTCGTTCTTAATCGGACGAGGTAGGGCTTTTGCTTTCATTCTCTCTTACCCGTAGATTCTGGAGAATTAGATCTTGAGGTTGCCTGTTAAAACAAAACAAAGAACACAAAATAATTGTCATGTCATCAAGGCAACCTTCAATGAATATCAAGGGGTAGTCATGATACTTAAAATACATTTATTAAACATGCTCGGGTCGGGTCAACTTAAGAAACTCCTGCCTCAGAGTATTTATAGATATAGTTTTTTTAATTTTTTTTGTTGGGGATAACTTTAAAAATATTTTCAAAAATAAATGCTATTGATTAAAAATATTTTTAATGGAATAAAAAATATATATAATCAACTGTTTTTATTGGTTAACATGAAAGGTAGACAACGATTAGTTATTAAATTTTCTATGATGTTTTATTTTTAAGATATTTGAACTCAAATCACCTCCTTGTACTGTTCAAATGATCACCAAAACATTTTTTTTAATGTTTAATTAATCTTGAAATAAATGTTTACAAAATCAAACAACAATTAAATATGATATTTACTTAGAGATTGAAATAACCTTATAAAAAGCAAACTGAAATAAATTTGCCGATAGACGGGACGTCAGTTCGTCGTTTGTTTCTCGGCCGAGGCTTTTGCTTTTCTCACCTGGGAGTATGGAGCACCGAATTTAATGATCTTTGGGATTTCTGATTCATAAGGGTAATAATAATAATAATAATAATAATAATAATAAATTATAGTTGGGAACCAATTTATCTAGGAAAAAAGCTATTTTTCATTGTATCAACTCGATTGATTTTGTGGTCGTCTAAATATTTTTTATTAAAATCATATTAATTTATTTTAAAAAAAATAATAATTCAAAACACATCACTAGATTAATTGGGTTCTAGGAGGTAATTTTTTAAAAAACAAATATATCTGTTTAACTATAATAGAACTTTTATATGAATTAAATGTTAAATCACGAGTTTTTTAAATCAACATGTGTTCGGTCGGGTTTTAACATCTATGATTGATTGACATCTAAAGTTAATAAACTAAAAAAATTAATCGAGTTTGAGAACGAAGGGATTTAGTTTTGATTGGTGGAAAAATTAAATAAAAAGATACCATTAATGTTTAATGTAAGAAAACAAGAAAAACTCATTTAAAAGGTAGCGGACCCACCATCAATTATAGTTATTCGTATATAAATATGTCTCCACTTTTATCATCGGCCACTGAAGTTGTTCCCATCCCAGATACTGTCAGAATCTCCCTTCTCTGTCAGCATGCCGAAGAAGCTCTTGATCAGAAAGAAGCTCTCAAAAACTGACATCGAAAATAGAATGTCAGTTCCGATGAAAAGCATCGACGCTTTCGGAATCCGGAAAGGAGAACACTTTAAGGAAATCGGTGTCACTGACATCCACGGCGAAAGAAGGAGGTTCCGGTGCTCTACAAGAAGAGCTGGTCTCCACCCTAAACCAGTCCTCTCTTCAGGCTGGACAGCCTTCGCCAAAGAACGGTGTCTCAGAAAAGGAGATGAAGTCACCATCTTCGTGATGGACGACATCAACGGAGCTGATGAGTTTCAAATTGAAGCTCGGAGAAAAATGGAGTTATTCGGTAAAGTCTTCTGGACTGATCCTCTGTGAAGAAGAAAACGAAGCCACTTGCTCCTGGCATAAATTAAATATAGGTCTTGACATAGTCTTCTTCTTACTTCTAGCTGGTATCGGTTATATATATATATATTATTTTCTCTTCGGAAGGATGGTTTGGGGTGTTTGACGCCTAGTTTTTCTTACAATGTCCAGCTAGAACTTAGAATCATGCAAGTCGAAGAGTGGATCTTCTTTACCTTGCATGATTTTTCTTGTAATTACCAGAAATATATATATTATATGCTTGCAAGAAATATATTTCTTACTTTTTCTTAAATTGTAAACTGAGAAGAGAAGAAGAGAGTTATAACATGGTTAACCAACATGGACACGGACACGGACATGAACAGTTCAATTCTAACATTAACAAACCTATTGTTTTTAATATTGTCTTGCTTATTTTTGTTAGGTGACAAAGCTGACAGAGAAATATGTTGAAAGGTCCCCTTCTGCTTTATGTTTCGTTTCTTGTGGAAATCTGATTTTTTTTTTTTCTTATAAAAAATGGTCTTGCAACCACACACAGGTGAGAGAAAAGGCACTTATCACTTATTGATAAGTTCATGTACTTATTAGATGACCAGAAATATTCACCCATTGATTTTTTTTAATCTTATGACCGAAGATCAGACGATTTAATAAAACTACCTTTACTCTTCTTATAAAAGTTTACAAAGGATATATAAAAATATACTTTATAAATAAATTTGAATATAATTTTTTATTTTACGCGTCATTCTTTTATCTTTTCATTTATCTTTCAATTAGATTTATTTTAAGCTTGGTTGTGCTAAAATAAGATTCAAGGACCAAATTAAAAAAAAATCAAAATCCTTAACAATAAGTGCGCATATATATATATATGATGATGATGCTGATTCTACCGAGTATTATCTTAGTGCTATATATATATATATAGCATTAAGAGAATAATGGGTAGAAAAATTACCGAACAAAAAGGATAATCATGGACCACCTAATGCATGTGATGTTGAAAAATGAGAAGATATATTAAAATTTAATATCTTCCAAGTTGCTCCCCTGCAATCATAATTTTTATGATAGTAGATTAATAATTATAACAATAAAATATAATTAATAATTAATAAAAAAAGCAAGTATTTGTTTTTATTAAATAATTCATTGTACGTTTCTCTTATGTAGAAACTTTCTTTGTTAAGTGCTGATCTTGTTTGTGGGGCCCATGCACCATATATTATTGAAAGAAAGAAAAGCCAAACCTTTCTTATTCCGAGTGGGGCTGCAAAACCATCGGACGTTCTCTCGCATTTTGTATCTCCAAGAAACAAAATAATAAAGTCATCGGAGATAGATCTATCTATTTGTCGTCTGGCATTTCTTTCAACGTCGATCTTGTCGATAAAAGATTTTGAATTATTTAATGATTCTGTCGTACAACCTCCAAGATAGAAGATTCCAACAAGTGTTTATCATATGGTCGATCATAAAGGCATATGTGCTCTTTTTCGTTCGATCACCGGTCTTTCACAGCTATTCAAATGGGGGATGGAGTGGAGTGTATTATTTTATTCATTCGGCACTGGATATTTAATTATGATTTGTTAATATAATACCCGCTGAAAACTTACATGATTATAATTTCAAGTCTTATAAAATTAATCGAGTTACGCATAAACTGACCCGTACATTTATATTAATAAAAAAATATATCCCCCTTTAATCTAGGGTTTATTTGCATCATACAAATAAATATTTAATGTTAATGCTTTAAAACTTGAGCAAAATGGGATGATCAGTCTTGAAAATTAAAATAATGTTAGACAATCACGCTCCGAACCTCGTAAACGTGGGCCCGTGGGGTCGACATCATATGAAGTTGTTGATTAAAAAATAGAAAGAAAATCTGAAATCGATTCTCATTTTTCAAACCGTACCCATCTCTTGTCTTTCTTTGTGTTGTATCTTCTTCTTCACGCCGTGATTTTATGGTGCCAGCCCCTCTCTCCTATGAAAAACATTCAAACCATTTTTTTATTTGATTCTTAGTATCATTTTGTTTCTATATTTATATATATAATTAGAATTAACAGAAAACCATTCTTATTTTTTTGAGATCGATGCTAAAATTAAATAAAAAAATAATTATTTTGAAAAATATGTTCTCTCAACTTATTCACGAGGTGCAAATAGTTAATTAATCTAGAGCTTGAAAAATCGAAAACCCACTATCAACAGTGAACACCAAAATGGTAGATAAGACATCAAAATTCTAAACAAGGTTGAGTGGTTCACTGTCACTTGAGAGTTGGAGTGGGGTAACGCCGACAATCACGTTTTTAACGCTGTACCATCTGAATCAAGTTTTTGATGATTCATTTATGTCCAAATAATTAAAAACGAATGTTGTTTTTTAAAGTTTTTTAATTTAAAAATATATTATAATAATATTTTATATTTTTAATATCAATACATTAAAATAATTTCACATACATTTTTTTAATACCAATTAAAGTTGCATATAGGCGCTGATTGAAAACGTACCCTAAATAACGTTTCACGTACATTTTTTTTAAATTTAAATATTAAATATATTATTTTAATATATTTTTCAGTAAAACATATATAATCTTACCCTACCAAACACTACTATAAATGGCACGGCAGCCTTGTATGACAATTTCTTTGGTGAATGTGCGTTTTGAAAGAGACCACTCTCAGTGGAGTACTAGAACTCGTTAGATGTTCGTGTGATGTAATAAATTATTTTTTATTAATCATGCTTTCTTTTTTGGTTTTTTAAATAACCAATCGAACGAGTGATGATTCTTTCTCTCTTCTTTTTTCGATCACAATTCACGGTCGGTCAGAAAGAAAACCATATGAAGACATGATTCTGGCTTTTCTTTCTTGTCTGTGGACCCACCACCGAACCATTCACTTATTTGAAAAAGTTTGCTTCGTTTTCATAGTTCTGCAGAGCGCATCAGCACTATATATATATAATCTTCTTGCAGAGGGCAAGCAGGCAAGTTCCTCATCGACTTCTTCAGAACAAGCAATGGAGAAAATCTTCACAAAGAAACTCAACAATATTGATATTGAGAGAAGAATAGTGCTATCTGAGAATCTTATAAAAGGTTTCCCGAGAGGCCATGAATCATATTTGAAGTTTAAAGACGAGGATGGCAAAGTGTGGACATTTCGTTGTCGAGTCCCGCCAGGAGGGAGTTCAAGACCAGCCCTTTCTGGGGACTGGTTTGTATTTGTTCGTTCAAAGCAACTCAAGGTCGGCGACGTTATCGAAATTGCCTTGGATAGAGAGAAGGATCGAACTGGTGTGGACCAATTCACAATCAGGTTTAAAAAACAACTCTAAATTAACTGTGTATCGAGCTTTTTCTGGCTGATCAGGAAGATTGAAACCAGCTCGATGGGTGAGTATTTCTCGGACTACAAATCTTGACGACGGAATCGCTTAGTTTCTGCAACATTACGCTACTGTTTACGTTATATATACAGTAGAGGGCTTCGACATTGTAATTCACTGAGATCATATACTTTTGCTGTACATTTCCCGTTTTCCTAATACAATTTTGCCTTCCGATCGATGTAAATAAAGAATTCTCGGTCAATATCTTCGTTTCTGGATAGTGTTTGGATTAAGCACAGTATCTCATGAACAAGGATATCCACGGCTTGAATTTACATAAAAGAAACTCAGATTGGGTTTCCCTAACACTTTGGAGCTTGATTCTCAGCTTGACCCTCGGAATAATATCATGATGTTTCAACCGGTTCATGGGTTGTGGGCCATTCCGGTGTTACAATGATTCAATTTTATTATTTTATATCATTTTGATATGCTCATTTTAAAAATAATTTTGATGTATATTTAAATAAAAAAACATTTTAAATTAAAAAAAATTAGTGTTTTTATATCATTTTAATATACACATATTAAAGATAATTTTTTAAAAATTAAAAAATATCATTTTAACATATTTTTCTTAATAAAAAATACTTTAAAAAATAATATCATACCATTAACAAACATCATGATTAACATGATTGAATGGATTAGAAGACGAAATTTTCGACAAAATATAAAAAGAGAGAGAAACAAGAAATATTATAAGTCAAAATGTATGGTCGTAAGATGAGTGTGATTGTTTATTGTCAGTACATGAGTGGTCGGCTGAATTATCGAACGATTTAGAAGTTCATCGCCAGGACCTGCTTTGGGCCTGTTTGGGAGAGCGGTAGCGGTTGCGGTTGTGGTTGAAAATGGAGTTTTAAAATGGAGTTTTAAAAATGGAGTTTTGAAAATGGAGTTTTTAAAAATGGAAAGTGTTTGGTTAAAACTGTGGTTGAGTTGAAGGTTGAAGAAAAAAGGAGTTTTGGTGTTTGGTTTCCAAACTTTACAAACTGCTTTTTAAAAGTAAAATTACTTAAAAGGGCATGGAAATATACACACACATACATCCATACATCCATCTATATATATATATATATATATATATATATAACTTCTACAAATAAATTTAAAAATAAATAACAATTTATATTAATGTGAAAACTTCAAATAAAATGGAAAAATAATTTCATTCTCCCATCAAACTATTTGCAATGCTCTCGCGCACAATATCCATACGAGAATTTCTGCCCGAACTCTGACTAGTTTCACATGCTACAACATCTGGTAATAACTCATCTGGAATATAATCGGGATTACGATCATATTCACCAAAAACATCATCATGTTGCGATCTCCTTCTAATATAGTTATTGAGTGCCATCGATGCAACAATAATCCGAACTCGTGTTTTGTAAGGATAAGGTGGCATGCACTCGTAAAAATTTTCCACCTTTGCTTCCATACTCCAAATGTCCGTTCTATCACATTACGTAGTGATGAATGTGCACGATTAAATACTTCGCGTCGTCCACTTGGTTCACCCCGACGTCGAAATTCTTCTATATGATACCTCTCCCCTCTATATGGAGCTAAATATCCATACTCATTCGGATAACCGGCATCAACCAAATAGTATTTTCCTGAAAATAGAAACAAAATGCAACTTTTAAATTAATTCAATAACAAAAGATGAATAGTAATTTTTTTAAATTATCATATCTGTAAGAGAAAAAAAATTGACAACCTTCGAGCGGTTTAGGAAATTGGATACTGTGATCGTGTATAGCCTCGAGAAAAATACGTGTATCGTGTGCACTACCTTCCCATCCTGCCCATACAAATGTGAATTGCATGTCAAAACTACAGGCTGCCATGATGTTTTGTGTTGGGACACCTTTCCTACCAAAAAAAGGAATTTGAAGTTCCGGTGAAATTGTTGCCCGAACATGTGTCCCATCAATTGCACCAATACAGTTCTACAAGTATGAAAAGAAATGTATTACGATATAAATATTGAAACAAAATACACAATATTGGTGCAAACTATCTTAAATGTAAACTTTAAAAATTACCTTGAAATGCGGCATAAATCTTCGATTCATCGCAATTTGTATCGGTGTATTGGTAAAGTCTGGATCAGTTGGTTTGATGATATCTATAGCAAACAGACATAATGCTTTGAGGACTTCTTTCATACATCTACTTACAGTTTCACCCGTAACGCTGAAATCTTTCTTGCACATGTCGATTTGATGCCCCAACCGCAAGGGTAAATAGGAACATTCCTACCTTCTCCAGTACGCACATCCTCCGTGAAGGGTTTAAACCGTAACGCGTTTCCAATTCATAACATAGGCTCAACAAAGTGTCTCTGTCCATCCTAAACATGTTAACACAGAGTTTCCAATGACCTCTTAAAATGTCATTCAACCAACGCATCCCTGTATTATATGAAACCATACATGGTTCTTTATGAATATAAGCAAAATAATAATGGGTTAATGCGCCAGCCGTGCTTAAAATTATGGCGTCATCATCATATTTTCTTTCTATAAACGTTACGGCATCTTCGTCGTCTTCGTCATTGTTAGCGTCTTCGCTACTATCGTCATTGTCATCGTCATCGTTGTCGGTCCCAGCGGTTCCATCATCAACGTACGCGTTGTTGTTCCCTTCGTCGGCATCATAGTTAATGTGCTCAATAACACGATCCATAACATTGTCATACTGACCTTCAAAATCCCCGTTTAATAGAGCATTAAAATGTGCATCATCCATATCTACAAAATAAGTCCAAACCTGTTGACATAATCAATATGGTGAATAATTGAATAATTTTAAAATATTTGGAAAACATGCGATCAACATATTACTTATGACGTTAGAATCCAATACAAACACAAATATGATAATCAATTATTCAAACAAAGTGCTAGAATTGCAGTTAAGAATTAGGTGAATGTGCGATGGAATTTCTAAGCCAGCGGTATTTTTGATGTATGTCATTGAGGCTAGCCCACATTTCTCTATTTCTTCGCACTTGTAGAAATTGCATGGCGCGGAACAGAAAAGTATCGTCATCTGTCGAACCGTGTATTGATTGGAGCTCGACCCATAACTTGCGGAATACTACAGCTCGGCAAGTCTTTATTTGCGAAGTTGAATCACTCCTACTAGATATGTCTGTCGAGAAGTCGTTGCTGAATTGAAACTAGCCGAGCACCAATTCCGAGTGACTTTTTCTTTCTAGATCTTCGCTCCCGAACATCTCTTTGTTTTCGTTTACCACTGCTCCTGGTGTTACTATTAGATGATATATGCTCCCCCCCTACGCCTCGAGAATTTTGATAATTTTCAGAATTTATATCCTCATGCTCATCTGAGTCCCCGCTTCCTTCCTCCAAATCAGCACCTTGTAGACCGACGTTTATTGCATCCAAATCCTCGTCACTTTGCTGTAATGTGCCCGACGATGGTGCCCATGCATGTTGTCCCAGTAGCGTTGACTCCGAGAGAACATTCTATCAAATTTGAACTTCAATGAAGGCTCAATTCCAGCGAGTTCTAAATTTTCTAACTTCTTTATTTTCCTACATAACAAAAATTAATGCTCGTCATTGTCTTCACGTGAACATAATAACATTATAGAAAAGTAAGGAAAAACAAATACTGACCTGAATTCGTGCTCGCCACCACTCATCACTAGCAGCAATCGTTTTCAATTCATCACTCCAGCCCACACCAGTTTCACCAATCAACTTATTCCACAAACGCCAGTTTTTTTTACAAGAATCCCATTTATTTTTAAATTGATCTCTTTCGTACAGTACACCCGTTTGCTCTGCAAATGATTTTGCAACGTACATCCAGCCGGGTTTATCAAAATGCGAAGTCGGTCGCATACCCATATCAATTGCCCTAATGCATATATCACAAAATATATGCAAGTGTTCTGGACTCCAACTAGCTTTCGCAGAATCAGCCATGATATGTTTTTAAACTTTGCAAAAACACAACAATTAAACATTACAAACCGGCACTACATAATATAAGGGTTTA
Source organism: Salix udensis (assembly GCA_029204005.1). Classification (NCBI taxonomy): domain Eukaryota; kingdom Viridiplantae; phylum Streptophyta; class Magnoliopsida; order Malpighiales; family Salicaceae; genus Salix; species Salix udensis. The sequence continues at coordinate 13,074,772 of CM055021.1, read as the reverse complement.
AATCAATCATGCAAAAAATCATGTTTATTGTTTCATCAAGACTGATTACTTCAATGTCTTGCTTGCAAAAATCAGTCAAGATAACATCGAGCATGCTCACACAATCCTACATATTTATGCTCATCACAAGTTTAGCTGTGGAAGGATCTTCTCAAAATGCACATAAGCACAATTGACCCATTATGGACAGACACTTAATGACTATTATCATGGCAAGACGTAATTAATATATTCTCCAAAATGACTGCTAAAAATACCACTCAGCTAATACTCTTTGAAAAAAGCAGAGAATGCTTACTGCTGACATGCTAGCTTCTACCTAAACAATGGCCACGGAACTAGTAGCATCACTACATTTAAACTTAGAAACAAACTGAACTATGCCCACGCATCAACAGAAGTTGGATGACACTCACAGTGGAAAATGTGCTCAAACACAACACCATTAGAAGCAAAGCCTATTCCATTTTACAACATTATCAAGCAGAGCCTAAACCATTTATCATACTTGTACAACAAAGAAAACAAAATTAAGATAGCGGAATTAAAAATACAATTTAAGCAGATTTGAACACAAAAGGCAAACTATACTGTTTGAAGCAAGGTGCAGGTGCCAGCCATAGTGATCTCATTTTCCAATATAACAACCCAGGTAAACTCTTAATTTCAAATGCCATACTCAAGAAAATGCAAATATGACTCTAAGAGAAACTCAATCGTGGAATAATAACTTAGGTTCTAAGAAAAGATAAAGCAACGGCTAAGAAAATCTCCCTGAGCCATGAATTGGCTGCCAAGTTGTGCAGATTTATGAATCCAAATCACAGACGTTCCTTCCTCCTTCACAATAAACACATCTAAAATCCCCAACCATCTGTTATCTTTGAAACCCTTTGCATATATGAGAACCCAAATACAACATCATTTGTTACTTTAGCAGCTAAGAACAGATCTCCTTCAAAGACACAAAAAAACTTTTCTAAAAGCAAATTAACAGGGCTCTACTAATGCTGTATAAGAATTCATCATCAATAATGTAAAGAACAAATATAGCTGAGCAATTGTCCAGTCTCTAACAAACATCATTCACCGAAACATTCAAGCATATTCCCCAATGACCCAGATGCCATGTAATGTTGCTTAAACAGTTCTCCAAAACGTCCAAAAAACACCACTCAGCTAACAATAAATGAAATCAAAGAAGAATAGTCGTTAACTAACAACTGATGGTTATACCTAAGCAGAATACAATCAGATGTTCCTATCGAAACCGAGAGACAGAGTAAAGGGAGACTCAGCGTCAAGCATCATCAAATTAAATTTTTGTGTTACTTTCAACAATTAAAATACATATTAATTCAACAATTAAACATAAAAACACCAACTACAGAAGGGGAGAAGTGAGGCAAATACCTGGAATTGTGCAGAGAAGTAGCTGAGGTTGTCTGTGGGATCAAGGTTTTTTTAGAGAGAGTGCTGTGCAGAGAAGAAGGGGTCTACGAGAGCTGGATTTAAAGGGGCTGTGGGATAAGGTTTTGTGCAGAAGAAGATAAGATTTTCGGGATTTTTGGAGAGAGGAATGTGCAGTGAACATGGCCCGTGAAGACGCTTTTGGCAGATAGAGATTCGTCTTTTTGAGGTTGAATTTCAGAGAAGATGCCCCTGAATTGCAGAGAGATTCGTCTACACACACATTTTGGCAGAGATTCCTTGGCGAATTAACCCATGAGCTGTGATGGGTGTTTTGACTGGTGATGTGCAGAAAAAGGGAGAAGATGACGAGGAGAACACTGTGCAGAGTGAAGAGAGTGCATCGAGTTTTCAAAGGAAGAAGAAGAAAAGGAAAGGCCAGAGAAAAATACACATGAAGATGGGTACAGGCGTGTATGGTTTTTTTGAGAAGATGGGAAGACAGGAAGATCGGTTTTTTTGAGAAGATGGTGCAAGATAACAGGGATGGTGCGAAGATGAGACGAGAGAGTCTCCTGATGTTTTTTTCCTCAAACCGAGTCCCAACCGGCGTTTGAAAAGCACCTCCCAGGTGCTTTTCAAAAACCTCCGTTTGGGACTTAAATTCCCGTGGGTCCCACCCATTTCAAATGCCATTTTGTTCTAACCAAACACAATAACGGCACTAAGCACCTGTTTGGGATGGAGTTTGGCAAACGTGCCGCCCTCCCAAACAGGTGCTTTATGTTGGCGAAGTGCATCTTCACAGACTCGGGTTAGGCGGCCAGCCATATGAACCAATCAAATTAGGGCTGGCTGATTTAAATGGCATGATTTGGTTTGGTTTAATTCATTTATTATTATTATAAAAAAAGTTTCATCCATGGTCGTTTATTTTGGATTTGTTAAAAGTAAGGTGACTCATATTTCTCGAGGCTCAGCATGACGTGAGCAGGTTGCGTCATGATTCTAGAAATGGGGACCCCCTCGTGTGGGATGTGGGGTTCGATCTATCTGAACCGAACGATTTGGTGATTGGATCGGTAATTAATGAGCATGATGCTGTAATAGAGTTCTCACCATCAATCAATTGCCTAAATTTTGATTAATTCAAGAATTATGAAGATGTGACAAGAAAAATACATACAATTTAGGTCTTGTTTGTTTCAAGAAAGCTGAATTCCAGGAATTTAGTTTTCTCATTTTCTAATGTTACTATCCGGAAAGTTAGTCAAAGTAAAGTTAATTCCTTAATTTTCCGGTCAACAAGGAAATTACTTTCACCTGCAGGAAAGTGTTTTTTCCTTTCCTTATCAAAAGAAAAACACTTTTCTTTATTGATAAAACACATCTTCTCCTCTCTGTGTCCGAAAATAGTTGAAAAGCAAAGAAGATCTGCTGGAGAATCACACTTGCATTTCAGGAAATTTTCCCTCAATTTTCTCTATTATATCTCTTTATGTTTTTTTATCTTCTTCATATTTTTTAGATCTGTAAGAATTATAACAAAAAACCCTTGATATTGTTTAATTTGTTGTCTGTTCTGAAAAAAAAACAATTTCTCTGTATTTGTATTTGTTGCGCAAACAATCCATTATGGTTGGGGAAGCTACCTGTCAATTTTTTTCCCATACCCAGTTTTCTTCTTCATCTCCTCGTCACATTCAAACAAGCTCACAGAAAAACCCAACCAAATTTATTGCAAGCAACCCATAAAAGAACACATGTTTTCTTGCACATTCGGCAGCTTCCCCAACCAGTCCTACCTTGTTTCCTGAACAAAGAGAACAAAGAGAACAAAAAGAGAGAGACGCAAACAGGAGGGGAAATTGTCGGGGGGGAGAGGGGAAATGAGGGGAAACCGAATGAGAAGGGAAATGACAGAGAGAGACGCAAAGAGGAGGGGAAACAGATTGGAGATGTAGCATTTGCAATTCAAAGTCTCAGCAAAAATCAACTTGATGTTAATGCGTTGTATGCGGAAGTGATGAAAGTTGAAGGCTTTGATTAGATAACTCTTGGGGATGCATTTGATCATTTGGTCCAAAATGAAATGTTGGCAAAAACATTTATGGCAAAAAATGCAAATTTGAGGAAAATTTGGGTTCAAAACTTTGTGACCCAACACTACAACAGGCCTGCTTGCTAAGATGGTTTGAATATGTTCAAAATTTGGGTTCAGACTATGTTTGTTATTTGACAAGTATGTTTACTTGTTTAATTCGGTCTAGCATATTTATGTTTGTAATTTGAACTAATATATATGTATATGACATCGAAACGTAATATTTATTAATAAATTATTTTCCAGTTCATTTTTCATAACACAAACAAACACTGGAAAGTGTTTTCCAGTTCATTTTTCATAACACTGCCAAACATCGGAATTCACTTTCTAGGAATTCACTTTCCCCGGAATTCACTTTCCAAAAAGAAACCACTTTCCTGCAACACAAACGGAGCCTTAGTTATTTATTGTCTTGCAAGGACAAAACCAGCATGCAAACTTATGTCATAGCTATCCAACCCATTCCATATTTGACATCATAAATAATTTATTGTAACAGTTAAATTTTTATTTAATATAAAAAAAATAGATTTTCTTAAAAATATTTTTAAAATACAGTGTCAAATAAAGTTTGACTCGAGATTTTTTTTAACAAAACATTGAGGTTTGTGTATATATATATATTAGTTTTGATTTAATTAAAATTGTAATTGGTTTATCTAGATCACCTAGATTCTGAATTAAATCATCCATATTTAACTGAATTAATATCAAAATAAACTAAAATTGAGACCTTGCACAGATTTTGTTTGCTCAATCTTTCAAGTTGATTTAATGACAACGATGTACCAACTATGATTGAAACATAATTCAGCTATAAAATAAATAAATAAATAAAGGATATTGAAGGATATGATGGCGTGCTTGAAACTTTTTTGAAAATCCAAGAATTCGTTGGCATTCGTGGCGTGCTGATCTGAAAAGCTAACATGAAAGTGATATAAGCTTTCTATCATAGACCCGCTAACGCCGATAGAAACAGCTTAAAAACACAAGTGGTTAATGAAAATAAAAAAAGGTAATCAGCTGTTTGCCGTTAATTAGTTTTCAAGAGAAGCGTTGAATTTTCAACACCTTGCAGGGTGGGTAGAGTGATGTCATCATCACTATCATCTACAATATCTGAAGAGTTTGTGATTTGTAGAATAAATCATGAGTTCGAGTCAAGGTATCATGCATCTTTTGTAAGATACTGGGACAACTGAAATTTTACTCGTTCATCTGGACTCATAAAATACGTTTTTCAGGAGGTGGAGTTTCTTTAAATAAAAAAAAACGTTTCATCTAAAACTTTTTTAACGTGAACAACATGAAAAATAATAATTATTTTTTATTTAATATATGTATATAATGAAATTTGTGTATTTTTACATGAAAATCTTTGTTCTGAGGTTTTATAGATAGAAAACACAAAAGATTGTTGTAGGGCATGTTGCTAGTTATCTCTATAGCTAAATTATTTTTCTTTTTTTATCATCAATAATCAGTCAAATTCATAATCAAAAGTATATAAAATTAAATAAAAAAGACATGAGAGAAAAAATGGTCGGCAGCTAAAGCAAAAGCAATGCGATGCTGCGCCACATGCCGATGGTTATAACAGTTGAAGCCTAATATTTTGATTCACCAAAAGATGTTCTGTGGGCTCCGAATGTTTCTTTCTTTCTTTCTTACCCGTAGATTCTGGAGCACTAGATCTTCAGGTTGCCTGTTTCAACAAAACAAAGAAAATAAAATAAAATAATTGTCATGTCATCAAAGCAACATTAAAATAATTTCAAGGGGTAGTCATGATATTTAAAATACATTAATTAAACATGCTCGACTCAACTTAAAAAGCTCATGCCTCGAAGTATTTATAGAGATTGTTTTTTGATTTTCTTGTAGGGGATAACTTTAAAAATATTTTAAAAAATATATGTTTTTGACTAAAAACAAGTAATCTGAATTAAACCGGTGCTTATTGGATTGACCCACACACAAAAAAAAACACTTTTTTGGTTTGATCCTTGAGCCATATCTAGCAATAATAATTTTAGAAAATACGTTTTATTTTAATATTTTCAGGTTGAAATTATATATATTATTAACTTCCCTGAAATTACTAAATTACACATAGTTCCGACGAAAAGCCTCGACGCTTTCGGAATCCGGAAAGGAGAACACTGTAAGGAAATCGGTGTCACTGACATCCATGGCGAAAGAAAGAGGTTCCGGTGCTCTACAAGAAGAACTGGTCTCCACCCTAAACCGGTCCTCTCTTCGGGCTGGACGGCCTTCGCCAAAGAACGGGGTCTCAGAAAAGGAGACGAAGTCACCATCTTCGTGATGGACGAAATCAACGGAGCTGAGGATCTGGAGTTTCAAATTGAAGCTCGGAGAAAAATGGAGTTATTCGGCAAAGTTTTCTGGACTGATCCTCTGTGAAGAAGAAAAGGAAGCCACTTGCTCCTGGCATAAATTAAATATACTTTATAAATAAATTTGAATATAAATTTTTATTTTACGCTTCACTCTTTTATCTTTTCGTTCATCTCTCATCCATAAAAAAAACTATCAATTAGATTTATTTTAAGCTTGTTGGTGCTAAAATAAGATTCAAGGACCAAATTAAAAAAAAATCAAAATCCTTAACAATAAGCGCGCATACATACATACATATATATAATGATTCCACCTATATTATTTTAATGTTATATATATAAATACAGCATTAAAAGAATAATGGGTAGAATCATCCTTGGAAAAATTACCAAACAAAAAGGATAATCATGGACCACCTCATGCATGTGATGTTGAAATATAAATCAGTACAGTAGATCAAAGTGAGGGAGAGGACGGGTTTCCACGTCTCAAGGGGCAAGGCCTTGCCCCAAGCATCCAGTTGATCGGTATTCAATGTGGCGACAGCTGTCAAGCTTGTCGTTTAGCATCGCCCCCTTAATTTTTGAGTATTTTGTTTTTGTTGTAAAAAATTAGAACCACGAGAAAACAATGTCACACGTGCTTTCAAAACCCCGCGTTAACAACGTAACAATAGCTTACCCAACCTGCACGTGTCAGCTTCACTGCTTTTTTCGTCTTCTCTTTTCAACGCGCCTCATCCTTTTTGAGTTTGACCCTCCACGGTACTGCTCTCCACTCAGCCCTCACCCATCAGCCACACATATATAAGCCAGAGAGCAGCAGATTCCCTTCATCAACAAGCGCCACCACAGAAGCAGAGAGCACAACCTCTCAGGATCAACAAAGGCAAAATAAACCACCGCAATTCTACGAAACCGCAACCATAAATGGTGAAGTACAGTGCCGGGAAGGCGATTGCAGAGAGAAGAGACTCAAAATTCAAGGGTGTTCGGAAAAGAAAATGGGGCAGGTGGGTGTCTGAGATCAGGCTACCGAATAGCCGGGAAAGAATTTGGTTGGGATCGTATGATTCTGCAGAGAAGGCTGCTCGAGCGTTCGATGTGGCCCTTTTTTGCTTGCGTGGTCGAGTTGCGAAATTTAATTTCCCGGATAACCCTCCGAACATAGCGGGTGCCAGGTCACTTTCTCCGGCTGAAATTCAACAAGTGGCAGCGAAGTCTGCCAATTCGGAGGCTCAAAGAAGCCAATCGGATGAGTTTGAAACAAACCAATCTGTATCTGAGTCTCGAGCAGAATCTCCCTGGCCTTCAGTTGTTTCCGAGTCTCGAGCAGAATCTCCATGCACTTCAGTTGTATCCGATGAGACTGTCCTGTTGGAAAGTAGTGAATTGAGGTGGGATGGGCCGTTTTTGGATATGTTAATGAACACAAATTCGAGTAATTACTCCTCCGAATATGGAATATTTCCGGGTTTCGATGATCTTCATAATGATTTTTTCCCATCATCATTGATTCCTAATCTCGATTATGGAGAGGAGACCAATTTTGATGGTGTTGTAGAACAAGATTCATTTCTTTGGAATTTCTAAAGAAACTTTTTTTTTTTTGTCTGTAATTCGGGATTGTTTTAGTACCTGGAATGATAGACAAATTCTTTTTCTATTTTTTATTAATGTCATTGTCCATTTCAACTTTCATGTATCTTAACTAATCTTATGTGTTCTTAAATTAATGATTATTTAAGTTTTAAATAATTATCATATTAGCAATCATATAAATTGAATCTGAAACTACAGGAAAAACAAATCTATTAATATCTTTTATTACTTGTTCACCTAGGTTGACAAATTATTTTTTAAGGTTGAATTGATGGAACCTTTTTAAAAGGCAATTTTTTTTTTCTTCAGACTTAAACATCGCGGCGTTGATTTTACATGTTATTGTACTGACATTTAATATCAATAAAATATCTTTTAAAAAGTTATCAATAATATTACAAAATAAGTGGGTTATATAGTACGGCATGATGTTAATGTGGGGATTGAGAATTACATCCGACATTTTCTCTGGATGTGGACCAAACAGAACAGATCTTGCGTTGTCTTTTAAACCGCTGTTTCAAGATAATGTGCATGCATCTCTGGGGACACAAAACTAATACCACGCATTTGTGAAACGCAAATCCAAACACAATATTCTCTTGTTCCTATGTACTCTTCCTTAGATTCCACAAGCAGTTGCAGCCAATAGCCACCTTACTGTGCTTGCCAGTTCTCGAGAATAGCAGAACGTTCCCCCACTCTTCCCGTACACCATGATTATCTTCTTTCTCCCCAACAAATAATAGGCATCATCCAATACCCAAAGGGAAATCATTTAGTAATCTCTGTTTGCATGCTTCTCTCTGTGTTTCAGATATGGCATCCTTGTCAACCTTATTGCTCTGCTAACAAATAAAAAGCAATCAATTTGCAGGAAAAAAGAAGTTTCATTTGGGAATCTATACAACTATGACCACGAAACAACGTCATGTGAACAAAGAAACACATCTATTTTCTTGTTAAAATTCGTGTGTGTGCGTGTGTGATTGAAGCAACGATTGCCTGAAAAGAAAATAGAACATGCATTTCAGAAATCTAAGCTACTTCGCAAGTCAGTCTAGATGTTCAAAACCCTAGCAGAAAAATGAAACTATCACACAATAGAATCAATCATCAGCTGTATTTACTCCTAGCTGCTTACAATCAGGGAAAAAATAGATGTCATTGATTCACTAAGAGAAGGCCTGTTTATCACAGTTTTTATCCTGTCAACAGTTTTCTTCTGCAAGCTTTGACAAGACTTGTCATCTACTCCTGATTTTCTTGATAATCTTCTTATAAGAGTTTATAGAGGATATATAAAAATATACTTTATAAATAAATTTGAATATAATTTTTTATTTTACGCTTCACTCTTTTATCTTTTCATTCATCTCTCATCCATAAAAAAAAACTATCAATTAGATTTATTTTAAGCATGGTTGTGCTAAAAAAGATTCAAATACCAAATTAAAAAAAATCAAAATCCTTAACAATAAGTGCGCAGACACACACACACACACACACACATATATATATATATATATATGATGATGATGATGCCTCTAACAAGTATTATTATTTTAATGTTATATATATATATATAATGATTCTACCTATATTATTTTATTGTTATATATATATATATATATATAAAGAATTAGGGCTAGAATCATCCTTGGAAAAATTACCAAACCAAAAGGATAATCATGGACCACCTAATGCATGTGATGTTGAAAAATAAGAAGATATATTAAAATTTAATATCTTCCAAGTTGCTCCCCAACAACAACCTTTCTACTGCGACGTCGAAAAGAATAAATTCACGCCACAGCACGCCACGATGCTTCTATATTTTATGTACCGATGAGATGGACAGTCCAAGCTTTCAAATTCAATCAATATTTTATTTATTTATGATTCAATCTATATTTAAGTACATATTATAATATATATATATATATAATAAACATTTTTAATCTCAACTCGATCTAAAATAAAACCAGTAATTCAATGTACGTCTCTCTTATGTAGAAACTTTCTTTGTTAAGTGCTGATCTTGTCTGTGGGGCCACGCACCATATATTATTGAAAGAAAGAAAAGCCAAACCTTTCTTATTCCGAGTGGGGCTGCAAAACCATCGGACGTTCTCTCGCATTTTGTATCTCCAAGAAACAAAATAATAAAGTCATCGGAGATGGATCTTTCACAGACCCACCTCTTCTATCTATCTGTCGTCTGGCATTTCTTTCAACGTCGATCTTGTCGATAAAAGATTTTGAATTATTTAATGATTTTGTTCAGGGTAGCACATGACCAGTCTTTCACAGCTAATCAAATGGGGGATGGAGTGGAGAGTATTATTTTATTCATTTTGCGCTGGATATTTAATTATGATTTGTTAATATGATACATGCTGAAAACTTACATGATTATAATTTCAAGTCTTGTAAAATTAATTGAGGTACGCATAAACTGACCGCACATCTATGTTAATAAAAAAATATATCCCCCTTTAATCTAGGGTTTATTAGCATCATACAAATAAATATTTAATGTTAATGCTTTAAAACTTGAGCAGAATGGGAAGATCAGTCTTGAAAATTAAAATAATGTTAGACAATCACGCTCCGAACCTCGTAAACGTGGGCCCGTGGGGTCGACATCATATGAAGTTGATTGATTAAAAAATAGAAAGAAAATCTGAAATCGATTCTCATTTTTCAAACCGTACCCACCTCTTGTCTTTCTTTGTGTTGTATCTTCTTCTTCACGCCGTGCTTTTATGGTGCCAGCCCCTCTCTCCTATCAAAAACATTCAAACCATTTTTTTTATTTGATTCTTAGTATCATTTTGTTTATATATTTAATAAGAATTCATAGAAAACCATTCTTATTTTTTTTATTTTCATTTTTGCCAACCCTCTTATTATACATTTGATAAGGTGTTTGCCAAGGTTTCTATTTGTATTTTTATATGCTTTTTAAAAGTATTTTAAGTTTAAAAAATATTAATTGATATTTTTCTTAATGGTTTTAATAAATCCATGTTACAATTAAATAAAAAATAAAAAATAATTATTGTGAAAAACATGTTATTCACGAGAGCTTGAAAAATCGAAAAGCCACTATCAACCGTGAACACCAAAATTAGTAGATAAGACATCAAAATTCTAAACAAGGTTGAGTGGTTCACTGTCACTTGGGAGTTGGGGTGGTGTAACGCCGAAAATCATGTTTTTGACGTTGTACCATCTGAATCAAGGTTTTGATGATTCATTTATGTCCAAATAATTAAAGTCGAATGTTGTTTTGTTAAAAAAAATTATTTAAAAATATTTTATAATAATATTTTATATTTTTAATATCAATACATTAAAATTATTTAAAAATATTTTATAATAATTTTATATTCTGGACTATCTCTCGGAAACATTAAACCTTTATATTCTGTTTTATTTACTATTGTAATAATAATATCTTAAAAGCATATTATTTTTATTTTTCATATCAATAGATTAATTAAAAAGATTTATAAACAAAGGTAAAATTAATTTATATTAATCATTCTTCTTTTTTTTTGGTTTTTTAAATAAACAATCGAACGAGTGATGATTCTTTCTTTCGTCTTCTTTTTTCGATCACAATTCACGGTCGGTCAGCAAGAAGAGCATATGATGACATGATTCTGGCTTTTCTTTCTTGTCTGTGGACCCACCACCGAACCATTCACTTATTTGAAAAAGCTTGCTTCGTTTTCACAGTTCTGCAGAGCGCATCAGCACTATATATATATATATATAATCCTCTTGCAGAGGGCAAGCATGCAAGTTGCTCATCGACTTCTTCAGAACAAGCAATGGAAAAAATCTTCACAAACAAACTCAACATCACTGATATTGAGAGAAGAATAGTGCTATCTGAAAATCTCATAAAAGGTTTCCCGAGAGGCCATGAATCATATTTGAAGTTTAAAGACGAGGATGGCAAAGTGTGGACATTTCGTTGTCGAGTCCCGCCAGGAGGGAGTTCAAGACCAGCCCTTTCTGGGGACTGGTTTTTATTTGTTCGTTCAAAGCAACTCAAGGTCGGCGACGTTATCGAAATTGCCTTGGATAGAGAGAAGGATCGAACTGGTGTGGACCAATTCACAATCAGGTTTAAAAAACAACTCTAAATTAACCAGGATCGAACTGGTATCGAGCTTTTTCTGGCTGATCAGGAAGATTGAAACCAGCTCGATGGGTGAGTATTTCTCGGACTACAAAATCTTGACGACGGAATCCCTTAGTTTCTGCAACATTACGCTACTGTTTAAGTTATATATACAGTAGAGGGCTTCGACATTGTAATTCACTGAGATCATGTCCTTATATCTGGAGTGAACTTTTGCTGTACATTTCCCGTTTTCCTAATACAATTTTGCCTTCCAATCGATGTAAATAAAGAATTCTCGGTCAATATCTTCGTTTCTGGATAGTGTTTGGAATAAGCACATCATCTCATCAACAAGGATTGAATGGATGAGAAGACGAAATTTTTGACAAAATATAAAAAAGAGAGAAACAAGAAATATTATAAGTCAAAATGTGTGGTCGTAAGATGAGTGTGAGTGGTCGGCTGGATTATCGAACGATTTAGAAGTTCATCGCCAGGATCTGCTTTATGTTTGCGAAGTGTATCTTCACAGTCTCGCATTAGGCGGCCAGCCATATGAACCAATCAAATTAAATGGCATGATTTCGTTTGGTTTAATTCATTTATTATTATATTAAAAAAAAAAAGATTCATCCATGGATCTTTTAGTAGATGGGCACGGCATCTTTATACTTTTTTTTTAATATCTTAAATCTAAATCCAAATTTGTTTCTTAAAAAAGTTTTCATCTGCTGATTTATTTTTAATTTTTTTGGTTATTTTATTCACTCGTGGAAATAAGTATCTCGTTATAAAAATCAAAAAAGAAAAATACAAATTGTAGCCATGGCCTACATACAACTCAACCATGTTTTTTAAAAAATATATATTATTTTAATTTATTTTTAAATAAAAAATAGTTTTATTCATATATTTTTTGAAGGGATGGGAAGATGATATTTTCGAGAGAAAAAAAAAAACAGAGACAACAAATATTTTATAAGAAAAAACTTTTGATATACGCTAACAGAAATGTTTTATGGGTTATACCGAGAAAAATAAAATAAAAATAAGGAATGAAAAAAAATGTTATTGTTACCTAAAATATTAAAAATAAAAAAAGCATGTTGTTAATATATATATTAATAAGTTCAAAGGTAAAATTTAAGCTATGACCTGGTGACCAGCCTCTCTATCAATCTTTTCTTCTTCTTCCTTTATTTTTTATCTTTAAATAACATCAATTTGTTTTTAAGCTCTCCCATATCAAGTATGCAAAATTAATAATTATTTTACTATAACTTATTTTAAAAATGTTTTTTTTTTATATTTTGATTTAATTTATACAGTTTATTTATGTATTTAGTTGTTTTATATTTTTTCCTTGAATTATTTTTTGTAAAACAAATTAATTTGGTTTTATCAAGTAGTCTCTCATATAAAAGAGATGCAGCATCTAATAGATAATCAGCTTGGAAATTCATGCTAAGTTAGTTTTCAATAAAAAAAAAAATTCAGGACAAATCTTTGATCTATTTAAAATTTAATCTAGATTTGTGATCAAAGACTGGATCATTTGACGGACCTGATGGAAATTGAGTTTCCAGCATTATAAACACCACAAATGATGATTTATGAATGACAAAATACTTTTTTTTTTGAAAACTGAAAAAATAATTGACAAAATATAAATTACATATGATATTTTTTTTATTTTTTTTGGACAAACAATGGTCTATATTTGACAGATTTGAAATTGAATTGACAGATCCACCTAACCCCCAAATTTGTTTATCTCACTGAACCGCACGACTATCTGAACCGCACGACTTGGTGATTGGATCTGTAGTTCATGAGCATGATGATTGGTGTAGAGTTGTCAACATCAATCAATTGCAAAAAGTTTTGATTAATTCAAGAAAAATATATACAATTTAGTAGAGCTGTTTCTCTTGGTCAACATCTTGTAGAGCCGTTAATTAGTTTTCAAGACAAGCATTGAATTTTCAACACCTTCCCGGCCAAGTTCGAATAATTGAAGGGTCGGTAGAGTGATGTCATAATCACTATCATCTACCCTATCTCTAGAGTTTATAATTTATACAGTATATCTTGAATTCGAGTCAAGGTATTATGTATTTTTAGTAAGATATGTAAAATATTGGAACAACCGAAATTTTAGTCGCTCACCTGAGCTCACAAAATATGTTTTTTTAGGAGGTGGGTTTCCTCAAATAAAAAAAAGTATCCTCTCAAACATTTTTAACGTGAACAATATGAAAAAAAATAATATTTTTTTATTTAATATATTTATATAATGAAATTTGTGTTTTTTTTTCTCATGAAAATCTATGTTCCGAGGTTTTATAGATAGAAAACACAAAAGATTGTTGTAGGGCATGCTGCTAGTTATCCCTATAGCTAAATTATTTGTCTTTTTTAATCATAAATAATCAGTCAAATTCATAATCAAAAGTATATATAATCAAATAAAAAAAGTCATGAGAAAAAATGGTCGGCAGCTAAAGCAAAAGCAATGCGATGCTGCCCCACACGCCGATGGTTATAACAGTTGAAGCATAATATTTTGATTCACCAAACCTTTCTTATTCCGAGTGGGGCTGCAAAATCATCGGACGTTCTCTCGCAATTTGTATCAAAATAATACAGTCATCGGAGATAGGTCTTTCAAAGGCCCACCTCTTCTATCCATCTGTCGTCTGCCATTTCTTTCAACGTCGATCTTGTCGATAAAAGATTTTGAATTATTTAATGATTCTAAGATAGAAGATTCCAACAAGTTTATCATATGGTTGATCATAAAGGCGTATGTGCTCTTTTTCGCTCGATCATCGGAAGGATATGATAGATTCATATTTTCTTGAGGTCATACTGTTTTCTTGTAAGACTAATGGCTTATCCTGTTCTTGTGGGGCTAATTTCTATCATATGGTTGATCAACAAGTTTATCTTGCTGGTTGTCGGCAGCCCACTTCTTTTGATATGGAACCAGTCAAATTCAGAGAGAGTAAGTGTATACAATTAAATTAAATTAAATAGAATTCATATTTTCTTGAGGTCATACTGTTTTCTTGTAAGACTAATGGCTTATCCTGTTCTTGTGGGGCTAATTTCTATGAACATAAACACTAGCTAGAGCATGAAGATTTAATTGAGGCACACCGACCACCCGGTCAAAAAAAAAAGATACATTTTCATTCTCCTCTATCCTTAATTACATAAAATAAAACAAAATCAAATGTATAATATTCCACTCAACAAAAAAGAGAAAAAAACAAGAAGCCGGTCTCTTGAGCCTGTCATCACTGTCTAGCTAGCTACACTTCATCTTCTCCGCGCGTTCTGTCGAAATAGAAAGAGGGTAAAAAAGGCATTAGAAATAAAATTGAAGTGCGATGAAAATGATTTAAAAGAAAGAGTATTCCATCTTTCGAGTCACCGAACCCCATCTATATATATATATATATATATATGATTGCTTTAATAAAACATAGCTAAATATCCAGTGTTTGTTATAGAAGAAGTTTTCTAAGAACAAGCAACAATTTTCCCATGCGTTGACCTAAAGTTATTGGGGTCCCAATATTTTATTTGATTTTGAGCACAAATTTGACTCTTTCATCCATTTTATTTTTTAATGATTATAGCTAGCTCAATTTAACCTATCAAACCCATAGCTAAAGTTGAGTTTAATAGCTTTTATTTTATAACAAGAACATTGAGCTAATTACAGTAGCAGATGAATCGAATTTTAATAAAATAAAGAACATTAATTTGAAAAGAAAAGAAAAAAAACAATAATTTGTAAGCATATACCTTCACACCCTTCCTTGTATATCTGTGCCAAATAGCTTGATCTCTTTGATGACATCTACTGTGTACTCTGTCCCTATTTCTGGGTCATTCTCCCTGACGAAAACTATCTTGTTTCCAGGCTTCAAGCCCTTGGCACGAACAAACTTACGCCATCCCCTAGAGATGACAGGTTTGAGGTGCTTCCCTTTGGTTCGAACAGAAAAACGAAAGGACTGCACTTCTCCACTTCGATCCTTAACTCGTAAATCTAAAACAAAATTACCTCCAAATCGAGAATACTAGTTTTCCCTGAACCATCTACTCGGCACTGATAATCTTACGTCGACGTCAGTTTCAGATAGAGTTTTGCTGAGATTTGCCATTACAGATGATTGTTGATTAATCACTGCAAAGTTTTTTCTTGCTAAATAGGAGAGAGTAGAGTGTTTGAAGAACCCAAGAGAGGTTTTGTAGAAGAAAGAATGAAAATAAATCACAAAGCTTGAAGAAGGGTTATATATACACTGATGTGGGCACGCAGTGGAGAGTATTGACCAAATAAATTGGTCAAGAAAACCTACGTACAATAGAGGCAAAGGTTAGAATATTCTTTGCACCAAGTGTTATTTTTTATGGAAGAATGCATGGACTTCTAGAAGAAGAAGAGGAGGAAGACCAGAGGCTGTCTATTTATTTTTAGTAAGAAAGCTAAAGTCAAAACGTTCGGTCACTATTCATTTACTGTTTATCCAGACTCACAATCACTGTGGACTGGACATATGATTATCAAAACCAAACTAGATTTTGATTAAAACAAAAAAAAAATCATTTTTTTAAATGCTTTTAAATTGGTTTCCAAAGCCAATAAGTCCAAATGTGTGGTCGTAAGATGGTCGGCTGGATTATCGAACGATTTAGAAGTTCATCGCAACCGTTTACAGAGGGCTTCGACATTGTCATTCACTGAGATAATATCCTTGTATCTGGAGTGAACTTTTGCTGTACATTTCCCGTTTTCCTAATACAATTTTGCCTTCCGATCGATGTAAATAAAGAACTCTCGGTCAATATCTTCGTTTCTGGATAGTGTTTGGATTAAGCACAGCATCTCATGAACAAGGATTGAATGGATGAGAAGACGAAATTTTTGACAAAATATAAAAGAGAGAGAAACAAGAAATATTATAAGTCAAAATGTGTGGTCGTAAGATGAGTGTGGTTTGATACTGTATTTTTAATATATATATATATATATATATATATATATATATATATATATATAGATAAAATAAAAATTTCCAGTGTTTATATATTATTGATATCATAAATATTTTTTTAAAAATATATATTATTTTAATGTATTTAAAAATAAAAAACAGTTTTATTCATATATTTTTTGAAGGGATGAGAAGATGATATTTTCGAGAGAAAAAAAAAACAGAGACAAGAAATATATTATAAGAAAAAACTTTTGAACCAATCAAATTTGATTCTGGAAGACGTGAGCAAGTAGCGTCATGATTCTAGAAATGGGGACCATCATGCGGGATGTGGGGTTCTGGATCCACCGACTTGGTTCCTAT
Source organism: Salix udensis (assembly GCA_029204005.1). NCBI lineage: Eukaryota > Viridiplantae > Streptophyta > Magnoliopsida > Malpighiales > Salicaceae > Salix > Salix udensis. The sequence goes on along the minus strand of CM055021.1, from coordinate 13,057,771 downwards.
TTATCATATTGATTACAAGATAGCATTGACAATAAAAAAAAAAAGAAAATTATATTACGTTGTGATTTGTTCTGCAATCACCTGGATCTGTAGTTGATGAGCCATGATGGTGGTGACAGAGTCTTCAACATCAATCAATTGCATAAAGTTTTGATTAATTCAAGAATTATCAAGATGAGACAAGAAAAATAGATACAATTTAGTTATTTATTGTCTTGCAAGGACAAAACACAGCATGCAAACGTGTGCAAAAACTTGATTTGGTGAATAATCTATTGTATCATGTCTGCAACACGAGTTATTAGGTTAACTCGGATTCGTTTTGATTTAATTAAATCTGTATCTGGTTTGTCTGGATAAACTAGATTCTGAATTAATTCATTAAATCATCCAAATTTAACTAAATTAAAATCAAATTTAGCTGAATTAATATCAAAATATTGAGACCTTGCACAGATGAAGCCGCAATCCGCAGATTTGTTTGCTTGCTCTTTGAGGTTGATTTAGAATGTGTTTGACACTCTATTTCAAAAAAAATTTAATTTTTATTTATTTTATAATATTTTTAAATTATTTTTATATGTTGATATTAAAAATAATTATTAAAAAAATTCATTATAATATTTTTCTGAGCTAAAAAGACCTTAAAAAATAATCTTAACCATACTCCTATATACAATTAATAACCACGATGTACCCTAACATCACCAACTATGATTGAAACATAATTCAGCTATAAATAAATAAATAAATAAAGAATTCGTTGGCATTCGTGGCGTGCTGATCTGAAAAGCTAACATGAAAGTGATAGAAACAGATCAAAAAGCACAACATTTTTCAATGCCTCACAGATCAAAGACCTTTCCAAGTTCGAATAATTGAAGGGTGGGGTAGAGTGATGAAATCATCGGCATCATCTACAACTCTAGTTATTAAAGTTGAAGCATAATATTCTGTGGGCTCCGAATGTTTTGAAAATTGAAAACGCCAGTCAAGTCGGCTCGTCGTTCTTAATCGGACGAGGTAGGGCTTTTGCTTTCTTTCTCTCTTACCCGTAGATTCTGGAGAATTAGATCTTGAGGTTGCCTGTTTCAACAAAACAAAGAACACAAAATAATTGCCATGTCATCAAGGCAACCTTTAATGAATATCAAGGGGCAGTCATGATACTTAGAATACATTTATTAAACATGCTTTATGTCTCGTTTCTTGTGGAAATCTGATTTTCTTTTTTTCTTATAAAAAGTGGTCTTGCAACCATACACAGGTGAGAGAAAAGGCACTTATAACTTATTTGATAAGTTCACGGACTTATTAGATGACCAGAAATATTCACCCATTGATTTTTTTAATCTTATGACTAAAGATCAGACGATGAATATAAATTTTTATTTTACGCGTCATTCTTTTATCTTTTCATTCATCTCTCATCCATAAAAAAATAACTATCAATTAGATTTATTTTAAGCTAAAATAAGATTCAAGGGGTAGAATCATCCTTGGAAAAATTACCGAACAAAAAGGATAATCATGGACCACCTAATGCATGTGATGTTGAAAAATGAGAAGATATATTAAAATTTAATATCTTCCAAGTTGCTCCCCAACAACAACGTTTCTACTGCGACGTCGAAAAGAATAAATTCATGCCACAGGATGCTTCTATATTTTATGTACCGATGAGATGGACAGTCCAAGCTTTCAAATCCAATCAATATTTTATTTATTTATGTATGATTCAATCTATATTTAAGTACATATTATTTTATATATATATATATATATATATATATATATAATAAACATTTTTAATCTCAAATCGATCTAAAATAAAACCAGTAATTCATTGTACGTCTCTCTTATGCAGAAACTTTCTTTACTGAAAGAAAGAAAAGCCAAACCTTTCTTCTTCCGAGTGGGGCTGCAAAATCATCGGACGTTCTCTCGAATTTTGTATCAAAATAATAAAGTCATCGGAGATAGGTCTTTCAAAGGCCCACCTCTTCTATCCATCTGTCGTCTGCCATTTCTTTCAACGTCGATCTTGTCGATAAAAGATTTTGAATTATTTAATGATTCTGTCGTACAACCTCCAAGATAGAAGATTCCAACAAGTGTTTATCATATGGTCGGTCATAAAGGCATATGTGCTCTTTTTCGTTCGATCACCGGTCTTTCACAGCTATTCAAGTGGGGGATGGAGTGGAGTGTATTATTTTATTCATTGGGCGCTGGATATTTAATATAATATCCACGGAAAACTTACATGATTATAATTTCAAGTTCTGTGATATTAGTTGAGGTATGTATAAACTGGCCCGCATATCTATCTTAATAAAAATAATATATCCCCTACTAATCTAATCTAATCTAGGGTTTATTTGCATCATACAAATAAATATTTAATGTTAATGCTTTAAAACTTGAGCAAAATGGGATGATCAGTCTTGAAAATTAAAATAATGTTAGACAATCACGCTCCGAACCTCGTAAACGTGGGCCTGTGGGGTCGACATTGTAAACAATATGGATTCAGCAGGAAACCGTGATACTATGCTGTGTATTCACGTGTATATTTATATTGAGTAATTGTACAATTGAGATCAAACAAGGTTACTTTACAGGATAAGATAAATATAAGCAGACAGTCCTATTCTAACTGTAACACTGGTTCCTTGGACATGTGGAAGTGTTTGTATTTGCTCTGTCTTCAACCTCTGTTACAGCCCCCCTCAAGCTGATGGGAAGGGACCGAACCATTAGCTTGTCGCGGAGCATGAGGAACCGGCTCGTTGTGAGCCCTTTTGTAAAAATGTCTGCTATTTGATCTGCTGTGTTGATGTACCTTGTTGAAATATCCTTAATCGCAACTTTCTCACGAATAAAATGGTAGTCAATTTCGATATGCTTTGTCCGAGCGTGAAACACCGGATTTGAGGCCAAAGCAAGAGCACCCATGTTATCAACCCACAAAGTTGGAGGTGCTGGTAAAGCAATCTGTAAATCTTTGAATAGCATACGAAGCCAATAAAGTTCAGCAGTAGTAATCGCCATGGAACGGTATTCCGCTTCAGTACTTGATCGGGAAACAACAGGTTGTTTCTTCGCCGCCCATGAAATCAGACAAGGACCAAGAAAAATGCCGTAGCCAGTTGTCGATCGCCTATCATCAGGGCTCCCAGCCCAATCCGAGTCACAATAACCTTGTAACTGTAAATTTCCCTTTGAAAAGTAGATGCCATGTTCGACGGTGGACTTTAGGTATCTTAGGACTCGTTTTGCAGCTGTGAAGTGTGCAGTTGTTGGATTATGAAGAAATTGGCAGAGTTGATTCACACTGAATGCAATGTCAGGCCTGGTGAGTGTGCAATACTGAAGTGCCCCTACAATGTGGCGATAGAGGGAGGAGTCAGGCAGGGGATCCCCATCAAATTTTGACATTTTTGTTCCTGAAACACATGGGGACTGATAGGGCTTGGCACCAGCCATGTTTGCACGATGTAATAGGTCAACAATATATTTAGACTGATGTAGGTGAAGACCTTCTTTGTTTCGGCAGACTTGAATTCCCAGAAAATAGGTAAGTGGTCCTAAGTCCTTCATTGAAAATTCTTGCTGAAGCTTTGTTGTAAGATCAGTAATAGCAAGTGGTGTATTACTTGTAACAATAATATCGTCCACATAAATCAGAACATAAATTCTCACTTTCTCTTCAACAAATATGAACAGTGATGTGTCAACAGTGGAACCCATAAAACCAAGATCAAGCAATACCTGAGAGAGGCGTTGAAACCAAGCACGTGGGGCTTGTTTCAAGCCATAGAGTGATTTCTGCAAACGACACACAAAGTCTGGCTGAGACGAATCCACAAAGCCTTGTGGTTGTTCCATAAAGACCTCGTCTGTTAATTGCCCGTGCAAGAACGCATTAGATACATCCAATTGCCGAATAGGCCAAGCATAATGAACTGCCAGAGCAAGAATTAGACGAATTGTTGCCGGTTTAATAACTGGACTAAAAGTCTCAGTATAATCAATCCCATCTTGTTGCTCAAATCCCTTAGCAACGAGTCGAGCCTTATATCGATCAATTGAACCATCCGAATTCTGCTTGATTTTGTATACCCATTTGTTTCGAATTACATGCTTGTGGGCAGGTCGTGGGCACAAAGTCCATGTTGCATTTGAAATCAGAGCATCAAATTCGGTTGTCATAGCATCTCGCCAATTTGGGTTTTTTGAGGCCTGTGTGTAGGTTGTGGGTTCTGGAGGGAGAAGTCTTGCGTGGAGTGCTTTGAGTGGGTGTTTAGTGGAGCAATAGAGGTGATAATCCGGGAATTCTTTCAACCCAAAAACTGTTGGAAGGATTGATTCTGAAAGAGTTGCATTTAACCAGCTAAGCAAGTACTGGTCTTTCTTAGTCCAAACGATGAATTTTGGATCTACTGTGAGTGTTTCTTTCCCATGCGAATCAACAAGGAATTTCGTTTGGGACAAGAATCTGAGCCATCAACAATACCCAGAAGATCATTGCTCCTCAAAACTGGTAGAAATTGAGATACCCAGCTGAGGTAATTGGATCCATCTAATTTGACGGAAATAAGATGATTAATAGATGGAAAAGTAAATGATATAGGGGCAGTATTTGATTCAATGATTGCACTGGAAGAAGCCATGAGTAAGGATCTGTTTATGGGCGTGTTAACCAGGCTCTGATACCATGTAAACAATATGGATTCAGCAGGAAACCGTGATACTATGCTGTGTATTCACGTGTATATTTATATTGAGTAATTGTACAATTGAGATCAAACAAGGTTACTTTACAGGATAAGATAAATATAAGCAGACAGTCCTATTCTAACTGTAACACTGGTTCCTTGGACATGTGGAAGTGTTTGTATTTGCTCTGTCTTCAACCTCTGTTACAGACATCACATGAAGCTGATTTATTAAAAAATAGAAAGAAAATCTGAAATTGATTTTCATTTTTCAAACCATACCCACTTCTCACGCCGTGCTTTTATGGTGCCAGCCCCTCTCTCCTATCAAAAACATTCAAACCATTTTTTTTATTTGATTCTTAGTATCATTTTGTTTATATATTTAATAAGAATTCATAGAAAACCATTCTTATTTTTTTTATTTTCATTTTTGCCAACCCTCTTATTATACATTTGATAAGGTGTTTGCCAAGGTTTCTATTTGTATTTTTATATGCTTTTTAAAAGTATTTTAAGTTTAAAAAATATTAATTGATATTTTTCTTAATGGTTTTAATAAATCGATGTTACAATTAGATAAAAAATAAAAAATAATTATTGTGAAAAATATGTTCTCTCAACTTATTCACGAGGGCTTGAAAAATCGAAAAGCCACTATCAACAGTGAACACCAAAAATGGTAGATAAGACATCAAAATTCTAAACAAGGTTGAGTGGTTCACTGTCACTTGGGAGTTGGGGTGGGGTAACGCCGACAATCATGTTTTTGACGCTGTACCATCTGAATCAAGGTTTTGATGATTCATTTATGTCCAAATAATTGAAAACGAATGTTTTTTTAAAAGTTTTTTATTTAAAAATATATTATAATAATATTTTATATTTTTAATATCAATACATTAAAATAATTTTATATTCTGGACTATCTCTCGGAAACATTAAACCTTTATATTCTGTTTTATTTACTATTGTAATATTACTATTGTAATAATAATATCGTAAAAGAATATTATTTTTATTTTTAATATCAATATATTAATTAAAACGATTTATAAACACAGGTAAAATTAATTTCTATTAATCATTCTTTTTTTTTTTTGGTTTTTTAAATAACCAATCGAACGAGTGGTGATTCTTTCTTTCGTCTTCTTTTTTCGATCACAATTCACGGTCGGCCAGAAAGAAGAGCACATGATGACATGATTCTGGCTTTTCTTTCTTGTCTGTGGACCCACCACCGAACCATTCACTTATTTGAATAAGCTTGCTTCGTTTTCAGTTTTCACAGTTCTGCAGAGCACATCAACTTGAAACTTGTCTATTTTTAACTGAATTATTATCAAAATAAACTACAATTGAGACCTTGCACAGATGAAGCCGCAATCCGCAGATTTGTTTGATCACTCTTTCAAGTTGATTTAAAATGTGTTTAACGCTGTATTTTAAAAATATTTTTGAAATAATTTAAATTTATTATTTATTATTTATTATTTATTTTATAGTGTTTTTAAATCATTTTCATATGTTTATATCAAAAATAATTATTTAAAAAAACTATTCTAATATTTTTCTGAACTAAAAACGTCTTAAAAAGTAATCTTAACCATGCTCGTATATACAATTAATAACCACGATGTACCCTAACATTACCAACTATGATTGAAACATAATTCAGCTATAAATAAATAAATAAAGGATATGATGGCGTGCTTGAAACTTTTCTGAAAATCCAAGAATTCGTTGGCATTCGTGGCGTGCTGATCTGAAAGCAACATGAAAGTAGAAACAAATCAAAAAGCACAACTTTTTTCATGAGAAGCATTGGATTTTCAATGCCTGGCAGATCAAAGACCTTTCCAAGTTCGAATAATTGAAGGGTGGGGTAGAGTTATAAAAGCTTTTGCTTTCTTTCTCTCTTACCCGTAGATTCTGGAGCATTGGATCTTGAGGTTGCCTGTTTCAACAAAACAAAGAACATGCCATGTCATCAAGGCAACCTTTAATGTATCGATGTTAAAAATAATAATTATTTTGAAAAATATGTTCTCTCAACTTATTCACGAGGTGCAAAGAGTTAATCAATCTAGAGCTTGAAAAATCGAAAACCCACTATCTGTTAGAGTATAGAAGAATATTCTAGAATAGTGTAATGTGTATAAATAGAGAACTGCACACACAACAAATGTATGCAAAACAGAATTCAATACAATACAATTTTAAATTTCAGTTTCCCTCTCTTTTCTCTCTTCTCCCTCTTCCCTTCTCTAAACTAATTCTTCTTTCAATTCTGCAAACTCTCTCAATCCTAACACTATCAACAGCGAACACCAAAATTGGTAGATAAGACATCAAAATTCTAAACAAGGTTGAGTGGTTCACTGTCACTTGAGAGCTGGAGTGGAGTTACTCCGACAATCACGTTTTTAACGTTGTACCATCTAAATCAAGGTTTTGATGATTCATTTATGTCAAAATAATTGAAAACGAATGTTTTTTTTTAAGTTTTTTAATTTAAAAATATATTATAATAATATTTTATATTTTTAATATCAATACATTAAAATAATTTCACATACATTTTTTTAATACCAATTAAAGTTGCATATAGGCGCTGATTGATAACGTACCTTAAATAACGTTTCACGTACATTTTTTTTAAAAAGAAATATTTTTAAATATTAAATATATTATTTTAATATATTTTTAAATAAAACATATATAATCTTACCCTACCAAACACTACTATAAATGGCACAGCAGCCTTGTATGACAATTTCTTTGGTGAATGTGTGCGTTTTGAAAGAGACCACTCTCAGTGGAGTACTAGAACTCGTTAGATGTTCGTGTGATGTAATAAATTAATATTTATTAATCATGCTTTTTTTTTTGGTTTTTTAAATAACCAATCGAACGAGTGATGATTCTTTCTTTCTTCTTCTTTTTTTCGATAACAATTCACGGTCGGTCAGCAAGAAGAGCACATGATGACATGATTCTGGCTTTTCTTTCTTGTCTGTGGACCCACCACCGAACCATTCACTTATTTGAAAAAGTTTGCTTCGTTTTCACAGTTCTGCAGAGCGCATCAGCACTATATATATATATGTATAATCTTCTTGCAGAGGGCAGGCAAGTTACTCATCGACTTCTTCATAACAAGCAATGGAAAAAATCTTCACAAAGAAACTCAACATCACTGATATTGAGAGAAGAATAGTGCTATCTGAAAATCTCATAAAAGGTTTCCCGAGAGGCCATGAATCATATTTGAAGTTTAAAGACGAGGATGGCAAAGTGTGGACATTTCGTTGTCGAGTCCCGCCAGGAGGGAGTTCAAGGCCAGCCCTTTCTGGGGACTGGTTTTTATTTGTTCGTTCAAAGCAACTCAAGGTCGGCGACGTTATCGAAATTGCCTTGGATAGAGAGAAGGATCGAACTGGTGTGGACCAATTCACAATCAGGTTTAAAAAACAGCTCGGAATTAACTAGCTATATCTCGGAGTAAACTGTTCGATCAAACTGTGTATCGAGCTTTCTCGGGCTGATCAGGAAGATTGAAACCAGCTCGATGGGTGAGTATTTCTCGGACTACAAAATCTTGACGACGGAATCCCTTAGTTTCTGCAACATTACGCTACTGTTTACGTTATATATACAGTAGAGGGCTTCGACATTGTAATTCACTGAGATCATGTCCTTATATCTGGAGTGAACTTTTGCTGTACATTTCCCGTTTTCCTAATACAATTTTGCCTTCCGATCGATGTAAATAAAGAATTCTCGGTCAATATCTTCGTTTCTGGATAGTGTTTGGATTAAGCACAGCATCTCATGAACAAGGATTGAATGGATGAGAAGACGAAGTTTTTGACAAAATATAAAAAAGAGAGAAACAAGAAATATTATAAGTCAAAATGTGTGGTCGTAAGATGAGTGTGAGTGGTCGGCTGGATTATCGAACGATTTAGAAGTTCATCGCCAGGACCTGCTTTATGTTGGCGAAGTGTATCTCAGTCTCGCATTAGGCGGCCAGCCATATGAACCAATCAAATTAAATGGCATGATTTGGTTTGGTTTAATTCATTTATTATTATTATAAAAAAAAAGTTTCATCCATGGATCTTTTAGTAGAGACGAGCGATGTGCCCGCGCGATGCGCCGGGGCTTTTTTATCTATGTAAAAAATTTATTGTTTTTATATGTATTGTATTTTGTTATTTTAATATTGAATTAGTAAAATTATAATTGATAAAATCTGTATAATTGAAATGGAAAGTGGTTTGTATATTTTTTAAATCGCAAATAATGTAGGTAATTTTTTTTTATGAGTTGCATTTTCCCCAATAATATTAGATCAGACACATCATAAAAAAAAATATTGTAATTGTTTTTTTCCAGAAATAAACTTACATTTTTTGCGTGCTATAATTAGTTATTTCAATGTTTAATTACAATAGTGTAATCGAAATGGAAAGTGGTTCACATATTTTTTTAAGTGTAGATAATCTAGGTAAATTTGTCAAAAGAAACAAATTTGAGTTGATAAATTTGACTACCTTTTGTTTTTTAAAGTTGTATCCACCCCCCCCATTTAAAGAAATAAACTTAAACAAAAGAGTATAAAATTTAAATTCAAAGACAATAATTTTTTTTATAAGATTTATTAAACATATTATTATATTAAATGTATTTAAGCATATTGATATTAATTTCTTTCAAAAAAAAATCTTAGGTCATTTTCTCTCTCTATATATATATATATATTTAGACAATAATATTTCATAAATATCAAAACATATAATTAGTCTCACATACTTTAATTTGTTGAATATATATATATACACACACACATACATATATAATTAGCTTGACATATTCTCAATAACATCTTTAATTTAAAGGAAAAAATTGAAGTAAATCAAAACATTGGAATTAAAAAATTTAACACAAAACCGGAAATTAAAAGATTCGCGACCGAAATGAAACTGAAATCCATAATTAACTTGCATAGAAGGATAAAATTGAAAGAAATCAAAGTTTGATACCCAAAATATTAAGGATTTATAATAAATTTGCAAGGAAGGATGAAATTGAAGTCAATGAAAACTTTGATACCAAATAATATTAAGGATTCCAGCCCAACCCGCAAAATTAAAAGACTGGGGACCTAATTGCAACTACAATATATAATCAATTTCAATTGAAGGACGCAATTGAAACAAATCAAAACCTATATAATAGAAATAAGGGTCAGAACAAAACATTACAAAGCTCAGGGACCGAAATGAAATTCGGCAATAAACAGCTGCGCTGACGTCATCCTGCGTAGGAGGAGAGAGAAATGGGGGGTGAAATTTCAAACGATCATTGACACGCCTACGGACACTTTATAGGAACACGCGCCGCTCCATGTGGAAGGGAACAGCCCTGAAAAGCATTCTAGACGACGGGTGGGAGTTTTTGGACGCCGGAGTAAGCCGCGCGCGCCGTCCGAAATACCCGTGGCCACGGAAACGGACGGCACGTATGGCGACTCGCCAACAGTACCGTGCCGATCAAATTTTAAAAAAAAGCTAATTACCTTAATGCCCCTCACTGCAACGACTGTTTTTTGTTCTTTTCGGGGGTCAAAAAGGTTATTCCACTGTTCAACTAATAATAAAAAAAATAAAAAACCCGGCCGGCCGGACCGGGCCGAAAATGGTCAATTACCGCGGAGCCCCTGCAACCGGTGGCGTTTTTTGTCTTTTTCGAGGGTTTTTTTCGTTAATACACTGTTCATAGGCTGGAAAAAAAAGGTGGACGTCCGCGTGCGCAACACCGAATCAAATTTCGTGTCCACAGTGCACATGAGTCTTGAGCAACAGTAATGAACAATTTAGTTATTTATTGTCCTGCAAGGACAAAAGCAGCATGGTAACGTATGCAATAGCTATCCACCCCATCCAAAACTTTATTTGGTGAATAATCTATTGTATCATGTCTGGAACACGAGTTATTAGGTTAACTCGGATTAGTTTTGATTTAATTAAATCTGTATCTGGTTTGTCTAAATAAACTAGGTTCTGAATTAATTCATTAAATCATCTATATTTAACTAAATTAAAATCAAAACACATTCAACTTGAAACTTGTCTATATTTAACTGAATTAATATCAAAATAAACTACAATTGAGACCTTGCACAGATGAAGCCGCAATCCGCAGATTTGTTTGCTCACTCTTTCAAGTTGATTTAAAATGTGTTTAACGCTGTATTTTAAAAATATTTTTGAAATAATTTAAATTTTTTATTTTTTATTTATTTTATAGTGTTTTTAAATTATTTTCATATATTTATATCAAAAATAATTATTTAAAAAAACTATTCTAATATTTTTCTGAACTAAAAACACTTTAAAAAGTAATCTTAACCATGCTCGTATATACAATTAATAACCACGATGTACCCTAACATTACCAATTATGATTGAAACATAATTCAGCTATAAAATAAATAAATAAATAAAGGATATGATGGCGTGCTTGAAACTTTTCTGAAAATCCAAGAATTCGTTGGCATTCGTGGCGTGCTGATCTGAAAGCAACATGAAAGTAGAAACAAATCAAAAAGCACAACTTTTTTCTTGGTCAACATCTTGTAGACCCGTTAATTAGTTTTCATGAGAAGGATTGGATTTTCAATGCATCACAGATCAAAGACCTTTCCAAGTTCGAATAATTGAAGGGTGGGGTAGAGTGATGAAATCATCGGCATCATCTACAACTCTAGTTATAAAAGTTGAATCATAATATTTTGATTCACCAAAAGATGTTCTGTGGGCTCCGAATGTGTTGAAAATTGAAAACGCCAGTCAAGTCGGCTCGTCGTTCTTAATCGGACGAGTTAGGGCTTTTGCTTTCTTTCTCTCTTACCCGTTGATTCTGGAGCATTGGATCTTGAGGTTGCCTGTTTCAACAAAACAAAGAACATGCCATGTCATCAAGGCAACCTTTAATGAATATCAAGGGGTAGTCATGATACTTAAAATACATTTATTAAACATGCTCGGATCATGCTTTTTTACCTATCATCCGAGTTATTTTAAAAATCGTTGAGTTAATTAGATTATATCATGACAACTCTCAAACTATTTAATTTTAAACTAGATCTACAAAAGAAATCAGCTTCTGAAATTAATTTGTCATGCTGAATTTAATAAAATTGCCAAAATAAAAATCATTGTGCCCCCAAATACTTTTTTTTCAATTTTTGTTATACTGTCAACGTAAAACAGCTCAGTAAACTAAATAGATATAAAATATTTTGATGGATCCTTGGAATAAAAGGACATTTTGGTAATTGTCGCCAGCCAACTACTTTTCTTATGGAATCAATCAAATTCAGAGAGAGTAAATATATACAATTAAATTAAATAACATATGATGGAGAAAAAATGATCGACCACTATAGCTCAAGTGATGTGATGTTGAGCCACTTGCCGATAATCGGGACGTCGGTTCGTTTCTCGGGCGAGGCTTTGCTTTTCTCACCTGGGGAGTGGAGCATTGAATTTATTTATATATATACAATGATTCTACCTATATATATATATAGATATACAGCATTAAAAGAATAAGGGGGTAGAATCATCCTTGGAAAAATTACCAAACCAAAAGGATAATCATGGACCACCTAATGCATGTGATGTTGAAAAATGAGAAGATATATTAAAATTTAATATCTTCCAAGTTGCTCCCCAACAACAACCTTTCTACTGCGACGTCGAAAAGAATAAATTCACGCCACAGCACGCCACGATGCTTCTATATTCTATGTACCGATGAGATGGACAGTCCAAGCTTTCATATTCAATCAATATTTTATTTATTTATGATTCAATCTATATTTAAGTACATATTATATATATATATATTATAACAATATTTTATTTATTTATGTATGATTCAATCTATATGTTTGACATATTATACCTATTACGACTCAATTAGTTTAATGATGGAATTAGTTTTAGATACCATGGCGTGATGTTTGACAGATTTGGAATTGAATTGACAGATCCACCTATGACCTAACCCCCAAATAAATTTGCTCTTCAATATTATTTAAATGAACCATTTATATCCAATGTTCTTGTTTTGAAATCGGTAGGGTCTCATGCCGACATGAACGAATCTCGGCGCCGATCTTTCGATCCCTGTAACTTCTCGGTCGTTTATTTTGGATTTCTTAAAAGTTCGGTGGCAGATATTTCCCGAGGCTCAACAAGACGTGAGCAGGTGGCGTCATGATTCTAGAAATGGGGACCCCCTCGTGCGGGATGTGGGGTTCGATCTATCTGAACCGAACGACTTGTTGATTGGATCGGTAGTTAATGAGCCATGATGCTGTAATAGAGTTCTCACCATCAATCAATTGCCTAAAGTTTTGATTAATTCAAGAATTATCACGATGAGACAAGAAAAATATATACAATTTAGTTATTTATTGTCTTGCAAGCACAAAACCAGCATGCTAACGTATGCCATAGCTATCCAACCCACTCAATATTTGACATTATAAATAATTTATTGTAAGAGTTTAATTTTTATTTAATATAAAAAAAAATAGATTTTCTTAAAAATATTTTTAAAATATAGTGTCAAACAAAGTCTGACTCGAAATTTTTTTTAACAAAACATTGAGGTTTGTGTATATATATTAGTTTTGATTTAATTAAATTTGTATTTGGTTTATCTAGATCACCTAGATTCTGAATTAAATCATCCATATTTAGCTGAATTAATATCTAAATAAACTACAATTGAGACCTTGCACAGATTTGTTTGCTCAATCTTTCAAGTTGATTTAATTACCAACTATGATTGAAACATAATTCAGCTATAAAATAAATAAATAAATAAAGGATATTAAAGGATATGATGGCGTGCTTGAAACTTTTTTGAAAATCTAAGAATTCGTTGGCATTCGTGGCGTGCTGATCTGAAAAGCTAACATAAAAGTGATATAAGTTTTCTATCATAGACCCGCTAACGCCCATAGAAACAGATTAAAAACACAAGTGGTTAATGAAAATAAAAAAAGGTAATCAGCTGTTTTTCTTGGTCAACATCTTGTAGAGCCGTTAATTAGTTTTCAAGAGAAGCGTTGAATTTTCAACACCTTGCAGACCAAGTTCGAATAATTGAAGGGTGGGTAGAATGATGCCATCATTACTATCATCTATAATATCTCAAGAGTATATGATTTGTATAACATATCTTGAGTTCGAGTCACGGTATCATGTATCCCTTATAAGATACTAGGACAACCAAGATTTTACTCGCTTACCTAGACTCACAAAATACACTTTTCAGGAGGTGAGGTTTTCTCAAATAAAAAAAAAATCATCTAAAACTTTTTTAATGTGAACAATATGAAAAATAATAATTATTTTTTATTTAATATATGTATATAATGAAATTTGTGTTTTTTTTTGCATGAAAATCTCTGTTTTGAGGTTTTATAGATATAAAACACAAAAGATAGTTGTAGGGCATGTTGCTAGTTATCTCTATAGCTAAATTATTTTTCTTTTTTTATCATCAATAATCAGTCAAATTCATAATCAAAAGTATATACAATTAAATAAAAAAAAGACATGAGAGAAAAAATGGTCGGCAGCTAAAGCAAAAGCAATGCGATGCTGCGCCACATGCCGATGGTTAGAACAGTTGAAGCCTAATATTTTGATTCACCAAAAGATGTTCTGTGGGCTCCGAATGTTTCTTTCTTTCTTTCTTACCCGTAGATTCTGGAGCACTAGATCTTCAGGTTGCCTGTTTCAACAAAACAAATAAAATAAAATAAAATAATTGTCATGTCATCAAGGCAACATTAAAATAATTTCAAGGGGTAGTCATGATATTTAAAATACATTAATTAAACATGCTCGACTCAACTTAAAAAGCTCATGCCTCGAAGTATTTATAGAAATTGTTTTTTGATTTTCTTGTAGGGGATAACTTTAATAATATTTTTAAAAATATATGATTTTGACTAAAAACAAGTGATCTGAATTAAACCGGTGCTTATTGGATTGACCCACACAAAAAAACACTTTTTTGGTTTTATTTTAATATTTTTCAGGTTGAAATTATAAATATTATTGACTTCCCTGAATTTTTTTTTTTTTTTATTCGAGGAAACCCCACCACCCGGAAAGTGCACTTTGTGGGCCCAAGGAGCGAGTAAAACCCCGGCTGTCCCAGGCTCTTACAGGGCAAGAGTAATGCTTCGACACGTCACTAGGGTGGGCAGCGGCTCGAACCTTGCTCTTGAAATATCAAGAGCGAGGTCGTTGCCGTCACGCTATCCCCCTGGGGACCTTCCTTGAAATTACTAAATTACACATAGGTCGAAGGTACCATTTATGTATTTTTTTTTTAAAAAAATGAACATTTAAAGGGTAATGAGCCCTCCATCAATTCATTTACAAATAGAGGGAGGAGAATGATGCTCGCAGCTCGTTGATCGGCAATTCATAAGTATCTTTTTAAGAAAAAAAAAGAATTTTGTTTTTTGCTTTAAATAAAAAGAATTGATATTTTTAAATTATTTTAATGTGTTTTGCTAAAATAAATTTTATTAAATAAATAATATATTTTTAAATAAAAATAACCACAATCGTATCCTAAAAGTATATATTATTGTATTGCATAGACAAAAATAACGTGCAACTCATGCCGTGGCTTCCCATCCTATCACCAGCTATAATCCATCAGCAATTGAGACATAAAGAGATGAACATGTTGGCTTTAATGTGGCGTGCTTTTCTGAAAAGCTAACAAGAAAGTGGTTTTTATTTATTTATTTTTTCTGGGGCCTACTACACCGGTTGAAAACAAATTTTAAACACTATTTAATGGAATAAAAAATATATATAATCAAGTGTTTTTATTGGTTAACATAAAAAGTAGACAATGATGTGTTTGGAACTATTATAATTATTGATTTAGAAATGTTTTTTATTTAAAAATATATTGAAATAAAATTTGTTTTTCATTTTTCTTAATGTTAATTAATCTTGAAATAAATATTTACAAAATCAAACATCAATTAAATATTTAAACTAATAAAAACATCAACTTCAGAGGCTTAATTTGCTTTCTAACCTGGGGAGTCCGGAGCATTGGATTTGGGCTGTCTGTTTCAAAAGAAATGATAATAATAATAAATTTGATATGAATTAAATTTTAAATCCCAAGTTTATTTTTTTTAATTAACATGTGTTTGTTGAGTTTAACATCTATGATTAAAATCCAAGGTTAATATCTAGAAAAAATTATCAAATTTGTCTATAATGTGAAGGAAGGGATTTATATAGTGTTTGAGAGTATAATTATGATTGTTTTTTTAAATGTTTTTAATTTAAAAATATATTAAAATAATATTAATTATTTTTAAAAATTATTTTTTAAATCACCACATCAAAATAATATAAAAAATTAAAAATAATTTTTAATTAAAACAAATAATTTTTTTTTTAAAAGCACCACTCCAAACATCGACTTAGTTTTGATTGGTGGACAAATTAAATAAAAAGATACCTTTAATGTTTAAACTAAAAAACCAAAAAAGATACCTTTAATGTTTAAACTAAAAAACCAAAAAAGATATCATTTAAAAGTTGAGGGACCCACCATCAATTATATTTATAGTTATTCGTATATAAATAAGGCTGCGCTTTTATCATCAGCCACTGAAGTTGTTTCAATCTCAGAAACTACAGTCAGAATCTCTCTTCTCTATCAACATGGCGAAGAAGCTATTCACAAAGAAGCTCTCAAAAACTGACATCGATTATAGAATGTCAGTTCCGATGAAAAGCTTCGACGCTTTCCGAATCCGGAAAGGAGAACACTGTAAGGAAATCGGTGTCACTGACATCAATGGCAAAAGAAAGAGGTTCCGGTGTTCTACAAGAAAAACTGGTCTCCACCCTAAACCAGTCCTCTCTTCAGGCTGGACAGCCTTCGCCAAAGAACGGGATCTCAGAAAAGGAGACGAAGTCACCATCTTCGTGATGGGCGACATCAACGGAGCTGAGGATCTGGAGTTTCAAATTCAAGCTCGGAGAAAAATGGAGTTATTCGGTAAGGTTTTCTGGACTGATCCTCTGTGAAGAAGAAAAGGAAGCCACTTGCTCCTGGCATAAATTAAATATAGTTCTTGACATAGTCTTCTTCTTACTTCAAGCTGGTATCGGTTATATATATATATTCTCTTCGGAAGGGTGGTTTGGTTTATTAGATGCCTAGCTGAGGATCTTCTTTACCTAGCATGATTTTTCTTGTAATTACCAGAAATATATATATCTATTATATCCTTGCAGGAAATATTTCTTACTTTTTCTTAAATTGTAAATTGAGAATAGAAGAAGAGAGTTATAACATGGTTAACCAACACGTACGGACATGAGCAGGTTTATTTCTATCATTACAAGCATTTTGGTCCCATGAAATTCTGTCGACAGCTCCATCAAACATACATTTTATAAGTTAAATATGTTGAACTTAGGTGACAGAGAAATGTGTTGCCAACCATAGCACCTAAATGGCACTTATCACTTATTTGATAAGTGATCGTACTTATTAGATGACCAAATTAAAATATCAACAACTATTAAAATCACCAAAATTCTCAACCATTGATTTTCTTAATCTTATGATTAATATCTTACAATGTATTCATCTTTTGTCTACCTCAATTATATCTCTTATTTTTATCTTTATTTTGCTATTATTATCTATAAGTTTCTCTTGCAAAACTGCACATCATCTTGATTCTGAAATAAACTATTTAATAATATATATATATATATATATATAGATAGATAGATAGATAGATAGATAGATAGATAACATTAAAAGAATAATGGGTAGAATCATCCTTAGAAAACTCACCGAACAAAAGGGATAATCATGGACCACCGAATGCATGTGATGTGTTGAAAAATGAGAAGTCTCTCTCATGTCAAACCTTTCTTCTTCGGGCGGGGCTGCAACCTCATCGCGCGTTCTGTCGCCATTAGTATCTTGTGACTATATTTCAAAAATATTTCTAAAAAAATTAAAAAATATATTATTTTTAAAAACAAACTAAACCTTAATAATCATATACTGTAACAAAGAAATAATAGAGGCACAAACAGGCAGAAAGTCATCGGAGATAGAGCTTTCGAAGGCCCACCTCTTCTATCTATCAGTCGTTCGGCATTTCTTTCAACACCGATCTTATCAACAAATGATTTTTAATTATTTAATGATCTTATCGTACAATTTATATGATAGATTCCAGCAAATTTATCATACGGTCGATCATAAAGGCAAATGTGCTCTTTTCGTTCGATAATCGGAAGGATATGATACATTCTCGAAGCAGGGGAGTGAAATATATATATATATATATATATATATCATGCGATTTAATTAGGAAAATCTGAGTTATTCAATAATAAAATGTTTAGTGATTTAACTATGTTCAAATAATCTCATTTTTATGCTGTCGTTGTCTATATAATTATATTTATTCATGTTGTTTTTATTATATTTGAACAAATAATAAATAATAAAAAGTTTATATCCTAGGAGTGATATCTAAACATGATAATTCTTTTAAAAAGTATATAATATATTTTATTTTCACGTAGCATAAATTCTTGAACAGTTTTAATGAATTTGATGGAGGTTAATCCAGTACAAGATATGTTTTTTATTTTTTAATTTCTTTTATATCTTACCTAAAAATATAATCACATGAACTTTCAAATAGTTTAAATAAGCATTATTTCCACTCATTTTATTGCTAACTAGCTAATTGCTCCCGCGTGTTGCCGCGAGTATTCTTGTGTATATAATTTAATATAATTAAATCCACAACGATCAAAATTATAATTGATGATAAAACAAAAATAAAAATTATTAGCTGGAAAAAATAATTTAATCTGAAAATTTTAAAAAATATATGTTATATGTTGCGGGTTGAGCGAACAATTTTTATAGGATTTGCTGGATCAAAATTAAAATACAATATTTATATATGCAAAATTTAATATAATAAAATTGCTCAACATACCTTATCATAACAATAGCAAAATCAAAGCCTTGAAATAAAAAAATTATCATTGCTTTTATAGTTAAAACAATAAAAATTATTAAACTATCCTGGAAAAAAAAACCTCAAAAACATGAACAATAGAATAAGTAAGAGAAACAAATTAAATTATTATTATTATTATTATTATTATGTTAATAATGAAAGAAACAAAAATAAATGAAAGACTAAAAATATCCTAGAAACTTTAACAAAAGATTAAAAAAAAACTATTATTGCTATTACTGTCAAAACAACAAAAAATATCAAATTATCCGGAGGGAAAAAAAACATTAAAGAAAGAGCAAGCAAGAAAAACAATTTAAGTATTATTATTATTACTATTACTATTACTATTACTATTATTATTATTATTATTATCACTGTTATGTTAATAATGAAAGAAACAAAAATCAATGAAAGACTAAAAATATTCAAGAAACTTTAATAAAAGATAAAAAAACAAAAAAAAAACAAATTATTATTGCTATCATTGGCAAAACAAAAAATATTATCAAATTATCGGGAGAAAGAAAAAAAAAATAGAAGAGTAAGAACAAAAAATAATTAAATTATTATTATTATTATTATTATTGTGTTAAATACACTTATATATACATGGACAAAAGTAGGGATTATTCTAGAAATATAAAAAAATAAAAGTATAAGGGCTGAAATGAAAATCAAATATAAAGGGATTAAATTAAAAAATTAAAAGTCAAAGGGCTGAAATGCAAATTACATTTATTGTCAATTGAAATCAGAGGACAAAATTGCAAAAATCAGAACTTATGTACCGAATTAATTGAGGTATATACAACCAATCCGGAAATCAAAAGTAGGAGGACCGAAGTGAATCTTTAACATTCAATTAATTAAAATCAGAGGACCCAATGGAACTAAATCAAAACTTATATAATAGAAATCAGGACCAAAAACCATATTAAAAGTCAAGAGACCGAAGTGAAAAGTAAAAAACAATGGGGGACTCTCCTGCACATTTACATGCAGGAGAGAGAGAAACGTGGCCGGCGGCTTTAGCCGGCCTCCGCCGCGTCCACGGACATTTTTAGGTGACACGCGTCACCGCGGGAGGAAGACCACGATGAGGCGCCTCGAGTAGGACTCCGGTAGACATTTCCGGCCACCGTATGACGCCACACGCGCCACCTAAAGAGGGCGTTTTAATTCATTTATATTTTTTATGTTTTATATAAATGATATTTATTTTTTAAAATTTAAAAATATTTTAATAATAATATTTCTAATATAGATGACCTTGTATAATATTTTTCTTCCTTTTACTTTATTCAATAACTTTTCACATGCTTCTATTTGTATTATCATTAGATTAAATAAAAAAAACAATTTCAGTGAAAAAAAAGTCATTAAACACTACCAGGTAAAAAACTCGAGTTACGAGACCAAATATTTTGATTTATAAATGCCTTTAGATTTTTAAATTTTATTTTATTTATGATTTAAGAGTTTTTATTATTAGCATGCATAATTCTCAATTAATTTGATTAGAAGTATACATAAGTTTTTTTATTTTTCACTTGAAATTTTCTTTTATGTAAAAAAAACATGTTAGAAAAGTCTGTAAATATATTTTTAATGGACTGGAATTATAAGGAGTTGTCTGGTAATAATTTTCTTTTTTTCCTTCTTGTTTCAATGTTTGATTTTTTTTATAAAAATAATTAGTTGTTAATCTCAGGGTTGTCAATACCGTTCCGTTCTGCCTGGAACGGCCGGAATGTTCCGTGCCAGTAAAGAAACCGAGACAAAACAGTGTTATTTTTATCTCGGTTTTAATTCCGGCCTGTTTCGGAAATACCGGCCGGAACGTCTCGGTACCGTTTCGGCCTTAAAATCCTCCTTATTTTGATTAACTTGTGATTGTGTTTCTAATTTTGAGATTATATTTGTTTGACTTTGTGTTTATATTGTATAATTAAAAGTTAATTTATCTTGAATTTTAATTATGGTTGTTAAATTAATATTTTATTTTTTTCATATATATATATATATATATATATATGAATAGTACAATCTAGAAACGGCATGCCGAAATACTTCAAAATCGAAATGTTCCGTACGAATAAAAAAAACAGAACGGCGACCAGAACGGTATTGACAACCTTGGTTAATCTAGTTTTTAACCTGATCTAGAAAAAAACATGATTTTTTTTCTAGATCAACTTAGTAGTTATTCGATCATTCTGTATCAATTTTTTTTATTAAATAAATGCTGAGTTTTTTTAAACATATTTTCTTTAATGGCAGACCTATATATTTTGAATTGGATTAAAACAAGTTAGTCGGGTTATTAAAAAAACCTTTTTAAAATAAAAATAAAACAAGGGTTTATGCTTGAAAAGTTAAAATCGAAGATGGGCTCCATAATTAAGAATTACAGTAAATGAATGGATTATAGGCCCTTGCTCTGACTAATATTTGTGTATTTTTGCTGGCAGATTGAGTATTTTGGATTTCACACAGACACAGTAATTTAACAGGCCCAAACAAGTTCTGCATGAAAAGGATTAAGATGGGCTGGACAAAGGGATGGGCCCTGTTTGTGAATTTCTGATAAGGAAGCACAAGCAAGGATACAAAATACAAATACGGTATAATACAGTTACAGATACATGCATGCATGTATGTATGTTCATGTATACACCCTGAAGCCTATTTCTATTCATTTGACTATTTTTTTAAATATGTAAATAAAAAATACTGAAGATGAACATAAGGGTTTAGAAATGTAATAATTATTATTGGACGAAAATATAAAACTTTTCTATGATATGCACAGGATATTAAGAAATATTATGTATTTTTAAATGAAAATGTAATAGTTAATGAGGTAGCTAGGTACTTCAGGATTGATATTGTGCATTTAGAAGAATTTAATCATTTCTATTTAGTGTTTAATTATTTCTATTTATTGTTCGTCCAAGATTTAATGTTAGAAAGTCAAGAAGTAAACTATATATTTCTATTTACATAAAATAAAAATATTCTCTGTCGAATTAACTCTATGTTTATAATTGATAATTAACAATTTACAAATACTACTATTTTTACAAACACAAATTCCCGGCCGAATCAAGTTGCGTCCGGGTTAGCCATGCCCCCAAAGTTTTCGAATGTTACAAATCCTTCAACTTCTTAGTTTACTTTTATGAAATGGTCCTCCAAACTAAAGATGATTCATTTGGGCCTTCCCACCATTACGGCTCTATATCAATACATGTCCATATAATTTTTGTAATTTGTTTTTCAATTTTTTTTGTAATTTGTTTTTCTAAATTTTTTAATGTGGGGTTAGAATCATATAGTGGAAGTCTATAACCCCAATATTAAGTGATATGGTTGGAAAAATATGCAAGAGACCCCAATTTCTTGAACTTTATACTTTTTTTAAAACTTTCGACGGTTTGTTTGGCAAAAACATTAACAAAATAACATTTTTAAAAAAATCAGTAGGGCGTATTTACCAAACATGTCCTTGAAAAATAATCAAAGACAAAAAAAATATTTTACGGTTGCGTTCACAAACATGTCTTAAGAATAAAAAAAACACACTTTTTTTTTACAATAAAATAAATATATCAAACATGGTTTCATATAAAATAGACTCGACCCGGCCACGCGGTCTAGGCTTTCTAGCCTAGAGGCCCAAGAATACAAACAAAGTTCAACAACATAAATGAAGAATAGAAGATCAAATGAGATTTTTGGTTGAAATTGATGAAAAACACGAAAATAAAATCCAAAAACATGATTTTAGAAATAAAGCAAATTACATCTAATTGAAGTCATAAGCAAGATTTGGAGCTATATCATCACGATAATCAAACAAAAGTCATGATTGTTTGATTTTATACAAAAATAAAATAAAATGAAAGAAAAAAAGATCAAAAGTCATTAAATTGATGTTCTTAAACTTAAAAATCTTATATTAAAAATTAACAAGCATACACCTGCATGTAAGAACCATCAATCGACTAAAATAATATCGACATCAATAACCTAAAGCAATGTTCATGGCAAGAACACCAACCCAAAAAGGAATAAAAATCTAGAAAACATCATAAACTTAGCAACCAAACTTAAATATGCTTAAAACAACTTACTTGAACCATCAAAACAACAAAAAACAAGAATTAAAGGCTAAACAATACACAAAGCTAACTATAATCAACAAACAAAGATAGCATTTTCTTAGGCAAAAACATTGTTCAATTGAATAAAATCATCGTCTTAAATTTTAAAAAATATGCCTTCAACCTCAACAAACTCAATAGGCTGCTAACTTAAAACAACATAAACCATAGAAACTACAATACCTAAAACATATTGCTATAACTTCGAAAACAATGATTAGCCTAACATTGAAGCATGCAAAACACCATTTTATATTAACAATTTACTGAATAATTCTTATCATTTAACCAAGCTTAAAACAAAACATGCATACAATATATTATATCATCTATAATCATTTAAAAAGATCAAAAAACACCTAAATGCATAAAAACTAACAAATAATAGATAAAAGGAAAAGAGGGGGGGCGGCGGGTTACAATGTTGCCGTTTTTTGCTTAGGATTTCTTGCTCCTTCCTTAATATTCTCATCCTCTAGTATTTATGCTTAAACTGTTGAACTCAAGAGTTTTGCCTTCCACCTCTTTATTTCCATTTTTTATCAATCTTTCATAGTCTTTCTATCAGGAGACTTTTTGGTGATTTAATTCTCCAAGTTTTCCCTATTTTTTCTCTGAGAATTTTTTTTCTACTTCATTTTTCTTTCCTTCTATAGCCTCAAAAGATAGATGGTTGTGAAACCCTTTGTGAAGTCATTTCTCGAAACTTAATCATAAGAGAATATTTCTTTTCTTTTTCCTCTTATGTGTTTAGAAATGATTCTTCTCTCTTATTTTTCTATTTGTTTTACTCCTGTATCTATAACTTTATAAATGAAACTTGGCCAAAAATGGCTGACTAATAATACACTTTCCATGAATTAATCATGGTAAATGAGAAATTATTAAAGCCATCCAAACCATAGATCCCATAAAGGGGTGTTATTCTTCAACTAGGATCAAACCATGATTGATCTAGTGGCTTGTAACCATGGTTGTCAAAATTGCAAGTTGACTCGTAAAATCGTATGATTTTGCGAGTCAACTCATCATACAATTTTACGAGTCAACTCATCAAACCTTGTTAACTTGAATAAAAAAATCGATTTGTATCAAATTGGGTTAAAATCGTATAAAATCCGGTCTGATTTTATGATCCCACACAAATCATCCCTAAAGCGAGGCTCTCATCTCAACAGATCTAATTAATTAAAACTTTTCCAGTTTTCCCCAATCCTTCTTCTCAAACGAGGCTCTCATCTCAGCTCGTCGCTGTCGCTGTCATCACCTCTCAACTCTTTGTCGTCGTCGCTGTCATCACCTCTCATCTGTTGCTGTCATCGCCTCTCATCAATCTTCAAGGTTAGTTAACTTTGTAGAGTTTCTTGGTTTCATGCTCATACGAGATATTTTTTCACATTCAATGGGTTTTATCTTTAAATTATGTTTCGAAAAGAGAGATGGTTCATGGTTCATTGTTCGAGCTGTTAACCCCATTCGAGTTTTGTTATGAAAATAAGTTTCAGGCATGCTCTCTGTAAGAAAATGGATTAGAAAAAAATAAGAATTTTTTTCTATAAGAAATAGAACATTAAACCCATACATTAATTCAGACATGTCAACTTTTGGCTTTATTACAGAGAGCATGCCTGAATTAATGCCAAGTATTCAAGCAGGGAAGCGGCTATATCAGAAATGAAGGTTACTGTCCTCCAGAAGGTGGAATTAAATGAAGTGAAGAAACAAAGAACTTACGCAACATATGGATTCATTTAAATAGCTTCTCTGTCATCTGGGATATTGATTCTTTCAAGGTCCGCGTGTTCAACCTGCAATTCAAAGTGTTCAGCATGAGATTTATAAACCAAGTAGAGGATTGCAACAAACACAAACCCTAACGTTAACACACATTAAAAAACACAAGGAAATAAAAAACAGAGGAGGATAATTGGCAACTAGCTGGACCTGTCAAAAGCGAACTGTGAAAGAGGATACAGATCGATTGATTTTAAGCCACAATGGATGACGAGTAGAACATGTCACCGAGCTCAGAAATGGAGAATCTTTTGATCTACTGGTATTATGGAATATATTAAGATTGTAATATTTCCTATTATGGAATGTGAATAACCTTAGGCATGTAATTAGATATTTAGCATTTATTATGGGATCAAATTGTATACTCATATTTTCCTATTAAACCCTAATGAAAGACACGGCAGACCACAAGGTTTTTGGCTGCTACATTCCTTCTCTACTGTTCCATTGTTTTATCATGGTATCAGAGCCTGGTTACAATTGAAACAAAACACACAATCAAGCAGCATACATGGCAGAATCCATGTCCGGGAACAAGAATGTCTCTGTTGACAAAACAGAGTCCAGTTCCGGGAGCAAGAGTGTCTCTGGTGAGAATCGGAAAACAATCTCACCATACGACATTACATCTCTTGATAATCCCGGATTGACAATTACTCAAGTCCAATTGAAGGGGGACAATTATGAAGAGTGGGCACGTTCGTTCCGAACAGCCCTGAGAGCCCGAAAGAAATTCGGGTTCATCGACGGGTCAATTGAACAACCCAGTGAAGAATCAGAAGATTGTGAAGACTGGTGGACAATCAACTCACTGTTGGTGTCCTGGATTCGAAACACTATCGAATCCACACTCCGATCAACCATCTCCCATGTAGAGATTGCACGGGATTTATGGTTGGACATTAAGGACCGATTCAGCATCACCAATGGACCCCGAATTCAACAATTAAGGTCTCAATTGGCAGATTGCAAACAGAGAGGAATGACTATCATGGATTATTACGGGAAATTGAAAAAATTATGGGATGAGCTGGGCAATTTTGAACAATTGCCAGCGTGCAAGTGTGGGAAGTGCACATGCAATTTAGGTTCAATACTGGAAAAGAGAAGAGAGGAAGAGAAGGTGCACCTGTTCCTTATGGGTCTCGACGAGCAGCGGTTCGGGACAACCCGATCCAACATCTTGGCACAGGACCCATTGCCGGGGTTGCACAAGGTTTATTCCATCCTCACTCAAGAAGAGCAGGTGAAGGGGATGAATCGGGGAAGAGAGGAACAAGGGGATGTTGTGGCTTTTGTTGCTCGGACCCGAACCGATGGTCGACAACAAAGTGCCGTGACTCGAATCGACGGGAGAGAGAAAGGAATTTGTTCTCACTGCCACAAATCAGGACATGGAGAGGAAAATTGTTTTGCCCTAAAGGGTTACCCCGAATGGTGGGGTGACAGACCTAGGGGAGATGAGAGAAGAGAGGGTGGCCGTGGAAGAGGCTACTCCGGTGGTAGAGGCGGTGGCAGGGGTCACAGAGGAGGAACCCATCGTGCCAACGCTGCTCTCACCACCATCGGGTCCAGCTCTGGCACGATGGGAGCCGAAGGAGGAAGCTCGTGCTCGCCGTTGCCAGGCTTGAGCGACGCACAATGGGCAAAGCTGCGGGTTATTTTGGGTGAGCCGAAGGATATAGTGGACAAAATGACGGGTAAGCTTAAAAATTTGCATGGGACAGTGACGGGTTCGGTGTGGATATTGGACACCGGGGCTTCCAATCACATGACCGGGTCAATTGAGGAATTAACTGATGTAAAAATAATTGATCAGTGCCCCGTTGGATTACCAGATGGAAGTAGTGCTTTGGCGGTGAAAGAGGGAACAACTGTTCTTGACGGAGATTTGTGTCTTGAAAATGTCCTATAGGACTCACTTGCAATTTAATTTCTGTGACGCAATTAATTGATCAGTATGATTGTTTTGTACTATTCACTAAAAAATTATGTGTTATACAGGGCCACACTTCGAGGATGCTGATTGGTGCGGGTGAGAGACGAGATGGACTCTATTATTTCAGAGGGATACCGCGGATTAATGCAATGAAGATCAGTAATAAAGCGTCTCTTGATCTCTGGCATCAGCGACTGGGGCATCCTTCTCTAAGAATAACAAAGTTAGTTCCTGAAGTTAATTCTAGCAACCAGGAGTTGAATAAAAATTGTGATGTTTGTCAAAGAGCAAAACAGCGGAGAGATAAATTTTCTGTTAGCGAAAATAAGACTTTGGGTATTTTTGAATTGGTTCATTGTGATTTATGGGGACCATATAGAACAGTTTCTTCATGTGGTGCTTCGTATTTTTTAACTATTGTTGATGATTTTTCCCGTGCTGTGTGGATTTATTTGCTTGTTGACAAGAAAGAAGTGTCTAGTATGCTTAAAAGATTTTTTTCCATGGTGGAGAGGCAATTTGCTCGGAAAGTCAAAATTTTCCGGAGTGATAACGGGACAGAATTTACATGTCTGAAATCTTACTTCTTTGATCAAGGAATTATTTTTCAGACTTCTTGTACAGGCACTCCACAGCAAAATGGGCGAGTGGAGAGAAAACATCAACATATTTTGAATGTAGCTCGCGCTCTGCGATTTCAAGGTTGCCTTCCAATTAAATTTTGGGGAGAGTGCGTATTGACCGCTGGGTACTTGATCAATAGGACCCCCTCCTTGGTATTGGATGGAAAAACACCGTATCAAGTCTTACATGGGGAGGAACCATCCTATAATCACTTGCGAGTTTTGGGCTCTTTGTGTTATGCGCATGAGAAGACGGGGGATAAAATGGCTAGTAGAAGTCGTCGGTGTATTTTTGTTGGTTATCCCTATGGGAAGAAGGGATGGCGTCTGTATGATTTGGAAAGACAGGATTTTTTTGTCTCCCGGGATGTCGTGTTTTCAGAAGATGTCTTTCCCTTTGCTCAAACTACTGATGGGCCTTTCACTGCTGATATGGTCCCCGCTACTCCTGACGAAGTCCATGATCTTATACCTGAGGATATATCTTCCAATGAGAGGGGTGAACCGGTCGACCGCTTGGAAGACAACACTTCACCGGTCGACCGCTTGGAAACATCTGCCACTTATCCTGGTGAGCCGGTCGACCGCTTGGAAGACAACACTGAACCGGTCGACCGCTTGGATACATCTCGCCACTTATCCTCGATATGGGAAGAGGACATCGTCGCGGTATCCCTCCATCCGACTACATGATTATGTCACCAACACTATTCAAAAGAGTCCATCTCTCTCACCACCCGTCCCCATCGCATCCTTCAGGGTACACCCTATCCCTTAGCACATTATGTGAATTGTGACAAATTTTCTGTGCGCCATAGAAATTTTCTTGCAGCTATCACAGCTGAGCGGGAACCCGTGTCATATTCGGAGGCAGTAAGACACGAAGGTTGGAGAGATGCCATGCAGCGTGAAATTTCCGCAGTTGAAAATAATGAGACCTGGGTTGTTCAGAGTCTCCCAGCGGGGAAGAAAGCTTTGGGATGCAAGTGGGTGTACAAGATTAAATATAATTCTGATGGTACTATTGAGCGATTGAAGGCTCGTCTAGTCATTCTGGGCAACCATCAGACTGAAGGTCTTGATTACACGGAAACTTTTGCGCCTGTCGCAAAAATGGTTACCGTACGGGTATTTCTTGCGGTGGCCGCAACGAAGAATTGGGCGGTGCATCAGATGGATGTTCATAATGCATTTTTGCATGGTGATCTTCAGGAGGAAGTTTACATGAAATTTCCGCCTGGCTTTCGCGTTGGGACAACTGGGGCAGTTTGCAAACTTCGAAAGTCGCTTTATGGGTTGAAACAGGCTCCTCGGTGCTGGTTTGCTAAACTTTCACAAGCCTTGACGAGCTATGGTTTCCAGCAGTCTTATTCCGACTATTCATTATTCACATATCTGCAGGGGGAAGTGCAGCTCAGTGTTCTTGTGTATGTTGATGATCTCATCATTGCTGGAAATCGTCCGGGTGATGTCCAGACTTTCAAAGACTATCTTAGTGCCTGCTTTCACATGAAAGATCTTGGCTGCCTAAAATATTTTTTGGGAATTGAAGTGGCGCGCAATCCTGCTGGGTTTGTCCTTTGTCAACGCAAATATGCACTTGACATCATTTCCGAAGCCGGGTTGCTAGGGGCTAGACCAGCAGCTGTTCCTTTAGAACAAAATCATCGTCTTGCTTTGTCCACCAGTACAGCATTGACCGATCCGGAAAAATATCGTCGCTTGGTAGGACGATTGATTTATCTTTGCTTCACTCGACCCGAACTCTCATATAGTGTGCATATTTTATCCCAATTCATGCAAAGTGTCCACTGGGAGGAACACCGGGAAGCCGCTTTGCGGGTAGTCCGGTACCTTAAGGGTAATCCGGGTCAAGGCGTATTTCTTAGTAGTGAAAGTGATTTGCGGCTACACGGGTGGTGTGATGCCGATTGGGCTGGTTGTCCCCTTACTCGGCGATCACTTACTGGCTGGATAGTGTTTCTTGGTGATTCCCCAGTGTCTTGGAAAACCAAGAAACAACACATTGTCTCTCGCTCCTCCGCCGAAGCAGAATACCGATCTATGGCCATGACGACCTGTGAATTGACTTGGCTTAAAGCTTTACTGGAAAGTCTTGGCGTGTCTCATCCGACCCCTATGTCTCTTCATTGTGATAGTCAATCGGCTCTCCATATGTCGCAGAATCCTGTGTTTCACGAGCGCACTAAGCATATTGAGGTTGATTGTCACTTTATCCGTGATGCCATTGTGGCTGGGAGTATTACGACTAAATTCGTTACGTCATCTTTACAGCTTGCCGATATATTCACAAAAGCCTTGGGAAAGCAACAATATGAATTTTTATTGCGCAAGTTGGGCATCCGGGACCTGCATGCTCCAACTTGAGGGGGGGTATTATGGAATATATTAAGATTGTAATATTTCCTATTATGGAATGTGAATAACCTTAGGCATGTAATTAGATATTTAGCATTTATTATGGGATCAAATTGTATACTCATATTTTCCTATTAAACCCTAATGAAAGACACGGCAGACACGGCAGACGTGAAAGGGCAATGGAAATGGCAGGAAATGAATGGAAGAGCTGTTATGGAGAAGGAGAGCTGGAAATGGCTATCCAAAACTCACCATCACATAAAGCTTTTGAAGAACCCCAATGGAAATTCATTAATTTTCACGGACCAAAACGATTTACAGTCCCCAAATACATATATCTCATATTAGCTACTGCCAACTCCAGTATTCTTCCCTTTCCCTTTTTTTTTTTCTTTTGTTATATTATTTGTTTTTCTTTCCTATTTACATATGCTAAATATGTCCAGTCTCAGCTCAATTGGGTCTGCTGTTATTGCCAGTGATTCCGGTTGTGAACAAGGTAGACGTGGCTAGGATTTCTATGAGCATTGGTAACCGTATTGATATTGATGTGGAGGAGGTGGAAATAGAGCATCAATTCAGGCATTAATTCAAGCATGCTCTCTGTAATAAAAATAAGAAATAGAACACTGAAAAAATCGAAGCTTTCATGAAACAAAACTGGATGTTTGTGACTTGGGTCTGTGAGAAAGAAATGAAAAGAACATTGGAAACACCGTAGTGAACTGTGGAGATTTTATCATGGTGTTTGTGACCTGCGTCCTGATTTCTCTCCTTGAATCAATTTTTTTCTTCTCATTTATGTATATTTGTGTTGAGAATCATGATTTTATCGCTGCAATGAGCATTCATATGTGGAAACAGGGAATATTTTTAATAGCAGAGGATAACAGAGGATGGCGTGTTGTTGCTTTTAATAGTAGAGGATGTGGAAACAGCCTTGTTACTGCTTCTCAGGTGCATTTTATGTGTAATTGTATTAGTTTCTAGTTGATTTTGGTATTGGAGTAAAGGGAGATGGTTCAGTACGTGATCATTTTTACCAAGGGACTGATGATGCAGTTCTATTCGGCTTAGTTTATAGGAGATATGTGTGAAGTGGTGATGCAGTTCTCTTCACTACATGATCATTTTAAATAGGTAAAGGACATAATTATTTTGTAATGTATTTTTTAGTTATTTTAAATCATGTATGAACCTTAATTAATGAAGTTTTATGGCTATAATTATGATATATTGTATTCGAAAATATTTTAAGCATATTATTAATATATATTAATAAGTTTACAGGTAAAATTTAAGTTATGCCTGGTGACCAGCCTCTCTATCAATCTTTTCTTTTTCTTCCTTTATTTTTCTCTCTAAATAACATTAATTTGTTTTTAGTTTATCACAAATCAAAATCTCATCACAAATCTAGTCATCTCAATATCTGGTCTATCATTTTCTATGTTCTAACTCAATTTGTTTTTAAGCTCTCCCATATCAAATATGCAAAATTAATAATTATTTTAATATAATTTATTTTTAAAATGTTTGCTTTTTATATTTTGATTTAGTATATATAGTTTATTTATGTATTTACTTGTTTTATATTTTTTCCTTGAATTGTTTTTGTGTAAAACAAATTAATATGGTTTTATCAAGTTGTCTCTCATATAAGAGAGGTGCAACAATTTTTTTTTAATTTTTTTGGACAAACAATGGCCTACTACGATTCAATTAGTTTAATGATGGAATTAGTTTTAGATACCATGGCGTTATATTTGACAGATTTGGAATTGAATTGACAGATCCACCTAACCCCCAAATTTGTCGATGTTATATCTCACTAGCATGCCAACTTGCAGGGTGTGATTTAAATATTATTTAAATGAACCATTTATATCCAATGTTCTTGTTTTGAAATCGGTAGGGTCTCATCCCGACATGCACGAATCTCGGCGCCGATCTTTCGATCCCTGTAGTGTAACTTCTCGGTCGTTTATTTTGGATTTCGTAAAAGTTCGGTGGCTCATATTTCTCGAAGCTCAACATGACGTGAGCAGGTTGCGTCATGATTCTAGAAATGGGGACCCCCTCGTGCGGGATGTGGGGTTCGATCTATCTCAACCGAACGACTTGGTGATTGGATCTGTAGTTCATGAGCATGATGATTGGAGTAGAGTTCTCACCATCAATCAATTGCCTAAAGTTTTGATTAATTCAAGAATTATCAAGATGAGACAAGAAAAATAGACACAATTTAGTTATTTATTGTCTTGCAAGGAGAAAACCAGCATGCTAACGTATGCCTTAGCTATCCAACCCATTCAATATTTGACATCATAAATAATTTATTGTAAGAGTTAAATTTTTATTTAATATAAAAAAAATAGATTTTCTTCAAAATATTTTTAAAATACAGTGTCAAACAAAGTCTGACTCGAATTTTTTTTTTTAACAAAACATTGAGGTTTGTGTATATATATTAGTTTTGATTTAATTAAATTTGTATTTGGTTTATCTAGATCACCTAGATTCTGAATTAAATCATCCATATTTAGCTGAATTAATATCTAAATAAACTACAATTGAGACCTTGCACATATTTGTTTGCTCAATCTTCCAAGTTGATTTAATGACCACGATGTACCGTAATATTACCAACTACGATTGAAACATAATTCAGCTATAAAAGGATATGATGGATTGCTTGAAACTTTTCTGAAAATCTAAGAATTCGTTGGCATTCGTGGCCTGCTGATCTGAAAAGCTAACAACATGAAAGTGATATAGTTTTTCTATCATAGACCCGCTAACACCGAAAAAAACACAAGTGGTTAATGAAAAAAAAAAAAAAAAAAGGTAATCAGCAGATGTTTTTCTTGGTCAACATCTTGTAGAGCCGTTAATTAGTTTTCAAGAGAAGCATTGAATTTTCAACACCTTGCAGACCAGGTTCAAATAATTGAAGGGTGGGTAGAGTGATGTCATCATCACTATCATCTACAACATCTCCAGGGAAAAATCATCGGTATCATCTACGATGTTTTCAAGGGCGTGTTATGATGATAAAAGATTTGCGATCTATATAATACTATATTTTGAGTTCGAGTTAGAATATACACTCGTTATTAAAGTATGGAACAATCAAAATTTTAATCACTCACCTGGATTCACAAAGTATATTTTTTATGAGATAAGATTTCTTCACATCCAAAAACAAAGTATATTTTTCATGAGATAAGATTTCCTCACATCCAAAAACAAAGTATCATCTACAACTTTTCTAAAGAGAACAATATGAAAAAATATTAATTAATTTTTTATTTAATATATTTATATAATTGTGATACATAATTGACACTAAATGATATGTCAGGACGCGTGAGTGTTAAATATTGTAAAGCTTCAACGATACCGCGATAGTAACTTGGATCTTCCAGGAGAGAATCATTGTAGGAAATTTTTGTTTTTGACTCAAGAGGGGTACCCATAAGCTTACATTCAACCATGTTTGATCATTCTAATATTGTTAAGACATAGTGAGACTGGGATAGATGTAAGCCATATGTCATTGATGTGACTTCTATTCCAAAGAAGTGATATATTGGTCCTAAGTCTTTCATCGCGAATTCATTGCTTAGTACCAAAATAAAATTGGAGATAATTGTTGTAGTACACCCGGTGATCAACATATCATCCACATAAAGAAGGAAGCAAGATTAATGAGCCGTAAACTAAATGATTGTCTTGCAAGGACAAAAACAGCATGCAAACTTATGTCATAGCTATCCAACCCGTTCAATATCATTGGAAGAGTTAAATTAAAATTTTAATTTAATATAAAAATAAAAATAAAATGTTTTAAATTTTTTTTAAAATATTTTTGAAACACAATTTTTAACGAAGTCCGACTCGAATTTTTTTTAACAAAACATTGAGGTTTGTGTGTATATATATATATATATATATATTAGTTATGATTTAATTAAATCTGTATTTGGTTTATCTAGATCACCTAAATTCTGAATTAAATGATCCAAATTTAACTAAATTAATATCAAAACACACATTCAACTTGAAACTTGTCTATATTTAACTGAATTAATATAAAAAAAAAAACTAAAATTGAGACCTTGTACCGTAATATTACCAACTATGATTGAAACATAATTCAGCTATAAAAGGATACTGAAGAATATGATGGCGTGCTGATCTGAAAAGCTAACATGAAAGTGATATAGCCTGTTTGGGAGAGCTGTTGTGGTAGCTTTTCAAAGTGTTTTTTGTGCCGAAATACATCTAAATGATATTTTTTTTATTTTTTAAAAAATATTTTTGACATCAGCACATTAAAATGATTTAAAAATACCAAAATATATTTATTTAAAATAAAAAATAAAAAAACTAAAAAAAGCAAAAGCTGCAGCACGGCTTGAAAAAGCACCGATAGAAACAAATTAAAAACACAAGTGGTTAATGAAAAAAACAAAAAAAAAAGGTAATCAGCTGTTTTTCTTGGTCAACGTCATGTAGACCCAAGCCGATGGTTATAACAGTTGAAGCCTAATATTTTGATTGACCAAAAGATGTTCCGTGGGCTCAGGATGTGTTGAAAATTGAAACCGTCAGGCTAGTCGGCTCGTCTTCTTTATTCGGACGAGTTAGGGCTTTGCTTTCTTTCTTTCTTGGCCGTAGATTCTGGATCACTGGATCTCCAGGCTGCATGTTTCCGCAAAACAAAGAAAATAAAATAATTGTCATCTCATCAAGGCAACATGTAAATAATATCAAGGGGTAGTCATGATATTTAAAATACATTTATTAAACATGCTCGACTCAACTTAAAAATCTAATTTTTTAAAGTGTTAGAGAATAATATAAATTATATTTTGAATCTCATCTAATAGTTAAATTTTTAGGTGAAATGATTTACTGATATGGTATTGGAATCTTGTTAACCTAACAGTCAAGAGTTTAAATCTTATCACCCTCATTTTATTTGATAAAAATCAAGCACAAGTTAGTATGAATTTGTGTGCAAGTTTCAAGTCTAAAGAGTCTTCACTTGAGAGGGTGAGTTAAATAATAATATAAATTATATATTTGAATCTTATCTAACAATTTAAGTTTTTAGATGAGAAAGTTCTTTGACACAAAATATTTATAGAAATTGTTTTTTTGATTTTCTTGCATGGGATAACTTTAAATATATATTTTAAAAACTAAATGTTTTTGACTAAAAACAAGTGATTTGAATTAAACAGGTGCTTATTGGATTGACCCACCCCCAAAAAAATCACTTTTTTGGATTAATCCTTGAGCCAAATCTAACAATTATAATTTTAGAAAGTATGTTTATTTTTATTTTTTCCGGTTTAAATTATATATATTATTGAGCTCCCTGAAATTACTAAATTTATATAAAGAATACATCCTTGAATTTGTTTGGAGAAAATGATTGGGTTTTGATTGATAATAGGTCGAAGGTACCATTTATGTAAATTTTAAAAAATGAACATTTAAAGGGTAATGAGCCCTCCATCAATTAGAGGTATTCATTTATAAATAGAGTGAGGAGAATGATGCTCGCAGCTCTTTGATCGGCAATTCACAAGTATTTTATGTTGGCTTTAATGTGGCGTGCTTTTCTAAAAAGCTAACAAGAAAGTAGTTTTTTTTTTTATTATTATTTTCATGGGCCAACTACACCGGTAAAAAACAAATTTTAAACACTATTTAATAGAATAAAAAATATATTTAATCAGCTGTTTTTATTGGTTGACATAAAAAGTAAAAAGTAGACAATGATGTGTTTGGAACTACTATAATTATTGATTAAAATATATTTTCTATTTAGATATATATATTAAAATAAAATTTATTTTTTATTTTTTAAATATAACTTGTGATATTAACAAAATAAATTTTGACCTCCCTCCTTGGCCGCAATCCCACACGGAAAAACCATTGATTGCCAAGAGAAGTATGAAGGTTTCAATGCCCTGCAGTTCAAAGACCTTTCAAAGGTGATGAAATTATCTGTATCATCCCCCCACATAGAATAATTAATCTTGAAATAAATATTTGCAAAATCGAAAATGAATTAAATATTAGAATTTCTGTTTGATATTGAAAAAACCTTAAAAGAATAAACATAAATAGATTTATTAAACTCAATAGAATTAATGATCGAGATCATGAGTTAGATAAGTTAAGCCGTGAAGTTTTAATGGGTCTAAATAGATGTCTCCATACTCAAAGAAAATGAATATCTTGAAAAGAACAATAATCTAGATTGTGTTTTTTTTTATCATTATTATTATTCAAATTGATTTTAGAATGATTGAGTTACTCTGATTATATCATGAAAATCTTCAAACTATTTAATTTAAAACTAGATTTAAAAAAGAAATCAATCAAATTCTGATTCAGAGAGAGTAAGAGTATACAGTTAAATTAAATAACATAACGAGGGAGAAAAAATGGACGATCGCCAAAGCTCAAGTGATGTGATACTGAGCTACTTGCAATGGTCGGGACGTCAGTTCGCTTATCGGGCGAGGCTTTGCTTGCTTTCTCACCTGGGGGGTCAGGAGCATTGAATTTTCTAATCTTTATGTTTTCTGTTTCAAAAGGAATAATAATGCAACTATTTAATAGTATTTTGTTACATCTATTGATGAATGTACTCGGATGACCTGGATATCTCTCCTCCAAAATAAAAGTGAAGTAAGTACAACATTTCAGGAATTTCAGAAAATGGTGTTGATCCAATACCAGCAACACATTCATACACTTCAATCAGATAATGATACGGAATTTATGGATCAAGTGCTAGGAAAGTTTTTACGGCATCATGGAATTCGACATCAGACATTCTGCACATATACTCCACAACAGAATGGATTAGCCGAAAAAAAGAATAGACAAATTATGGAAACAATGCGGGCTTCATTATTTGGCATGAACCTGCCAAAATACTATTGGGGTGAAGCAGTCAAATCCGCTGCGTACTTAATGAATCGAACATCATCCAGTGCAAATGAATTTCAGTCTCCTCAACAGAAAATGGAATCTCTTCTCTTGGTTCCTCACTTTCCAAATTTGGAGCCTCGAGTATTTGGTTGTACAGTATACGTCCACATCCCTAAGGTTCTGCGAAGCAAACTAGATCCATGTGCAAAACGGTGCGTGTTTGTAGGCTACTCGGAGTTTCAGAAAGGATATCGATGTTATGATCTTTATCACCGAAAGTTACATGTGACCTTGGATGTATCATTTCAAGAATCTGAACCTTACTATTCAGAGGGAGTTCCTAGTTCTTCTCTTCAGGGGGAGAGAAACAATGAAGAGAAAGAGAATGAAGATATATTCGAGTTAGAAGAAATGAGACCAAATAGGGATGATAACCTGGAAGAATGCACAGACCGAAATGATCTCAGTAACGACCCCCCTATGTCTCTAGAAGCACCAATGTCTACACCATTAATCAAAGAATCAATCGAGAATGTCTCTCCTCGGTCCCCTCAGGTAACTCTAAATCCTCTCCCAAATGAGATAAATGAAATCCATGTCTTAGAAAATAATGTGACTAATAGATATCCACAAAGACTAAACCGGGAACTCCCAAAACAACAATATGAACCTGATCCAAGAAACAAAACTAAATATCCATCAGTAACTATATCTCTACCCATAGATTATCAGAATCACATGTATTTACTGTTAATCAATTATCTAATGTGTCTATTCCTAGTAATGTACAGAGATGCACTAGCAGAACCAAAGTGGATCAAGGCGATGAATGAAGAAATGGAGGCATTGCAGAAAAATAACACTTGAGAGATATGTCAACTACCGAAAGGAAAGAAGAAAGTTGGGTGTAAATGGGTGTTCACAGTGAAGTTAAAAGGAGATGGGAGTATTGATAGATACAAAGCAGGTTAGTCGTGAACGGATATACGCAGAAGTATGGACTGGATTACCAAGAAACTTTTGCCCCAGTTGCTAAAATAAACACCATCCGGATTCTTATATCTATAGCAGTGAATCGAGATTGGGCCTTACAACAATTCAATGTCAAAAATGCCTTCCTAAATAGAGATCTTGAAGAAGAAGTGTATATGGAATTGCCACCTGGAGTGAAAACCAGGTCCTCATGTGAAACTAAAGTGTGCAAATTAAAAAAGGTTTTATATGGTCTAAAGCAGTCACCCCGAGCATGGTTTGGAAGATTTTCATCCACGATGAAGGAATTTGGCTATAAGCAAAGTAATTTAGATCATACTTTGTTTATAAAACACAAAGGAGGGAAGGTAACAACACTAATAGTATATGTGGATGATATGGTCTTAACAGGGGATGATCCAGAAGAGAGAAAGGCACTACAACAATTCTGGCATCGAAATTTGAAATGAAATATCCCAGACAACTGAAGTACTTCTTAGGGATTGAGGTCTCAAGGTAAAAAACAGGGATATGTCTTTCACAACGAAAATATGTGTTAGATTTATTGGCAGAAACTAGAATGCTTGCATGCAAACAGGTAGATACACCTATAGAAATGAATCACAAACTGGGACAAGCAAAAAATCAGACGCCAGCAAACAAAGGATGTTATCAACGGCTAGTGGAAAAACTAATATACTTATCATATACTCGCCCAAACATCGCCTATGCAGTAAGTGTGGTAAGTCAGTACATGCATTCACCAGGAGAAGAGCATATGGAGGCTGTGTATCGGATCTTAAGGTATCTAAAAAGTGCACCAGGAAGAGGACTTCTATTTTCTAAGAAGGAGGTTCAAGATATTAAAGGGTATACAAACTCGGATTGGGCAGGAAATCAGACTGATAAAAGATCAACATCAAGATATTTTACGTTCATTGAAGGGAACCTTGTCACTTGGAGAAAGTAAGAAGCAAAAAGTGGTCACAAGGTCAAGCGCAGAAGCAGAATACCGAGGTATGGCTCATGGCGTGTGTGAATTACTATGGGTTAAACAAGTATTACAAGACTTGGGAATTGACTACGAAACATCTATGGATCTACATCGTGACAATAAGACAGCTATCGAAATTGCTCATAATCCGGTTCAACATGATCGTACCAAACATGTTGAAGTTGACAGACACTTCATTAAAGAAAATCTTGATGGGAGAATTATACAACTTCTGTTTGTTCGGTATGAAGACCAACTGGCCGATATTCTCACAAAAGCAGTTTCCAGAACGACATTCTATGACGCAATTGACAAGTTGGGCATGATAAATATCTACGCTCTAGCTTGAGGGGGAGTGTTGAAATGTAAAATATAGCCGTTAAATTCCCGATATGGTAGTTGTGTAAAGTAGGGGTAAAGTAGATTTGTATTTAGCTAATTTGGTATTGTAATTTTTCTATAAGTTTCATTGCATTGTGAGTGTAAAATATACAGAAATATATTGAAAGAATTGTATTTTGAATTCTAATATGTTTATTTTTATTTTTTTCCGGTTTAAATTATATATATTATCGAGCTCCCTGAAATTACTAAATTTATATAAAGAATACATCCTTGAATTTGTTTGGAGAAAATGATTGGGTTTTGATTGATGATAGGTCGAAGGTACCATTTATGTAAATTTCAAAAATGAACATTTAAAGGGTAATGAGCCCTCCATCAATTAGAGTTTTTCTTTATAAATAGAGTGAGGAGAATGATGCTCGCAGCTCTTTGATCGGCAGTTCATAAGTATTTTATGTTGGCTTTAATGTGGCCTGCTTTTCTAAAAAGCTAACAAGAAAGAAAGTGGTTTTTTTTTTTTTATTATTTTCATGAGCCAACAACACCGGTAGAAAACAAATTTTAAACACTATTTAATGGGAAAAAATATATTTAATCAGCTGTTTTTATTGGTTGACATAAAAAGTAAAAAGTAGACAATGATGTGTTTGGAACTACTATAATTATTGATTTAAATATATTTTCTATTTAGATATATATATTAAAATAAAATTTATTATTTATTTTTTAAATATAACTTGTGATATTAAAAAATAAATTTTGACCTCCCTCCTTGGGCCGAAACCCCACACGGAAAAACCATTGATTGCCAAGAGAAGTATGAAGGTTTCAATGCCCTGCAGTTCAAAAACCTTTCAAAGGTGATGAAACTATCTGTATCATCCCCCCCACATAGAATAATTAATCTTGAAATAAATATTTGCAAAATCGAAAATGAATTAAATATTAGAATATCTGTTTGATATTGAAAAAACCCTTAAAAGAATAGACAAAAATAGATTTATTAAACTCAATAGAACTAACGATCGAGATCATGAGTTAGATAAGTGAAGCCGTGAAGTTTTAATGGATCTAAATAGATGTCTCAATACTCAAAGATAATGAATGTCTTGAAAAGAACAATAATCTATATCGTGTTTTATTTATTATCTGAATTGTTTTTAGAATAATTGAATTACTCTGATTATATCATGAAAAGCTTCAAACTAGATTTAAAAAAGAAATCAATAAAATTCTGATTCAGAGAGAGTAAGAGTGTACAGTTAAATTAAATAACAT
The DNA here is from genome assembly GCA_029204005.1 of Salix udensis. NCBI lineage: Eukaryota > Viridiplantae > Streptophyta > Magnoliopsida > Malpighiales > Salicaceae > Salix > Salix udensis. The sequence goes on along the minus strand of CM055021.1, from coordinate 13,017,445 downwards.
AACGAGGGAGAAAAAATGGACGACCGCCAAAGCTCAAGTGATGTGATGCTGAGCCACTTGCGATGGTGGGGACGTCAGTTCGTTTATCCGAGGCTTTGCTTGCTTTCTCACTGGGGAGTGGGGAGTCTGAAGCATTGAATTTTTTAATCTTTGGGTTGGGTTTTCTGTTTCAGAAGGAATAATAATAATAATAATAAATTATAGTTGTGAACCAATTTATCTAGCAAAAAAAGCTATATCAACTCGATCTTGTGGTCGTCTAATTGTTTATATTAAAATCATATTATTTTATTTTATTTAAAATAAAAGAATAATTAAAAAATATCATTTAAAACAATGTTGTAAAATCCGTTCCGGGTACCGTTCCGGTTTTTTGTTTGGAACGGAACGTTCCGGTTTCGGTACCGTTCCGGGTACCGGTTACTGTTCATATTTATTTAATTATATATATGAAAAAAATAAAATATTAATTTAACAAGTATAATTTAAATTCAAGATAAATGAAATTTAAATATAATTAAAAGACCCGCAATATTTAAAATTTGAAATTTAAACAATTTATAAAAATCCCCGTAAAAACCCTACTCTATTATTATTATTATTATTATTATTATTATTATTATTATTATAACCCTGTATAAACCCTTCTTTATTATTATTATTATTATAAAAACCAACAAACCCTACTGCCCCCCTTTTATTATTATTAGTATAAAAAGTTAAAAACCCACTAACCCTCCCCACTTTCTCTTTGCCTGCGCCGTTCCCCCAATTTCATCTTCGTCCAGATCAGAAACTTCAAGCTGGCACCTTTTTTATTTTCAACGTGAAAGCAAGCAGCAAGGTGGGGCTTCAATTAACAGCAGACCTATCTGCTGAATTCAGTTCTATCTTCTCTTCTTTTCTGCGTTTTTTTGGAGGTTTTGGTTTCTGGGGCAATCACCGAATTGCTCAACACTAACAAAATGGTTATATTTAGATTGAAAACCCATTTTCTTTTTATATTTTGGATTCCCACTGGGAAGAAGAAAGGGAAAGGAGTGTATTGTTTGCCCGTGTATTGGCCAAACGACGTCGTTTGTTACAAGCCAAAACGACATCGTTTTGCCTTGAACCGGAACGGAACGCCCGGTACGGAACCGGGGCATTCCGGCCGGAATTCGGCCGGATTTACCGGTACTGACAGGAATTTTTACCGGAATAAAAACGTCGCCGTTTTGTTCCGGATTTGCTTCTGGAACGGGGCGTTCCGGCCGGAACGGAACGGAACCAACAACACTGTTAAAAGGTTGCGGACCTGCCATCAATTATAGCCAAGGATGTGAATATTGTCCGGTTGCCGTTCCGGTTGTCGTTCCTGTTTTTCTATTGAAACAAAACGTTTCGGTTTCGGAGCATTTCGGTGTGCCGTTTTGGGGTTATACTGTTCATATATATATGAAAAAAAATTAAAATATTAATTTAACAAGTATAATTTAAATTCAAGATAAATTAACTTTAAATTATACAACAAAAACACAAAGTCAAACAAACATAATCTCAAAATTAGAAACATCTCTAAAATTCCAAAATATTATGATAGTAAAATGATCTAAAATAAAAGAAATATTATGATTTTGAGCCGGAACGGCATGGCCGGAACAGTACCGAGGCGTTCCGGTCAGAATTTAGCCGGAATTTCCGGAACGGACCGGAATTAAAACCGAGATGAAAACGACGTTGTTTCGTCTCGGTTTTTTTAATGGCACGGAACGTTCGGGCCATTCCAGCCGGAACAGAACGGAATTAACAAGACTGATTATAGCTATTCGTTTATAAATATGGCTCCATTTTATCAGCACCTGAAGTTGTTCCCATCCCAGATAGTGTCTGAATCTCCCTCCTCTGTCAACATGCCGAAGAAGCTATTGATTAGAAAGAAGCTCTCAAAAACTGACATCGATTATAGAATGTCAGTTCCGATGAAAAGCCTCGACGCTTTCGGAATCCGAAAAGGAGAGCACTGTAGAGAAATCGGTGTCACTGACATCCATGGCGAACGAAAGATGTTCCGGTGCTCTACAAGAAGAACTGATGCCTACCCTAAACCAGTCCTCTCTTCAGGCTGGACAGCCTTCGCCAAAGAACGGGGTCTCAGAAAAGGAGATGAAGTCACCATCTTCGTGATGGACGACATCAACGGAGCTGAGGATCTGGAGTTTCAAATTCAAGCTCGGAGAAAAATGAAGTTATTCGGTAAGGTTTTCTGGACTGCTCCTCTGTGAAGAAGAAAACGAAGCTATCACCTGCTGGCATAAATTAAATATAGGTGTTCGCATAGTCTTCTATATATCTTACTTCTAGCTACTATCGGCTATATATATATATATTCTATCTTACTTCTAGCTAGTATCGGTTTTATATATATTATTTTCTCTTCGGAAGGGTGGTTTGGGGGTGCTTGATGCCTAGCTATTTCTTAAATGTCTAGCTAGAACTTAGAATCATGCAAGAGTGGATCTTCTTTACCTTGCATGATTTTTCTTGTAATTACCAGAAATATATATAATATATATATATCCTTGCAAGAAGTATTTCTTACTTTTTCTTAAATTATAAACTGAGAAGAGAAGAAGAGAGGTATAACATGGTTAACGAACACGGACATGGACATGGACATGAACAGGTTCAACATGAACATTAACGAACCTATTGTTTTTAATATTGTCTTTCTTATTTTTGTTAGGTGACAAAGCTGACAGAGAAATATGTTGAAAGGTCACCTTCTGCTTCATGTTTCGTTTCTTGTGGAAATCTGATTTTTTGTTTCTTATAAAAAATGGTCTTGCAACCATAGACAAAAATACTTATCACTTATTTGATAAGTTCATGTACTTATTAGATGACCAGAAATATTCACCCATTATAAATTAAATATCAATAACGATTAAAATTACCAAAATTCTCAACCATTGATTTTTTTATTAATCATTTGATTAAAAAACTATCTTTTGTCTACCTTAATTATATCTCTCTTTTTTTAGTTATTATTATCTATAAGTTTCTCTTACAGAACTACACATCATCTTGATTTTGAAATAAACTATTTAATAAAACTACCTTCACTCTTCTTATAAAAGCTTTCCATTTTATTTGGCAAAATCACCCAATATATATATATATATATATATATATATATATATATATAATATCAAAATGAAAAACTAAAATCCAAAGGAATTAGTAACTTATAGCAAAATAATATGGAGGATAAAAAATTTGAATATAAATTTTTATTTTACGTTTCAGTCTTTTATCTTTTCATTCATCTCCCATCCATAAAAAAAAATTCAATTAGATTTTAATATAAACTTGATTGTGCTAAAATAAAATTCAAGGACCAAATTAAAAAAGAGCATGCACATATATATGATGATGATTCTACCCCTTATTATTTTAATGTTTTATATATATATATATATATATATATATATATATATATATATATAAAACATTAAAATAATAAGGGGTAGAATCATCCTCGAACAAAAGGTATAATCTTAGACCACCTAATGCATTTGATGTTGAAAAATGAGAAGATATATTAAAAATTAAAATCCTCCAAGTTGCTCCCGATCAACAACTTCTTTCGACTGCGACGTCGAAAAGGAATACATTCATGTCACAGCACGGCATGATGCTTTCCTTTATCACTGTTTATGATTATAATTATTTTTTAAAATGTTTTTATTTATAAATATATTAAAATAATATTTTTTTTTATTTTTAAAAAAATTATTTTTGATATTAATACATAAAAATATTTAAAAATACTAATTTTTTTAATTTAAATTATAAAATAAAAATATTTTTTTAAATTTTTTACAAATCACAAAACTGCACGATGCTTTCATAAGTTATTGTTTAAGAGTGTGGTTATAATTATTTTTTAATGTGTTTTTTATTCACAAATACATCAAAATAATATATATTTTTTTATTTTCAAAAAAATATTTTTGACATTAATACATAAAAATAATTTAAAAATACCATTTTTTTAATTTAAAATGAAAAATAAAAATAATGTTTTTAAATTTTTTACAAAGTACTTTAAAACACAGTGTGAAACATATGTAACCCTAAGTTCATATCATTTTATGTTTTTTAATAAAAAATATTATCTTGATTTGTCTTAAATAAAATAATATTATTTCAAATAAATTATATTTTAAAGTCTTAATATTTAAGATTGGTGAAATTATTGAAAGAAAGAAAAGGCAAACCTTTCTTCTTCGGGCGGGGCCGCAATCTCATCGCACGTTCTCTCGTCCTTTGTGTCTACAAAAGAAAGAAAATAATAAAGTCATCGGAGATAGATCTTTCAATCAATCTGTCGTTCGGCATTTCTTTCAACACCGATCTTATCAACAAATGACTTTTAATTATTTAATTATTTTGTTAAGGAACCATCTTTATTTATGCTTGAAAAGTTTAAATCGAAGATGGGCTCCATAAAAATAAAACACAGGATTAAGATGGGCCGGACAAAGGGATGGGCCCTGTCTGTGAATTTCTGATAAGAAAGCACAAGCAAGGATACAAAATACAAATACGGTATAATACAGTTACAGATACATGCATGCATGCATGCATGCATGTGTGTGTGTGACATATATACATCCCGAAGCCTATTTCTATTTATTTGACTATTGTTTTAAATATATAAATAAAAATTACTGAAGATAAATAGAAGAGGTTAGAAATGTAATAGTTATTATTGGACGAAAATATATAACTTTTCTATGATATGCATGGGATATGCATTTAGAAGAATTAAATCGTTTCTATTTAGTGTTCTTCCCAAGATTTAGATCGTGTGTTTGACACTACATTACCAAAATATTTTTAAAATTTGGTTTTATTTTTTTTTAAATTATTTTCTTATGTTTTTAATTATTTTTGTATGATGATGTCAAAAATAATTTTTAATAAATAAAATAACATCATTTTAATATATTTTTAAACAATAAACATTTTTAAAATAAATTTCAATCACACTTCCAACACATACATTTAATCTTAGAAAAGTCAAGATGTAAAGTATATTTTTTTGACCAAACCTTTTAGATTTTTAAAAAGTTATAATATTTTATATATTCTTTCAATATTGATTTTTCTAATTCAATAAATAACTATTTGTGTGTCATGTCAAATGGCCCCGCAAAGTATCCTGGAATTTCTAAAAGGACATCGAAAAGCTTGAATTGTCTTCCAATTTGTAACCATGTCGACTCTAATTTTACAATTTTTTTATTCGATATTTTCTAATCAGTTTATATGCAAATTAATTCGGATAATTTTAATGATGCATCAACCTCGTCAATCTAAGTTTAATATATGTGAAACATAATTTTATTGAAGCATATAAGTTATTTTTCAAAAATAATTTTTGTAATTGTTTTTTTTCAAAATTTTGCAGAAAAACAAATATTTTTAATGTGGGGTTAGAATCTTATAGAAGAAGTCTACAACCCTAATATTAAGTGATAGGTTGGAAAAATATGCAAGAGACCCCAAATAATTTCAAAATGATCCTTATATATATATTTTTTAGAACTTTTTGGGGTTTGTTTGGCAAAAGCGAAAAAATGAAAAAATAAACATTGTTAGAAAAATCAATACGGCGTGTTTACCAAACATGTATTTGAAAAATATTCAAAGACTAAAAAATTATTTTAAGATCATGTTTGACAAACACATCTTAAGAATAAAAAAACACACTTTTTCTTAACTAAAAAAATAACATGTTAAACATGACTTTATATAGAATAGACTCAACCAAACCACGCGGGCTAGGCTTCCTAGCCCAAATGCCCAAGAATACAAACAAAGTCCAACAACATAAATGAAGAATAGAAGATCAAATGAGATTTTTGGTTGAATTTGTTGAAAAACACTAATATAAAATCCAAAAACATGATTTTAGAAATAAAGCAAATTACATGTAATTGAAGGCATAAACAAGATTTTAGACCTATATCATCATGATTGTCATAACCCAATTTTGGGTTATTCCTCAAATCTACTCAAAAATGAAAAATAAATAAAATAAAAGGGGATGGTGTCGGCAGAAAAATCAAGGCAGAAACTTTGGACATTTTCAAAAGCTTGATCGTACCTCTTTTGTGCCCAGAAATGAAGGAAAGCGTAGATTTAAGGCTAAAGTAATTTATTATTGGATAAATCTGTGTAAAAATTAAGTCAAAAGATATAATTATATTTTTATGGGTCAGTTTGATTTAATCCTTGGCCAATTTAAAAGTGTAATTATGTTTGAGAATTAATTTAGGGTCCAATTGAAGGATTTAATTAAGTACAAGGACTTAATTATATTTTAAATTGGTCAAATTAATTTTATTAAGAACTTAGTCAATGAGAAATCAAGCTCTTAAATTTAATTCGGGTTTAATAGATGAGATTGGAATTTTCGAAGACCGATTTGAATTTTTCCAAGCCAATTATGCAAAATCGGGGGCCAAATTGAACAAATTGAGAGTCTAATGGTCAATTGAGGGTTAAATCATGCAAATCAGAAATCAAGAACCAAAAAAAAAAAAGGCGTGCAAAGTCAAGGCTTATATTGAAATTCTGACGGGGGTATAATTGCACAAAATCATAAGTTTAAATTCAATTGTGCATTATAACAATTACAAATTGAGAGACCAAACTACACTTACACCTCCCGAAAGCAATAGCCCAGACATGGCGCACGCCATCGCCTGCCCCCCGTTGCCGACCACTTGCACGCCACCGCCGACAAGGCACCTGCACCATCATCGATAGGTCACTTGCACGCCACCGCCGACAAGGCACCTGCACACCGCTGATAACCACATTTTCAGGCATGCTGCAGCAGGAGGTAACCCAACGGTTACCTCATGCGCCTATAAATACGCAGAAGCCATGCACAAGGAAGGGGGAGAACGGATAGAGAAAGAAAGAAAGATTTACGAGCAGAAAAATTCACGAAAGAGAGTAGAAAAATTCAAGTAAAGGAGAGAGGATTTTACGTAAAGAGGAACAGAGAGGAGAGATTGGAGCGAAGAGGAGACAAAACAAAGGAGAAAAAGAAAGAAAAAGGCATTTGAGAGACAGAGGAGAAGTTAAACGAAACATAGTTATTTTTTTACTTAACAGAGGAGATTCATGTAGAGGGAGGAGAAATTTATGTGACAAAATACACTTAAAAAATCGAAGGATCACTCATCATCTCCCTCGTCTCCGATGTCACTCTCTCTCTAAAACCAGCCACCTTCGGCTAGCTCTCTCTCTCTCCTCAAAGATTTGCCGGCAAGCCACCTAGCTTCACCCTCATCACCACCGGCAGCCTCCTCTCTATGCCAGCAGCCCAGTCGTGGCCCTCCGGCGAGGGAGCAGAGCAACAACCCACCACAACAACGTCAACCTGCCACTTTTCGAAGCCCACTCCAGCCACCATTTCCGATGCCACCACGATAGGAAGAACCACCTTGACTTCCTCTACCCAATGATATAAACATGTACGCCATTCATCACACTAAAAAATCCTCCATTTTTACTGTTGATCTTCGTGTTACCTGGGGGGGAGTCAATTAATTCACTCCTCCGCCCACTGTCCCTGCACATGGATAGTGGGCTGGTTAGACCAGGCTTTGTGCCCGACTTGGCCCCTTTAAGTAAGACGGGCGGGCTGAAAGCTCAGTCCAGGTAGGATCTGGGTTGAAAGCCCAGCCGTTAGCCCACCCTGAATTTAGGTGGGCTAAGCCATCCCACTGAAAAAAATAATAAAAAATATAGAATTTTCAAATAATTTTTTTGAAAAAAATATATCTAGAACATAAATGTGTTGTTTTGATGCATACGACCAATACGTTAACATATTTTGAACTTTTTTTTTTAAATATGCTATTTTGGAATTTCAAAGAAAAATGATTTTTAACATGGATTTCGTAAACAAAGAAAAATCATTTTCTCGTATTTTTGGATTTTACAACATATTTGTAAAATCCAAAGGGTATTGGCTAATATTCCAAAAATATCAAAATCTTATTTTTGAGGATTCATATTATTCAGCGTTGATATTTGGATAAATAAATCCTAAAGAGGTTAATATCCAAAATATTGGCGGGGATAATTTATTATTATTCACTGTTGATATTTGGTTAAATAAATCTTAAAGGGGTTAATATCCAAAATATTAGCGGGGAAATTCGTTGTTATTCACCGCAAATATTTGGATAAAGAAACCTTAAAGTGGTAAACATCCAAAATATTTTTACGGGAATAATACTTCATCATCATTTAACCAATATATTTTTGAAAGATCAATATCATAGCAATCATAAGACACACCAAAACACCAAACAACTTACTTTAGGCAGGGCGTACTAGGGGTGCTAAAACCTTCCCTTTACACAACTAGTCCCTTGCCGCCTTAGAATCTTTGAAAGGTCAGTTTAAGTTTCCTAGTAACCATAATACTAGGTGGCGATTTTTTGTTTACAAAAATAAAGATAAAACCCCGACATTTGAATGCCCCGCTCACGGGGAGGGTCGCTGTGACGCCGCGCTCTTGCGGAGGTGTGACAACGATAATCAAACAAAAACCATGATTGTTTGATTTTATACAAAAAAAGAAGAAGAAAGAAACAAAGATGAAAAGCCATTAAATTGATGTTCTTAAACATAGACACCTTAGATTAAAAATTAACAAGCATGCATGCACATGTAAGTACCATCAATTGACTAAAATAATATCAAGATCAATAACTTAAAGCAATGTTCATGGCAAGAACACCAACCCAGAAAAGGAATAAAAAGTCTAGAAAACATCATAAACTTAGCAACCAAAGCTTAAACATGTTTAAACAACTTACTTGAACCAATCAAAACGACAAGAAACAGAGAATTAAAGGCTAAACAATACCCAAAGCTAACTAAAAACAACAAACAAAGATAGCATTTTCTTAGGCAAAAACATTGTTCTCTTGAATAAAATCATCATCTCAAATTTTAAAAAATATGCTGCTAACTTAAAACAACCTAAACCATAAAAACTACAATACCTAAAGCATATTACTATAACTTCGAAAACAATGATTAGCCTAACATTGAAGCATGCAAAACACCATTTTATATTAACACAACACTTTACTGAATAATTCTTATCATTTAACCAAGCTTAAAACAAAACATACATACAATAAATTATATCATAAATAATCATTTAAAAAGATAATAAACACTAAATTCATAAAAACTAACAAATAATAGAAAAAAAAGGAATGTATAATGAACATTTAACACATACATCTAATGAACATAATGAAAAGAAAAGAGGGGGGAGGGGTAGGGGTGGTGGTGCTTGACTCCCTCATCAAAGTTTGAGAAATACATTTACAATGCTGTCTTTTTTGCTTAGGATTTCTTGCTCCTTCCTCTAGAATTTATGCTTAAACTCTTGAACTCAAGAATTTTGCCTTCTACCTCTTTATTTCCATTTCTTATCAATCTTTCATAGTCTTTCTATCAAGAGAGTGTTTAGTGATTTAACTCTCCAAGTTTTTCCTTTTTTTCTAAGATTCTTTTTTCTCTATGATTTATTTATTTTCCTTTTATAGCCTTAAAAGATAGGTGGTTGTGAAACCATTTGTGAAGTCATTTCTCAAAACTTAATCATAAGAGAATATTTCTCTTACTCCCTGTATCTATAACATACTCTTAGAGCTTCTAGAAAATTTCTACGTACTTTATAAATGAAACTTGGCCAAAAATGGTTGACTAATAATACACTTTCCATGAATTAATCATGGTAAATGAGAAATTATTAAAGCCATCCAAACCATAAATCCCATAGAGGGGTGTTATTCTTCAACTAGGATCAAACCATGATTGATCTAGTGGCTTGTAGATTTTCCATTATCAGTTCAAAATGAGGTGCAACACTGCAAACTTTGGCTAATAAAATGTTGAGGTTTGATGTGGCAGGTTAGATACAAACATTGAACAAGGGTGACATAACCTTGTATAAGGGAATATTTTTGACAAATGGTGGTAGTTAGAATCATTAAGATGATCGAAGTTGCCATATTCATTCGCTTGAATATAGCAACTCAATCAGCCTTCTTAGCCGAGAAAGACAATAAAATAAGGACTGGCAACATCTTGTTAGAATAGGAAGAGTTTGCAGAAGATTCAAGGATTTGGAAGGAAGAAGATGTTTAGAGACGAGAGAGAGAGAAGAGATAAAAGAGAGGGAAACTAATATTTTGAATTACCAACAGTAAAACCACTCTGTTTTCCACACAATACATTTCTCGTGTGTACCTTTCCATTATATACACACAATATATATTTCTACTTATATTCTAGACTATTAATTCAATACTTCTAGAATACACATTACACATTCTTCTATATTCTATCATCCCCCCTCAATCTCATACTGTGATGTACCAAGCATAAGATTGTTGCAATGGCCATGAAATAGAGGAGCACTAAGACCTTTAGTCAAAATATCGGCAAATTGTTCTAATGAAGATACAAACTGCACACACAACTGATTGCTAGCCATCTTTTCACGCACAAAGTGGACGTCAATCTCTATATGCTTAGTCCTTTGATGTTGGACAGGATTAAAGGAAAGAGCAATGGCAGAAAGATTGTCACAGAAAATGATTGGGGGTTGAGAAATTGGAACATTCATAAATGCCATCAATTGCTTAAGCCAATATAGTTCAGTTGTTGTAGAAGATAATGTTCTGTATTCGGCCTCAGTAGAAGATTGAGAGACTATTTGTTGTTTCTTGGAAGACCATGAAATTGGATTGGAACCAAGAAAAACTACCAATCCAGTGGTGGAGCATTTCACAGAAGTAGAGATTGTAGAAATAAGATTTGTGATTAGGGATTGAAGAATTTGCAATTGGGTTGCTATCACCATTGCAGAAAATTTGTGAGAAATTTTTTGAGAAGAATAGAGTGCAGAAAGTTGTAAACACTCTTTGAGAAATAGCTGTGTCTTGATTAAGGAATATGAGACACAAATATAGATTCAGTAGTGGTTCAAATAATAAGAAGAAATTTGTGAGATTCTTTGTCGAAGAAATTTGAAAGAAGATTGAGATGAAGATTGTGAGAGTATAAGGTTGGATCGATTAATTGATCTGCGTGAGCATTATAGCTCTGATACCATGTTAGAATAAGAATAGTTTGGAGAAGATTCAAGGATTTGGGAGGAAAAGATGTTTAGAGACGAGAGAGAGAGAGAGAAGAGATAAAAGAGAGGGAAACTAATATTTTGAATTACTAACAGTAAAACCACTCTATTTTCCACACAATACATTTCTCGTGTGTACCTTTCCCTTATATACACACAATATATATATTTCTACTTATATTATAGACTATTAATTCAATACTTCTAGAATACACATTACACATTTTTCTATATTCTATCACATCTCACTCAACCTCTTCATTAAAATGAATAACATATCTTCTACTTGAACCATAAGAATTAGGGTTTTCAAATTGGAATTTTGATAAATTCCAATTTGCTCCATGTTATTGGTTCAATTGAAGATTAAATGTCTTTAATTGAGACAACACTAACTAATTTCATGCAATTAGACCCTTGTCAAAAGTCAATTGAGATCCTTCAAGTCGATGTCTTTTACAAAGCAGCCCTTATTTTTCAATTTCTTCAATTTTTCCCCAATTAAGTTTTAAACTTTTATTTTCTTTAATTTAGTCCCTGAAAAAGTTTGACAGAACCCCAATATTCCATGCTTTTATGTAGAAAGATCCAAATTGAACCATTAATTGCACCAATTTAGCCTTTAAAAATTATGTCCATAATCTTCTAATATTTTCCAATTGATTTGAATTAGGCTTGTAACTTGATTTTTCTTTAATGAAGTTCTTAATTGAATCCATAAAACTTGTTGGAAGTTCAATTACATTCTTAAACTTAATTAATTCTTTCAAATTTGGTCAAGTTTGGATTTCAACCTAATTATTCTTTTTTTCTTCATCCTATTTTGTCGAAAATATCTTAATTTAGATAGTCTTATGGGATTTTGATGCGTTCCATCTTGAAGGTTTATCTCCTCGCACCCAAAAGATTGTAAGGTTCTCGATTGTTTTTGGATTTTGTAATAAAAATATGCATATATTATTATTATTTATTATTTTTCTATTAAGAATTCTTTTTGAAGAGTTCAAAACTGTTTCGTGACATACTTGTTGATCGTTTTCTAGAATTGGCGACTGATAGAAATGGCGATCAAGTTCTAAATGGAGCGTGGGATTTTTTTATATTTTAGTTGCTGTGTGTGGGCGGTGGAGACAAGCATCTAAGAATGTGAAAAACTAAAAGATAATCTTATAAATAAAAGAGTATGGTTGGCATGGAATTTATCCCTTTTGACCACTTCCGGCGTAGTTATTTCACTATTTTTATTAGGGAAAAGCAAGTCCAATGTTTTTATCTATTTATTTAGTTATAAGAAAACTAAAAGACATTCCACCTATCAAATTTAAGTTTGATAATTTAAATAATTTTATTTATAAATATCTATACTTTATTTATTATCCAACTTGAAAAAGTTTTAAATATTCATATCAAACTCTAAGAGCATATCCAATGGCAATAATTATTTAGAAGAGTATAAATATGATTGTTTTTCTTATGTATATTCCATTGAAAAAAAAGTCATTTTAACTACCCATTTATAATTTTAATACTAATACTTTTGATTTTTTTTTATAAAAATTAAAAAATGTTGAATTGATGAAAGAATGAATTTTTAAATAATTTGTTTTAATTTTTAGAATATTTTATTCTAGGCTTAAATACACACATATATAGATGTCACCTTTTTCTTTATATGTGGTTTCAATGAGAAATTGTCTACGTACGTGTGGAATATTATTCATCAAATGAAGCAGCACTTCTGTGCATTCAAATTTCATGGAAACTTAAGTTTCTGTCTCCTTTTTTCAGGACAGAAAGATATAAAGAAATTAATAAATATTCTTGTATAGTATAAATAATTATGATTTGTTTATTGTATACTCGAAGCTTGCATTCTATGGCATATATATGGATACATATAACTAAGTCATATTTCTCATCTTTTATTGCTCCAAAAGTGTCCCATCTCTTGCAGCTAAAGTCGACTTCTATAAACAATATTAAATCTTTCACTATCAATTTGCCAAGAAAAAAACCTAATCACCACCACCATACTATATTATAAATATCTTTCTAACCATTCAAGTAGATGACACGGTGATAAGAGATAAGGATTAAGGAATTTGCTATCCTTGTGGTCTGAGGCTCGAGCCATTTGATTGCTAATATGATGACCACTAGAATTTTATATGGTCATTATTTCAGGGCTTTTAGAATTAATCAAGGTACGAGTAATCTGTTTTGAACATTCACGTTAATAAAAAAAAAATCTTTCAACCTCTTGCGCTCATAATCCTCCAATATCTTCCCTGTGATTGGAATTGTTGATGAGATAAGTAATTAAAATTAAAGAATATATAAATAAAATATTTAAGGTTTGGGATACAAACTAGCATACCAACATACAAATTGACAAAATCATCTCTTAGGTGGTATTTTAGGACTAAGGAGTTTGTTTTTCTTGTGATCTCAAGTTCGAGTCATGTGGCTGCTAATATGATAGTCATTAGAGGCTTACATGGTCATGTTGATTTGAAGGCTTGTGAAATTAGTCAAGATACACGCAAGCTGACCGAGACACCATATTAACAAAAAAAAACATGCAAATCGGCAAGTTAGCTTGTATCCATTATAATTTTTTAATAAAACAATATTATTTTGAATATTTTTCATGACAATACTAGTTTGTGTAGATGTTTACATCATCCATTTTATATATGGAAAAGTTACAGATTCATGAGAAGATACAACTCGATGACTTTTGTTGGAAATCCCAAAATTCATGTGACATCACATAGCACAATGGGATCTGCATAGCTCAGCAATACTCATTGGCTAATTTTTTATTTATTTTCTAGCTGCAAGGATGTCATGTCTCGCCAGTAGGGTGACAAATCCTTCATTGATTAGAAAACAGCATCTGCCTGGGTTTATAGAAATAGTATACAGTGAAGGCAGATAATATTGGAACACCTTCAAATTTCGTTTCTTGCACATCAAGCAAAAATATACAAATAAACAACACCAACTAGGGATATATTTAGTCGCAAGGGTTAGCTTATTGGTAAAGGTTGAATTTCATTGGCTATATTTTCTTGAGGTCATACTTTTTTCTTGTAAAACTAATGACTGATCCTGTTCTTGTGGGCTAATTTACATGAACATTGTTACAAAATAGTATAAATTATATTATGAGATTTAATTAACAGTTTAAGTTTTTAGATAAGATAGTTTTTTAATATTGTATCAGAACTTTGTTGACCCAATAGTCACGAGTTTGAATCTCACCACTCTCAATCTATTTGATAACAATCAAGCACAAGGTAATGTAGGCATGTGCAAGTTTCAAGCCTAAAAGGCTTTCACTCGAGGGAGATGTTAGAGAATGATATAAATCATATTTTAAGACTTTATCTAACAATTTAAACTCTTAGATAAGATAATTCCTTAACAAACATAAACACTAGAGCACGAAGTTTTAATTGAGGTACACCGAACAACCGGTACAAAAAAAAAGAAACGATACATTTTCATTCTCCTCTATCCTTAATTACATAAAATAAAATAAAATGTATAATATTCCACTCAACAAAAAAGAGAAAAAAACAGCAAGCCGGTCTCTTGAGCCTGTTAAACGTAGAAGACAGATAGCCTGTTGAATGGCATAACTGTCTAGCTAGGTACACTTCATCTTCTCAATTCTGTCGAAATAAAAAGAGGGTTACAAAGGCATTAGAAATAAAATTGAAATGCGATGAAAATTATTAAAAAGAAAGTGTATTCCATCTTTCGAGTCATCGAACCATAAATATGATTGCTTTAATAAAAACATAGCTAAATATCCAGTATTTATTATAAAAAATACTATAAAAATGCAACAATTTTTCCATGCGTTGACCTAAAGTTATTGAGGTCCCAATATTTTATTTGATTTTGAGCACAAATTTGACTTTTTCATCCATTTTATTTATTTAACCGGATTGACTCTATATATCAATCTAGTAACTCACAACTTGACTCAAGAGAGAATTGATTTAATATTTAGCTTGATCAAAACCTAATTTAATTTTTAAAGAAAAAAAGTTTTTAAAACAACTTAATCTTTAACATTTTTTTTTTAAAAATATTTTTATTGATTATAGTTAGCTCAATTTAACCTATCAAACCCATAACTAAAGTTGAGCTTAATAGCTTTTATTTTATAACAAAAATATTGAGCTAATTATAGTAGCAGACGAATTGACTTTTTAAAATATAAAAAACGTTTAGATAAAGAACATTAATTTAAAAAGAAAAAAAAACAATAATTTGTAAGCATTACCTTCACACCCTTCCTTGTATATCTCTGCCAAATAGCTTGATCTCTTTAACGACTTCTACTGTGTACTCTGTCCCCATTTCTGGGTCATTCTCCCTGACGAAAACTATCTTATTTCCAGGCTTCAAGCCCTTGGCATGAACAAACTTACGCCATCCCCTAGAGATGACAGGTTTGAGGTGCTTCCCTTTGGTTCGAACAGAAAAACCAAAGGACTGCACTTCTCCACTTCGATCCTTAACTGGTAAATCTAAAAAAAATTTACCTTCAAATCGAGAATACAAGTTTTCCCTGAACCATTTACTCGGCACTGAAAATCTGACCTCGACGTCAGTTTCAGATAGAGTTTTCCTGAGATTTGCCATTATAGATGATTGTTGATTAATAACTGGGGAGTTTTTTCTAGCTAAATCAGAGAGAGTAGAGTGTTTGAAGAACCCAAGAGAGGTTTTGTAGAAGAAAGAATGCAATTAAATCACAAAGCTTGAAGGGATTTCTTGGGCCAGCTAGGGTTTATATATACAATATTGATGTGGGCACGCAGTGTGGACCTTTTTTTTGTTTTTGTTTTGCTCTATAGAAACGATAATGCTTTCTTATTTCACTCGATGATTAGGATATCGATGGACGGTGGAGAGAATTGACCAAAGCAAATTGCTCAAGAAAAGCTATACAACGTTTGATCGTGACCATTGGAAGAGAAGAGATAAATATAAGCTGAAGTGTTGATTTTTCTCAAGACTAGGTCTAAGTACAAATTAATAATTAATTTTTTAAAATCTTGATTAACACAATAATTAATCGGATTGGAGTGTAGCTTAATTCACCATTAAATAAATAAAAAAACACATAACACTACCTTTCTGGAAATTTTAGACATGACAGTGCTACTGTGTAAGGAAACACAATATCTTATTAGTTTTTCTGTCGGAAAAGAATTATTACAGCGTTTCTTTGCACGAATATTCTGCACTAAGTGTGATTTTTGATGGCGTGATTTTTGATGGAAGAATGCATGGACTTCTAGTAGACCTCTTTGACAAATAATGAAGAAGAAGAAGAGAGGCTGTCTATCTATTTTATGTTCTAAAATGATAGCTATTTCTTTAAATGGATTAATATTAGAGATTCTTTTTTAATGTCAAGTATAAATCAATTCTTTATCATCCTTCTTTACTCTATATAAGATTCTTAGTTCAAGGTGGTATTATGATACAGGTTCAACCAAGTTAATCGAAATCAATACAAAACATCATTTTAAGAAATCAAACTAGATTTTAATAGGATAAACTTGGTTGGGAGTCATCTGAATTTAACTGCGTCAATTCTCAATTGTTTTTTTTTTTAAAAAAAAACCTAGCTCGCTCGGGCTAAGTTTTGGAGTAATTGATTCTTGAATTTACTCGCAACACCCGGTTTACTAACATTGGTATTTGAGAAGACTCACTATTATATGTGATTGAATGATGATTTTACAGTGAAGCTCGAAGCATTATCCATTAGCATCTTCCTCTCAATAATACAAACAGTAACAGCTAGCTTCAACATTTCAACCATGGACAGCAGCAGTAACAAAGGCTATCCTCCTCCTAAAATGACACCATGAATCATTCCAGCATCCATTAATACGCTATTAATAATCCATGTAAATGTCAGTTTCTTTAGTCATTCGAGGACGCACGTAGTTCATGGAGTATGCTGGGTGTGTGTATATATATATAACTGTCTGATGGATTAAATCATGCAAGGTGTTGATCATGTCATGAATTTGTTCAGATGATCAAGTGTCAGCCTGGGATTTTCTTAGTGGAGTTCTTGTTAGAAAATGATATAAATTATATTTTTTGACTTCACCTAACAGCTTAAACTTTTAGGTGAGATAGTTCCTTAACATGGTATCAGAGCCTTGTTGACTCAGCAGAGCCTTATTGACTCAGCGATCACGAGTTCGAATCTCACTACCCTCATTCTATTTGATAAAATAATTACGCACAAGGTAGTGTGGATCCGTGCAAGTTTCAAGCCCAAAAGGCTTTCACTTGAGAGGGTATGTTAGAAAATGATATGAATCATATTATGGGACATCACCCATAAACTTAAGGTCTTAGATAAGATGGTTCCTTATACTGATTTTTTAGTTTTATGATTTGGTTTACATAAAACCAATCTTATTTGCAAGAAAAACATAAAAATTCAAATCTAACAAAAACACAGAGAAAATCTATTCAAACATATACGTGGATGGGAGGTGTTTGATCAATACACATGTAAACCCTACTTCTTACCCAAAAACTAAAGACAACAATTCAAACATATCCACCACCTCACGGTAACCAAACAACACCTTTGGACTAGGTAATCATATATTTTATCTTTATATTCAAGTGCCCTCAAACCTATAGTAGACATGTAGAATATGATTTTTCATCCATTATTTGTAAATGTCTACCTGGTCACTTGGTTGGATCAATGATCAAACTATGTAGGTTGGATTAAGCCCAATCCATATAGTTAGGCTAGGTCTAGCCTTAACAAAAAAAAATGTTAGCCAGTTCAAACCAAACAATAGACTAAACTATATAGTTGGACCAAACCCAGCCTAAAATTGAGGGCATGTTTGGAATGTATCAATTTTGTTAAGGAAATAAGGTCTTGTTTAGGTCCTTTAAGGTGTGTTTTCCAAACACATTCCTAAGACATTTTTAATGCTTATAATTTTAGGTTAAGCGCGAGTTTGATAAACACACCCTAACCTTCTTTTTTTTTTTTTTTTTTTTTATAGTTTTGATTTGTTCTTATTTTAAGGTATAGCCAAATAGGCCCTTAAATTTTTCAAAAAATTGGGAAAGAAAATTAAAGACCATATTAAAAATATTTATGGGTTTCTCATAAGATTTTTAAATATTTTTACCTGATATTGGACCATATATTTACATTATACAATATAAATCAGGTATGAAAAATACTTGATTTTTCTTTGAGATTTCAAAAACAAATCTCAAAAATTCAAAAAAAAGGGGTGATAAAAATGTTTCTATAATGTATTTTTATATTTCTAAAAGACTCTAAAAGTGGATTAAATTAGATGCAAAACCATGTCTAGAAAAATAAGGAAAATGAGTTAATAATCTAAGATTTTGAGTTCAAGTTATCTTTTATTTTTTAATGAATGAATATGTCATTGATTATTAATAAACCAACGCAAATTGATTATAAGGTTTGGACAATAAACACCATAATACAAATAAAATAAATTAAAAAAAGTTATAGTTTTTTTTAAAGTGCAAGTTTAATTGAAGTTGTTTTTATGTTTATAAATATATTAAAATAATATATATATATATATATATATTGATTTTTTTTTTAAAAAAATATTTTTAATATATCACATAATTTTTTTTTTAAATATTTAAATTAAAACAAAAAAAATCATTTTTTAAATGTTTTTAAATTGGTTTCCAAAGCCCTTGGAGGGGAGACTGAAACCGGAGATAATCGGAGTGAAGAAGAGACCCAAAACAAAATGGCTGCTTCTGCTTCTGCTTCACTAACCTCGTCGGCGACAGAAGAAGAGCTAACGATGACTGTTAAATGGAGCGGAAAGGAGTACGCTGTCCGAGTCTGTGGCGACGACTCAGTAGCCGGGTTGAAGCGCCGTATCTGCGAACTCACCAACGTTTTGCCTAAGAGACAAAAGCTTATTTACCCCAAAATTAGCAACAAACTCGCTGACGACTCCGCTTTTCTCTCTCAATTACCCCTCAAATTCTCTCTCAAGAAGACCATGATCAGGTAACAAACTCTCCCTCTCTCTTTGCAAACCAAAGACTAAGCAAAAGTTGGTTTCTTTAGTGATCTATGTGCTTGTTTCTTGATGGGTTTTTGTTGATGATGATCTTGTGTTGATTTATGGGGTTTTTGTTTTTGTAAAATGGAGTAGTTTCTGTGAGTTTTCAGAATTTCCTGTGGAAAAGACAGCTTTTTTGTGTCTGCATTTGTTTGCCTACTTAGAAAGAACTAAGAGAAAGTGGTTTAGCTGCTGTCTTGGCGAGGCTTATGTTTCTTAGCTCAAGAACCAATTATAAAGGATTGGGGCAAGCAGACCCCTATGGTCCCGGTTCCAGTCTTGGTCCCTTAAAAAGTTGATCTTAATTTTGCAATGGTGAAAGCTCTTTCGACAAAGAGCTTGTGCTGGATTCTCCCCTGAAGACCAGGGCTGAATCTTGCTAGAAAACTAGATAAAGAACTTCTGAGGAAGAGCTCAATAGAGATAAGAATTGGTAAGGAAGTAGATGGATGGGGTTTTTTGATTGAAGAGAATTGGACAGGTTCCTAGAAAGTACTCGGGAGGATTTTAAAATAGTTGCAAGGTAAATTGTATTACTTGCTTGAATCCTTGTGTACTACATTAATAGAAGTTGCTGTATGGTACTGTGTCATGAACAAAGCACTGGAGGACAAAGTTCTTTCGCAAAATGAAGCATCGGATTCTTATTTATTAGTATCGAAAATGGTTTGATTCTCACAATATAGATGTTCGAAATCCAAGTCAAGAAATCAGTAATAGCATTAATTTAATTTAATTTAATTTAATTAATTCCACCCCTTATTGCATGCTTTACTGTTTCTGAACATGATTTCTTTTAGAGTCTAGTCCTGCTGGAGGTTGGAGTTGAACATGTAAAGCTTTTTATTCTCCTTTTGTCCTTTTCTTCTATGATACTTGCTCGGTAGTCAAGCCTTCTTCGATTTAAGGTCTTCCTCACTGAATTAGTATCGCATTGGCAATATTTAATGGTATTGTAGCATAACACACATCAGTCATTTGGACTGAAAATTAAACTATTGACAAAGGCAGTGATGGAATAAGGGTGCCTATTGTAACATCCCACATCGAAAGAAGAGTGTCCAGAGCCAGGGCATATTAAGGCAAGTGGTACCTAACCTTGTAGGACGTGTTTTGGGGCCTGCGGGCTACCAAGAACAAAACCGTGAGGCGTGGACGCCGGGTTTGGACTGAGCCATAGCGGATAATATTCTGCAAGGGGGAGTGGGCCGGGCCTTACACCTATCCTCTGTGATACAGAATATGCAGAATGTAACTATGATAACTGCTATAAATTTCAGCAAATAGAGTGTAGGGCTGTATAGATTATTCATTCATTCTACTGTGAGATTTTGTACATTTTCATAGCTTCAGCATTCTATTCCTAGCAACTTGTTTTAAAAAATTGGTGGAAGCAGAATGCATGATACAAGCTGTACATTACTACATTGAAATGGCATTTAATTCTTCCTAGTATGCTATAGTTTGAATTTGTCTGATTTAAGAATTTGCTGTTGCCAAGTCACCATCACATTTTTTTAAGTTTGTAATGACAAGGAGCCAGTTTGATACGTCAACGCCATCTTCAATTTATTATATTGCGATGTCAATCATAATAGATTATTACCCTTTTAATTTTAATTCCATTTTAAATGGATACTAAATACCACTACAGAACTGTTGAAAATGATATAATAGTGAATCAAATGGACTCTCCAGAGATTGTTGATGATTTTGAACATGGGCAAGATGAAGCGGTTGAAATTGAAGATGTTGAAGTCAATAAGCAGAAACTGAGGAGGCGTATTGATCAATATGAGGTCAGCTTTAAAAAATTCTTGGTTAATTAATTAAGTGAACTGTACCTTGGGAGTTCTACGGGAGTATAATATCTGCTTGGATTTATCTTTTGATTTTGGATGCGTAACACTCATGTACATGTATGCTTTTTAAGAGATCTAAACCTTCCTGTGTGATTTGTCCATGAAACATTGGTGTCAAAATATCACTGCATTTGTCATTCACCTTATCCTATAGCTTGATGAATCTCATTTTACCTTTTCATTTAATGATTTGTTTGTTGCTCACTTTCTCCTAAAACACACCTATCATCCTCTTGTTGCTCACTTTCTCCTAAAGCATGCCTATCATCCTCAAGCTAAACCCGTCTATAGATTGGCAGTAATGATGTCACTCAACCTTTTCCAAACTAGTAGGACACCAAAGTATTTAGTTGTAGTGACATGAGATGCTGAATGCATGGCTAATATTACTATTACTTATGAAGCATCTCTAGTGATAGATATTATTTTTCTTAACATTGTTATGCAGTAAAGCTGCAGGGTCTCACAGTGGAGCTTCTCTACTGGATGTTTAACACAACCGGAATTTTGTATTAACCTTTTTTCTTGTCAAGGGTGGTGGTTATCCTCTTATCCTTTTATCACTTTTTTTTTAATGAAAATTACCTGTTTTTTTGTTAAGGACAAGGGGGGGAAAGCTTTGCATGAACTCCAAATTTGTGATTCTATTCTTCAGATGAAATAAATGGTAAAACACAGGACTGCATATGGAATCGAAATATGGAGTTTCTACTAGCTTCTAGTCAAAATAATATGCTGTTGGTTTTTAAGTAATAAAAGTTGATGTCAAGCTCTCTTTAAAATGATGATTTTAAGTGCATGATGAAGTTTTATGAAATCTATTCCATGGCACTACCACTTTCTTATTTGTCTGTGGCTGCAAAATTTGAGATTTAATCAATATCTTCATTGCATGTGTTTCAGTTGCTAGACAATTTAGTCAAATTATCTTTGGCTTTTTGCATTATTCTCTTGACGTTCAGTTTTTGAAAGAGGATAAAAAAATAAGGAATTTAATGCAATGGAAGGTCAAAATGTTACGAAGTGGTATCTGTGGGCATGTGTCTACTGTCAATGGATGGGGAGATCTTAAAGAAATTTTGTGAAAGGTTATTAATTTCATTGTTTGGTCTTTATTTTGATGGAGGAATGGTGTCTGATAATTGGAGTGCATTTGTGTTGAGGTGAAATGTTCATCTAGCTGATGCCTGGTGCTTTGTGAATATAGTAGCCAAGCTGCTTTTCCTTTATATTTCCCTTCATTTGTTTTCTTTGCACAGAAGATTATAAAAAGTGCCTATTATGTACCTACTCATAAACAAGGACGCATGAGTTTTATCTACTAAGTATGGCATGCCACTTCTAAACTGACATTAATTTGAATGCATGATTTGATACATTTTTTTTCTGCACAAAGCTTGTGAGTAATGTTCATTTTTGTTGTGTTATGATCTGTAGATTGAAGTTAAAAACCCATGTCGTCCAGGGAAGAAACTGCTTGTTCTGGATATTGACTATAAGCTGAATGATCACCCATCCACAGCAGAGACTCCACCTGAACTCATGTGCCCATGTAAGTGTCTAGGTTGTAGGAATTTTTTGTAACTGTTCATTTTTTATCTTGTTATCTGGTGCAGATCTTCATGAGTTTTTCACTGCTGTTTATGCAGAATATGACATAATGATATGGTCTGCAACCAGATCAGATCCTCAATTTACTTTGATTTTTTCTAAACTGATTTGGCATGCCACTTCTAAACTGACATTAATTTGAATGCATGGTTTGATACATCTTTTTTCTGCACAAAGCTTGTGAGTAATGTCCATTTTTGTTGTGTTATGATCTGTAGATTGAAGTTAAAAACCCATGTCGTCCAGGGAAGAAACTGCTTGTTCTGGATATTGACTATAAGCTGAATGATCACCCATCCACAGCAGAGACTCCACCTGAACTCATGTCGTCAGGTTTCATGTTGAACAATGACTTGATTAGATTTGCTCAACCTGGTTGGTTAATTTTTTAATCTGGTCAAAACTTGAGTGGGGTTTTATTTAATTTTTCTAATGACAAGTTTCGTTTTAACTTTTAAATATTAGTTTTGAAACGATATTGTTGACTCAAGCTTAACTTATGATCTAAATTTTGGACTTATGTGGAATAATTAATATCTCTTTATGAATTGAATTTTAAGTGAAATCATTCCTTAAAAAGTAATTATATAGAGAAAGAAAAGGACATGTAATTAACGAGCAGTTGCTAAAGTACTTTGGTCTGATCCTATGTTACTTCTTTTTATAGTATAAACAGATTAATCATACTGGGACATGTAATTAACTATTCAAGAGGGACGTAATTGATTTTTGCTATATTTTATTCTGAACAATTTAATCATATTCTACCCCCTTTTTTTTTTCTTTCTATATATCAAATGTTTTTTCTTCAATTTAAAGCCGAAAAATGACCACAGATCATATATTTCAAATAAAAAATTGCTTCTAATTCTTTCTTCTACGCGCTGAAATTAACTGCCAATGAACCAAGGAAGGAGAAACTGCGTACCATGTTTAGTGAATCAAGGGATTCATTTTTCTATAAATGGCCTTCTTTTGTATTTGACAAAAAAAAAAAACAGAAAAACAATTCAAATTAAAGACCAGGTAAGATATTTTTTTTTGTCAACTAATTAGGGCGACAGAAAAACAAGCTCAATCCACGAGTTGACTCATAAAATTTAACCACGTCAATAAAATTCAACGGGAGCAGCCTCATCTCAATAATTCGGTAGAACGAAGTTGGGTGATACCATCTCGAGTTATTTTTATTACCTTTCATCGTACCATTTCTCTTCGAAGCTCATAGGGCACCGAGGATCATGCAAACAGTAAGAAGAAGAGGGCGGAAACTTGGAAACCAAGCAAGATATTAATTACACAGATATTATTGTAGTCGAACAGGAAAACATACACAGCAGTTTACATCGATCACATCTAAGCAATCTATTAAACATAATTATAGTCCAAGATCTACTGTATTAACATTACCATGAAGAATTAACTGCTAGTTCAAATTAAAGACCGTACAGGGGAAGATCCTCGACATCAACCCAAACATCTTGCCCCATCAACACCATCACCTTTCGCTGAGCTCTCACCGTGTACCTCCTGATCATGCCATCAGCTTCACCTAATGTCTCCATGAAGAAAGCAACCCTGTCTTCGGGAAGAAGGCCTTTCTGATCTACGAAAGGATGCCAAGAAGAGCGTAGAAGAACGGGTTTTGGGTATGGTCCAGTCAGACGGGTTGATAAATCAAACTCCCACTCAGTATCAGTAGCATCGACTGCTTCAAATCTCACCGTATGGGCTCCTTCAGGAAATGAAAAGGCCTCGAGGGCATGCGTCGGGAATGAAAGAGCATGGCTGATATCGGTCGGTTTTAGTTTCTTCGTGAAGATAAGTTCCATTCTTTTTCAGGAGATGAAGAGGAGTTTCAATGAGGAGAGAGAGAGGGAGAGGGAGAGGGAGCTAGGGTTCGTGGGAGCAGAGATTGTTAGCTATATATACACACATATACACACACCAACCTGCTTTATACTATATATATATATATATATATATATAGTATAAAGCAGGTTGGTGTGTGTATATATGGAATTGGACTGTATGACAAAATAGCTGATGCAATGGTCGAGAAAGTCTGGGATGATCAGGTGGGAGTAGGGTTGTGTAAATAGGCAACCTGAAATGCAATAGAAAAATAAAAGAATCTCCAGATGATGATATGCATTATACTATCTGTATAAGATCTAAAAAACAAATATATAGAACCTAGATTAGTCAACAACCAACCTTACTGTGTTGCACTGACGTACGATCCATGTTGTGTGAAAACGGTGACATTAAGAAATGCAATATATATATATATTATGTTGAACTGATCAAACAGTTTAGATCCCGTTATCTTGTACTGAAATTAATTTTATTCGTATAATTTAAATAAATTATAGGTAAATCATGAGTTAATCTCAAAGAGCCCATGTTTTTTCTACTCAAAGAACCTTTGGTTTTTCAATTTTTGATTTTTCAACCTTGTAGATTTCAAAATCCAGTATAAAAAGGAGGGTGAATGAAGAGCTTTCTGTAATATACTTTATAAGTAAATTTGAATGTATGTTTTTCTTTTACGCTTCAGTCTTTTATCTTTTCATTCATCTCTCATCCATAAAAAAAATAAAATAAAATAGACTTTAATTTAAGCTTGGTTGTGCTAAAATAAAATTTAATGACCAAATTAAAAAAAAAAAACAAATTCCCTTCACAATAAACGTGCATATATACCGATGCGTAGAATCATCCTTGGAAAAATCACCTAACAAAAGGGATAATCATGGACCACCTCATGCATTTGATGTTGAAAAATGAGAAGATATAGTAAAAAATTAAAACCATCCAAGTTGCTCGATATTTTATGTACCGATGAGATGGACAGTCCAAGCTTTCATATTCAATCCATATTTTATTTATTTATTGATGATATCTGTATTTTGAAAAATTAATCATGTATCTACACATTCATTCACTTGAATGTAGCAACTCAATCAACCTTCTTAGCGGAGGAGGATAATAGAATAAGGTCTGACAACATCTCATTCAACCTCTTCATTAAAATGAATAGCATATCTTCTACTTAAACCCTAAGAATTAGGGTTTTCAAATTGGGATTTTGATAAAATTAAATTTGGTCCATGTTGTTGGTTCAATTTAAGATTAAATGTCTTTAATTGAGACAAAACTAGCTAATTTCATGCAGTTAGGCCCTTGAAAAAATTCAACTGAGATCTCTCAAGTCGATGTCTTTTACAAAGCAACCCTTATTTTTCAATTTCTTGATTTTTTCCCAATTAAGCTTTAAGCTTTGATTTTCTTTAATTGAATCCCTATAAAAGTTTGACACAACCCCAATATGCCATGTTTTTTTGTAGAAAGATCCAATTTGAACCATTGATTGCACCAATTTAGTCTTTTAAAATTGTGTCCATAATCTTTTAATATCTTCCAATTTATTCGAATTACGACTCTAACTTGATTTTTTTTAATGAAGTTTTTAATTGAATCCACAAAATTTGTTAGAAGTTCAATTAAGTTCTTAAACCTAATTAATTCTTTCAAATTTGGTCACATTTGGATTTCAACCCCTACTTTCTTTTTTTCTTCATCCTATTTTGTCGAAAATATCTTAATTTGGATATTCTTATGGGATTTTGACGAGTTCCATCTTGAAGGTTCATCTCCTCGTACCCAAAAGATTGTGTTTGGATTGAAGTTCTCGATTGTTTTTGGATTTTGTAATAAAAATATGTATATATTATTATTTTTATTTATTATTTTTCTCCTAAGAATTCTTTTTGAAGAGTTCAAAACTGTTTCATGACATACTTGTTGATCGTTTTATAGAATTGGAGGCTGATAGAATTAGCGAGCGTGGGATTTTTTATTTTGAGTATTAAGTTGGTGTGTGTGGGCGGTGGAGACAAGCATTAAGACTGTGAAAAACTAACTAAAAGATAATCTTTTAAACAAAAGAGGATGGTTGGCATGGAACTATCTATCCCTTTTGACCACTTCCAAAAATATTTTGGATTATCTATACTTTATTTATTATCTAACTTGAAAAAGTTTTAAATATCCAATGGCAATAATTAATTAGAAGAGTATAAATATGATTGTTTTTCTTATGTATATTCCAATGGAAAAAAAGTCATTTTAACTACCTATTTATATTTTAATATTAATACTTTTGATTTTTTATAAAAATTAAAAAAATGTTGAATTGAATTGATGAAAGAATGGGTTTTTAAATAATTTATTTTAATTTTTTAATCGATAGGAGGGATGACTATTCTTGACCAGAAGAGTTATTCTAGGCTTAAATACACACATACATAGATGCTACCTTTTTCTTTATATCTGGTTTCGATGAGAAATTGTCTACGTACGTGTGGAATATTGTTCATCAAATTACTGTGCATTCAATTTTTATGGAAACTTAAGTTCTGTCTCCTTTTTTGAGGACAGAAAAAACTAATAAATATTCTTGGATCGTATAAATACTTATGATTTGTTTATTGTATACTTGCATTCTATGGCATACATATAACTAAGTCATATTTTATTGATCCAAAAGTGTCCCAATTCTTGCACCTAAGGTCCACTTCAACAAACAGTATTAAATCTTTCACTATCAATTTGCCAAGAAAAAAAATCACTACCAATACTATATAATAAAGATCTTTCAACCTTAATTATATAGTAGATAATCTAGTGGTAAGAGCTTGAAACTAAAGGGTTTGCTCCCCCTCTGGTCTCAGATACGATTTTTGTGGTTGCTAATATGATGGCCACTAAAAACTTACATAATCATTAACTTCAGGGCTCGTGGGATTAGTCAACATGCGCGCAAACTGGTCCGCACACCCATATTAATATAAAAAAAAATCTTTCAACCTCTTGGGCTCATAGTCCTCCAATTTCTTCCATGTGAGTAGAATTGTTGTTGAAATAAGTAATTAAAATTAAAAAGTACATAAATAAAATATTTGAGACATAATATACCTCCTGTGGGGTTAATATTTGAGACAAGACCCGGCCCGGTTTAAGGTATGGGATACAAACTAGGCATATCAACATACAAGTCGGCAAGTCAGCTTGTATCCATTATAATTTTTTAATAAAACAATATTATTTTGAATATTTTTCATCACCATACTAGGACGTGTAGATGTTTTCACCATCCATTTTATATATGGAAAGGTTACAGAGTCATGAGAAGATACAACTCGGTGAGTTTTATTGGAGTCCCCAAATTTCACGTATTGACAAATCCATCCATTGATTAGAAACACAGCGTCTGCCTGGGTTTATAGAAATATATAACAAGACATGATATATTTAATCGCAAGGGTTAGCTTAGTGAGGAAGGTTGAATTTCATTGGCTATAATTTCTTGAGGTCATACTTTTTTCTTGTAAAACTAATGATTATCATGCTCTGCTCTTGTGGGGCTAATTTCTTGTAAAACAAAGGTTGAACTTCTTTTAATAAAAATGCAGCAATTTCTCCATGCGTTGATCTAAAGTTATTGAGGTCCCAATATTTTATTTTATTTTGAGCACAAATTTGACTATTTCATCCATTTTGTTTTTTTCAACACATGACATTTTATACAATTTTATTTATTTAACCGGATTGACTCTATATATCAATCTGGTAACCCACAACTTGACTCAAGACATGTTTCAAATTAAATCAAGTGAGAGTTGGTTTAATATTTATCTTGATCAAAGCCTAATTTAATTTTTAAATATTTTTTTTAAAACAACTTAATCTTTAATATTATTTTTTATTGATTATAATTAGCTCAATTAACTAAAGTTGAGTTTAATAGATTTTATTTTATAACAAGTTGTATTATTAAATCTTACTCATGTCAACTTAAAACTCAATTAAATTCTAGAGTAAATTATATAAGAGTTGACATAGTCAAACATGATCGACCTAACATATTAATTATGTAGAAATTATAGTTTAAGATAGATATTAAAGCATGCAGTTGAATTATTCAGGTTCCTATCAGTAGGCTGATGGCTGATGATCAAATTTATAGCCCTATCATTTGAAATTTGCGAAGCTCACTCTTGGAAGAAACCTTTCAGTGTCAGCTGAGATTTACCTAATTAACTATATATATATATATATATATATATATATATATATATATATATATATATATATATATATAATTGAGTAAATTTTGTAGAATTTGAAACCCCTTTTGTCTGGTTTACAAGTTTTCAACAATTACGGCAAAAAGGGTACGTAGCCTGATGAGGACGGCAAGCAAAATAAACAAATATAAAACCGTGGTTTTGTATCCTTGGATCAATGGATAACGTTTAATGACTGTTTTGAAATAAAAAAAAATGTAGTTGGGACAAAATTAACATGCATATTTATCATTTTTATTTGAAAATAACACTAATTTATTCCAGATATATCTGTTTTTCTTTACCAAACAAGTTTTTATTTACATATCGGCTATGTTCTTGGACATTAATCCAACTACAAGATGGCTAATACGGCCACTCGCTACTAAACAATGGCGACAATTCCAGATTAAGAGAAAAGAATTAAAAAAAAAAAAAAACTGGGGTAATTAAGAGTTGACCATAAAAGGGCTACCCTCGTTAAATTAAGATATGGGGTAATTTTGAATTCTAGTAAAGCAATATTGCTTTAGTTTCTTAAAAAGAATTTTCTTTGGTGAGATTGATCGAGTTGGACCAATTACTCAAATCGTAATTCAATAACTAAATTTAACCACTCATCTATCCAAATCCAATTATATATTATATTGCCTATACACACAATCCTAGTCCCACCTGTTTGATACAATGCAATAGAAAAATAAAGAAATCTTACTTTTCCAAGTCCAGAGAAGCTATGCATTATACTATATGCATTATACTATATGTATAATATCTAAAAAACAAATATATAGAACCTAGATTAGTCAACAACCAATCTTACTGTATGGCTCTAACCACCCATGTTGTGAAAACGGTGACATTAAGAATGCAATATTATGGTGAACTATGCTCCTCATATCATAGGTCAAATTCATAAGTAATGATATGCAGCATGCTCCCCAAAAATTTCATTAATTATAAACTTTTCCAAGCTTTCATAGTCAATCCATATTTTATTTATTTATTTATGATTCTATCTGTATTTTGAAAAATTAATCATGTATCTATCACATAATCTTAGAACTTCTAGAAAACTTTTGGGAACTTTATAAATGAAACTTGGCAAAAAATGACTGACTAATAATGCACTTTATCTGAATTAATAATGCTAAATGAGATATTAGTAAAGCTATCCAAACCATAGATCCCATAGAGGGTGTTGTTCTTCAACTAGGATCAAACTATGATTGATCTAGTGACTTGTAGCTTTTCCACTATCAATTGAAAATTGAGTGTAACATTGCAAACTTTAGCTAAGTTAGACAATGTTGCATTGGGACAAAATGTGGAGGGTTTCATGTGACAAGTGAGATACAAACATTGAACAAGAGTGACATAACCTTGTATAAGAGAATATTGTTTTACGAATGCTGGTAGTTAAAGTCATTAAGATGATTCAAAATGCCACATTCATTCACTTGAATGTAGCAACTCAATCAACCTTAATAGCCGAGGAAGATAATAGAATAAGGTCTGACAACATCTCATTCAACCTTTTCATTAAAATGAATAACATATCTTCTACTTAAACCTTAAGAATTAGGGTTTTCAAATTGGGATTTTGATAAAATTCAATTTGGTCCATGTTGTTGGTTCAATTTAAGATTAAATGTCTTTAATTGAGACAAACCTAGCTAATTACATGCAATTAGACCCTTGACAAAATTCAATTGAGATCTCTCAAGTCGATGTCTTTTACAAAGCAACCCTTATTTTTCAATTTCTTCAATTTTTTCCAAATTAAGCTTTATGCTTTGATTTTCTTCAATTTAATCCCTAAAAGAGTTTGACGCAACCCCAATACGCCATGCTTTTTTGTAGAAAGATCCAATTTGAACCATTGATTAAACCAATTTAGTCTTTTAAAATTGTGTCCATAATCTTTTAATATCTTCCAATTTATTCGATTTAGGACTGTAACTTGATTTTTTTTAATGAAGTTCTTAATTCAATACATAAAATTTGTTAGAAGTTCAATTAAGTTCTTAAGAATGTGAAAAACTAGAAGATAATCTTATAAATAAAAGAGGATGGTTGGCATGGAATTATGTATCCCTTTTGACCACTTCCAAATATATTTTGCATTATCTATACTTTATTTATTATCTAACTTGAAAAAGTTTTAAGTATTCATATCAAACTCTTAGAGCATATCCAATGGCAATAATTATTTAGAAGAGTATAAATATGACTTTTTTTCTTATGTATATTCCAATGGAAAAAAGTCATTTTAACTACCTATTTATATTTTAATATTAATACTTCTGATTTTTTTTATAAAAATTAAAAAAAATGTTGAATTGAATTCATGAAAGAATGAATTTTTAAGTAATTTATTTTAATTTTTTAATAGATAGGAGGAATGACTTTTCTTTACCAGAAGAGTTATTTTAGGCTTAAATTAAATACACACATATATAGGCTTAAAAAATCACTACCAATACTATATAATAAAGATTTTTCAACCTTAACTATCTAGTAGATAATCTAGTGGTAAGGGTTTGGAATTAAATGGTTTGCTCCTCCTCTGGTCTCAGGTACGAGTTTTGTGGTTGCTAATATGATAGCCACTGGAGACTTACATGATCATTAATTTCAGGGCTCGTGGAATTAGTTAAGGTGTACGCAAACTGACCCAAACACCCATGTTAATATAAAAAAAAATCTATCAACCTGTTGCGCTCATACTCCTCCAATTTCGTCCCTGTGAGTCGAATTTTTGTTGAAATAAGTAATTAAAATTAAAAAGTACATAAATAAAATATTTGAGACATAATATACCTACTGTGGGGTTAATATTTGAGACAAGACTCGACCCGGTTTAAGGCATGGGATACAAACTAGCCATATCAACATACAAGTCGACAAGTCAGCTTGTATCCATTATAATTTTTTAATAAAACAATATTATTTTGAATATTTTTCATCACCATGCTAGGACGTGTAGATGTTTTCACCATCCATTTTATATATGGAAAGGTTACAGAGTCATGAGAAGAGTCCCCAAATTTCACGTATTGACAAATACATCCATTGATTGGAAAACAGCGTCTATCTGGGTTTATAGAAATATATAACAAGACATGATATATTGGAAAACAGCGTCTATCTGGGTTTATAGGAAGGTTGAATTTCATTGGCTATAATTTCTTGAGGTCATACTTTTTTCTTGCAAACTAATGACTTATCATTCTCTGCTCTTGTGGGGCTAATTTCTTGTAAAACAAAGGTTGAACTTCTTTTAATAAAAATGCAGCAATTATTCCATGCGTTGACCTACAGTTATTGAGGTCCCAATATTTTATTTGATTTTGAGCACAAATTTGACTATTTCATCCATTTTATTTTTTTCAACACACGACATTTTATACAATTTTATTTATTTAACCGGATTGACTCTATATATCAATCTAGTAACCCACAACTCGACTCAAGAACGGTCTCAAATTAAATCAAGTAAGGGTTGATTTAATATTTATCTTGATCAAAACCTAATTTAATTTTTCAATATTTTTTTTAAAACAACTTAATCTTTAATATTGTTTTTTATTAATTATAATTAGCTCAATTTAACTTATCAAACCTATAACTAACGTTGAGTTTAATAGCTTTTATTTTATAACAAGTAGTATTATTAAATCTGACTCATTTGGTGGGTCGTTACATGTCAACTTAAGACTCAATTGAATTCTAGAGTAAATTATATAAGAGTTGACATAGTCAAACATGATCAACCTAACATATTAATCATGTAGGAAATGTAGTTTAAGATAGATTTTGTAGTGAAGTAAAATAAAAGAAAGAAATAACGTTTAAATGTATCCATGGAAGGGTTATTTATACTTTGATGGTCTGGATAAGTTTTATTAGAAGAGATTTTCGATGTTGTGAAATTCATAAGGATTAGTTTCTCCATTTAAGCTAGAGAGATTGTGGGGACACTAGCTTAAACGGCTAGTGAGTAGAGTTATTGAACCTATTCAGGTTTAAGGCTTGGGATGCAGGTTCAATCGAGTTAATTGAAATCAATACACTGAGAAAATGAGTTTTCTCTATTACTTTGTATTGAATTGAATATACATACATGTACAACTGTAAGCTTTATACAAACAAATGTAGCCTATTCTAGGTAACTAGTATCTAATTATGGATTGATTACAGTCAAGTCCTATAATGACTCCAACGGATAGTTGATCCCTTCAATCATGCTTTGTCAAGATGTTCTTTCCTTTAACATACACAATATCATTTTAAAAATTCAAACTAGATTTTAATAAGATAAACTTAGTTGTGAGTTGACTTATCGAGTCATTTGAGTTTGATTGAGTCAATTCTTGGCTGTTGTTTTTTTTAAACCTGGCTCGCTCGGGCTAAGTTTTGGAGTAATTGAGTCTTGATTTTACTTGCAGCACCCAGTTTAGTATCATTGGTATTTGAGAGGACTCACTTTTATATGTGATTGAATGATTTTGCAATGAAGATCGAAACATATATCAAGTTTTATGTTTTTGTCCTGCTTGTTAAAAAATAAAGTCATTTCCCGTATTGGCAAATAACCAACTTAACAAAAAAAAAAAACACAATATTCAATATCTCTAGATGTTTAGAGCATCTACATAGTAGATTTCTGTTGTAAATGGTAGCAATCCTATGAAGTGAATACTGATATTGATAATGCAATAAACCTTTTTGATACATATTAAATTTTTTATGTATTTTGTTAATAAAGTTATTTCCCATATTAGCAAATAACTAACTTAACCAAAAAAAAAACCCGCAATATTCAATGTCTTTAGGTGTTTATAGCATCTACATGTAGAATTCTGTTGTAAATGGTGGCAATCCTATGAAGTGAATATTGATATTGATAATGAAGTAAACCGTTTCGATCCATATTATAATTTTTATTTATTTTGTTTCATTAATTTATGGTGGTTTGCACATCATGTTTTATATTTTTATATAGATAACATAATTCATAATTTTTACATCCAAGTAGTATTATTAAATCTGACTTATTCTGGTGAGTCCATTCAGCGACCTGTCAATCTGAGAATCAATTTAAATTTTAAACTAAATTAGATAAGAGTTGATATAGTCAAACCTGATCGACCTAGCAGATCAATTCTCGATCCAATCAAAACTTGATTTGACTATAATAAGTCTTAAGCTAGTGGTTGCAAAATTAAGGATAACGAAAGCGTTAACACAAAGTTTGTTTAAGAAGTTGCAAACTATCATAAACTAATTTTGGTTCCCCAAAAGAAAATCTTTTTTCTTTTAAAAATAATAAAAAAATATTGACAATTTGATAAGAGCAAATTGAGAAGAGTTTCAAATATATGGAGGAACTAAGCTAGAATTTTGATCAAAATTAGGAGCCTAACTATACTCCCATTTTATCCAAGATTAGAAAAACAATGCAAATTCAACATCAAATTAAATGATTATTGAATGCATCTGAATAAAAATTAAGTTCAAGGACTTAATTAGATTTTTAGTGGGGCAATTTTATTTAATTATGAGCCCAACTAAAAGTTTAATTATATTTAAAAATTAATTTGGGTCAAATTAACAAATTTAATTAGGTGTGAGAACTTAATTATACTTTTAGTGGGTCAAATTAGTTTTATTATGGACCTAGTTGATGAAAATATAAGTTTGAAAACGTTTTTGAGTTTATTTGAAAAGATAGGAATTTTAGAGGACTAAGTTTAATATTTACAAGTCAAAATGGCGCAATGATCGCTTAGGATGGAATCAATGACAAAATTGCAAGAAAATCAAAGTTATGTCTGCAAAAATAGCCTTGCTCTTCCATTTACCAATTGCAGTGAAGTACAAGACTTTGTTCATACCACACAAACCTTGTTCCAACTTATACCTAGATGTTTATACTTCACTCTAGGACAAAATCCTACTCTAATAGCACCCAAAACACTTGCAAATTGTCTCTTAAGAACACTACTCAACATTGTTCTGCCTGCAAAAACAGTCTCGGCCCTCCCATTGTCAGTTGTAGAGAAGGATAAACTTTTGTTCTAAGCTCTATTGAATGACCAAGCTTCATTCACCGTCATTAATGGTAGAGATCCCATTAATTCATAAGCCCCAAAGCCTTCCCATTCCAGGATTTGGAACAGAAAAGAAGAAGAAAAAGCCAAAGGGAAATAGTTCATCTACACAAACACTCTGACATCCTCTCTATCAACACCATCGTGTTTTTTATGCGAGAAAATTATATTAGAAAGTGTATTTCGTGGTTCAAGCGAGTGAAATCTTTATCCTAAGTTGTTACAAGATACACGTACTGATTTGAACTTGACAAAACTTTATGTGCAAATCATCAATCCTTTGCCACCATGTCCTTGAACAACACCATCGTGTTCCTTCCATCTTCCATCACATAGCTCACACTCGTCAGCTTTGTAACAATTAGCTTTTCTTCTTCTCCAAAGTCAGCTCCAACATTCGTCCTCAATAGTGCATCTATGAGCCTTTAAGTACACTTCAAGAGGTGACATATCATAAAATCATATGCATTAGCGCGTTTGTAGCATCTTCCTCTCAATAATGTAAGCAGTAACAGCTTCGTTAGCTTAAGCTCATCTCTTCTACTCCACAGCATCCATAATCACCCTAAAAAGCTACAATCTTGAGTAAAGCATCCATAATCACCATAAACACCTCTCGACTAGGTAACAATGACCACCTCAAGATGCGTTTGATTTTGTAGTTAAAGTTATTTTTTCGTTTATAAATATATTAAAATAATATATTTTTTTAAGAAAAAAAAATCATTTTCCTTAAAAATGCTTTTAAATTGGTTTCCAAACCCCTTGGAGGGGAGACTGAAACCGGAGATAATCGGAGTGAAGAAGAGACCCAAAACAAAATGGCTGCTTCTGCTTCACTAACCTCGTCGGCGACAGAAGAAGAGTTAACGCTGACTGTTAAATGGAGCGGAAAGGAGTACGCTGTCCGAGTCTGTGGCGACGACTCAGTAGCCGGGTTGAAGCGCCGTATCTGCGAACTCACCAACGTTTTGCCCAAGAGACAAAAAGCTTCTTTACCCCAAAATTAGTAACAAACTCGCTGATGACTCCGCTTTTCTCTCTCAATTACCCCTCAAATCCTCTCTCAAGATGACCATGATCGGGTAACAAACTCTCCCTCTCTCTTTGCATACCAAAGACTAAGCAAAAATTGGTTTCTTTAGTGATCTATGTTCTTGTTTCTTGATGGGTTTTTGTTGATGATGATCTTGTGTTGATTTATGGGGTTTTTATTTTTGTAAAATGGAGTGGTTTCTGTGAGTTTTCAGAATTTCCTGTGGAAAAGACAGCTTTTTTGTGTCTGCATTTGTTTGTCTAGTTAGAAAGAATGAAGAGAAAGTGGTTTAGCTACTGTCTTGGCGAGGCTTATGTTTCTTAGCTCAAGAACCAATTATGAAGTTGTTCCCTTACGTGTAAAAAGTTGATCTTAATTTTGCAATGGTGAAAGCTCTTTCTACGAAGAGCTTTTTCTGGATTCCCCTGAAGACCAGGGCTGAATCTTGCTAGAAAACTAGTAAAGTACTTCTGAGGAAGAGCTGAGTAGAG
Organism: Salix udensis; assembly: GCA_029204005.1. NCBI lineage: Eukaryota > Viridiplantae > Streptophyta > Magnoliopsida > Malpighiales > Salicaceae > Salix > Salix udensis. The sequence goes on along the minus strand of CM055021.1, from coordinate 12,980,818 downwards.
ATAAGAATTGGTGAGGAAGTAGATGGATGGGGCTTTTTGATTGAAGAGAATTTGACAGGTTCCTAGGAAGTACTCGGGAGGATTTTAAAATAGTTGCAAGGTAAATTGTAGTACTTGCTTGAATCCTTGTGCACTGCATTAATAGAAGTTGCTGTATGGTACTGTGTCATGAACAAAGCAGTGGAGGATGACAAGTTCTTTCGCAAAATGAAGCACCGGATTCTTATTTATTAGTTTCGAAAATGGTTTGATTCTCACAATATAGATGTTCGAAATCCAAGTCAAGAAATCAGTAATAGCATTAATTTAATTTAATTAATTCCACCCCTTATTGCTTGCTTTACTGTTTCTGAACATGATTTCTTTGAGAGTCTAGTCCTGCTGGAGGTTGGAGTTGAACATGTAAAGCCTTTTTATCCTCCTTTTGCCCTTTTCTTCTAGGATACTTGCTCGGTAGTCAAGACTTCTTCGATTTAAGGTCTTCCTCACTTAATTAGTATCGCTTTGGAAATATGTAATGGTATTGTAGGATACCTTTTTTTTCTTCCTGCATAGCACATAGCAGTCATTTGGACCGAAAATTAAACTATTGAGAAAGGCAGTGATGTTATAAGGGTGCCTATCCTCTGTGATACAGAATATGCAGAATGTAACTATGATAACTGCTATAAATTTCAGCAAATAGATTATTCATTCTACTGTGATTCTGTACATTTTCATAGCTTCAGCATTTTATTCCTAGCAACTTGTTTTAAAAAAATGGTGGAAGTAGAATGCATGATACAAGCTGTACATTACTACATTGGAATGAATTTTAATTCTTCCTAGTGTGCTATAGTTTGAATTTGTCTAATATAAGAATTTGCTGTTGCTAAAAAAAGAGTCACATCACATTTGTTTAAGTTTGTAATGACAAGGAGCCAGTTTGATGCGTCAATGACATCTTCAAGTTATTATATTGTGATGTCAATCATAAGAGATTATTAACCCTTTAATTTTAATTCCATTTGAAATGGATACTAAATACCACTACAGAACTGCTGAAGATGATATAATAGTGAATCAAATGGACTCTCCAGAGATTGTTGATGATTTTGAACTTGGGCAAGATGAAGCGGTTAACATTGAAGATGTTGAAGTCAATAAGCAGAAACTGAGGAGGTGTATTGATCAATATGAGGTCAGCTTTAAAAAACTCTTGGTTAATTAATTAAGTGAATTGTACCTTGGGAGTTCTACGGGAATATAATATCTGCTTGGATTTATCTTTTGATTTTGGATGCGTAACACTCAGGTGCATGTATGCTTTATAAGAGTTCTAAACCATCCTATGCTATTTGTCCATGAAACATGGTGTCAAATTATCACTGCATTTGTCATTCACCTTATCCTATAGCTTGATGAATCTCATTTTACCTTTTCATTTAATGATTTGTTTGTTGCTCACTTTCTCCTAAAACACACCTATCATCCTCTTGTTGCTCACTTTCTCCTAAAACACACCTATCATCCTCTTGTTGCTCACTTTCTCCTAAAACACACCTATCATCCTCTTGTTGCTCACTTTCTCCTAAAACACACCTATCATCCTCTTGTTGCTCACTTTCTCCTAAAGCATGCCTATCATCCTCAAGCTAAACCCGTCTATAGATTGGCAGTAATGATGTCACTCAACCTTTTTCAAACTAGTAGGACACCAAAGTATTTAGTTTTAGTGACATGAGATGCTGAATGCATGGCTAATATTACTATTCCTTATGAAGCATCTCTAGTGTGATAGATATTATTTTTCTTAACCTTGTTATGCAGTTAAGCTGCAGGGTCTCACAGTGGAGCTTCTCTACTGGATGATTAACACAACCGGAATTTTGTATTAACCTTTTTTCTTGTCAAGGGTGGTGGTTATCCTCCTATCCTTTTATCACTATGACTTTTTTTTTAATGAAAATTATCTGTTTTTTTGTTAAAGAGAAGGGAGATAAAGCTTTGCATGAACTCCAAATTTGTGATTCTTTTCTCCAGATGAAATAAATGGTAAAAACACAGGACTGCATATGGAATCGATATATGGAGTTTCTATAGCTTTTCAATGTGCCCTACAATACCACTGCTAAATAGCCAATTCAGCTTTGTTACTAATATTAGAACTGTACTTCCTGTCTTTCTGCTGCCAGATTTTTTACAGAATTGAAAAATCTCTTTGGTTTCATATGTTGAAGCTTTCCTTTTTGTCATGATTAATCTGGTCATCTTATATATCTGAAAATCATATATATATATATATATATATATATATATATATATATATATATATATATATATATATATATATATATATATATAAATGCTTGCAGTCAAAATAATATGTTGTTGGTTTTTAAGTAATAAAAGTTGATGTCAAGCTCTCTTTAAAATGATGATTTTATCTACTAAGTATGGAATGGCACTTCTAAACTGACATTAATTTGAATGCATGATTTGATGCATCTTTTTTCTGTACAAAGCTTGTGAGTAATGTCCATTTTTGTTGTGTTCTGATCTGTAGATTGAACTTAAAAACCCATGTCGTCCAGGGAAGAAACTGCTTGTTCTGGATATTGACTATACGCTGTTTGATCACCGATCCACAGCAGAGACTCCACTTGAACTCATGCGCCCATGTAAGTGTCTAGGTTGAAGGAATTTTTTGTAACTGTTAATTTCTAATCTTGTCATCTGGTGCAGATCTTCATGAGTTTCTCACTGCTGTTTATGCAGAATATGACATAATGATATGGTCTGCAACCAGGTCAGATCCTCAATTTACTTTGATTTTTTCTCTTTCTTTGCGCCGGCATTCTGCTTATTATCCTCCACTTCCCAAGCCCAAGAAATGAAGTGATAGAGACAGTTGTAAACACATGAACAAAACATTCAAGAGAACCAATTCTGTGAAAAACTCAATTTATTTGATTAATCAATGTTCACAACACAACTAGCATATTTATTGTTACCAACCAAATAGAAATAGGAAAAGTAGATCCCAATAGCATTAGAAATTAAAGCATGCCTATAAAAATTGGAAAACCTACTAAATAAGAACTCAACATTCATACTTTCGTACTAAATTGTAAATATTAATATTCCTAAATAATACTAAAAACTAAAATGACTAACACAATATAAAATTCCGAAAGAGTGAAATACTAACTGTACCTCTTTTCTACAGCATGAAGTGGGTTGAACTGAAGATGGGACAGTTGGGTGTCCTCGACAATCCTAACTACAAAATCACAGCTCTTTTAGACCACTCGGCAATGATTACAGTTCAGTCAGACTCTTGTGGAATCTTTGAATGCAAGCCGCTTGGATTGATTTGGGCTAAATTCCCAGAGGTGCAATTTTAAGACACGTGTGTGTATTATATGTGTTACCCAGATAACAGTGACATACTGAATTGCATCATGTTTTAATATTTTTCATATACCGTGGAGAAAATGGAACCATTTTGTTTCTTGCATGAAGTTTAATTGTCAAGAATCACAATTTGATGGACGTTTTTTTTTTGTTGTTGGTTCAGTTTTACAGTTCAAAAAACACCATAATGTTTGATGATCTGAGAAGAAATTTCATGATGAACCTCCAAAATGGTTTGGTAATCAGGCCATTCCGTAAGACCCATGCAAACCGAGATCTGGAGCTAGTGAAGCTCACATATTACTTGCTCGCCATTGCAGATCTTGATGACTTAAGTGTCCTGGATCATAAAATCTGGGAATTCTTTGGTGAGGAACTGAGTGATCTACCTGAGTGACGTTAATGAATTTTGAAACCTTAATGCTCTTCTTTTTGAGGTAGGTAGTTTATGTTCTTTTGTTTAGTTATCATCTCTGTCATGCCTCACTTGTTATTGCTGCTGAGAGGGGGGGAATGTGTGGTTATATTGAACCTTGGTAAAAATGTAGGTATACTATTGCTTTTTATCTCATCAGGGTGATTCCAAAATATGATGGGAATTTTATGGCTAACTATTAATGATATACATACATAAATTGTTACCTAAGTTTCTCATTGCAGATCTATGGAAATCATATGAAAGAGATCGAGTTTTTTAACATGATCAGTGCTATATATGATTTAATTATTATAGGAATGGTGTTAAGAAATTTTGTGATGTCGTCATGATGGAGCATGTTGAGTTTATTATTACACTAGTAATGCCACCATTGATGGTGGATTGTGTTATGCAAACATTGATGAGGTGAAAGCCATCCAACCATGGGATGGACAATGTTAAGTGTCACATTCTGCATGATTTGTTGTTTTCAGACACCAAAGTAGAGAGGGGGGAATGATGAAGGAACAGGTATATGGATCCTTCATGGGGTGTAGCTCATATGGAAGTGGTAGTTCTAGATGTCTGATGTTACTTTCAGCGTGAAGTCATTGGTCCTCTTAGTACCTTACCAAGGGATTGTTATTGGGTCATCTGGCAACATTATAAAATATACTGGGCATAAAAAACTGAAAAGGTGCTAACTGGAATTTCAAATTATAAACTACTCAATTGCACATTTTTGTTCTGGTATACCCTTGTAATTTCTAATGAGATCTTCCATTTCAGGGATGCCAAGGTTGGATTTGGATTTAGAGCAAAAAGACAGCCTGTTTGTATTCCTTTCTCTGTTCTATAAATCACAAGAATTGATCAGTCTCGGACGATGCTGGAGAATGGCTTCAGATGAAATTTTAGAATTCCATGCCTTGTTCTATCCCAACTCTCAAGGTAACCCCCATAACTTCCTTTCTATTAGACTTGTACATCAGTCAAGTGTAAGTACTGAAGAACATATAAACGATAATTTGATGGAAGTTCCTCAACTTGTATGCAATGGCCTGGGATAGCTCTAACTTTCTAATGCACAGACCCTTTGAAACTTGTATGGTGGTTAGTAATTCAGCAGTTCTCGTGGGGTGGAAACCTTAGTAGAGATAATTGTGCATTTGTTTGTCTGGTGGGTTAGTGCAAAAGAGTTGTCAGATTTACAGAGTTAGAGGGCCTGCCGTGTTTTCAAGGTTTTTTAATTAAAAACCATGATAGCCATATATGTCCCATGATTTACAGATAATTGTGCATTATGTATTTCTTTTTTTTCTCCTATTCCTTGATAGATTTTTTCCTTTCATTAAAAAAAGAAAAAGAAGAGAGAAAAAAAACATCAGAGTTTGCAATGGCCAAAACAATCACCAGGATCTTCCCCTGTGTAATACAGTACAGTTATCAACCTTAAACCTAGCCTAGAAGGCCATCGCATGAGCAGCTCTATAGTAAGCCCGATGAACATGATTCAGTTGGCTTGAACGGAATGGAAGAGCCAATTTGGCCCTCCTTATTTTGAGCATCAATGGCAACATTAAAGTTGAACTTGACCATCTCTGCCGACCAGATGGTTGTGTCCATTTTGGATGAGTAGGAAGGTTCCAGACTTGGATCTCGTGTGGTCAGGTTTCATGTTGAACCATGACTTGATTAAATTTATTCAACCTAGTTAGTTAATTTTATTTAATTCTCTTAATGATATGTTTCGTTTTAACTTTTAAATATTAGTTTTGAAACGATATTGTTGACCCATGCTTAACTTATGATCTAAATTTTGGATTTATGTGAAATAATTAATATATCTTTATGAATTGAATTTTAATTGAAATCTTTCCTTAAAAGTAATTATATATAGAGAGAAAAAGGACATGTAATTAACGATCAGTTTCTGAAGTACTTTGGTCTGTTATTATGTTACTTCTTTTTATAGTATAAACAGATTAATCATACTGGGACATGTAATTAACTATTCAAGAGGGACGTAATTGATTTTTGCTATTATTTATTCTGAACAATTTAATCATAAATATTAAATGTTTTTTCTTCATTAAGGGATTCATTTTTCTATAGGAATATTTATGTATATCTCACCTGATTAATTAAGTCCTGACAATTTGTTTTCTTTTCTATAAATGGCCTTCTTTTTAGGCAAGAAATAATTGTATATATGCCATATAAATTGGATATCATTCCAAGGATAAAACATGGCATGATGTATTTGACAAAAAAAAAAACAGCGATCAGGTGCTGATTAGGTAAGATTTTTTTTTGTCAACTAATTAGGGCGACAGAAAAACAAGCTCAATCCACGAGTTGACCATAAAAGGGCTGCGCTCGTTAAATTAAGATATGGGGTAATTTTGAATTATCAGTAAACCAATTTTTGCTTTAGTTTTTAAAAAAGAATTTTCTTTGGTGAGATTGATTTGGACCAATTACTCAAATCGTAATTCAATAACTAAATTTAGCCACGTCAATATTCATTCCGATTCAATCCACATCCTCCATATCCATAAACAGACAGGACTTTACCCCAGTTTTACCTTAAATTCAAATATATTACCTTTCAAGTGAGGCAGAGACAGGCACACTTCATGTCTCCAGCGGGAACAGCCTCGTGTCAAGAATTCGGTAGAGCGAAGTTGGCTGATACCATCTCGAGTTATTTTTATTACCTTTCATCGTACCCTTTTTATTCGAGGCTCATAGGGCACCGAGGAGCCTGCAAACAAACAGTAAGAAGGAGAGGGAGGAAACTTGGAAACCAAGCAAGATATTAATTACACACATATTAATTGTAGTCGAACAGGAGAGCATACATATACAACAGTTTGCATCGATTACTGCTAAGCAAACTAATAAACATAATTATAGTCCAAGATCTATTGTAATAACATTACCATGAAGAATTAACTGCTAGTTCAGTGGACCGTACAGGGGAACATCCTCGACATCAACCCAGACATCCTTCCCCATCAACATCATGACGTTTCGCTGAGCTCTCACCGTGTACCTCCTGATCATGCCATCAGCCTAACCTGATCTCTCCATGAAGAAAGCAACCCTGTCTTCGGGAACAAGGCCTTTCTGCTCCACGAAAAGACGCCAAGAAGAGCGTAGAAGAACGGGTTTTGGGTGTGCTCCAGTCAGACGGGTTGATAAACAAAACCCCCATACATTATCAGTAGCATCGAGTGCTTCAAATCTCATCGTATGGGCTCCTTCAGGAAATGAAAAGGCCTCAAGGGCACGAGTCGGGAATGAAAGAGCATGGCTGATATCGGTTGGTTTAAGTTTCTTCGTGAATAGATGTACTTGTTCCATAATCCCTTTTTCAGGAGATGAAGAGGAGTTTAGAGAGAGAGAGAGAGAGAGAGAGAGTTAGGGTTCGTGGTATATACACAGACGCACACACAACTCACCGGCCTTCTTCATATATCTATCTATCTATCTGGAATTGATGGATACAAAATAGCTGATGTAATGCAATAGAAAAATAAAGAAATCTTACTTTTCCAAGTCCAGACAAGCAATGCATTATACTATATGTATAATATCTGAAAAACAAATATATAGAACCTAGATTAGTCACCAACCAACCTTACTGTATTGCACTGACGTACGATCCATGTTGTGAAAACGGTGACATTATGAATTCAATATTATGGTGAACTATGCTCCTCATTTCAGAGGTCAAATTAATAAATAATGATGCAGCATGCTCCACAAAAATTTCAGTAATTATAACCTTTTCCAACACGCAATAGGTACAGAGGAAGTGCAGCATTTCAAGTACTTAATTAACAATCTTTCAACCTCTTGCGCTCATAATCCTCCAATTTCATTAACTATAACCTATAGTCGAATTGTTGTTGAAATAAGTAATTAAAATTAAAGAGTACATAAATAAAATATTTGAGACATAATATACCTCCTGTGGGGTTGATATTTGAGACAAGACTCGACCCGGTTTAAGGTATGGGATACAAACTAGCCATATCAGCAAACAAGTCGACAAGTAAGCTTGTATCCATTATAAATTTTTAATAAAACAATATTATTTTGAATTTTTTTCATCACCATGCTACGACGTGTAGATGTTTTCACCATCCATTTTATATATGGAAAGGTTACAGAGTCATGAGAAGATACAACTCGGTGAGTTTTATTGGAGTACCCAAACTTCACGTATTGCATTGCAATAGAAAAATAAAGAAATCTTACTTTTCCAAGTCCAGAGAAGCTATGCATTATACTATATGTGTAATATCTAAAAAACAAATATATAGAACCTAGATTAGTTAACAACCAATCTTACTGTATGGCTCTAACGACCCATGTTGTGAAAACGGTGACATTAAGAATTCAATATTATGGTGAACTATGCTCCTCATATCATAGGTCAAATTCATAAGTAATGATATGCAGCATGCTCCCCAAAAATTTCATTAATTATAACCTTTTCCAAGCTTTCATATTCAATCCATATTTTATTTATTTATTTATGATTCTATCTGTATTTTGAAAAATTAATCATGTATCTATCACATAATCTTAAAGCTTCTAGAAAACTTTTGGGAACTTTATAAATGAAACTTGGCAAAAAATGACTAACTAATAATGCACTTCATGTGAATTAATCATGCTAAATGAGAGATTAGTAAACCATCCAAACCATAGATCCTATAGAGGGTGTTCTTCTTCAACTAGGATCAAACTATGATTGATCTAGTGACTTGTAGCTTTTCCACTATCAATTCAAAATTGAGTGTAACATTGCAAACTTTAGCTAAGTTAGACAATGTTGTATTGGGACAAAATGTCGAGGGTTTCATGTGGCAAGTGAGATACAAACATTGAACAAGAGTGACATAACCTTGTATAAGAGAATATTTTTTTACGAATGCTTGAAAATGCCACATTCATTCACTTGAATGTAGCAACTCAATCAACCTTAATAGCCGAGGAAGATAATAGAATAAGGTCTGATAACATCTCATTCAACCTTTTCATTAAAATGAATAACATATCTTCTACTTAAACCCTAAGAATTAGGGTTTTCAAATTGGGATTTTGATAAAATTCAATTTGGTCCATGTTGTTGGTTCAATTTAAGATTAAATGTCTTTAATTGAGACAAAACTAGCTAATTTCATGCAATTAGGCCCTTGACAAAATTCAGTTGAGATCTCTCAAGTCGATGTCTTTTACAAAGCAACCCTTATTTTTCAATTTCTTCAATTATTTCCAAATTAAGCTTTATGCTTAATTAGCTAATTTGGAAAGCTTTATGCCCTTGACAAATTAATCTCTTAAGATTAAATGTCTTTAATTGAGACAAAACTAGCTAATTTCATGCAATTAGGCCCTTGACAAAATTCAGTTGAGATCTCTCAAGTCGATGTCTTTTACAAAGCAACCCTTATTTTTCAATTTCTTCAATTATTTCCAAATTAAGCTTTATGCTTTGATTTTCTTCAATCTAGTCCCTAAAAGAGTTTGACACAACCCCAATATGCCATGCTTTTTTGTAGAAAGATCCAATTTGAACCATTTATTAAACCAATTTAGTCTTTTAAAATTGTGTCCATAATCTTTTAATATCTTCCAATTTATTCGAGTTAGGACTGTAACTTGATTTTTTTTAATGAAGTTCTTAATTCAATACATAAAATTTGTTAGAAGTTCAATTAAATTCTTAAGAATGTGAAAAACTAGAAGATAATCTTATAAATAAAAGAGGATGGTTGGCATGGAATTATGTATCCCATTTGACCACTTCCAAATATATTTTGCATTATCTATACTTTATTTATTATCTAACTTGAAAAAGTTTTAAGTATTCATATCAAACTCTAAGAGCATATCCAATGGCAATAATTATTTAGAAGAGTATAAATATGACTGTTTTTCTTATGTATATTCCAATGGAAAAAAAGTCATTTTAACTACCTATTTATATTTTAATATTAATACTTCTGATTTTTTTTATAAAAATTAAAAAAAATGTTGAATTGAATTCATGAAAGAATGAATTTTTAAGTAATTTATTTTAATTTTTTAATAGATAGGAGGAATGACTTTTCTTTACCAGAAGAGATATTTTAGGCATAAATTAAATACACACATATATAGGCTTACAAAATCACTACCAATACTATATAATAAAGATTTTTCAACCTTAACTATCTAGTAGATAATCTAGTGGTAAGAGTTTGAAATTAAATGGTTTGCTCCTCCTCTGGTCTCAGGTACGAGTTTTGTGGTACTAATATGATAGTCACTGGAGATTTTTATGATCATTAATTTCAGGGCTCGTGGGATTAGTCAACATGCGCGCAAACTGACCTGCACACCCATGTTAATATAAAAAAAAAATCTTTCAACCTGTTGCGCTCATACTCCTCCAATTTCTTCCCTAGGAGTCGAATTGTTGTAGAAATAAGTAATTAAAATTAAAGAGTACATAAATAAAATATTTGAGACATAATATACCTACTGTGGGGTTAATATTTGAGACAAGACCCGACCCGGTTTAAGGTATGGGATACAAACTAGGCATATCAACATACAAGTCGGCAAGTCAGCTTGTATCCATTATAATTTTTTAATAAAACAATATTATTTTGAATTTTTTTCATCACCATGGTAGGGCGTGTAGATGTTTTCACCATCCATTTTATATATGGAAAGGTTACAGAGTCATGAGAAGATACAACTCGGTGAGTTTTATTGGAGTCCCCAAATTTCACGTATTGACAAATCCATCCATGGATTAGAAACACAGCGTCTGCCTGGGTTTATAGAAATATATATAACAAGACATGACATATTTAATCGCAAGGGTTAGCTTAGTGAGGAAGGTTGAATTTCATAGGCTATAATTTCTTGAGGTCATCCTTTTTTCTTGCAAAACTAATGACTTATCATGCTCTGCTCTTTTGGGGCTAATTTCTTGTAAAACAAAGGTTGAACTTTTTTTTAATAAAAATGCAGCAATTATTCCATGCGTTGACCTACAGTTATTGAGGTCCCAATATTTTATTTGATTTTGAGCACAAATTTGACTATTTCATCCATTTTATTTTTTTCAACACACGACATTTTATACAATTTTATTTATTTAACCGGATTGAGTCTATATATCAATCTAGTAACCCACAACTTGACTCAAGACCGGTCTCCAATTAAATCAAGTGAGAGTTGGTTTAATATTTATCTTGATCAAAACCTAATTTAATTTTTAACGATTTTTTTTTAAAACAACTTAATCTTTAATATTGTTTTTAATTGATTATAATTAGCTCAATTTAACTTATCAAACCTAGCTAAAGTTGAGCTTAATAGCTTTTATTTTATAACAAGTAGTATTATTAAATCTGACTCATTTGGTGGGTCGTTACATGTCAACTTAAGACTCAATTGAATTCTAGAGTAAATTATATAAGAGTTGACATAGTCAAACATGATCGACCTAACATATTAATCATGTAGGAAATGTAGTTTAAGATAGATTTTGTAGTGAAGTAAAATAAAAGAAAGAAGTAACGTTTAGATGTATCCATGGAAGGGTTATTTATACTTTGATGGTTTGGATAAGTTTTATTCGAAGAGATTTTCTATGTGAAGAGCAAAGCTGTGAAATTCATAAGGATTAGTTTCTCCATTTAAGCTACAGAGATTGTGGGGACACTAGCTTAAACGGGTAGTGAGTAGAGTTATTGAACCTATTCAGGTTTAAGGTTTGGGATGCAGGTTCAACCGAGTTAATTGAAATCAATACACAACATCATTTTAAAAATTCAAACTAAATTTTAATCGGATAAACTTAGTTGCGAGTTGACTTATCGAGTCATTTGAGTTTGACCGAGTCAATTCTTGATTGTTTTTTTTTTTAAACCTAGCTCGCTTGGGCTAAGTTTTGGAGTAATTGAGTCTTGATTTTACTTGCGGCACCCAATTTACTAACATTGGTATTTGAGAGGACTCGCTTTTATATGTGATTGAATGATTTTGCAATGAAGATGGAAACATTTATCAAGTTTTATGTTTTTGTCCTGCTTGTTAAAAAATAAAGTCATTTCCCGTATTGGCAAATAACCAACTTAACAAAAAAACCCGCAATATTCAATGTCTCTAGATGTTTAGAGCATCTACATATTAGATTTTCTTCTGTAAATGGTGGCAATCCTATGAAGTGAATACTGATATTGATAATGCAATAAACTTTTTCAATCCATATTAAATTTTTATGTATTTTTTTAATAAAGTCATTTCCCATATTGGCAAATAACCAACTTAACAAAAAAAAAAACACGCAATATTCAATGTCTTTAGGTGTTTATAGCATCTACATGTAGAATTCTGTTGTAAATGGTGGCAATCCTATGAAGTGAATATTGATATTGATAATGAAGTAAACCGTTTCGATCTATATTAAAAATTTTATTTATTTTGTTTCATTAATTTATGGTGGTTTGCACATCATGTTTTATATTTTTATATAGATAACATAATTCATATTATTTACATCCAAGTAGTATTATTAAATCTGACTTATTTTGGTGGGTCCATTCAGCGACCTGTCAATCTGAGAATCAATTTGAATTTTAAACTAAATTAGATAAGAGTTGATATAATCAAACCTGATTGACCTAACAGATCAATTCTCGATCCAATCAAAACTTGATTTGACTATAATAAGTCTTAAGCTAGTGGCTGCAAAATTAAGGATAACGAAAGCGTTAACACAAAGTTTTTTTAAGAAGTTGCAAATTATCATAAACTAATTTTGGTTCCCCAAAAGAATACCTTTTTTCTTTTGAAAATAATAAAAAAAAATATTGACAATTTGATAAGAGCAAATCAAGAAGAGTTTCAAATATATGGAGGAACTAAGCTAGAATTTTGGTCAAAATTAGGAGCTTGATTATACCCCCATTATATCCAAGATTAAAAAAACAATGCAGATTCAACATCAAATTAAATGATTATTGAATGCATCTGTATAAAAATTAAGTTCAAGGACTTAATTAGATTTTTAGTGGGCCAATTTTATTTAATTATGAGCCCAAATAAAAGTTTAATTATGTTTAAAAATTAATTTGGGTCAAATTAACAAATTTAATTAGGTGTGAGAACTTAATTATACTTTTAGTGGGTCAAATTAGTTTTATTAGGGACCTAGTTGATGAAAATATAAGTTTGAAAACGTTTTTGAGTTTATTTGAAAAGATAGGAATTTTAGAGGGACTAAGTTTAATATTTACAAGTCAAAATGGCGCAATGATCTTTTAGGATGGAATCAATGACAAAATTGCAAGAAAATCAAAGTTATGTCTGCAAAAATAGCCTTGCTCTTCCATTTACCAATTGCAGTGAAGTACAAGACTTTGTTCATACCACACAAACCTTGTTCCAACTTATATACCTAGATGTTTATACTTCACTCTAGGACAAAATCCTACTCTAATAGCACCCAAAACACTTGCAAATTGTCTCTTAAGAACACTACTCAACATTGTTCTGCCTGCAAAAACAGTTTCGGCCCTCCCATTGTCAGTTGTGGATAAACTTTTGTTCTAAGCTCTATTGAATGACCAAGCTTCATTCACCGTCATTAATGGTAGAGATCCCATTAATTCATAAGCCCCAAAGCCTTCCCATTCCAGGATTTGGAACAGAAAAGAAGAAGAAAAAGCCAAAGGGAAATAGTTCATCTACACAAACACTCTGACATCCTCTCTATCAACACCATCGTGTTTTTTATGCGAGAAAATTATATTAGAAAGTGTATTTCGTGGTTCAAGCGAGTGAAATCTTGATTATCCTAAGTTGTTACAAGATACACGTACTGATTTGAACTTGACGAAACTTTATGTGCAAATCATCAATCCTTTGCCACCATGTCCTTGAACAACACCATCGTGTTCCTTCCATCTTCCATCACATAGCTCACACTCGTCAGCTTTGTAACAATTAGCTTTTCTTCTTCTCCAAAGTCAGCTCCAACATTCGTCCTCAATAGTGCATCTATGAGCCTTTAAGTACACTTCAAGAGGTGACATATCATAAAATCATATGCATTAGCGCGTTTGTAGCATCTTCCTCTCAATAATGTAAGCAGTAACAGCTTCGTTAGCTTAAGCTCATCTCTTCTACTCCACAGCATCCATAATCACCCTAAAAAGCTACAATCTTGAGTAAAGCATCCATAATCACCATAAACACCTCTCGACTAGGTAACAATGACCACCTCAAGATGGGTTTGATTTTGTAGTTAAAGTTATTTTTTCGTTTATAAATATATTAAAATAATATATTTTTTTAAGAAAAAAAAAATCATTTTCCTTAAAAATGCTTTTAAATTGGTTTCCAAACCCCTTGGAGGGGAGACTGAAACCGGAGATAATCGGAGTGAAGAAGAGACCCAAAACAAAATGGCTGCTTCTGCTTCACTAACCTCGTCGGCGACAGAAGAAGAGTTAACGCTGACTGTTAAATGGAGCGGAAAGGAGTACGCTGTCCGAGTCTGTGGCGACGACTCAGTAGCCGGGTTGAAGCGCCGTATCTGCGAACTCACCAACGTTTTGCCCAAGAGACAAAAGCTTCTTTACCCCAAAATTAGTAACAAACTCGCTGATGACTCCGCTTTTCTCTCTCAATTACCCCTCAAATCCTCTCTCAAGATGACCATGATCGGGTAACAAACTCTCCCTCTCTCTTTGCATACCAAAGACTAAGCAAAAATTGGTTTCTTTAGTGATCTATGTTCTTGTTTCTTGATGGGTTTTTGTTGATGATGATCTTGTGTTGATTTATGGGGTTTTTATTTTTGTAAAATGGAGTGGTTTCTGTGAGTTTTCAGAATTTCCTGTGGAAAAGACAGCTTTTTTGTGTCTGCATTTGTTTGTCTAGTTAGAAAGAATGAAGAGAAAGTGGTTTAGCTACTGTCTTGGCGAGGCTTATGTTTCTTAGCTCAAGAACCAATTATGAAGTTGGTCCCTTACGTGTAAAAAGTTGATCTTAATTTTGCAATGGTGAAAGCTCTTTCTACGAAGAGCTTTTTCTGGATTCCCCTGAAGACCAGGGCTGAATCTTGCTAGAAAACTAGTAAAGTACTTCTGAGGAAGAGCTGAGTAGAGATAAGAATTGGTGAGGAAGTAGATGGATGGGGCTTTTTGATTGAAGAGAATTTGACAGGTTCCTAGGAAGTACTCGGGAGGATTTTAAAATAGTTGCAAGGTAAATTGTAGTACTTGCTTGAATCCTTGTGCACTGCATTAATAGAAGTTGCTGTATGGTACTGTGTCATGAACAAAGCAGTGGAGGATGACAAGTTCTTTCGCAAAATGAAGCACCGGATTCTTATTTATTAGTTTTGAAAATGGTTTGATTCTCACAATATAGATGTTCGAAATCCAAGTCAAGAAATCAGTAATAGCATTAATTTAATTTAATTAATTCCACCCCTTATTGCATGCTTTACTGTTTCTGAACATGATTTCTTTGAGAGTCTAGTCCTGCTGGAGGTTGGAGTTGAACATGTAAAGCCTTTTTATCCTCCTTTTGCCCTTTTCTTCTAGGATACTTGCTCGGTAGTCAAGACTTCTTCGTTTTAAGGTCTTCCTCACTTAATTAGTATCGCTTTGGAAATATGTAATGGTATTGTAGGATACCTTTTTTTTCTTCCTGCATAGCACATAGCAGTCATTTGGACCGAAAATTAAACTATTGAGAAAGGCAGTGATGTTATAAGGGTGCCTATCCTCTGTGATACAGAATATGCAGAATGTAACTATGATAACTGCTATAAATTTCAGCAAATAGATTATTCATTCTACTGTGATTCTGTACATTTTCATAGCTTCAGCATTTTATTCCTAGCAACTTGTTTTAAAAAAATGATGGAAGCAGAATGCATGATACAAGCTGTACATTACTACATTGGAATGAATTTTAATTCTTCCTAGTGTGCTATAGTTTGAATTTGTCTAATATAAGAATTTGCTGTTGCGAAAAAAAGAGTCACATCACATTTGTTTAAGTTTGTAATGACAAGGAGCCAGTTTGATGCGTCAATGACATCTTCAAGTTATTATATTGTGATGTCAATCATAAGAGATTATTAACCCTTTAATTTTAATTCCATTTGAAATGGATACTAAATACCACTACAGAACTGCTGAAGATGATATAATAGTGAATCAAATGGACTCTCCAGAGATTGTTGATGATTTTGAACTTGGGCAAGATGAAGCGGTTAACATTGAAGATGTTGAAGTCAATAAGCAGAAACTGAGGAGGCGTATTGATCAATATGAGGTCAGCTTTAAAAAACTCTTGGTTAATTAATTAAGTGAATTGTACCTTGGGAGTTCTACGGGAATATAATATCTGCTTGGATTTATCTTTTGATTTTGGATGCGTAACACTCAGGTGCATGTATGCTTTATAAGAGTTCTAAACCATCCTATGCTATTTGTCCATGAAACATGGTGTCAAATTATCACTGCATTTATCATTCACCTTATCCTATAGCTTGATGAATCTCATTTTACCTTTTCATTTAATGATTTGTTTGTTGCTCACTTTCTCCTAAAACACACCTATCATCCTCTTGTTGCTCACTTTCTCCTAAAACACACCTATCATCCTCTTGTTGCTCACTTTCTCCTAAAGCATGCCTATCATCCTCAAGCTAAACCCGTCTATAGATTGGCAGTAATGATGTCACTCAACCTTTTTCAAACTAGTAGGACACCAAAGTATTTAGTTTTAGTGACATGAGATGCTGAATGCATGGCTAATATTACTATTCCTTATGAAGCATCTCTAGTGTGATAGATATTATTTTTCTTAACCTTGTTATGCAGTTAAGCTGCAGGGTCTCACAGTGGAGCTTCTCTACTGGATGATTAACACAACCGGAATTTTGTATTAACCTTTTTTCTTGTCAAGGGTGGTGGTTATCCTCCTATCCTTTTATCACTATGACTTTTTTTTTAATGAAAATTATCTGTTTTTTTTGTTAAAGACAAGGGAGATAAAGCTTTGCATGAACTCCAAATTTGTGATTCTATTCTCCAGATGAAATAAATGGTAAAAACACAGGACTGCATATGGAATCGATATATGGAGTTTCTATAGCTTTTCAATGTGCCCTACAATACCACTGCTAAATAGCCAATTCAGCTTTGTTACTAATATTAGAACTGTACTTCCTGTCTTTCTGCTGCCAGATTTTTTACAGAATTGAAAAATCTCTTGGTTTCATATGTTGAAGCTTTCCTTTTTGTCATGATTAATCTGGTCATCTTATATATCTGAAAATCATATATATATATATATATATATATATATATATATATATATATATATATATATATAAATGCTTGCAGTCAAAATAATATGTTGTTGGTTTTTAAGTAATAAAAGTTGATGTCAAGCTCTCTTTAAAATGATGATTTTATCTACTAAGTATGGAATGGCACTTCTAAACTGACATTAATTTGAATGCATGATTTGATACATCTTTTTTCTGCACAAAGCTTGTGAGTAATGTCCATTTCTGTTGTGTTCTGATCTGTAGATTGAACTTAAAAACCCATGTCGTCCAGGGAAGAAACTGCTTGTTCTGGATATTGACTATACGCTGTTTGATCACCGATCCACAGCAGAGACTCCACTTGAACTCATGCGCCCATGTAAGTGTCTAGGTTAAAGGAATTTTTTGTAACTGTTAATTTCTAATCTTGTCATCTGGTGCAGATCTTCATGAGTTTCTCACTGCTGTTTATGCAGAATATGACATAATGATATGGTCTGCAACCAGGTCAGATCCTCAATTTACTTTGATTTTTTCTCTTTCTTTGCCCTGGCTTTCAGCTTATTATCCTCCACTTCCCAGGCCCAAGAAATGAAGTGATGTAGAGACAGTTGTGAACACATGAACAAAACATTCAAGAGAACCAATTCTGTGAAAAACTCAATTTATTTGATTAATGAATGTTCACAGCACAACTAGCATATTTATTGGCACCAAACAAATAGAAATGGGAAAAGTAGATCCTAGTAGCACTAGAAATTAAAACATAAAAATTGGAAAACACACTAAATAAGAACTCAACATTCATACTTTCTTACTAAATTGTAAATATTAATATTCCCAAATAATACTAAAAACTAAAATGACTAACACAATATAAAATTCCAAAAGAGTCAAATACTAACTGTACCTCTTTTCTACAGCATGAAGAGGGTTGAACTGAAGATGGGACAGTTGGGTGTCCTCGACAATCCTAACTACAAAATCACAGCACTTTTAGACCACTCGGCAATGATTACAGTTCAGTCAGACTCTTGTGGAATCTTTGAATGCAAGCCGCTTGGATTGATTTGGGCTAAATTCCCAGAGGTGCAATTTTAAGACACGTGTGTGTATTATATGTGTTACCCAGATAACAGTGACATACTGAATTGCATCATGTTTTAATATTTTTCATATACCGGGGAGAAAATGGAACCATTTTGTTTCTTGCATGAAGTTTAATTGTCAAGCACCACAATTTGATGTACGTGTGTTTTTTTTTGTTGGTTCAGTTTTACAGTTCAAAAAACACCATCATGTTTGATGATCTGCGAAGAAATTTCATGATGAATCTCCAAAATGGTTTGGTAATCAGGCCATTCCGTAAGGCCCATGCAAACCGAGATAATGATCTGGAGCTAGTGAAGCTCACACATTACTTGCTCGCCATTGCAGATCTTGAGGACTTAAGTGTCCTGGATCATAAAAACTGGGAATTCTTTGCTGAGGAACTGAGTGACCTGAGTGACGTTATTGAATTTTGAAACCTTAATGCTTGCTGCTTATATCTTCTTTTTGAGGTAGGTTGTTTATGTTCTTTTGTTTTTAGTTGCATGCCTCACTTGTTATTGCTGCTGAGAGGGGGGGAATGTGTGGTTATATTGAACCTTGGTAAAAATGTAGGTATACTATTGCTTTTTATCTCATTAGGGTGATTCCAAAATAAGATGGAAAATTTATGGCTAACTATTAGTGATATACATACATAAATTGTTACCTAAGTTTCTCATTGCAGATCTATGGAAATCATATGAAAGAGATCGAGTTTTTAAAATTGATTAGTGCTATATATGATTTAATTATTATAGCAATGGTGTTAAGAAATTGTGTTGTCGTCATGATGGAGCATGTTGAGATTATTATTACACTAATAAAGGAAACAATGATAGTGGATTGTGTTATGCAAACATTGATGAGGTGAATGCCATCCAACCATGGGATGGACAATGTTAAGTGTCGCATTTTGCATGATTTGTTGTTTTCAGAGACCAAAGTAGAGAGGGGGGAATGATGAAGGAACAGGTATATGGATCCTTCATGGGGTGTAGCTCACATGGAAGTGGTAGTTCGAGATGTCTGATGTTACGTTCAGCTTGAAGTCACTGGTCCCTTTAGAACCTTACCAAGGGATTGTTATTGGGTCATCTGGCAACATTATAAAAAATATTGTGCATAAAAAACTGAAAAGGCTCCAACTGGAATTTGAAATTATAAACTACTCAATTGCACATCTTTGTTCTGTTTTACCCTTGTAATCTCTAATGAGATCTTCCATTTCAGGGATGCCAAGGTTGGATTTGGATTTAGAGCAAAAAGATCCTTTATGTTCTTAAATCACAAGAATTGATCAGTCTCGGAGGATGCTGGAGAATGGCTTCAGAATGAAATTTTAGAATTCCATGCCTTGCTCTATCCCAACTCTCAAGGTAGCCCCAGAACTTCCTTTCTATTAGACTTGTACATCAGTCAAGTGTAAGTACTGAAAAACATATAAACTATAATTTGATGTAAGCTCTCAACTTGTATGCAATGGCCTGGGATAGATCATGTATTTCTTTTTTTCTCCTTTTCCTTGATAGATTTTTTCCTTTCATTTAAAAAACAAAAATAAGAGGAAAAAAAACCAGCTGAGATACATCAGAGTTTGCAATGGCCAAAACAATCACCAGGATCTTCCCCTGTGTAATACAGTACAGTTATCAACCTTAAACCTAGCCTAGAAGGCTAGGCTATTGTTAGCCCGATGAACATGATTCAGTAGACTTGGGATCTCTGCCGACTATTTTCGTTTTAACTTTTAAATGTTTTTTTTTGGAAACGATATAGTTGACTCAAGCTTAACTTATGATTTAAATTTTGGATTTCTGTGAAATAATTGATATCTCTTTATGAATTGAATTTTAAGTGAAATCTTTCTTTAAAAGTAATTATATAGAGAAAGGAAAAAAATATTTAGTAATTTATAATTCATTAATTTAACGTGCAATCATTTACTTAGATCATAGAACTATTTTTTTTTTTTTTATTTCAAATGCAATTACACACACGCGCTGCTGCCATTACCACCAGTTTTCAACAAGCTCAATGTATGAGTTGACCCATAAATTAAGATATGGGGTAATTTTGAATTATCAGTAAAGCAATATTGCTTTAGTTTCTTAAGAAGAATTTTCTTTGGTGAGATTGATCGAGTTGGACCAATTACTAAAAATGTAACTTAATAACTAAATTTAACCACTTCAATATTTATTCCGATTCAATCCACATCCTCCATATCCATAAACAGACAGAGCTTTACCCAAATTTGACCTTAAATTCAAATAGATTCTTACAATAACATTTTCATGGTATTGCCAAATATGAGACTAGTCAAGTGAGGCAGAGCCAGTAACACTTGATGTCTCCAACGGGAACAGCCTCCTGTCAATAATTCGGTAGAACGAAGTTGTCTGATACCATCTCGAGTTATTTTTATTACCTTTCATCGTACCCTTTCTCTTCGAAGCTCGTAGGGCACCGATGGGCATGCAAACAGTAAGAAGAAGAGGGGGGAAACTTGGAAGCCAAGCAAGATATTAATTACACAGCTATTGTAGCCCAAAAGGAAAACATATATATACAACAGTTTGCATCGATTACTGCTAAGCAAACTAATAAACATAAGCAAATAGATGACTGCTATAAATTTCAGCAAATAGATGACTACTAGCTAGGGCTGTATAGATTTGCGGTAACACTAACTATATTTTTAATGTCTATATTAAGAAACTGCTAGTTCAGTGGAAAGAACTGTATATTTTCCTATCAAAGACCGTACACAGGAAGATCCTCGACATCAACCCAAACATCTTGCCCCATCAAGATCATCACCTTTCGCTGAGCTCTCACCGTGTACCTCCTGATCATGCCATCAGCTTCACCTGATCTCTCCATGAAGAAAACAACCCTGTCTTCGGGAACAAGGCCTTTCTGCTCTACAAAACGACGCCAAGAAGAGCGTAGAAGAACGGGTTTTGGGTGTGCTCCAGTCAGACGGGTTGATAAACAAAACCCCCATACATTATCAGTAGCATCGACTGCTTCAAATCTCGTCGTATGGGCTCCTTCAGGAAATGAAAAGGCGTCGAGGGCATGGGTCGGAAATGAAAGAGAATGGCTGATATGGGTTGGTTTTAGTTTCTTCGTGAAGAGATGTACTTGTTCCATTCCTTTTCAAGAAACAAACTCAGGGAATGAGAGAAGAGAGAGATGCTTCATGCTACATATATATATATATATATATACACACACGCGCCCACACATCTTGATGTGTGTGTAGCATGAATCTTTATATATATATATAAAGATTGAAATTCTTCCCATTTGCCTACACAACCTTAGTCCTCCCTGATTGTACTCTCACTCCACCATTCCATCAGCTGTTTCGTCATCATCACGTTCAAGTGTCCCTGATTTTTTTGTATTTTCTTACACTATTTGGTAATCAATAGGTAATATTTCTTAAATTATATTTAACCATGTGACAAAGACTTTATCTTACAGGTCTAATTTGAGTTGGAATTTGTTTATTTTATAAAAATTTAGAACAATAAGGATTTTACTTGTTTAACCCGACCTATAAAAAATATCTAAAAGAAGATAAGATTTTCTCGAATCTATTTTTTTTTTGTATTAGTGTAACTATTCCTGAAAACTTTATGAATTAAATCAAGTTTTAATCGAGTTGTTGGCACACATATCACAATTAAAAAAAATGAAAATTTATAAATATGATAGAAAAATAGAAGTTTGAATTCAAAGTTCAAACAAGTCTTTTGAAGATCAATTTTGTCATCATCGAATACATTCATTGGATATTTAGAAAAAGTTTGCCATGATTTTAATGGCCGGTAAATTCAATGTACAATTTTTCAGCAGCCCACAAAACATCACCTCGCAATCAATTCCTGGGTGAGCTGTATCAGAGTGTCTACTTGGATAGATAAATTTTGAGTGCCAGCAGTCTACCATATAAGTTCAAAATAGACTACTTTTCAAGTCATTGACTTAATTGGAAAGTCAAAAAGTCAAAAGGGGAACTATACGTAGGGATTTATAGAGATAATGAGGTTGGGATTCGACTATTTTCTAAAATAAGTATTTATAATTGTGAGAAATTAATCCAAAAACAAGGTTTAGTTGTTGAGTTACAAGTAAATTTATGGGTTATTAAATTAATTTAAATCAATATTTTTAGTAAGATGGATTTTATTTTTAATCATTTATTAGCATGGTAAGATATGGATTTGGTTTAGCCAAATCAATCAAAAATCAAACAAGTTTTCACCATAGTAAGATGGAACTTTCTTTTATCCTCTATTATGAAAACTATGATAGAATTCGAGCATGACTTGGTGAGTTATTATTAATTATTAGAAGCTTGGTTGGACCCTCTAGGATGTACAACATAACAGGCAGAAAAAACATGTCCTCGGTGAATCAAGACTTTATTTCATTGCCTTCAGTAATCGAAACAAGAATTTCAACGTGATTTCTGGGTTATCTACTTGTAAATGAATATATATAATAATGTTAAAGACATTAAATTACAGAAAGGCATTATTAAGAAAAAAAACTTTAAAATATGTTGGGAAAATATAATGTTCATCACGTCACTGGTCATTGTTTACTAAAGAATTAATATAGTAATGTGAATTGCTATAGTGTTATTCTTTTTTTGTCCAATATTTTTCTATCACCCCTTTATAGAGTCAAATTAATGGTCAATTAAAATATATTTATTTAAGAAGGGCAAGATTCAAAGACAAAGGAATATGAAAAACAACATCAATTTTTTTTTTGTTTTTTTCTAAACTCAAGGCTAAACTTGTACTGTGGTCATAGATCCCAATAAGTTGAATAAGCTGAGTCTATTTCAATTTGAAGAAGTCAAATCAAAAAGCAAAAGTGATTAGGAAAGATTGAAAAATAAAAATAAAGAGGAGAAATAATGTTTCTCAATTCAAAACCTTATTAAATATGAAAGAACAAAATAGATAAAAAAAAACACAAAAAAAACTGATCATGATCAACTTGAGTGAACATTATAAACTTGTAATTTTAGTAATCAAGGTCGAGTCAACAAGGAATATCTTATCAAACCCGTATTCCATATCATGTAATTGGAATAAGCCAGAAAAAATTTATAATAATAATTATAATTATAAACCTTTTTTTTACAAAAAAACAATGTTAACTTTTAGAAAAACAACTATATATATACACACAGGATAGTTTGGTTGAGTAGCTCACTAATTACCTTCTTTAAAAGCTTGGATAGTTTTGTGGAGCACCAAGGAGATTTCCAGGAACCTTCCCTCGATCCTTTCCTTTATTCATTCGATGGCTAGTGGAACCCATAGAAGAAAGTTGTGGCTATAAGATTTAAGTATAAACATGGACCCAATAAAAGTAGAAAACACTTGATTACTCCTTCAATGAATTAAATAGTTCCCTTTTTCAGAGTCTTATACACCGACCAAAATCTAGCATAATAGTGACAGAATAATATATCAGTATTTAAATATTGATAAGAACACATTTAATAACATAATTATGTACGGTAGAAATGCACTAAGCAAAAAATAATAATTATAGCATATCATCGATGGAAAAGATTATTTGTAATTCTATCAATGATTAAATTCATATTACTGATGGAATTAACTCGAGTAATTTACATATTGTCAGTGGGTTATTCTTCAAATTCACCAAAAATAAAAATAAAAACTACATAAATAAATAATAAAAGGGACTTTCATGGTAAAACAGGAAAAAAATGAAGTCGAAGATTTTAGGCAAAGTTGAGAGTCCGATCATGCCTCATTGTGTCCAAGACTGAAGAAACAAAGCAAATTCAAAGCTAAAATAAATGATTATTGGACAAATCCACGTAAATACTAAATCCATTGGCATAATTGGATTTTTAATAGACCAATTTGATTTAATTAATGGACAAATTAAGAGTTTATTTATGTTTAAGAATTAATTTGAGTCCAATTAAAATATTTAATTAGGGGCAAGGACTTAATTATACTTTAAATTGTTCATTTTTTTTTATTGTGACGTAATTGGTGAAAACTTAAGTTTGGGACCTAATTTGGGTTTGATTGAGAATATTGAAATTTTAGAAGACTAAATTTAATTTTTACCAAGTCAATTGATTGAATCAGGGGCAAAATTTGAAGAAAATAAAAAGTTTATGGTCAATTAGGGGTCAAATTGAAGAAATTCACCAGGGGAAAAAAAACAGTTTATAATTTTCTTGTATATTTTCCAAATAATTTTTATAATATCGGGTTGTAAACTTCATTATGAGATACAGACCTGATATTAAAAATACAAGGTTTTCTCTAAAACCATCAAGATTTAAAACATCAAATAGATTCCAAGGGTTATTCCAAAATATTTTTTATTTCATCACATGTTTTTTTGCAAATGTTTTTCAATTCCAGGTTGTAGACTTACACAATAAAATACAAACCCTGCACAAAATATTTAATTTTCTCTGAAATTTCCAAAAACAAACAGAACAAATCTAAAAATACCCTGATTTAAGAAAATAAAACAAATGTTTTTTGTCGTGCATACAGTCAAATCCTAAAAAACTTCTGAGCATATTACGTCTTTCTCATGTTTTAAAGTTGCTAAAATAGATATAGTAATCAAATTATGACTATGCATTAGTGTTTGGCTAAAACATCAAAAATCTTTCATCATGTCTAATTAATATTCAAAATATTAGGAATTAGTTGTAGACTTTAAAAATTTAGGTGTAAAACTACATTGTAAAGTATGACTTTTGGTATTAAAAATATAAAAAATAAACGCAATGCTAAAATTTGGGTGTTATAATAGTTAGGTTTTAACGCAATAAGGTAGAGACTCTCTCACAAAGAGATATTTATCTTGAACTTAAAAACAGGCCAACGGATAAAAATTTGATCTAGAAAAATAATCAAACAACACTGCAGCTTGCCTTAGATAATGTTCTGAGGGTGATGCGTCTTCTTCTCACACAACAAGTTCTCTTACCTAGACTCTTACATACCTTTAAATTTTCTAGTGACCTTAATATTAAACAGTGACTTTTGACTTATATAAACATAATTTTATTAGGGGAGACGAATTATATATTACCATTTATAAAAAAAAATTAAGTTTCCTTCTAAATAAAACATTATGTCTCTTATTTCTTGTGAGAGATGTGAAAAAAATATAAGTATAGTAAAGTACATAAACACCTAAAATACAAAGAGAAAAGATCTAACATTCATTCTAAGGTATATCAATCTTTCTCCTAAAAAAGTTTAAGAGATTTATTACTAGTGGTTCGCGTGGATCCCCGTTAGAGATCGAAAACTTAGATGACATGGGGTTTGTGACTATTAGAGAATAATATAAATCATATTCTAGGGCATCACCTAACAGCTTGATCTTTTAGATGAGATGGTTCCTTAACATGGTATCAGAACCTTGTTGACCCAGCGGTCACGAGTTTGAATCTCACCACCCCCATTCTATTTGATAAAAAAAAAATCAAGCACAAGATAGTGTAGGTCTATGTAAGTTTCAAGTCCAAAGGGTTTTCACTTGAGGAGGTGCATTACATAATTATATAAATCATATTTTAGGGTCTCGCCTAACAACTTGAGCTTTTAGGTGAGATGATTCTTTAACAACGACGACACAACATTGAAATGAATTCAAAGCTGATTTTTTTTATTTATTTTCAAGTAATTTTTATATAAACTGTACATTCGAGATACTTAGGACTCCCAAAACGTTTTTAAAAAATACAATTTCCGCCGTATGTGTATGTTTCAGGAACCAATTAACATGTCATTTTTAATGCATTTTCTCTTGCATGCATGAGGGCATGGAATCAAATTAGACTGGAATTTTCCCCATAAGAAAGCATTAGAGATTAATGCTCCCTCATCATTGGCAAGTCAGCTTAAGTGGGTTGTGGAATCAGATTCGGTTATCAACAATGCCATGGAGGATACTGATGCGTCTCTTTAATTCTATTTTCATTAATGGAAACACCAAGAAAACTGGCCTTTCTTCACGTATACTTGCATGGCTTGTTGGAAAAACTTTTACTATTTATTATTAGCTTCATTGTATTCTACTTTTCCAAAAGTATACGATGCCTTTGAATGTGTTGGTACAATATTTCAATGGCCCATGACAAATCACCATCTTCCGATCGAGCTGGCTGTACTAGAGGGTGTTCTTCAATAGATCAATTTTATGCTTCCCTGTGAACTTGATGATAAACCATCTTATAGGAATGACAAAAATAGTAGTATCATTGGTCCTGTAGTACTCAATTGCACGAAACAAATCTACAAGCAATCACTTTTCAGTATTTAAAGACTCTTTAACACTTTTCTTTTTTATTAACGGTCGATATCTGGACTAGTTTGCGTGTACATCAACTAATCCCATAGGTTTTGGATTTTGTCCAAAACGGTGTGCTTTCAAGAAGCAGCAAACCATGCTTCTGGCATCATGCTCTCCTCCACCCCCATGGTCTCAAACCCCTCCCTCAAGTAGCAAAAAACTCTTGCCACAATCATAAGAAAACTTTTTAGTTTCACACAACAATATCTTTTGTCACTAAACCCCTTGCCAAGAGGAAACATTTCAGTGACATGTTCTTATGCCACATTCGGCAACCAAATGTCCATGGCATAGCTAAAATATCCTGTTGGCTTTGGTAGATAGGAACAGTTGATATTGTACTCTATTTTCTACCACTAACTAATATTTTAGCTTAGACTCCAAATAAGACCGCCTCCACTAAATTTTTACCCAACATAAGGCCAATTCATGTGAAACAAAAGATGCTAATCATGAGCAGTCCACCCCATCTTCCTGCTCGTTCTCACTAATCTTCTGAAAGGGTGCACAACATTTTATTTTTTTTGGATCAGAGGAAACTCTATTTTTAGGAAAGCGTACTTTGTGAGCCCAGGTGAGCGAGTAAAACCCCGACTGTTCCAGATTCTTACAAGAGATGACTCGAATTCAAGAACTACTGTGCAGATCTCAATCCCTTTGTCATCACGTCACGTCCCTTGGAGACGTGTGCACAACAAGATGGCAATATAAGGAATACATATAGATTACAAATACATTGCACACAAAAGAAGATATAAATATATACCTGTATAGTTGTTAAGATTGCAAAAGCTTCATGAAAAGTTGGAAGTGAGAAGAAAATTTCACGCTTTCAAGCTGAAGATAGGTGAGCATAGCTGCTAATCAGCCCAACAATGACTTAACGGAATAGGAGTTAAACTAAGGTTGTAACAGCCTTCTATTATACTTAATGAGCACGAGTGGACAAGGCCAGGGAGTGCCGAAGTGAAGCTGGATTTTTTTATATTTTTTAGGAAAGCTGGAGGATGTTATATGTCAAGGAACCATCTTATATAAAAGCTTAAGTTTATTAAGGAGAATTGCAGAGAATCTGCTCAAAACAACACACAAAAGGAATAACCGAAAATCATGGCCAATACACTGTCACCAACGGTCATATTTTGGAACTCAATTCAGCAGCTACTTATTGTAATAGCTTAATCTTAACATTACCATTTATATGTTTTTCCTAAACAGAGACCTACTCTGTTGTGTATATATACTGCACAGAACAATCAATAAAACACAATCAGAATTATTCATTATAATCTCTGTTGTGATCTTAATCTTCTATATGGTATCAGAGCAATCAAATTCCAACGAATCACCGATCCAAAACACCCCAATGTCTTCATCTCCCGTTCAAAACCCAAATTTTACTCTCAACACCCAAACTTCTTCTGCAGCAGAAAAATCACTCATTGCATTCAACATCACAGCACAAATCAATGAGAAATTAACCCCTTCCACCTTTCCTCAATGGCGTGCTCAATTCGAAGCACTTCTTATTGGTTATGATCTAATAGACTATGTCGAAGGCACACTTCAGTGTCCCTCCTCTGCTTCTGTCACCGATGAGCGTTATTGGATTCGGTAGGACAAACTTATTTTGAGTGCTATTTTAGCCTCCATATCACCATCAATCACACCACTCATTGCCACAGCAAAGACATCTCATGAAGCTTGGAAAAAGCTAAAAAACCTATATGCTAGCCGATCAAGAACTCGTGCTATGCAGTTAAAGGAGGAGCTCACCCTAATCCAACGTGGGCATCGGTCAATTGTAGAATACCTCCATGTTGTGAAAGCCTTGGCTGATGAAATAGCCATTATTGATCACTCAATTTCAGATGATGATCTAACCCTTTATGTACTGAATGGCCTTGGTTCAGAATTTTGAGAGATAGTAGCACCTATTCGAGCCAGGGAATCATCGTTGACATTTGAAGAACTACATGATCTACTGGTGGGACATGAGGCATATCTAAGACGCCTGGAAACAGCAACCCAACACCTGGTCGCCTCTACTAATTACACAAAGACAAAGCACCCTACTTACAAAGGAAATCAACAATGGTCTTTCAAAGCAAATGATAATTCCTGGGTATCCCATGGTTCCAACATAGGCAGAAACTACAGTAGCTCTCCACGTGATGGTCGTCGCTTTAACTCAAGCAGACCCAATAATTTCAATCGACGTTATCAACCTAAGTGCCAAATCTGTGACCAAATCGGTCATACTGCAAAGCATTGTCCTCAATTTCATCCACAGAATGCTTCCATCAATTGTGCCATGACCTCTATTGGAAAGAACAACACATGGCTACTTGACTCGGCTGCCTCACATAACATCATGGGTGATCTCTCCAATTTATCAATTCATTCTGAATATGATGGAATTGATGAAGTGATACTCGGTGATGGTTCAGGTTTGGCAGTCTCACACATTGGATCTTTGAATTTTAAAAAAATCTCCCCTCCGTGATTTTACACTCCATGAAACTCTCTATGTTCCAAATCTTCGCAAAAAATTAATTTTTGTTCATCACTTTACCAAACAAAATAATGTGTTTGTTGAACTTCACCCATTTCATTTTTTTGTGAAGGATAAGGACACGCGGGCGATATTACTAAAAGGAGCATGTAACGATGGCATCTACATTTTTCCAGATTCAATGGTGACGCCTCAAAAAGTCACTAACTTACATGAAAGGACTTCCATTGATGGATGGCACAAGCGTCTTGGACATCCTTCTTTTAAAATTGTTCATCATCTTATTAAGAATTTTTCTCTTCCCATTTCATCGCAAAAAGAATTTTCATCCTTATGTCATTCATGTTCTATTAACAAAGCACATCAACAACCCTTTCGTAGCACAAGTCTTAAAAGTCATGCACCCCTAGAATTAATTTACACGGATGTGTGGGGACCAGCTAGCTATACTGGAATAGATGGTTCACGATACTATCTTATTTTTGTGGACCACTATACAAAATACATGTGGTTTTACCCCATGGCAACCAAATCTAGTGTTTCTAATATTTTTCCACAGTTTAAAAAATTTGTTGAAACTCGTTTTCAAAAACCAATCAAAACACTTTACTCCTATAATGGAGGTGAGTTTATTGCCTTAAAATCATATTTTTCAAAACATGGCATAACCCATTACACCACTGCTTCATATACACCACAATAAAATGGCGTCTCCGAACGTCGTCACCGTCACATTGTGGAAACAGGTCTTACGCTACTCGAAGATGCAAATCTTGATTTCTCATACTGGCCCCATGCTTTTCAAACAACATCTTATCTCATAAATCGACAACCCACACCACTCCTCCACAACAAATCACCTTTTGAAGCTCTTTTTAACCAAACCCCAAGTTACTTAAAATTTAAGAAATTTGGTTGTATTTGCTATCCTCTCACAAGACCCTATAATTCAAATAAAATGCAACCAAAATCCACAGCATGCATATTTCTTGGATATTCCTCTACTCAAAATGCTTACAAATATTTTGATCCTCATTTACAAAAAAATTTCATTTCTCGTTATGTATTATTTGATGAAAAACAGAGTCATTGCACCTCCTCAAAAACACATATTCAATCTGTCATCCAAAACAGTCACCAAAACACCCCCCTTCATTTTGGTTTTCCACAGATTATTGTGCCACCACTAGTGATTTCCACATCATCAGCGTCACCACTGTCTCCGGAAGACTCTTCTTCCATTGCTGCATTCTCCCCAGGTAATATCAGCATCCCTGCACTCTCTTCCAATTCAGAACCCCAGCCTCTTATCAACCCCACAGATCTGCCCATTTGTCCAACTGTATCTTCCTCCTCTCCTCCTATTCCCAATCCTATTCCACCACCAACACTTCCCACTCGCACACACAACATGACAACACGCTCCATGAACCAAATTTTCAAACCAAAACAAATTCACACAGTAACCAAGCATCCTCTTCCCCAGATCATTGAACCAACTTGTGTAAGTCAAGCCATCTCCCATCCCCATTGGCGTGAGGCTATGTCAAAAGAACTTACTGCCCTCATGAAACATGGAACATGGGATCTAGTACCAACCTCCAAAGTGTGCACCCGTGGGTTGCAAGTGGGTTTTTCGAGTCAAAAGAAATGCAGATGGCTTTGTTGATAAATTCAAAGCACGCCTGGTTGCTAAAGTTTTCCATCAACAACCAGGAGTTGATTATAAGGAGACATTCAGCCCTGTTGTAAAACCATCTACTATACGAGTTGTGTTATCTGTTGCAGTCATGCGTGGCTGGGAATTACGTCAAATGGATGTAAACAATGTGTTCCTAAACGACGCTTTAACTGAATCTGTTTTTATGTCGCAGCCTCCAGGTTTTAAAGACTTGTCCAAACCTCACCATGTTTGCAGGTTGAATAAGGCCATCTATGGCCTCAAGCAAGCACCTAGAGCTTGGTATTTAGCTCTCAAAACAGCTATCCTTCAGCTGGGCTTCCACAATTCCAGGGCAGATTCTTCCTTATTTATTTACAGTAATAACTCTAATCTCTGCTACTTACTAGTTTATGTTGATGATCTTATCATAACAGGAAATAACTCCTCTATTGTTACCTCCTTCATTCAGCAGCTAGGAGACAAGTTTTCTCTTAAAGACATGGGCTCCCTTCATTTCTTTTCGGGTGTTGAAGTCATTCCCACAAGGCAGGCCTATTCCTCACTCAACATCAGTATATACGGGACCTTCTAGCAAACAGCAACATGAGTGGTGCCAAAGACATCTCTACGCCTCTGTCCCCATTCCAAACACTTCAACTAGTTGATGGATCTGCTACTGTCGACAGCACAATATTTCGTAAAATCATGGGCAGTCTTCAATACCTCTCTTTGATAAGGCCAGATATCTCCTTCGCGGTCAACAAACTCTCTCAATTCATGCACAGGCCTACTACGAATCATTGGACAGCAACCAAACGGCTCCTACGATACTTGAAACAAACCATTTTCTATGGTGTTCAAATTCACCGAGCTGGACCTTCAGTGCTCCAAACATACTCTGATGCTGATTGGGCTGGGAATGTGGATGATCGCACCTCAACCTCTGCTTACATCAATTTTTTGGGCCCCAATCCCATATCCTGGACATCCAAGAAACAACGAGCAGTTGCCCGTTCATCAACGGAGGCTGAATACCGAGCACTAGCAAATACGGCCTCTAAAACAATGTGGCTCTCTACTCTCTTCAAGGAACTTGCAGTCCCAATTAAAGACCCTCCCCTGCTGTTGTGTGACAATCTTGGCGCAATGCACCTAAGCTTCAATCCAGTGAATCACTCACGCATGAAACACATTCAAATTGATCTTCACTTTGTTCGCGATTTGGTACAACATGCTAGCCTCCGGGTCAGTCATGTCCACACACAGGACCAACTTGCTGATCTATTAACTAAACCTCTGTCCAAGCAACGAACAACTGTGTTACGTAACAAGATTGGTCTTGCTGATGGAAGCCCAATCTTGGGGGGCGTATTAAGGAGAATTGCTGAGAATCTGCTCAAAACAACACACACAAGGAATAACCGAAAATCATGGCCAATACATTGTCACCAACGGACACTGTCACCAACGGTCATATTTTGGAACTCAATTCAGGAGCTACTTATTCTAATAGCTTAATCTTAGCATTACCATTTATATGTTTTTCCTAAACAGAGACCTACTCTGTTGTGTATATATACTGCACAGAACAATCAATAAAACACAATCAGAATTATTCATTCTAATCTCTGTTGTGATCTTAATCTTCTATAAAGTTGTTAGATGAGACCCTATAATATGATTTATATTATTCTCTAACATCCTCCCTCAAGTGAAAACTCTTTGGGTTTGAAATCTGCACACAAGCCTACACCATCGCGTGCTTGATTTTTATCAAATAGAATGAGGGTGGTGAGATTCGAACTCATGACCGTTGGGTCAACAAGACTCTGATAACATGTCAAGGAATTATTTCACCTAAAAATTTAAGTTATTAGATAAGATTCCAGAATATAATTTATATTATTCTCTAACATTATAAGTATGTTTTTCTGTTGTTAGAAGGAGAAACTCAACCAAACCTCAATGACTCAATCTGAAACTAGTTGGAGTTGCATGGATTCACTTTCTCAATATTCTTTCTTCTTTTTTTTTTTTGGCAAGATATGAAAATTTAAACCTAAGGACCAGTAGAGTTATCATTGACTGGTAATAACAGCAAATATTGCTTCTAAGAGGCAAAGCACTTTCCAAGAGATCTAATTCTCTATAAGAACTTATACAAGACATACAAGAGAGAAGTATTCCCAAGTTTTTTTGTTCTATGGAAAAAACCTAAAGCCTAAAGCCCCGCCTTTAGCCCTTCCAGTTTTAAAGAACCACTCAACCTTCTAGAGAAAGGATATGTTTTATAATATTCATTAAAATATCTTCTAAAAAAAATGACCTTCAAACTTGCATGGATCCATCAAGAGCTGAAATTTAATTTCAATTAGAATAAAGATTATGGATGGTCAAATTCAAATATTCAATCAAGTCAATGAATTTCTGACATGTGGAATTACTCAAACTAAAAACTTAAGCGTAAGCTATCATATCCACTAATATCTTGAAACTTTAACTATGCGTAGATGCTTCCCATTTAGCAAAATGTTGATACTTCCCATCATTAAAGATTAATATTACACAAATTTGATGAGCCCTTTTCCAATCCAACCATCTGATTATTCCACACCAAATAAATCTATAAAACAAGTCCCCTACAAATTTTCTAACCGTTGCTTAAGAGCTTTATTCTTCATGCTTAAAATAAGAATTTTGTTGATTGAAAAATTCAAGCTCAGCTGAAACTTCGGATCCTTCTGCCTGTAAGGTACATTATGATATCAGAAAATCTTGCAATTCATTCAACACTCTTGCAAATGAATGGAAATTACACCTCACATCAGCTTCCGCAGAGAAAGAGATACTTGCCTGCAAATCTTATGCATTTCTTTCCAACTCAGCCATGTATTGAAGTTTACGGACCCTGGAGAGTTTTGCGAATTTCAAGTGCTATAGACAAAAGTATCACTTTTTGACTTCTAGCTTCTACAAACATGTCTCTAAAATTACTACTAAACAACAACATCTAACAGCCATAGACATCATACCAAATTTCAGATTGGTTATTAACAGATCAGAAATGTAGAAATAGCATAAGCCACTGCATATTCATAGATTCATTTCAGAGAAAGAAAGATATCTGTCACCCACAGATATGATTACCAAGGAAGTCAAGTAGAAAATGCAGAAGGAAGAAACACATCCTCCTTAGCAAGATGAAAACAAATGTTAAGGAGTTACATTTAGAAAATGCATATTCAGGTATTGAAGCTTGATTGAAACTGGTTACCAAGAACCAGTGGCCAACATGGTGTTATCTGAAGAACAACAAAAGCAATTAGAGGATTTGCAGATGAAGGATCTCAAGGTAAAGAATTATTTGTTCCAATCTATTGATAGGGCAATTCTTGAACAAATTCTGGAGAAAGGAACCTCAAAACAGATTTGGGATTCCATGAGAAAGAAGTTTGAAGGCAATGCAAGGGTCAAACGATCCACTCTTCAAGCAATAAGAAGAGATTTTGAGGTTTCAGAAATGAAGGTAAGTGAAATTATTACTGAATACTTTGCTCGTGTCATAAGTATAACAAATAAAATGAGGAGCAACGGAGAACAGATGAAGGACATCACTATAGTGGAAAAGGTTCTTTGAACTTTAATTGAGAAATTCAACTATGTAGTTGCTTTCAATTGAAGAATCTAAGGATATTGACACACTCACCATTGATGAACTATAAAATTCACTCATTGTGCATGAGCAAAAGTGTCACAGAAGCAATGGTGAGGAGCAAGCATTCAAAGTGATTGTGGGTGATAGATATGGAGGCAGAGGTCGAAGTAGAGGGAGAGGTCATCAAGCTTTGAGCGAAGCTACCATTGAATGCTACAAGTGCCATCAGCTTGGGCATTTTCAATATGAGTATCCATCTTGGGAGAAGGAAGTCAATTATGCTCAGTTAAATGAACACGAAAAGATGCTTTTGATGTCATTTGTTGAGATGAACTAAGTAGCACAAGAAGATCTTTGGTTTCTTGATTCAGGTTGGTCAAATCATATGAGTGGGAACAAGGTTGTATTTTATGAATTAAATGAGTCATTTTGGGAGATAAAAAACTGGGAAACAATACCAAGATGACTGTTCTTGGAAGAGGAAAGGTGAGACTACTTCTGAATGGCAGTAGCTTTGTCATCACTGAGGTATTCTATATTCTAAAGCTAAAAAACAACCTCCTAAGCATTGGGCAACTTCAAGAGAGAGGATTTGAGATTTTGTTCAATTCAGGAAAGTGTCATATATATCATCCACAGAAAGGCATTGTAATACAATCTGAGATGACAACTAATAGAATGTTCTTATTGCTGGTAAATACTCAGCACACGAAGGAGAAGATTACATGTTTTCACATAACAACTTTAGACTGGCTCATCTTTGGCACTGCAAGTATGGGCACTTAAGCCATAAAGGTTTAAAAACACTATAGTCAAAGAACATGATTCATGGTCTTCCATAATTACCTGCATCAATAGTGACATGTATTGCCTATATACTGAGGAAACAATATAGAAATTTAATATCAACAAAGAGCACATAGAGAGCCACACAACGGTTGCAACTAATATATATAGATATTTGTGGTCTAATTTCTCCAATATCTAACAACAAGAAAAGGTACTCATTATGTTTCATAGATGATTTTAGTAGGAAGGCATGGATATATTTTTTAAGCGAGAAGTCTAAAGCTTTGAACATGGATATATTCTAGTTTTTCCATTAAATGTTTGCGTACTAATAGAGGGGGGAATTTAATTCAAAAGAGTTTGATGAGTTTTGCAAGCAACATGGTATTAAGAGAAGATTAACAGCAACTTGCACTCCACAACAAAATGGAGTAGCAGAACAGAAAAATCGAACAATAATGAATTTAGTGAGAAGCATGTTATCTGCAAAGATAATGCCAAAGAATTTTTTGCTTGAGGTTGTTAATTGGGCAATTTATGTATTGAACAGGAGTCCCACCTTGGCTGTAAAAGACATCACTCCACATGAAGCCTGGTGTGGAGTAAAACCAATTGTAAAGCATTTCATGGTGTTCGAATGTGTCTTATATGCCCATAATCCTGATGCTAGAAGAACAAAATTGACTGATAAAAGTCTCCCATGTGTTATTTTAGGTGTGAGTGATAAATCCAAAGCATATCAACTATATGATCCTCTATCAAAAAATATTATAGTCAGTCGAGATGTTATTTTTGAAGAAGAGAAACAATGGGAATGGGATAAGAGTGTTGAAGAACAAATCTTGATGGATCTAGAATGGGGAGATCATGAAGGATGTGTTGACTTGATTGGAGATGATGTTGATGCTGCAAATAACTTGATTGGAAATGATGTTGATGCTGCTAATTATGAAGATGCTGCTAATGAAGATGACAGTATTGAAAATGTGGGGTTAATAAATGGAGAGCCAAACTCGGTTTTGTCAATTTCATCACCAGAAGAAAACTTCAATGAAGGAAGAAGAATTCATCAAACCCCAGCATATTTGAATGACTAAATCACTGGTGAGGCTTTCTCTGATGAGGATATTGAGGCTAATATGGCTCAAGTTGTTTCTACAGATCCATCCAGCTTTGAAGAGGCTCAACTATGTCCTAAGTGGAGGCTAGCAATGGATGCTGAGATGGAGTCAATTGAGAGGAATGAAACATGGAAGGTAACTTAGCTGCCTGCAGGTGCCAAGAAAATTGGGGTAAAGTGGATTTATAAGACCAAATTTAATGAATTTGGAGAGGTAGACAAATACAAAGCAAGGATGGTAGCCAAGGGTTATTCACAGCAACAAAGGGTGGACTACACTAAAGTCTATGCTCCAGTGGCTAGAATGGATACAGTTCGTATGATTATTGCTTTGACAACTCAAAGGAGATGGAAGATTTTCCAACTAGATGTAAAGTTTGCCTTTCTTCATGGACCATTAAGTGAAGTGTATAAATTGAAAAAGGCCTTGTATGGACTAAAACAAGCTCCAAGAGCTTGGTTTAGTAGAATTGAAGCACACTTTGTTAGTGAAGGATTTTAAAGGTGTCACGGTGAACAAACACTGCTTGTTAAAACCAGCAATGAAGGTACGATCGTCATTGTAAGCATTCATATAGATGACTTGATATATACTGGTGATAATGACATTATAATGAGTAAATTTAAAGAGTTTATGTTAAGAAAATTCGATATGTCTGATATGGGGTATGAGGCTTTTCCTTAGCATAGAAGTTTTGTAAAATGTTGATGGTACATATATCTGCCAAAAGAAATATGCACTGAATGTTCTAAACTATTTTGGCATGGAAAATAGCAATGTTATGAGTAGTCCCATTGTACCAGGTTCGAAGCTGCACAATGATGAAGGAGGAGTCAAAATCAATGAAACATATTTTAAGCATATAGTTGGAAGCCTTATGTATATCACCACCACCAGACCTGATATTATGTTCATTGTAAGTTTGATTAGTCATTACATGTCTAAGCCTATAGAACTACATTTGCAAGCAGCCAAGAGAACTCTCAGATACTTAAAAGGTACAGTAAATTACAGGATACTTTACAAAAGGGGAGAAGCTGAAGAAGTCCTCACATTCACTAATAGTGATTATACAAGAGATGTTGAGGATTGGAAAAGCACCTCTAGTATTTTTTTGATGAATTCAGGAGTTGTTTCATGGTATTCAAGGAAGCAACCATTGGTCACATTATCAACCATTGAGGCTGAGTTTGTGGCAGCTGCAAATTGTGCATGTCAAACTGTATGGATGAGAAGGATACTAGAGAAAATTGGGTATAAGTAGGAAGGAAGCACTATAATCATGAGTGACAACAGCTTTGCCATTAAACTTTCTAAAAATCAAGCCATGCATGGAAAAGGCAAGCACATAGATGTAAGGTTCCATTTTCTGTGAGATTTGGCTATAGATGGTGTTATTACGCTAGAAATTCTATGGCACAAAGGATTAGATAGCTGACGTGATGACTAAGCAACTGAAGTTAGAACAGTTTCTGAAATTGCGATAGATGCTAGGAATATGTGAGGTTTCATACAAACTAAATACTTGAAAGCATTTAGTTTAAGAGAGGGAATGATACGTTATTGTTAAGTTACAATATAATAATTTGTTAGAATAAGATCCCTAATTGTTAGGGTGTTAACTACAATAAGATCCCTAATTATTAGGGTGTTAATTGCACAATATATTTCCATTTCTGTTACTTTGTAAAGGCTATTTAAAGCCACTTTCATCAATCAAATAAGGTAGCCATTCTCTTCCAAATTACAATTCCTTACATAGAAACCACCAAGAGTTGGTCACAAGTTCATATACAGTAGATAGAATGAACTGTGATATAGATTTTATTTTTACTTTTATTTTTATTTTTTTGTGTTAGTCTATTCTTTTTGAAAAACTTTTTTCATTCTTGAGCTTAATACTGCAAGGATTAATTGGTGCTTTATTTTAGTAGGGTCAGGAGTGCGTTGAGTCTATGGATATCATACTTGTAATGCTTCGTATTAAGAATCAGAGTTTATGAATATGATCTCTAATAATTATGCCTTAAGGTTGTTTCATGTATTTTACCTACAGTATGACTCTAAGTACACCGGGTGTAATCGTTGGATTTTTCTCTTTCAAGATGCATTGACTCCTAGAAAACCTAAAATGAGCACAATGGACATATATGCCATTCAACCAAATAAAAATGATGAAGACTTTGAGAAATTAAAAATGCATTAAAGTATCTAATCACAAAATATTTTCAAAGACAAAGGACTATGAAAAACACTATCGCAATGATGTTTTTTTTTTGTGCTTCACGCCCCACCATCCCATGATTGGGGAGACAACGACTTGCGGTGAAAGGGATGGTATTTATAGTTGTAAAAATTATGACTATAATTATCAGGAGTCGTCACCTAGTATTACGGTCACTAGGAACCTATTGGTCTGCGAGAGTCTAGGTAAGGGGACTTGTTGTGCAAGGGAAACATGCATCACCCCCAGTGCACCCTACCTAGGGTAAGTTGCATTGTTGTTTGATTGTTTTTTCTAAGTTAAAAATTTTTACACTGCATTTTCAAAAACTATTTTTTTGTCCACGGGTGTACTTTACAATGTAATTTTACACCGCAGTTAAGAAACCTTTTCCTTATCTACGGATATATTTTACAATGTAAATTTACACCATAGTTAAAACCCTTTTTTTATCTATGAATGTACTTTACAATGTAAATTTACATCCTCATAGATAAAACAGAAATAGTTATAATTATTTTTGATATTTTGACCAAATTCCAATGGATAATCATAAACCGGTTACGATATCCAATTTTCATTTTAAAACTTGAGAAAGATGCAAAAAATTTTTATAAAAAATAAGATGGGGAAAACCTTGGAATTTGGCCGTATGCACGAAAATAACACTTTTCATTTTTTAAATTTTTTTTTAAATAATTTTTTTTATGAAAATTTTGTATTTTTTTGGTGGGCTGACTGCCCAGCCCTAATGGGTCGAGAGGCCCATCATTTGGGGGGCTGGTCTAGAAGCTCACCTTGCTTGGACTGAACCGCTAGTCCATGTGGGTTGGGAGTCGACCCCACTATAAACTAGACCCAGATGGTGATTGGGCTGGACATACAGTCTAGCCCACCTTACTCAGGTGGTCGGGCCAGATACAAAGTCTAGCCCGGCCACCTAACTGCTGCTTACATGCAGCGAATTGGGGAAGATGAATAGTAAAGGGTAGTTTTTGGAGGGTGACGAACGACGTACCTGTTAATACCGTTGGGTAGAGAAGATCAGGGTGGTTCTTCCTATCAAGGTGGCATCGGAAATGGTGGCCTGAGGTGGCCGGGAGGGGTGTCGGAAGGTAGATACCTTTCACTGTTGTCGCCACTGCTACTCTTGCTGCCTCGATGGAGACTATGGCTGGGTTTCTGGTGTTTAGGGGAAGCTTACGATGCTGATGAGGGTGGTGTTGGGTGGTCGGGCAGCCGTTACTAGTGGAGAGAGAGAGGGCTCGACTGAACTGATTTTAGAGAGAGAGAAAAGGCTTGCAAACCGAGAGAGAGAGAGAGAGAGAGAGAGAGAGATGGTTGTCGAGGAAAATGAGGGATGATGATGTGATTCTTGTGTGATATCTCCTTGTTTTTCTTTGCCAAAATTCTCTGCAAATTCCACCCCTCTGCGTGATTTTTTTGGTTTTGTTACATAAATTTTTTTTGCTCCTCCCTCTTTTGTTCGTCTATGCATGTATTTATAGGTAGGAGGCAACCCTTCAGCTGCCATTGCGTGTAGCAATGGGTTGCCTCTTCACCTGAACATGAAGCCCTGCAGTGGCGTGCCTGCACTGTTCAGGTGATTGAACAGTGCAGTCATGATGATTTTGGGAAGGTGAAAATACGATTTGGTCCCTCATTTTTTATTGTTTTAACCGCACCCCCAATTGGTTTTAAACTTTTAATTTTGTGTAATTATATCCCCGTCAAAATCTCAACAGCAACCTTAGATTTTCCTTTTTTATTTTGGTCCTTGATTTCTGATTTGTGCGATTTAACCCTCAATTACCATTAAACTCTCAATCGTTTTCAATTTGATCCCTGTTCACACCACTGGCTTGGAAAAAATCAATTCTATCTTTGAAAATTCCAATCTTCTGAATTGAACTCGAATTACGCTCAAGAACTTGATTTTTCATCGATTAAGCCCTTAATAAAATTAATTTCACCAATTAAATCCTTCGATTGGACTCTAAATTAATTCTCAAACATAATTATACTTTAAATTGGCCATGATTAAATCAAGTCGACCTATAAAAAATATAATTATGCCTTTCGGCTTAATTTTTATACAGATTTTAACCCATAATAAATTGCTTTAGCCTTGAATCTATATTTTCTTTTATTTTGGTGGCACAAAAAGAGGTATGATTGGGTTCTCTAAAATGTCTAAATTTTCCACCATGATTTTTCTATTGACGCCAGCCTCTTTTATTTTATTTTTGTTATTTTTATTTTATTTTGGATAAAATTGGGGGAATAACCCATTTTTGGGTTATGACAAAAACGATAATTTTTTTTGGCTTTTTCTAAACTTGAGGCTAAACATGCTTTATAAAATATTAATACTTAAACATTTATGACATTAAATTATGGTCTAAGACTTTTTTATTTTTTATTTTTTGGTCTCTAGTTTGATAGAGAAAAGAGAAAGTTTGTCACATTCTGCTGATAGATAGAGAAGTTTATGTTAAGCTTTATATAAGGTGTTTGTTTTCCTCTAAACTTGCTTGAAATGATAGATTTGAACCCTAAATTTTTTTTATTTCAGGTTAATTGTTAGTTTTAAAGCCAATTTTTAGGTTGTTAGAGGTTATAAATATGTTTTACATGGTGTTTTTTTTGTCAGATTATGGTTAAAATGGGCTTCTCTTGGTCTTAAACAATGTAGATAATGTGTTTCCTGCTATTTTTTTTCAAAGCATTCTTGTCATTCACTTTTTAAGAAAAAACATAAAGCTTATGCGTGTGGGTTGTTTCATACCCGTTTGTTTGGACCTTTATCTGGAAGGCTTAGGAGTTTTAGGCCATTATAGTTCCATTGTTTTCTTGTTGATTTTGTTTTCAATTTCATAACTTAGTATTTGGTTGATTATTGATGTGGCAATGTAATTGGTTTCAGTTTGATTTTTTTTCCAAGCACTTTGATATTTTTTTGGTTCTTAAGATAAAAAACAATAATTGATGTATATAAGAAAATGTTCAACTCAATGAAGTTCATGACGTGAGTCATATGTTTAGTTAATTAACTTTTGTTAGATAAGGATTGGGATTGATAAAAATTTCTATTCAATAAATAGTTCTCAGTTATTTAATTAGATGTATGCACTAACTTTTTGAATTTTGCTTGAATTTTTTGTTTACAAAAAAAAATCATAAAAGTTTGCATAAACATTTTGTTAAGATTTTTTTTTAACTTGATACGAAGTATGGGTTAAATAGCTAGTGCTTGTTACAATAAATCAGGCTAGTACTATTTCAATTACTATGAAAAAAGAAGCATTTGTTCATTTACTATGTAAGAGTGATGACAATATAATTTCTAAATCTAGCTTGCTATTTTTTTCTTTACTTAACTGATTATGTATTCTTTATTCTCGACATTAAGAAACTATTTGACAAAGGAGTGTGTTTTAATGGTAATGTTAATGTTAGGTTATTTGAGTTTGAGTTGACAATGCAAATGAGTGAAGTTATTAGTTTTGTTTATTATCGTTCTATGGGCCAACTTTAAGCCTTAATTTTCATCTTTTCATTGTATGGGAAAATAAGTTGATCCTATTTGATTTTCAAGTTTAGAATATGATGTTCTTAGATTGTCCAACCATGCATGCATTGTAGTTTTCTACGAAGACAGATACGGTTGTTTTAGTTTTTACATGTTTTTTTTTGTGTGTGTTTCTATGAAGTAAAAAATGTGTGTTAGTTAATAGTGTCTAGTTTTATGTCCAAATTAAATTGGTTAGCACTCTATTTATACTCTATTCATTAGATTTTAAAGATCTATTATCCAAAATACTATTTATTATTCAAAACAAAATATAAAAGTAGCGCGTGTGTGTGTATCGAGTTGTGTTTTGTTCAAGTTTTGATCGCATTAATATTATATCCATTAAAAAAATATATCCAAAAAAATCATAAGCTCAAGTCGATTCAAGTTGATATCTATTGACTTTAGGTTCAACTATCATCCCAACAGCTACTGTCATCAATAAAACCTCTGCTGGATGTTTCAAAGTATAGTAAACGTTACTTTTTTTACAATACTTTTTGCTTGAAAACATATCAAAATAATTATTTTTATTTAAAAAAAAAATTATTTTTGACATCAAAATAATTCAAAAACATATAATAATAATAATAATAATAATAATAATAATTTTAGACAAATAAAATCAAATTAAAAAAAAAAACACAGTTTCAAACATGTTTAACAACAAGCCCTAAACCCGTTAACTACATTCACAATTTATCGGCAGAGCCAGTAAGGCAACCATAACTTTTAACAAAAGAGATAACCAATCAACAAAATATGTAAGAAACATCACGAGAAGCCCTAGATTTCAAGCATATCTAACATAAAGCATTCATACCAGCAAGTATGATCCAAACAACTCTTTTAACTTATCAATGAAAACTCTGCAGCATATCAAATAGATCTCCCACAAAAGCTGCTGCTAAGCCAAAGGAATTAGCAGAGACATGAAAATCTTGGCTTAACACGAACTCGGATTCAAAGAAGATGGAAAAATATTGGTCAAAGTCAAATACATCACCAAAGAAATGGTGCACCAATTTAACACATTCCATGGAACCTAATACTAAGCTCTCCATTACTTACCCAACAGCAACCTATCAACATAAGTTGAATAAGCTGACTCAATCTCAATTAGAAGAAAACAAAATAGAAAATGAGAGTATATTGATTGACCAAATCTAAAAACAAAAGTGATTAGGAAAACTTGAAAAAAAGAGGAAAAATAATGTTTCTTAATTCAAAAACCATTAAATATGAAAGAACAAAATGGGTTTAGGGCTTGTTGTTAAACATGGTTTATTCCAACTGGTTATGGTAAACTTGAGTTATCATGATAAACTTGTAATCTTAGTAATCAAGGTTGAGTCAACTAGGAATATTTTGTCAAACCCGTGTTCCAGATCATGCAGTTGGAATAAACCAGAAAAATTAGAATTAGAATTATAAACCCTTTTAAGAAAATAGCAATGTTAACTTTTAAAAATTGTGACTTAGGTCATCAGACTTCAAGTATTTTATCTAGAAAAACTTTGAAGTTCAATTTTCAATCAATCAAATATTGAATGATAAAATAAAAATAATATTAATTATATAAAATGATATAAAAACACTTAAATAATAAGAATCAAAATGGAAATACAAAATAAGTTTTATATTTGATTAAAGGGTGAAATTGAAAACAAAACAAATAAAAACAATGATGATCAAAATTGACATAAGAAATAAAAATAATTTTTTGATTGAAATAGAAATTGAAAAGATTAATAATGTGGACCAAATTTAAAGTATAATACCATCAATTTGAATTGAATAATAAAATTCAAAATGAATAAAAAATTTACCAAATATCAAAGGAAAAAAAATAGAAATCAAATGAATGAAAACCAAAAATACATACACACGCCCCAAATTGGGATGGGATTATAGAATTGAAATCAAATAAGACTTTATAAAGGGCGAAGAACAAAAATTAAAAATCAAAAGAATAAGTTTTAAAGTTGAAATACCAACAACAACTAGGGTTAAACTGTTATTTTTTTGGATGTCATAATCCATTTCTAGGTTATTCC
This sequence comes from Salix udensis, assembly GCA_029204005.1. Classification (NCBI taxonomy): domain Eukaryota; kingdom Viridiplantae; phylum Streptophyta; class Magnoliopsida; order Malpighiales; family Salicaceae; genus Salix; species Salix udensis. Next base: position 12,936,545 of record CM055021.1, on the reverse strand, counting down.
CTAAATTCACACAAGAATGAAAGAAAAGATTGGCATGGTGGAAAAATCGAGTTGAAATTTTTTGATAAAGTTAAGAGCCCGATTGTATCTTGTTTTGCTCAAGAAAAAAAAAAAAGCAAGCTCAAAGTCAAAATAAATGATTATTAGACAAATCATGGTTATTTTTAGATTTAAAATAAGCCATTTTGATTTTATCATGGACCAACTAAAGTTTTAATTATGCTTGGGCATTAATTTAGGTCCAACCAAAGGATTTAATGAGATGGAAGAACTTAATTATATTTTATATAGGTCAAATTAATTTTACTTACATTTAATTTGTAAGAATTTAAGTTTTATAGTCTGATTTGGGATTAATTGATAAGATTGGGATTTTAGAAGACCAAATTTAATTTTTACCAAGTCAATTGATTAAAATTAGGGGCAAATATGCAAAAACAAATCAAAATTTTAGGGTCAATTAAGGTCTAAATTGAAGAAATTCAAAGTCAAATACCAATATGTAAAATGTGTTGGACTATGAGGATCCATTTTACTAAAACCATGGGTGAAACAAAAAAAAATTAAAAGTTTAATAGTCAATTGTATATCAAATTACATAAATCTAATACCAAAGAACAACATGAAAAAGGCGCATAAATACAGAATTGACATTGAAGTTCAACAGGGGTAATATTTTACAAAATTGAAAGTTTATGGTCAAGTAAAGGTGCAATTGAAAGGAATTAAACATTGAAAAACTAAATTAAACTTTGTCCAAAATACCCAAAACAGCACTATTTTAAAGTGAGGAAAAGGAAAGAAAAAAAAATACCAAACAACACATTGTTTGGCTATTGTTCACCCCCCCCCCTTTTTTTTTTGTTTGTTTAAAAACACAGCTCGAGTGGCCACTTTTCAAAGGCAATTAATGCTTTGATGTGAATCTCTTGATCATGCGGTCAAGCATCCCACATGCAAATACATCAATTCTCGTAAAATCAAGTAAATCAGGTTTGATAGGAGTGTCACACAGAGATAACTTGTACCTAGACACCAGCACTATTTGATTCAAACCTTCACCCAACGAATAGCAATTCACGAACAAGAAATATTGATTGACGCCATGAAATTAGTTGAACCTCGATAAGTCATTTTCAATCCTTTAGAGAACCAAGGAAAAGAGAATTCTCACCTTACAAACACACAAAGTTACTGCTGTAAATCTCAATATCATTAAGCAACAAAAAAACTAATTTGAAACTTAGGTTACATATGTGCTTTTAGCCTAAGCTAAACCCTTGAATACACAATGATATGGACTTGTATAAATCTCACTTACAATCAGACCCAAATCTCTAAGTATCTAAGCTCAATTGATGTTTATTATCCCTAAAATATAAAATATGAAATTTAAATAAAAATATAAGTTGCATCCATATAAAAATAAAATAAAAAATATTTATTTGGTCTTCAATGTTGTTGGCTTTTAGATTTCCTTCCTATACTAGAAAACTTCTTCTTTGAATGCTAAAAAATTATATCTTCTTTAGGAAATAATCTGGACTTGGACTTCATGTCATATTAGAAAAAATAAGTTCAAATCAAAGTTGTCATAAGGCCTAACACGTCAGTCCTTTTCAGAACTTGAATGAGACCCTTCTTAGACTTTCATTAGATGAATTAAAGGCTGCCCTTTAAGCTTCATAGGTGTCATTTGTCCCTCTAGGTTCATCTTGATCCATGTGCTCTAAACTAACCAATTTAATGTCTCTTTAAGTCTCCTTGCCCTAGCTCTTGTAATAGACCCACATAGCACCACCAATCGGTTATTTGCGTGATTATACTTTGTGTTAGGCATCCTCATCAGCTTCATATTTTCACCAAATTTGACCCAAGATGATGGTCTTACATTTTTCTGCACCATGATATTGTCCATTTTGGTTGATTAACACCACAGTTATTGCAGTGTTATCCCAAAGTGGACAACTCAGACAACCTTTAACTATCAAATTGACAACTAATGATAGCAATTTGGAGCCAACTATTAGATTGCTTACAAGTTGAATCAAGATCTGAAATTTTACCTCAAATAAAGATTTTTAACTTTCACAACCTATAAATAAAGCTGGATTCCATGGCTCAAGAAATTCAAAGTCACCCCCCCCCCAAGTCAAAGTCATCCCTTTGACATTAGGAATACATTTGACAAGCAATCTCCACCAAGAAAGCATTATTTTCTCTCATTTTCACATCTAAAGAGGGGGTTCGGCATGTTCGGGTCCAACCCATTTTCTTAAAGAAATAGTTGAGTCGCCAGTCAGCCTCACCCAATTAGGTCTGGCTCAATTTTATTGCTTGGGCCCAACCCATATATTTATATTATATTATATTATATTTTAATAATAAATAATATTTAAAAAACAAAAAATATGAAAAAAACAAATGGTTATTTCAAAAAAACTCATAACATCAGGTTTTGGACTCATACTGTAAGTTACAAATCCAATATTAAAAATACTCATTTTTCTCTGAAAATTCAAAAAACAATTTAAAAAAATGAGGGCTTTTCCAATATATGTTTAATTTAATGACATCTTTTTCTACTAATTTTGTCAATATCGGTTGTAGAATTACACTGTAAGATATAAACTTAGTATAAATATGTAATTTTTCCTGAAATTTAAAAAAAAAACAATAAAAAATATTTTGTTTTTATAAATATGGTTGAATTAAAAAAAATTCAATATTTCAAACAATAACTATATTATAATATTCCATTGGCAAGCACTCTACTGTAGGTTAGATAAAAAAAATATAAGAAAAATATTAAGAGTACGGAGAATTTTTATTATTATTATTAAATCTGGCTTGATGAGATAATCTTAAAATATCGCAACTTAACTCTTTGCCTAACGTTGTAACTGTGGAAAATCTCCTGGAACCTTCCCTTTGGTGGAACCCATAGAAGAAACTTGGGCAATAATGTTCAACGTCGAACAATATTCCATTTCTATAATTAATTTATATCGGCCTGTTGCCTGACCAAGATTTGGTTGATACGGATTTCCAAGTTTGGCCCTCCTTATTTTGAACATCAATGGTAACATTAAAGTTGAACTTCACTATCTCTGCCGACCAGATGGTTGTGTCCATTTTGGATGAGTAGGAAGGTTTCAGACTTGGGATCTCGTCTGGTCAGGTTTCATGTTGAACCATGACTTGATTGAATTTGTTCAACCTAGTTAGTTAATTTTTTAATCTGGGCAAAACTTGAGTGAGATTTCATTTAATTTTTTCAATGATGTTTCGTTTTAACTTTAAATATTATTTTTTGAAACGATATTGTTGACTCAAGATTAACTTATGATTTAAATTTTGGATTTTTGTGAAATAATTAATATCTCTTTATGAATTGAATTTTAAGTAAAATCTTTCTTTAAATATAGAGAAAGGAAAATAAACATTTAGACTGCTTCAAATCTCGTCGTATGGGCTCCTTCAGGAAATGAAAAGGCCTCGAGGGCATGGGTCGGAAATGAAAGAGCATGGCTGATATGGGTTGGTTTTAGTTTCTTGGTGAAGAGATGTACTTGTTCCATTCCTTTTCAGGAGATGAAGAGGAGTTTCTATGAGGAGAGAGAGCTAGGGTAGGAGTAGAGGTTAGCTATATATACACATTAAGAAACAAACTTAATGGTTACAAGAGAGGCTTCATGCAACACATACACCCACGACAACGTGCGACATACTACGCAAGACACACACACACACATACACATGTATGTATGTATGTATGTATGTATGTATGTATTGCGTACACAACCCTACTCGCTGATTGCAGACTTTCTCCACCATTGCCTCAGCTATTCGTCATTACTTAACTATCCATGTTTGGTTCTCAAGTCCCAAGTCTCAACCACGCTCGAAACACGCATGAGAAAAAGTTTCCCATTATTTTAATGGCCGGAAAGCTCTACGAATGTGTTGGTACAATTTTTCAGTGGCCCACAACACATCACCCTAGCTAGTAATCAATTCCTGGGTGAGCTGAATCAGAGTGTCTATTCGGGTAGATAAATTTTGTGTGCCATCAGTCTACCATATAAGTTCAAGTCATTGGTTTAATTGAAAAGTCAAAAGGGAACCCACAGGTAGGGATCTATAGAGATAATGAGGTGGGATTCGACTATTTTCTAAAATCACTATTTCTAATTGTGAGAAATTATCTGGTTTAGTAGTTGAGTAATAAGTAAATTTATTTATTGACTATGTGGCTGTTTGGCATTGTGGTACGATCTACGATTGCCAAACAACGTTGAAAATTTAGTGTTTGGTTTTGTAACAAACTATGGTTTGTGGTATATGTCCCACGTAAATTTTACTTTCAAATGGCGATGCAAGAAAAGCACAACAAATTGCCTGGCGTGCGAGATTGAAACGGCTTTTCTTGCATCAGTGTGTTTAATTTATATTTTGCATGTCTACGCCGCGTGATGAATAGAAGAAGTGGGAACTAATGGACAAACAAGAATTGAATGCGCCCCTCTACCATATCTGTACAAATAGAATAGCACATTTATACAGAATGGTAAAGAGGCTCCTCGATGATCGATGATCATAGAAATAAAAATGAAAGAAAAATTGGAATGTGATCATTGTAATATGAAAAGCAGAAACTGTGACAAGTTCTTTGGCTTAGCATGGCTCTCTCTCTCCAAAACAGCCATGGAAGCCGGGAGCTTTCATCGTTGACTCCGGCCACCACAGGTCACCATTTACGATGAAACCACCACAGGAAGAACCACCTCGTCCTCCTCTACCCGTCGGTATCGTTCGTTTAAGCTCTCGTCGTGGTCGGTGAACAGTACCGCAACCTTCCAACGCTGCCTTCGGCCACCACAGACCACCATTTTACACGCCACCACCACAGAAAGAACCACCTCGACCTCCTCTACCCTTCAGTATCGTCCGTTGAAGCTATCTTGGTGGTCGGTCGGAAGCTACTGTGCACGTGAAATAATTCACGTTCACAGGTGCGCTGCACTGTCACGCGAAGAAAACGTGCATAGTGCAGCACACCGTTTCACTTCTTCGCGTTATTGAAGCTGGACTTGGGTCGGGCTGCCCTCGGCCCAGCCCATTTTTTTAAATATATATTTAAAAAAAATAAAAAAATGTGTAGATACAGATCAGTCCTAATGGAAGGGAAATATTTGTTCGTGTTGAAATTGCAAGTAGTTTGATCGGAGAATAAAAAATAATATTTGTTTTTTCATGAATTATTAATTACATTATATTGTTATAATTATTAAATTTATAATATTTAAAAAAATTATATATATACCTTTTAAAGTAATTTCACAAGTTAAAAGTAATATGAAAAACTTGATAACCAAATACATAAAACTATTTTTTTTAACCTCTAACTTAATCATAATTTTAACCAAGTACTTCACTGTCAGTTGAACTCATGCGCCACTGTCTAGGTTAGAGGATTTTTTTTGTAAACTAAGACAATATAAAATTCCAAACCAACTGTACCTCTCTTCTACAGCTGGAGGATGGGACAGCTTGATTCCAGTCCAGTCAGACTCTTGCGGAATCTTTGAATGCAAGCCACCTGGATTAGTTGGGGCTAAATTCCCAGAGGTGCAATTTTAGGACACGTGTGTATTATATGTGTTACCCAGATAACAGTGACACACTGAATTGCATCATGTTTTAATATTTTTCATATACCTTGGAGAAAAGGGAACCATTTTGTTTCTTGTATGAAGTTCATGTCACTTAGTAATATACTCACCGATGGATTTAAAGATGGAAAAAATGCAATAATCAAAATAATAATTATATCATATAATCGATAGAAAAGCCTGTGTAATTCTCTTAATGATTACATTCATATTAGTAATGGAATCAACTCATCACTAATTTACATATTGTCAATGGGTTATTGTCCAAACTCATCTAAAAAAACATAAAAAAAGGGACTTGCATGGTAAACAAAGAAAAAAATACAGTTGAAGATTTTAGATAAAATTGAGAGTCAGATCATATCTCATTGTGACCAAGACTAAAGAAACAATACAAATTCAAGGTCAAAATAAATAAGTATTGGACAAATCTATATAAATATTAAGTCCAATGACATAAATTAATCATTGAATAAATTAAGAGTTTATTTATGTTTAAGAATTAATTTGGGTCCATTTAAAATATTTAATTAGGTGCAAAGACATAATTATATTTTATTGTATATTTCCGTACTCATATATATAGAAAGGTTTGACTAACTATTAGATTAAGTCTCCTAATTATTCTCAACTAAAACATTAAATTAAAGAAAACAAATGAAGGCATTATATATATATATAAAAAAAAAACCTTTTAAATATGTTGGGAAAATATAATGTTCATCACGTCACTCATCATTGTTTACTAAAGAATAATTAATATGATTTGCTATGGTGTTATTCTTTCTTTTTTTCCATCACCCCCTTATAGAGACAAATTAATGCCCAGTTAAAATATATTTATTAAAGAAGAGCAAGATTCAAAGACAAAGGACTATCAAAAACACACACACAAAAAAATGAAGGTTTTTTTCTAAACTTGATCAGGCTAAACATGCATTATAGAATATTAGTCCTTAAACATTTATGACATTAAATTATGGTCTAAGACTTTATTTTTTTATTTTTTGATCTCTAGTTTGGTAGAGAAAAGAGAAAGTTTGTCAGATTTTGCTGATAGATAGAGAAAGTCTATGTTAAGCTTTATATAAGATGTTAGTTTTTCCTTAAACTTACCTCATATGATAGATATGAACCCTAAAAGAATTTTAATTTCGGGTTAATTGTTAGTTTTAAAGCTAATTTTTAGGTTTTTAGAGGTTATAAATATGTTTTACATGGTGTTTTTTTTTGTCAAATTATGGTTAAAATAGGCTTCTCGTGGTCTGAAACAATGCAGACAATATGTCTCCTGCTTTTTTTTTTCAAAGCATTGTTGTCATTCACTCTTTAAGAAAAAACATAAAGCTTCTGTGCGTGGGTTTGCTTCATACCCGTGTTTATCTGGAGGCTTAGGAGATTTAGGTCTCTTAACTCGAAAGATTAGACTCTTTGTATTACTTTTATCCATTATAATTTCATTTTTTTTCTTGCTGATTTTTTTTTTCAATTCCATAACTTTAGTATTTGGTAATTTATAATTCATTAATTTAACGTGCAATCATTTACTTATATCATAGAACTATATTTTTTTATTTCAATTTAATTACATACACACGCTGCAGCCATTGCCACCAGTTTTCAACAAGCTCAATCCATGAGTTGACCCGTAAAAGGGCCGCGCTCGTTAAATTAAGATATGGGGTTAATTTTGAATTATCAGTAAAGCAATATTGCTTTAGTTTTTAAAAAGAATTTTCTTTGGTGAGATTGAGTTGGACCAATTACTCAAAATGTAACTCAATAACTAAATTTAACCACTTCAATATTGATTCCGACTCAATCCAAATCCTCCATATCCATAAACAGACAGGGCTTTACCCAAGTTTTATCTTAAATTTGCAATATATTCTTACAAAAACATGTCCATGGTATTGCCAAATATGAGATTAGTCAGGTGAGGCAGAGACAGTCACACTTCATGTCTCCAACGGGAACAGCCTCATGTCAATAATTCGGTAGAACGAAGTTGGGTGATACCATCTCGAGTTATTTTATTACCTTTCATCGTACCCTTTCTCTTCGAAGATCATAGGGCACCGAGGATCATGCAAACAGTAAGAAGAAGAGGGGGGGAACTTGGAAGCCAAGCAAGATATTAATTACACAGATATTATTGTAGTCGAACAGGAAAACATACACAACAGTTTACATCGATCACTGCTAAGCAAACTATTAAACATAATTATAGTCCAAGTTATCTATTGTATTAACATTACCATGAATAATTAACTGCTAGTTCAGTGGACCGTACAGGGGAACATCCTCGACATCAACCCAAACATCTTGCCCCTTCAACATCATCACTTTTCGCTCAGCTCTCACCGTGTACCTCCTCCTGATCATGCCATCAGCCTCGCCTGATCTCTCCATGAAGAAAGCAACCCTGTCTTCGGGAACAAGGCCTTTCTGCTCTACAAAACGACGCCAAGAAGAGCGTAGAAGAACGGGTTTTGGGTGTGCTCCAGTCAGACGGGTCGATAAACAAAAACCCCATACATTATCAGTAGCATCGACTGCTTCAAATCTCATCGTATGGGATCCTTCAGGAAATGAAAAGGCCTCAAGGGCATGGGTCGGGAATGAAAGAGCATGGCTGATATCGGTTGGTTTAAGTTTCTTCGTGAATAAATGTACTTGTTCCATCCCCTTTTCAGGAGATGAAGAGGAGTTTCTATGAGGAGAGAGAGCTAGGGTAGGAGTAGAGGTTGGCCATATATATACACATTAAGAACTTAATGATTACAAGAGAGACTTCATATATTTATTGCCTAGTCAACCTTCCATGAGAAAAAGTTTCCCATTATTTTATATATAAGTACAACCCTAATCCTCCCCGATTCAAAAAGTTTCCCATTATTTTATATATATTGTTACACAACTTTAGTCCTCCCGATTAGTTTCCCATTATTTTATATATATTGTTACACAACCTTAGTCCTCCCCCGTTTTAAAACCATCCTTGTCAGTTTTTCATTGGTTGATGTTTGGTACATAATATAGTTTCAAAATGTTTTAACATGTTATTTTGAAATCGTGTATTATTTATATATAATTAATTAATTATATATAAAAAAATAAAAAATAAAAATATAAGTTTTAGTTTTTATAAAATCAAAGTTTTTACAACAATTTTATTTTTTATAATATATATTTTTTTAATTTTTATTGTTTGATTTTAGTTCTTTTATATATATATATATATATATATAATGACATAAACCCATTAAAAATTTGAAATTTCAAAGACATGACAGCATTGAAGATTGTTGTGGAATCTTTGAATGCAAGCCCCCTGGATTGGTTTGGGCTAAATTCCCAGAGATGCAATTTTAAGACACGTGTGTATTATATGTGTTACCCAGATAACAGTGACATACTGAATTGCATCATGTTTTTTCATATACCGTGGAGAAAATTGAATACAATCTTGATGACTAGTAAATACATGCATTCAAAGATGTTCAAAATTATTTCAAGTGTAAGATTTCCAAAACAAAAACACAAAATGTTCTTATTGTTCGTTTTTTTTTTAATATAATACATGTAGTAGGAACAATAAAATAAATTTATATTGGGAGCATCTACGATCTCATTAAAAAAAATCTAAAATTGATTAGGGATTTTTTACTTGAAGATTTAATCTTTCTCGGCTCTGAATAACTTCTTAAAAATTAAATTATCATAAATCATAAGTCATCCAATAGTCTAATCTTGATAATTTATACAACCATCAATTAATATCGCCTAAATCACTATTTAATAATGTTCAACGTGGAATAATATTCCATTTCTAAATTAATTTCTATCGGCTTGTTGCCTGACTAAGATACGGTTGACATCTCTCGCACAATTTTGGGCAACAAATGAGTTATTGTTTATTTAATTAAAAAAAAACATGTTAAGAGATGCTAAAAAAAAAAAAAAACATGGGAATGGAAAGTGGGCCATACCTGATTGTTAGTCCAACCACCATGGTTGAATTTGTAACTCACATGTTGAGTTAGTTAGAGATCTAATGTTTTCAGTTATTTCAAACAAGCTGACAAGTTGATGTTTCCCCTGCAAACATGTTGATCTAATTTTTTTGGTCAAAATTTTATATTTTCACATTATTGCGTTAAAAATAGACTCCAAAGAATTTCAATTTATTATTTTTATATTTTTTATTACATCTACAACATAACTATGAAAATATTATTTTTTATTATTATCTTTCTTATGACTCATAATTTTTTGGTCCAACAATTAAATATTTTGATAAAGAAAAAAGTTGCCAAAATAAATAAATTTTAAATAACACGCTCTCTTCTTAAAAAAAAAAAAGATTGTTTAGTGCATATTTTTTAGTTAGTATTTATTTTCTTAATTTGATGATCTTTCAAAGAAATTTCTATAATTCATTTGTATTTTTTCCTGTGTAAATAAGTTTTATTTCCATGATGTGTATGTGAAACTAAAATTCCTATGGTCTTGTTTTTTAAGATTAATAAAAACATGTACACATTTGTAACTAAAAAATATAATATTTGAAAAGGTATTCTTTTATTAGTTATATTTAAAAAACTAGTATTATTTAATTGTCTTATGTAAAAATAAGGTGTGTGGTGCACCCTAGGTGCATTAGAACATGTTAATGGGCACAACTTTGGATCCTCGTGATCAACATATTGTTACGACCCGATTCCCGGATCCGTGACCGGCACATAAGCATGGTTTCCCTTCAAGGTTCCACATCTACGCGAACCCAAACTTACACACAAACTTAACATTTAACTTTCAGAGTTCAACGCAACGGAATTAACAAAGGAAACTTATAATATAATTCGAATGTCTTAATACAAAAGTTGAATAATCTTGTTATAATAGTAGAGCGCTAACTAGACATAAAAATGTCAATTACAACCAAAATAATAAGTTCTGAAATTTCAACGATAATGATCTGCTAACGAGCTACGAGCCTGAAAATAATAAATAATAAGGGGGTGAGTTCAACAACTCAGTGAGTAGATAACATCTAATATACACATGCGAGATAATATAACAATGAGAAATATATTATTGAATCGGTTCGGGGTTCTTACAAGAAGATTTCTCAAATAGGTCATATCAAGAAGATAATAGGTAAAGTTCGTCAGAAAATCAGAATGCAATGAGCATGAGGCTCCAAACTGTGGGATGATCAATCCGCACAGGTTGGTGACTTCCCCGACCAACTAGGATTTCAGATACGATGTGCACAAAGACTAACATTCCCCTGTTAGCGTGGGTATTCTGACTGGCATACCGTAGGTATGTGTATATATATATATATATATATATATATATATATATATATATATATATATATATCAAACAGACATATTCATATCTCAAGGCTCAACTCATGACATCAATCAAATGAGGAGCTATCAATTCACAAACAGATATTGGCTCATATCAAGAACGTATATTCAGCAATTGATTATGTTTTATCGTAACAAGAATAGTAATTAACGTATATATTATCAAGAAGCATAATCTAAATACTAGCAAATCAAATATTTATAATATTTCTCATGCATATTAAATATTATCCACTCACCTGACTCAAAAGCGATCGAAATTCAAAAGCAGAATATTGTCGGAATCCTACTGATGTACCGCGGGCAAAATATCAGGATTATCTGAATATATAATAAAAATACATACTCAAAAATGACTCAAAAGAAGTAGAATACCTTTAGTAAACATATCTAAGAGTCCAACTCATAATCCTATGTGTTTTGAATTAAACTATCTATTTCTCGCAAAACCTAAAAACAATGGTTTCTTTCTAAATCTAGTTCAAGATACACAATTCGTAAAACTAATAATAACTCATCAAATAAGCTTCAATTATCCATCAAACCAATCTGAAATACTAATATTTCACTCCAGGGACCAAACTGTAATTTTCCACCAAAAGGACTAAAATGAATTTTCATCATCTTCACCTAAACCCAGAATTCCAGCAAGGGATTTTCGAAATTTCTCAACATTATTTCACTATTTTTCTCAATATTTTCTTAAACCAAACACATCAAAATCTTCAAAATCACTTACAATCAAACCTATTAACCATTAGTCAACCCATTAAACCCTTAACATCTTAATCCATTTATCCATCAAATTCAAATAAAATCTACAAACCCTAATCACCAATGCAAGCAATTAGCTTAACTATTAAACAATACTTTTACATAATAACACATACACATTACCTTAATATTTATTTCTCCTCCTTCCTTCTCCTTTCCTTTTTTCTCTTTTTCTCATTTCTTCTCTCTTTTGGCTCACTCTAAATTTTTAGATTTGTTTCTCTTCTCTTCTTTTTCCATTTATATTTTACAAGTTACTATTGTATCCTTAATTCATTTATACCTAATCTTAAGTCATTAAGGGTATTAATGCCTTTCTTATTCAAAGTTTCAAAACCCTAAAATTCTTTTCCTATTTGAAATTTCAAAACCCTACACATATTTTGGTGGACCTACAAGCATTTGTCAAAAGAATGAGGACCAACATGAATAGTTGGAATAGAAAGATAGATGATGAGGAAGCTCTAGTGGTGATTATTAGGACATGCACATTGAACACTATTCATTGTTAATGGTATAGTTACTAACGTGTCCTTGAAAAAACATATTGAACACTATTCATTGTAATTGTATAATTATTAACTTGTCCTTGAAAAAAAAAACATTGAAGCATTTGCGCAAGGTTGCCCTTTGCTCCGGGGTGTTTTAGTCCTTTTATTTATTTCAAAACAGTATAATTACTTTAATGTTTTTAGAGAGAGAGAGAGAAAGCAATATAACTCTTTCATGGGTTTTTTTTGTTTGTTTTATATTGATTTTATTGTAAATTTAAAGTTTTCTCAATGGTATTATTTTAATTCACATGTATTAAATATTATTTTAAAAAATATTTGATGACGCCTATGTGTGCCCTACCATGTTTATAGCTCTTGTATCATTCAGGTGGCGAGTGTGACGTTGTTCGACCACCATCTTGCAGTTATTCTTGTGTTGGGTTAACCCTCTATTATTTTTTTAATTTCACTCCTTACTATTTTTAATTTGTCAATAGTATATGAAATTACAAGTATTTTTCATTTCATCCTCTATGATTTCATAATGTTTAAAATTTGATCTTTATTTTTTGAATTTCTATTTATTTTATTTGGGATAATCTTTTAAATTATTTTATTTTCTCAAGTTTCATCCTTTGGTTTTTTTCTCTATCATTTTTTATCCTTATTCTTTTCTTTTTTTTGCAAGACTTTTTGTTAATATTTTTTTCCATGATTTAAACCTTCAAAATTGAATTGGTTAAGAATTAAGAATCTTGATTGAACCTGAATCTAAGATTTCATGAGTTGCAAGTTTTAGAGATTAGACCATATTTAGGAAACTCGCTCGAGTTTGATTGTTGTTTTTTCTTTTTTTAAGAAGATATTTTTTTATTTTTAATTCTTTTTTAAGTTTTGCTTTATTATTTTATGTGGTTTCTCATCTTTGGGTTAGCCCTGGGTTCATGATCAGGATTACCATTTTTAAATTTTAACATGGGTTTATTGTTTTTTCTTTTATAAAATTGATTTATTTCATTCTTGCCTTTCAAATTTTTTCTTTGATTTTCTTTCTATGAAATTATCTCAATCTTATGCTCGTGATCATGGGGTTTTTGAGTTCTCTTGATTTAATAGGATTTTCTATTGTATTGTTTTTACATTTTTACCCTACAACATTGACTTGTTTGATAATCTGGATAGGTTGAGGTTTAGTTCTTTTTATATTGTTTTTATTGTTTTGTTTTCATATTATTTAAATTCCTAATTGAACTAGTGACTCAGGACTTGGATTTGTTTTGCCCTAACATTCTTTTAGATATTGAAAAAACAATTACCTGAAAAACTAAAAAGATGATGTTTATGTATAATAAGATTAATAATATATTTTATGCATTTCAGTGACATGCTCTTATGCATTAACACTAATTGCATACAAAAGTGGAAAGTTAATACATTAATACCTAGATTGTCCTTTTTATTTTATGCATTTTTATTTATTTTATCTTTTAAGTTAATTTTAGTCACTAAAAACAAATGATATGTATTATTATAAATATATGATGTAAATACAAGTTATATAAATTAAAAGTGGAAGAAAATAAGAAAAAAATGCAATAACCTCTTTGAAGTGTTATGAAATTATATATATAAAAAAATATTAATTACTATTTTAAAAAATTAAAAAAGGATAGTATTAATTAATATTTAAATGAAGAATTAAAAAAGAATAGAGATAGGTTAGGTTTCATCGGGCCTAACAATCTAGAAAAATTGAAGTCCAAGTATTTGAATTATAAACTTATTTTTCAACTTGTTTTCATCTAAAAACAATAAAAAAAAAATTAGGAACCTCGATCATTTTTAGCTATAAAACACTTATTAAACACTCTTAAAAAAAATTATAAACTCCTATCCACTTTTTCTAGCATGGTTAAATGGAAACTCCACCTCCATTTAACTATCCTTACAAAGATGAACTCATTGATATTAAGATTAGTCTTTTTTAATTACTAGAATGGGTCATCAAATACTTTCTCTCTTCTTTATATTTTTTTGTGATTTTCTATCTTCTCTCTCGATTTCTACTGACTAAAATGTGAACAAATAAAAACTCAATTTAAAATTTTATCTTATAAAATCACTTTTTTATATACAAGAGCATGCAAAGTGAAAAAAAATCAGCCTATAAAATCAGCTATTATAACTTTAAATAACAAAAAAAACTATTGTCAGGACCAAAATAAAAAAGAAATTGCATGGTTAACATCAACAGTGCAGTGAATAGTGGACGTTATTCCTTTTCTTTTTTATTTTATTTTATTTTATAATATAATTGTAATCGTAATCGTAACTGTAACAGTAATGCAATGTAATTATAACAAGTCATGCACTTGAAAATCAAACAGCAGAGAATCCCATTCTTTCCTCCCTTTTTATCCCATTTCTTCTTTTTCTCAACTGATAATATAAACATAAACAAATCCACCAAACCCCGAACTTCCATTTCTTGATGCAGCAACACATCACAGGCCATTCTTTTATTTCCAAGATTTGTCGAACAACTTATTTCTATGACTTTGTGCACAGTTAGCCTCGCGGATTTGGCTTTTTCCTATCAGAAAAAGTTTTGAGAAACATGATATTTTCCTTGAGAAGCTCAAGGATTTTCAACAGGGAGCTGCTTGAGAGAGAGCGAGAGAGGCAAAGGAGATGGCGTGTACACCAAGGAAAATGGACATACGATGTTAAAACCTATCCAAAGTAGGGCAGCCAAGTATCCATAAGGTTGAAGGCTCAAACGACCTATGATCAAAGCAAAATAAACGGTGGAGAAGAGAACACATTGACTCTGTAAACCAAATACATCCTGAGAGAAGTGTCGCCCATCCCGAACCTGTGCAAAAGCAGTTGTACCCAAGATAGCTTTCTCATCATTTATACAGTGCAGGAACCAAACATGGATTTAACTGAAAAAAGCATTTCGTATTAACAACACATTACAGACAATTAATGCATGCATATCCAACAATCCCTAACGATCCTTCGCAACTTCACGAGATTCCAAATAGAGAATCATCTAAATGGGTCAGAAATGAATACAAATTTCCTGATTTCTGATAGCTTGAACATACAGGGGAGGCCAAAATGGGAACCTCTTTCTTAGGTTATCACCTCCGGTGAGTCATCTGCCTGATCAATGACCACCAGGTGCACGTGAAGATATTAATCAGATTAAAAAAAGGACAAGAAAAAGAGAAACAAAACGTGTGAATCAGGTGGAGAACAGGATGAAAACGGGCCTTCATCCCACTCAATGGTAACAACAACTATGGTCATATGGTAACGAAGTATACTTGGCAAGCCCCGCGCAGGAAAAGTAGTGGCACGTCAAATCTCGTCGCTAAAACATGTCTAAATGCGGAGCGAACCAGTCAGAGGGTCTCGGCTAGAATTGGCATTCAAAGAGAGGTTTTCCAATAGGGAATCCAGGTCCCTGCTGTTACTCCGGCGATGGCTAGAAGGTTTCTGGTGTTGTGGCTGCTGTTGCTGCTGATACAAGGCTCGTAGCCGTCCAATCTCCCTCTCCAGAACTTCATGCTCCACTGAAAACACACCTCGAAAAGTTTAGGAGTAAAACATGAAAAATAATATATACATAAAAGCATATCCATTCATGATAATCAATAAACCCGTTCTCAGTCCATTATCCTTCTTATCTCTGTCATCTAGCTACATTAATTACTTCAATACCCTAAAATTTTCAGAATAGGACTGTGTCCAAAAAGGTGTCCTTTCAAGAAACAGCAAGCCAAGCTTCTGGCATCATGCTCTCCTCCACCCCCATGATCTCAAGTAGCAAAAAACTGAAGCATTGCACTTTACAAATTCTTGCCACAATCATCAGAAAACTTTTTAGTTGCACACAACAAAATCTGTTGTGGCTGAACCCCTTGCCAAGAGGAAACATTTCAGTGACATGTTCTTATGCCACGTACACCGACCGAGTGTTCATGACACAGCTAAAATATCTTGTTGGCTTTGGTAGATAGGACCAGTTGATATTGTACTCTATTTTCTACCACTAACTAATATTTTAGCTTAGACTCCAAACAAGACCGCCTCCACTAAATTTTTACCCCACATAAGGCCAATTCATGTGAAACAAAAGATGCTAGTCATGAGCAGTCCACCCCATCTTCCTGCTCGTACTAATCTTCTGAAAGGGTGCACAACATGATGGCAATATAAGGAATACATGTAGATTACAAATACATTGCACACAAAAGAAAATATGAATATATAGCTGTATAGTTTTTAAGATTGCAAAAGCTTCAAGAAAAGTTGGAAGTGAAAAGAAAATTTGACGCTTTCAAGCTGAAGATAAGGTGAGCACAGCTGCTAATCAGCCCAACAATGAGTTAACGGAACAGAAGTTAAACTAAGGTTGTAACAACCTTCTCTTATAATTAATGAGCGCAAGAGGACAAGGCCAGGGAGTGCGGAAGTGAAGCTGGATTTTTTATTTCTTTCAGGAAAGCTGGAGGATGTTATATGCCTGTCTTTCTGTTGTTAGTAGGAGAAACTCAACCAAACCTCAGCGACTCAATCTGAAACTAGTTGGAGTTACATGGATTCAATTTCTCAATATTCTTTCTTCTTTTTCCTTTCTTTTTTTTTGGCAAGATATGAGACTTTAAACCCAAGGACCAGTAGAGTTAATATTGACTGGTACTAGCAGCAGAAATTGTTTCTAAGAGGCAAAGCTACAAAGATATCATTTCACTAAGAGAAAACCATATTAAGAGTCAGCACTTTCCAAGAGATCATATTCTCTAGAAGAACTTGAACATGACATTCAAGGGAGAAGTATTCCCAAAAAAATTTGTTATATGGAAAAACCATGCCAACTGACTTGATAGTTAAACCTAAAACCCTGCCTTTAGCCCTTCCAGTGTCAAAGAACCACTCAACCTCCTTGAGACAGGAAGCCACATGATATGTTTTATAATATTCATTAAAACACCTCCTAAAGTGAAAGCTTTGTGACCTTAAAACTTGCATGGACCCATAATATCAAGAGCTGAAATTTAATTTTAATTAGAATAAAGATTATGGATGGTCAAATTCAAATTTTCAATCACTTGGTCAATGAAATTCTGACATGTGGAATCACTCAAACTAAAAGCTTAAGCTGGATATGGGGGAAGCAATAACTGACTCTTTGTATTTTATATGCTAGCATTATGAAAAACTAAATAGGCATAAAACTAAAAAAAATCAAACAGCTTCTCAAAAAAAATCTACAACCAAAAGTGAGAATGATGAAAGGACAATATATCAACACCTTAACTGTCAAGAAATCAATAATTAGTGCTTACAGTATTTGATTCGCTGTTCCTGGGCCAAATTTTCTAGTCGTTGCTTAAGAGATTTATTCTCCATGCTTAGAATAAGAGTTTGCTGATTGAGAAATTCAAGCTCAGCTGAAACTCCGGATCCTTCTGCCTGTGAGGTACATTATGACATCAGAAAATCTTGCAATTCATTCAACACTGTTACAAATGAAATGGAAATTACACCTCATGTCAGCTTCTGCAGAGATAGAGATACTTGCCTGCAAAGCTTGTACATTTCTTTCCAGCTCAGCTATGTACTGAAGTTTACGGACCCTGGAGCGCTGTGCGAACTGCCTGCATTAGATATCATTTCAAGTGCTATAGACAAAAGTATAAATTTTTTACTTTTCGACTCATTGTAGAGTACATGAACTTTCTCAATTCTGCATATCATTCATATTATAAGTGGCTACTCTAGCTTCTACAAACATGTCTCTAAAATAACAGCTAAACAGCAACATCTAACAGTCATAGACATCATACCAAATTTTAGATTGGTTATTTAACAGATCAGAAATGTAGAAATAGCATAAGTCACTGCATATTCATAGATTCATTTCAGAGAAAGAAAGATATATGAGCCCACAGATATGATTACCAAGGAAGTCAAGTAGAAAATGCAGAAGGAAGAAACACATCCTCCTCAACAAGATGAAAAAAAAAATGTTGAGTTACGTTTAGGAAAGAATAGGATCTTATCTGAATCTAACCTAGACCAGTACACAAGTCTTCACAACAGAAAGCACCGAGAGTTGGTCACAAGTTCATATACAGTAGACAGAATGAACTGTGATATAGATTTTATTTTTATTTTTATTTTTTTGTATTAGTCTATTCTTTTTGGAAACTTTTTTCATTCTTGAGCTTAATACTGCAGAGATTATTTGGTGCTTTATTTTAGTATGGTCAGGAGTGCGTTGAGTCTATGGATACCGTACTTGTAATGCTTCGTATTAAGAATCTGAGTTTATGAATCAGATCTCCAGTAATTATGCTTTAAGGTTGTGTCATGTAATCTACCTACAATATGACTCTAAGTACACCGGGTGTAATGGTTGGATTTTTCTCTTTCAAGAAGCATTGACTCCTAGAAAACCTAAAATGAGCACAATGGACATATATGCCACTCAACCAAATAAAAATGATGAAGACTTTGAGAAATTAGAAATGCATTAAATTATCTAATCACAGAATATTTTCCACAAATCACGAAGTAAACCGCATGAAGCAGCAACTATATCCAAATTTGCAAAGTGTAAAGCTGCCCCTTCTTCCTCTATCTAAACCTTACAATCCTCGATTTCAAAACCATAGCCCGCCATTAAACACTAACAGCGCAGAAATCTCATTACTGTCCTGGATCATATTGATTTTGCGAATCCTAGTTTCATTTTGATTTCACGAACCCTGATTTCATCTGGATTCAAAAAGCACCCCTTCTGGATTTCAAAGATTAGCCTAGGGACTTCTAGGTTTTCTCCATCCTTCCATCAATCCCTTCTACTCATTCTACATGTTAAATTTGTTTTAGAAGGAGCTGTGGAGCTGTGATTTGGTAGTTCTCTTTTTAAGTTTCTCTTCGTCTCTTTTTTCTTCTTGATCATGCAAGGCCATTTTCAGTTAGAAAATATGATTGCTCCTTTTATTCACTGTCAGCAGGATTACAGTGTTGTTGCACGTGCTGCTTGCTTTCAGTTATTTTATTTGTTATTAGTAATTTTTAGTTCTTAAAACTCTATTATAAGTAGTGTTTTCATATATTTTAATGTGCTATTTCCCTGTCAAATGCATAATCCTAGCTCCAAGATGGGGGATAGAACATCTCACCTATAATTTTGCGGTAATTCATAGCTCGTATCATGGAAGAAACTGACAATTAACTCTATTCAATTTTAATTACATTACTAATGGTAATGCATCCTTACAATAATACACATTTGGACACCAATAATGGGGCTTGATCCATCCAGTGCATCAAAGAAATATGCAATGAACATAGAAAGGAGAGGAGGGCACTAACGAGATTAAATGATGACACCAATAACATGATTTCATCCATGCTCTTTGTCCAAGTAATATATCAAAGTAAGCACAATGTATTGAATAATGAAGAGTAAAAAAGGGCATACTGTTTAGCACGTTTTGTATCATTATCTGATGCAGAAGACTTGGAATTTGAGCTGTCCTTTTTTTCAAATGAAATTTTTTGATCATATGGACCATCAACTGGATCTTGCTTTTCACTCTCCGAAACACAATCTGCTTCCCGTGGGGCACATGATGATCCTGAACTCTGCAAACCAGCAATCTCCCTGACAAAGGAAAGACTACTTGGAAAGGTTGGGGCATTTAAAGATGAATCCCAAGCCCTATTCTTCTGTTTAGCCAAGTTCATTTCAGAATAGAGAGAAGCTTGCCTGACATCTTGGTGATGATCAAAATCATGAGATCCCCGAGAAGGTATGGATATCACATTTTTATACATGTACTCATCTTGTGCTGCATAATCCATGTTAGAAGCATTAGCTACATCTATGTATGCAAAGGAGTCACTTGATGAACGCCTATGACCTCTACGAACAGGTGTCTCTGGCTCATTAAGAAGATCATCAAGCCATGAAGGCTGCTCCTCTATGAAGAGAGTCTCAGAAGAAGTTCGCTGATGATGTGTGTTTCCCTCTCTAGGCTTTTGAACAGTTTTTGATCCAAAACTATTGCTGGGAACATAATCAATGAAAGATGGTGAAATACTAGGAAAAGGACTTTTAGGAGGAAGTAATGGATGTTTCCCTGAGTACATCAAATTTCTTATGTTCGCTGACCCCTTGGAATTTGCCATAGCCAAAGCACTAACAGTACCTGTCAAGGAATTAGATGAAGAAAACAAATCAGGGTTTTTAATGGTAATTTGATGAAATTTTTTAATGTTTTATCATCTATCAAACACATCCACACAGAGGCCTCAAAGAAAGCAATACAGATAGCATATAACAAATATTTTTAAAACCATATTATCTAATAAAGGAAACCACAATGAACAATACGGGGACAACATCCATCCACCAAAATTTGTTCTCTACATTTCAAAATACATTAAAGGCAGGCATATTGACAACAGCATACCAGATCAAAAGCAGGAAAAATAAATAAATAAATAAATTAGATGTCACATATTCAGTGATGAACTTTAATAATCACCAGTTACCATCCATTGGATTTTGATGATCAAAGATTTACGCTGACCCTCTTTAATAAGAGAAGGTTTCAAAAGAGTAAATCAGACCTGAAAGCAACACATGTGCTATCTTTCCTAATTTAATCAACCCTCATATGTTCAATTTCATCAACCCTGTTGGTCATGTTTGTATCAGGCCAACATGCAGTCTTACATAAACTAATTTTACCACATTTAATTGGGGGAAAAAAAGGACGTTATCAATCCAAAACCAAAAGGATAAAATAAAATTAAAAAGAACAATCAAGAAAAACGCAAACAGCAATTCCTTGCAGCCTCTTTCACAACTTAAGACTTAAGTTAACAACAGAGTACTCAGCAGAAAAACACTGCATTACAGCCCTCTGATTGTATAGTTTTTCTTGTTTGGTTGCCATGAAAAGGAAAAAAAAAAGATCAGTACGACTGCAAACAACTTTACTTTCGTCAATCTGTAAGTAAAGTTCGCGTTTTTTCAGCTCCTAGACAAAAAAGAAAAGAAACCCACAATTTAAAATAGCAAATTTCTCTTGATTTCCAAATTTTCTGAGCAACCAAACAGGAAAAACTCTTTAATCAGAGGCATACAACATCTGAAATTAAAAACAAAATTTGCGGTTTATTTTAACAAATTATTGCAATGTGTGATAAATAAGAGCTAAATTGAATCAGAATCTCAACTTTTCTTTATGAGAATCAAAATCAAAAACAGATTCGTTTGGAAGCAGGAAAAAAAATTACCTTTTTGGTGGATTGAAGAAATTAAGATCTCTAAATGCAATTCAAAACATGAGATGAGAAATCAAATAAATCGAACAGTGTCTTTCTAATTTAGGGGGGGGGGGGGTTTTGTTGTTTCTTCAATGCAGAGAAGGGACTTCTGCTCTCTCTCTCTCTCTCTCTCTCTTCTTGTTCAAATGGGCTGGATTGAGAACCTTGACAAGTGGAGTATTACTTTCTTTATATATCACTTTATGATTTTAGCATTAGTACTATTATAGCAGTATAATTTATTTTTATTATTATTCAATGTAAAAGATATTTGTGTATATTCACATACATTTATATATTTAAAACAATCTAATATTTTTTTATAAATATTAAATAAATCTTTGGTGATATTTAACAAGTAAGAAACCCTGTAAACCAGTTTAGAAATATCTAAAAATCAAATTTAATGTTTGAGTAACTGTTCTTCGTGTTTGCCATCCAAGAAATTGAATTTCTTTTCCTTCTTGTTTATTTTATTTCATAAAAATACATATATTTAATGAGATGCATTTTTATGTCACGTTACTTATCATTAATGCTAAATCTATTTCTGGGATATTTTTAAAATACAATATCTATCAGTTGAATGCATTGATTAAAAAGAATACATTTCAAAAACAGTAATTACAAGGCTGAAACTCAATAATAAATCCATGGAAAACCCAGTCTCTAGGGTCTCTTTATTTGTTAAAGATTAACAAAAGTCAACTCTACGCGCTAAATGTTGACCAGGAACCAGCTTAGGGCAAAACGATATGATGAAGAGGTGCATGGCTGGCTCTCGGGCATGAACTGGATCCATGAAGGAAGCATGAAGCTTGGTCGGGATCGAGTGAAGATGAAGGGATTTTCTTAATAAAACATGAGAGATGAGATGAGCTAATTACGCGTAAAGGGTTTGCAAGTAGCTGATAGAATATGATAATTAGGGTTAAGTGAAGAGATGGAAAGAGAGGCACAGCACATTATTAATTATATAATAAAGTGGTGAAGAAGCCAACTTAGAAAGCGCTTTTTAAAAAAAATTATTTTTATTTTTATTTTAAATTAAAAATTTTGTGTTTTTAGATCATTTTAATGTGTTGATATTAAAAATGATTTAAAAAATATATATATTTTGATGCATTTCTTAATGAAAATCACTTTCAAAAATAACATCAATTATACTCACAAACAGGCACGAAAATTCAGCATGTCTCCGATCCTCAAGATTATGAGGTGTTTGTCATTACATTTCAAGAACATTTTAAAAAAAAATTAAAAAAAAAATATTTTTGTGTTTTACTTTAAATTAAAAAAAAATGTTTTTAGATAATTTTCATCTATTAGTGCCAAAAATAATTTAAAAAAATTAAAAAACATCATATTAAAATATTTTCGAATTAAAAATATTTTCAAACCCCAACTTGTGAAAAACATCCTTCTCCAGGTCGGTTCCAGAGTGATATATAGCTCAGTTGGCCACCTTTTTTATTTTATTTTAAAAAAAGAAACACTTGAACAGTGAAGACGCCATGTTGCAAAGGTTGCTCATCTTCATTGCTGAAGAAAAGAGGAGTACATTTCGATCCCCTGAGCATCTAGAATAACTAATAGTCGAGTAAATCTTATTTCTTAAAAAATATATTTTATTAATCCAAATGAATGAATAAAACTCTAATTATTTTAGATTTTTACAAGAAATATATGTTTAACTCGAAGTCAAGATCTCTCGTACAGTTTTATTCGTGTCCATGTTGCAAAGGTTGCTCATCTTCATTGCTGAAGAAAAGAGGAGTGCATTTCGATCCCCTGAGCATCTAGAATAACTAATAGCGGAGGAAATCTTATTTCTTGAAAAATATATTTTATTAATCTAAATGAATGAATAAAACTTTAATTATTTCAGACTTTTACAAAAAATATATATTTAACTCGAAGTCAAGATCTCTTATACAATTTTATTCGTGTCCATGTTGGAAAGGTTGCTGATCTTCATTGCTGAAGAAAAGAGGAGTGCATTTCGATCCCCTGGGCATCTAGAATCACGAGTAATATTCATGCAAGCCTGCTCTTGATCTCTCTTCTTTTTTATTTTTTTTAATAATTTTGTTCGTGCAATGATTTTCTCAAGGATCCATGAAGATGCATGCAGCGTGTATCCTTGTCCCTGTCTCCGTAAGAGCTTACTAATCTCTATATATATTGAAGAAATATAAGATTTTGAGTATAAAAGTCCATCGTATCGAAGAATATCACCATCTTCACCAAGACAGAAACCCTTTCATGTGCATCTCGATTTGAATAATATAGATGGATCGAGAGAGAGAGAGAGAGACTTAATTTTGAATCTAGTATTAATTAATTAATTAAAGCCTTTTTATACGGTGGTAGATTTAATATATAACAAAGCAATCTTTCTTCCTTCCTTCCGGGTTACAGCTTTGGTGTGCATGTCAAAAAACATGCAATCACATCTTTTGCTGCTTGCATCCAGGTTGTTCTCACTGTACGTACGGCATGGCATGTAGGCAAAAATTAATTTGAAATAAAGAAAAAAAATATATTTTTTAATTATTTTAAATATATATTTTTGAAATGCAAAACAAACAAGTTTTTAATCACAATAAAAACTTTTATGCTGTAATTTTTTAGTAAAACTAGACATGTAATTCCAATTTGAGTTTTAGACAACATTGGTCCCTTTATCTAAAATCAATCCAATAAAATTTCTCTGGATTCCAATTTTTCGAAAGAAACATTTTAAAATTTAAAACGAATAAAATTTGTATGGAATTGTACCCCATACCTAGCTGGCTCTCAATTTAATGACATCAGCAGATTGTCCGAGGCCGCAGTGCCGCGACTCTGCAAGGTGCTAATTGCCAAAAACACAGCAACCTACCTGCCGGACATATACATATAGGAAGAAAGTGCATTTTAATCGATATACTAAGTTCAGCAGATTAATTATCTTCTTCAAGCAATCAAATTTGTCAATACAAAACCCAACAGCATTTTCTTTGGATTGCTAGGAAGTCTTAACTTCTATGTTCATGAACTTGTCACCAATTCAAACCATCCAGGTTCAGAATGAGAAGAAAGTTTGTTCAAACTAAAGCAATTACATCAGATGTCCAGGCAAGTACTTGGAAAAGTCTATTCAAATGAGTTTCAGCCACCCCGAGCTTCCCTTCTCGTGGCATCGTGAAGCAGATCAACATCCACACCCTCTGGAGGAAGTTGAACATATCTCACGACTGATCCCCTTATGAAACAGTTCCTGACAGAAAGCTGAAATTTAACACAAAATCATTAGCTCCAGCTAGCACAATCATATGGAAAAACCCAAAAACAAAAAGGACTGTCAAATGGTAAATGTAAAGCAATACAGACATCGGAACTCGAAGTAAACACAAAACAGAGAAAATAAACTCAGGGAAATTTTCCACAGCATAACATCAATAACCTGGATTCAACACAATCTTAGTCCTCGAAACATTCTTCGGGTGTGTTCGTGTGTATGTCAACACCTAAAGACACACATCTCCATGCATTTATACAACGAATAGCACACACCCTCAAATGCAACATGCATAAATATAGAGGACTAGTAAACCCTCAAATGCTTGTGTTGTATGATTGGCTCGTATCTCATAGGAGAAACAAATGAATATTTTTTGTGATCCCTATTTAGAAATTTTATATTTGCAGACATTAGTTTACATGTTTTTATAGCAAAACTATAAATCATTGGCCAGATTGACAGAGGTGATATCCAAATACCAAAACCAAACTCTTCGTGACCTTTTTGAAATGGAAGAAAATAAGAGAAAGGAAAGAGAACGAAGCAACTCTCTTCTATTCATAAGAAAACGAAAATCACAAAAAGCAGAATACAAACTCATTGAAGGTAGCAAGCACAGATACATATGGTTTTTTAATCTTATAGAAAGCTAGGAAGCAGATAATGACATCACCCTCCCTTTGCAGATTAAAATCTACCTTCTTTCATATCATCCATCATCCTTAAAACAAATTCCCAAAACTCTAGTAAATGGTTACTTGATGGTATATGTAAACTAACAGAATTATGATCTTCTAGAAGAATACGAAGTTGAGTCAATGACGGATTGTGATAATGCAATCTATAATCTAACTTCACATACAATCTACAAACTGTATATCTACTCATAATCCAACTTTATATGAGCAAGTTAAATCTCTATAAAGAGAGGGTTTTGATGCATAACTTGGGGTATGCACACACTCATTTGCTTTAAAATGTATCACAAGCTATTTCTCAACAACAAGCTTGCTAAGTTGGGCATCAGAATGGTCTCCAAAGAACAAATCCTAGGTCACCCTGAGGTTTTAACTGTTTTGCAAGCACAACACACGGGTCCAATGATATTGAGTAGCTTATAGCCTTACTCAACCATTCTAACACTTCAATAACATTGCTGTTTTTTTTTTCTTTTTACCAAAAACAGTCTCACCATGTTCAAGGGAATAAACATAATGAAAAGTCATGACAACATCAAATTATACAATTGTTGTTGATGCTTCACCATTACTCCCTTTTAATTTAAATAAATCCCTTGACAACACCAAAAAGGGGGACAAAACAATCATAAAACCTGATTCATCACAATAACCACCATGAATAACCACATGGAGGTGACAAAACAAATTTTTCAGCAAATGAATTTGAGATAACCACAGCTCAGGCCACCCACTTACCAACTTCCATTATCAATAATGCACATATTGTAAGTAGTTCTCGAAATTACATCAAATCAAGTATAAAAACTACAACATGTGTTTCTATATGAATCTTTAAAACAGCCATAAAACCTCAATTACTACACATTCTACGCAGTTCTTGAATCTACATCGAATCAAGTATAAACCTACAATACGTATTTCTATGTGTTTCTTGAAAATAGAGTCAACTAGCAAACATAAAACCTCCACTAATACACACTCTATGTGGTTATTGAATCGCATCAAATCAAGCATTTCTTGAAAATCGCATCAGCTTGCAACCATTATATTTCTATGATTACACATTTTATATGTTTCTTGAAATCACGTAAAATATGCACTTGTATGAGGGTTATTGATTTTACATCAAGCCCCCCAGTACCTGGCTATGGATTTAGGGTTTGAAAGAATTGGAGGAAGAAGAGAGTAAAGTACCATGTGAGGATACTTGTCTTGATCGACAACGCGAGTGTTTTCGAGCTTGATGTTGAGGTACTGATCCACAGAGTGAAGAGTCCCTCTTAAAGCCAAATCATTCTTCAGCTCCACCGTCACTTCTTTCCCTACCAAATCCTTGAAATACGAAAAAAACAACTGCACCCCGCCATAAACCCTAAATCAAATCATAGCATTTAACTTATAATCACAAAACAGAAGAGGAAATTAGAGATTAATCACCATTTAATCTTATCAGCTCTATTGTTTTCCTGCTCTGCTCTGCTCGAGGTTTTTTTATAGAGGGCTTGTTTTGCCTTGCTGAGATTTTGGAGTCCTCAATGAGCCACTGTCGAGTGTCGACTCTATTGGTCCTTATATTCTTCGGAACGTATTCTAAAAGTTTTCTTAAGAAATTAATTTTTTAAAATATATATATATATATATATATATATGTATGTTTTTTTATTTAATTTTGATCTACAATATAAAAAAAAATTAAAAAGAATTATTAAAATCTATCTTATTTTTTATCATTAATTATAATTTTAAACGTTTCTAATTTGTCTTTATATTTTAGATTTTTTTAATCTATCTTTCTTACAAATGAATTATTAAAATAAATCTCACATTTAAACATCTGCATGATTAAAAAAATCATATTTAATAGTACAATTATATTTCCGTAATAATTAATAATGTATCAACTATAAAATGAAAAGGATAAATTCAAAGGTATGTGTAACTTTTGTTTGATTC
Organism: Salix udensis; assembly: GCA_029204005.1. Classification (NCBI taxonomy): domain Eukaryota; kingdom Viridiplantae; phylum Streptophyta; class Magnoliopsida; order Malpighiales; family Salicaceae; genus Salix; species Salix udensis. Next base: position 12,908,915 of record CM055021.1, on the reverse strand, counting down.
ATGGTCTTAGATGATGAATTAGTTTTATCTAGTAAATTATCATAATAATTTTATGTATTTGAATAAAAATATTAATGAATTTCATCATACCCAAAAAAATGTTAAATATATTTTGTATAATTGCTTTCTAACTTGGTTTCACTTTTTATTGGTTGAAATTGAGTGTATAAATTTTTTACCAAAGTTAAAGTTAAAAAGTTAATATATTTTTTTAAAAGGAACTATATAATATGTTTTATCAATTGATATTAATTTAGATATTATTCATATTTTTAAAATATTATTGTATCATTTAATATTATTAAAAATAATAAGAAATCAAATAATAACCCTCATATAGTTTAACTCTTATACCATCATAAAAACAGCTTGAAAAGATAGTAGAAAGCTGGTTTCTTGATTATTGTTTTTTTTTTAATTTTACATCTTATTGAAATATATTTTAAACTACAGTTTATCATATGATTTTTCTATTATATTAAAAATAAAAAAATTAATAAATCTATATCAAGCTTAAAGTTTATAAATAATCCATTGCATAATAATATATAAAAAGACGACCACAGTGGGAGTCGAACCCACGACCTTCTGATCCGAAGTCAGACGCGCTAATCCACTGCGCTATGCGGTCCCGTTCAGGTCCTAGCCTGAAAAACTAAATATTTATAATACTTTAAATACCGAGGATCGGATATTCATGAAAATGTAATAAAAAAACAAGACAGCGCACACAAACATTTCATAAACAAAGTCTTTGCTCTGTCATTGGCACGCTCCATCAAGAGAAAGACAACCTTAATTTTTCTCAACAGATTGCAGCACTTTCAAGTGATAGACATATTCTGATGTATTTAAGAATGTGTTTGTTCCCATAAATCAGAACCGTTTGTGCATCATCTGCGTAAACTTGGCAATTCAAACTGTATCTATGTGGTTAGAACATCAGGAAGGTTGGTGGATGCTCCGAGAACTTTTCCCCCGACATCAGGAAACGTTTCATGACCCTGTATGGCACTCACTTTTCCACTTCTGCTCACTTGGATCGGATATTGCATCAGGTTCCCCCTCATTTCCTTGCTCTCCTCGGACACGTATGCTTTCCAGTTCTTCCTGGAAGTCCTGTTGACAAGTTTCATGCACTCGAGTTTCTGTGGCTCGTCGAAAGCTTTCTCGAGGATGCCTAAGTGCTCTGCCCAGAGAGACATCCGGTAACCATAAACCTGAATATTCAAGTGATCAATTATGAGGATAAGAAATACAGCATTGGCAATTGTAATGCTAACCATGCCCTTTTTCAATGACGCTGGATCGATGTCAACGAACCATCTCATTTAAAAGTTTAAACTATTAGATAAGGTTTCAGAATATGATTTATATTATTCTCTAACAAACACCTTCGAGTGAAAGCTCTTTGAGCTTGGAACTTGCATAGGCCCACACTACTTTGTGCTTGATTTTTATTAGATAGAATGAGAATGGTGAGATTCGAACTTGTGACCATTGGTCAATGATACTGTTAGAAAATAGTATAAATCATATTATGGGGCCTCACCTAACAGCTTGAGCTTTTAGGTGAGATGATTCATTAACATGGTATCAGAGTCTTATAGACTCAGCGGTCACGAGTTCGAATCTCACCATCCCTATTCTATTTGATAAAAATCAAGCACAAGGTAGTTTGGGTCTGTGTGCAAGTTTCAAGCCCAAAAGGCTTTCACTTGATGGGGCGTGTTAGAGAATAGTATAAATCATATTATGGGGGAAGGTTCTAGAATATAATTTATTATATTCTCTACCAATCGAGACATGATCATGATGGATCCAAAGCAAGATTTGGCAAGTGCGTATTAAGATTATACATGGTTGCTACACCTTCACTCTTGCTGCAGACTGAGTCAATGATAATAGAAGATTTAACTCAAAAGTTACACCTTCACTGAGGAGCTCCATAATCATAGATTTTGTTTTTGACAGCAGTAATATGCTCTCAATTTGTCGGTATTCTCATCAATCAAGACTGATTTCTTTATATTGGGACTCTTTCCATTCATGGAACAGTAAATTATATACTTGGATCATAAAGTAAAGTTGGATTTATATTAATTTCAAGTGGCATTATATACATAAAAAGAAGAGCTGGAGTTTCAAACCTGTCCATGCGGATGAGAATTTTTCCTGGCCCATGTGTGTGTCGGTTGGTAAGCCCCCATGGCGATTTCTGTGTCCCTTGAACCATCCAAGGATCTCTGGTTAATGTTTGCTGATCCCATGATTACGTATTCATCATCGACAATCATTCCTTTTGCATGTACATATATCATAAATCTCCGAAACTTTTGAGCTGCTGCCTGTAAAGAAAATCAAGAGGAACGCCTCCTCCTTGTCACGTTACGTTTGATAATAACATGTAAGAATGACTAGTTCGATCAGTTCATCACCTTGATTACTTAACACTTTCCTTCACAATGTAAGAATGTCTTCAACATTGATTGTACATTAACACAAACAACAAATTTTTATATAATTCTTCGAATATATGCCATACCAGTGAACGATTTTCAGTTTGCTGATTCATCTCGGAAGAATTGTGTGGAGAATTTTCACGTTTACCGAGGCAATAAAAGTTCAAATAATCTTGTGGATGATACTTATGGGCGAGCCCTGCTTTTTCAAGTTCGTTCGCAATAATCCTGTACATCATGGCCATTGTTTGTCCCTGCAGTCATTCAATCATCATTTAGCTTCAGAAATCACAACTCAAGGTGCATAGATATGCAAACATGTCATTCATACGTTTTTTTCGACAAATAATACATCACAACACAGAAAATAAAGTTGGATTTAATTAACCTCTTCTTTTCCCAGTTTACTTTTGTACTATTACCATGGATGGGGATGATTCGTAGTGATTCTATCTCCTAATTAAACATGTGCTTGACGGCCTTGTTAAGAAACCAAACCACACCATAACCGAAATGATACATAGCTCGCCCACGAGCAAAATTATGGTAAACGTGGAGTCTTGCGTGAGATCGTAAAGGAGTGATCAGCAAACCTAACTTAACCATGCACAAATGATATGAAGCCAGAGAACAAGCCTTGTGAATTGCAGAAACAGATGGTTTTTTATGAGCACAGAAAGTACTGTTTGCCATGTAAAAGATAGTTATTGCACAAAATCAAAACTAATCTAACCTGCCAATACAAAATTTCCTGCACAGGAGCACTGGTTGGAACACCCTCTGGCCACATTGGTATTACTATATACACTGAAAACCGCTCATTTGCTCTGATTTTGCCAGCAATTTTCAGTGCTAGTTCCATGGGGACTAAGTTATCAGCTCCTGTCATAGAGGATGAAGTTAAAAGAGAACTTTCCTTGTCATTTATCCAACCATACAATAATATAGAAACTAAAACACTATTCCCTGAGATGTTTTTATTTAAATATTAGATAGCATAACATAATATAGAAACTAAAACACTCTTCCCTGAGATGTTTTTATTTAAATATTAGATAGCATTCGATAACAAAGAGGACAGGTCTTTCTATTTTAAAACGATAGAAATTCATTTTAAAATTGTCCTAGAGATATCTTTATATTATGTCTTTGTGTTCATCCCTCTCGAATCACACAGCTCACCTAAAAGTTTAAGCTTTTAAATGAGACCTTAAAATATGATTTATATTATTCTCTAACACACCCTCTCAAGGAAAGCTCTTTGGGCTTGAAACTTACAAGGGCTCCCACTACCTTGTTCTTGATTTTTATCAAATAAAATGGGATGATGAGATTCAAACTCGTGACTGTTAGGTCAACAAGTCTCTGATACCATGTCAAGAAACCATCTCAATTAAAAGCTTAATCTTTTAGGTAAGGCCCCAAAATATGATTTATACTATTCTTTAACATTTTTGTCCCACTCTATATCTATTTTTTCTGTCCTTAAACACTAAGGAAACGCCACCTTGGTGTCTATTGAAGCAGAAATCAATAAATTTCATCACATTTAACTAGGAAAGGAAATCAACCTCATCCATTTTATACCTGCATTTTTGTATGATGGCCAATAATAGGAAGATCCAAGGAAATATTGATTCTCTATGTATATGAAGTGCTGTGCTGATCTTATTGCCTTTACATATGCTGTATGAATGCTCTTATCTACTTTCAAATTCTTTCCACACACAAGATTCTGCAAAAAAGGAGAAAGGTTATTGAAGTAGGGTAGGTCTAGAGTGTTATCATATAAACCTGGTTAATATAAATCTGGTATACCCTCATGGGTTAACTCTGGTATTCATTAGCAGGCTAATCATAAAGCTAGTTCTAACCTGAGCCACAGCTTCTTGAGTAGACTTTGGAAATCCCGTCACAGATCCTGAATCTATAGATCGGAATACCTGTAAAAGAGAGCAATAATTATAATTTTCGTTGGCTCCAATAAAAGGGCTCACACATGCAAATTCTCTTTAGTAAAAAAACAGCTAATGCAGACCTGCACGTGCCAATTCTCAGGATCTCCTTCGTCAGTGACATGCACAATTTTATCACCATCAGGACTAGAAGATGGAGTGAGTATCCATGAAATCCGTTCTAGCTTTATCAAGGCATCATCATGCCAACGAGTCACCTTTTTTATCCTGCGCCATTTTGTGGCTTTTTTCCACCTTTGCTCAAAATTTGTCAATATATCATAAGCAGCTGGACCCTCAATTTTGCAATGCAAGTCATGCCATGGTTGCCTTGGGTTTTTGGTATTAGACTAAACATAACAGAGAAAAACTATCATTATTTGAACAAGAATAGAGAAGTCCTTCACTATCTCATCTCATCACTTGAGTTGTACACAAAAACTCGAAAAGTTATCTAGGAATACGAGGTTGGTTTTTGGTTATGAGGGTACATTTATTGTTCTGAAGACAAAAAAATATCCCTACATTCACACACTTTCGAGACATAAATCATGAAATTCAGAAATGGCATTGAACAAGATATCTATATATCGTACACAGAGTACACTCACAATGGAAATTAAAGCATTAAACCAGCTCTCCCCTGTGAACTCCATAATTTTACCTCTTGCAAAAATTTTGGTTTCTTTGTGCAAATGAACCATAAGGTTGATACTAAGGATACCTTTAAGCATCTCTTCTGTTTTATTAAGTAGAGAGCTGAGCAAAAACCATCCAACAGGGTGGTGGTACAGTAAATCTAAAGTGGCATTTTTAAATGAAAATCCTGCAGGCCAATCCCATTTTCAAATGAAAAATCTTATAAAATGAACCGATGATATCGTGCACAGAAACGAAAGCTGAGATGCAGAATGAACAAAGATCTCTTGTGCAAATATTTCTGGACAAGTATAGCAAAAACTTACAGGAAATGTAGGGTTGTGAAAATCATTTTCAAAAACTGTGTCAAGGTCGCGGAAGAGCCTATGCTCAGGAGTGTCATATCTGCCATCACATAAATCCAAGCCACCAATGAAAGAAGTAATTTTTCTGTTGTTCCCAGAAGATTGAGTATCAAGAATCACACATTTCTGATGGTGGCTAAAAAGAGTTCCCACAACCTGGACTAGAATGATTAGTCATGTCAGAGAACAGAATCATAGGCCCAGCACAGTCAGGGCAAATAAGATATGGAATTGGTCACACCTGCTGCTTAAAAACGCTAAGTTTATTGCTTGCATAACGAGGTGCAAGCACGCAATGGACACTAGAATGTTTGAAAAATTTCTTGGTTTCTTCATCATGAGTTTGCATGACACCATCCTGGATTTAAACACGCATAATATTATTAAAATGGATGTATAGATAATATGTGCACGTGGGAAAAATTTATGCCTATCCAAAGTATGATTTCGGAACTTGATAATAGTCTTCTAATCATAATAATCAACTACTGGTTGAAAAAAAAAAAAAAAGGGTTTCAACAGTAAAACAAATCTTGAAGTTGACCCAGTCTGAGTCTTACTCGGGATCAACTAAGTTGCTGGTTGATCTGCCCGAGTCATTTGGGTTAGACCAACTTAATGATCAATCGATGGCATGTTCTTGATCAACAAGTTACTGAGATGACTCGTTGAGTCAGATTTAATAACTATGCTGTCAAGCTGCATGAAAAAAACAACTAATAGATTCTTAACATGAAATCTCTGCCATGTTTATTAAGGTTGTGGAATTACTTGCCATTTTCAGACAGAATGTGTCATGTGAAGTTTTATCGTCCCATATTAGCATAACCACTCGGACCCCTTCTTCTGACTTGTACTTCAACAACTCCCCAAGAGTAAGCTCTCCTCCAGCAGGCAATGGCTTTGTTGGCTCCCTCACCAGCTTGACACGGTGGAACACAGACCACCCGACAATATATATCAGGTTGTGAGCTTCTAGGATAGCATGGCATATGTCTTCCCAACAGCTACTATGCTGAAAAACTTTTCCATCATCGAGAGAAATTTTAGGTAGCAGGGCATCAGGCACATGAGCATCTTGGTAAAGTGTCACTGACCCTCCTTTCCGGAGTGGAAAGTATGTGTTGGGCACTCCTTTGTATTCTGGTCCATCACCAACACCATCTTTATACAGAGGATTGTCTTCAACTGGCTTGAATTGAATGGAAAAATGTAGCTCGGGGTAAGGTTTCAGGCAAGTTCCAGAAGTGCAAATGATAGGAAACCAATCATTAATAGTGTTTCCAGAGATGATTTTCTCAGCTGGTATTTCCACTACTCCAATAAGCTGTGCCCCAAGAAAATCATTGTCCTTTACATGAAACTCTACTTTTGCAACAGGGTGGGCAACTGGGACGCAGAAATGCTCATCCCACAGAGGGTTCTCGCAATTGGCAATCACTCTAGTCTGGGCTACTGTTGCCCCTGCAAGGCAGACTGACACGTAGGGATCGCTAGTAATGATCGAATGTTTGCCTGAATGTGTCATGGGTCTGTGTCCACAAAGAGGTGAGTAAGACCCACACATAGTAAAACATTTTCTCATATTTTCTGAAGCCAGATCCATATTTGGAAGAGATTTAGCTTCTAGGATCCATATGTCCAATTCACCATGCAAGAAAACAGATTCTTTAGAAGACTGAGTTGCAGTGGATTGAGTCTTCCGAGGAACATTGGTTTCTGTACTCATCCTGTCTCGTCAGCTTTGCAAACACCAAATTCTCAAGGGCCCTCCTATATTAGCCAAAACTGTACTCAAATTTAATCAATCAGATGCTAGAGTTATATTGCAGATAGAATCAAGCCTGTGCTACGAATCCTTTTTTCATACAAATATAACCTGCATCTACATCACAGAGCTTGTGAAATTCACTTCTTTGCAGAAGGAACAAGCATCATAAGCAGTCAGAAAACATGGAGACACAGTGTTCTGAGTTGAGCCCGTCAGATGCATTATGCAGAGATTGCAGTCTCCATAGGTTGACCCCAGGAATCTTCCCCTGTCAGGGAAGGAAAGAAAGAAAAGGAGAAGCAAAAGAATCAGATTTCAGACCAAAAACACACGTACATAACCTTACTAACACCATGCATGCACATAAAGACATTAAAGACAGAAGAAGAAACATGAGACCAACAACAAAACATCAATCTGCTAGAGTAACCAAGAGATTACTCAATTCCCCTCACATACCATGGATGACTCGCTGTAAGAATCCACTACACAAAGTCCATTGATGCCAAATTGGTATTTCTTCTGGACAAAACATACATGCATTTAGTGTATCGTAATTTTTAATAAAAAATATATCAAAATTATTATTTTTAAAAAAAATAGCATTAGCGCATCAAAAATATCCAAAAACACCTAAAAATTATAAATTTAATTATTTTCATTTTATTATCCTTAATCTTTCAAATTTCATATAAAACACTATAGTTTTATTTGTCCTATGGCAGAAGTGTTATATACTCACTAATCACACCATATCATGGTTAATTCTAATTGATAATTAATTGAAATCATCTAAAACACATCTAGTTTTTTCCTTAAAGTATATCAAAAAAAAAAAATATCTTTACCATTTAAATCTAACATGGTAATTAAGAATTCATGTCCCGACTTTTTTCATCTTTCAAGTTTTGTGGAACAACAAAGAATAAACCAAGAGTGTATCAATCTCTCATAACTAACAATCAAAAACAAAATCCAGATCGAGTTCGGATATGAATTTCCTGCTTAAAATCCAAAAAGTTCATAGTCACGTTCCATGAAAACTAGTTGAGATAACCTAATTAGCATTTGATCATAATATAAATATATATATATATATATATATATATATAATTATTCAATTTATTGCAAAATAGTGTGTTAAAAGAAAGAAAAAATAGTTTCACGATTAAGAAGATAAGAATCAAAGTGGTGAGGTTAATAATAATGCATGGTTACCTTGAGAGAAGAAGCAAGGAGGAAGATGCAGGCCGGATCGGAGAATGGAGGAGGATAATGAGAAAGGTACAAAAGTGGTGCAATGGCCTGAAGCAGTGCCAGCCACCATCTTTGCAGGAGGAGAAGGGCAGCGAAAATGGCGGGAAGTCTTAAACGTTTTTATGAGAATGACTATTATTAGCTGCGCTTTAGATTTGTTTTGGCCATACCCACAAGCCTTTCTAGCTTTCTCGAATATAATTTTGGACATTCATGCTTGCTGATATTAACGATTGAGTATTATTTAATTATTAGAACTCAAATACAATATGTTTATCATTACAAATTATAATTATAAAATAAATAAAAGATTATACAATTTTACCGTTAATCTACTATAGCTACTTTCTCATTTCACTTTAGACGTTTATAATAGACCTTTTCTTTCTTGATCCTAGATTTTTTTTCTTTTCATTTTAGCCACCAATCTTTATTTGTTTCCAATTATTTCCTTACAAATTCTATCGACACGTGGTTTTTATGGTTGTTATCTGCTTTGATTTGCATACTCTCACGTATTAATTTTATTATGAAAAAAACTTTTATTATCGAGACATGGTTTCATAATTATAGAACATTTTTTTATAAAAAAAATTAATTTCATTTTGTTTTTAAACCTAAAATTAAGGATCAATATCCAAGTTGGAATTTCAAAAAAATAAATCCATGCGTTTACTATTTAGATGATGTTGAAATGTCCAGTTCAGTCCCTCAAGTTTCACATTTTTCATATGAAGTCCCTTTGCTTTGGGATCTTTACGTTATGGCCCGTCAGGTTATAATTTATGTTTTTGTCCCTTGAAGTCCAGAGAAGAGAGAAGATTTCTAGAAAAGAGAGAGAAACTCTTGATGGTCAAATTTTAGTTACTAATAACTATGATTTTAATTGTTTATATTCATCTTTAAGAAGACAACTCGATGAATGTAATTTGTATCTCCAATGATGTTTGATAAAGTATATTAGGGTTCAAAAATAATTTTATTTGGTAAGATTATTACTTTTTTTTTATTCATGTATATATTCGGGTCAGCTTGTATATACTTACGACTAATTCTATATATTCTAAAATTAATAATTATATAAGTTTTCAATAATCATGAGATTTTAGAGATTTATATGATAGTTTTTCAATATTTTTAGATAAAAATAAATGAGATTTGACTTTTTAAAATCTAAAAATTTGTAACTCGATTTTTTCTAACACGAGAGCTATGTGGTTGTCGGAAAGTTTTGCGAGAAAATATTATAACATTTATGAAAGTGAACATCATATTCTATATATATATATAATAAAAAATAAAACCAAGCGTGTGACATGTCTATCCATCTCCAAGCATCAAGCATGCCTAGGCTTTATCACTTTGGACTAGGCACACAAGTTAATATATCCCACTCAAACATGTTTAGCTTAAAAAATAAAAAACAGCCCATTTTGATATACTTTAAATAAGATTATTCATATAATATTTAATAATTTTTTATTATGTCAGTTTTCAATAATATTATAACTTTTACGGTAAAATTAACAATTACTTTTTTAATAGTTATATATAAACTTAATATGATTCATTTAAAAACCAAATCTCTCGTGAACATCCGATGCAATAAGATATTTTTAAATGAATTTTTAAATTGTTTGATTTCCATGATACAATATCTTTTAACAATTTATATTTTTTAAAATTACGAAATCTTTTTCTACTAGAAACTTATCGTAGCATCGACATTTTATTTCCTAGTAGCTCAGAAATTTAGCTGACTACAGAATACTTGCTTTCTAGTAATTAGAAGTATGGAATGGTGAAATTACAGACCATACACCCGTAAAAAAAAGAACCCAGACTGTTTTTTTTCAAATTCAGACAGTTTCCATTGAAATTGTGGGAAAATGTTGACGACAGATTGCATGAAGACATGCATAACCTGGCAATCTCAAGAACAGTTCGCGCAGTCCGACAGAACATGAAAACCGCCGCATTCCTACTTTCTTTAGTCTCATATAGGTAACAACAAACACATGACTATTTACCAAAACAGACATCGAAAGTTTATTTCATTGCTGACTCGTGACAATGAAAATTGAAAGACGAAAGTGATTTCCATTCTCTCCTCCACTTCAAAGAACCATCAGTCTTCTCAGTATCCTCCCTGCAAAACCCATCAAGGATGAGTGAAATAAGATGACATGGTAAGTGGAAAAACGAGTTGAACTCTCTCTTAAAGTTATTTTCACAAGAAATGATAGTGTTCAACTTCTTCTCCTCGTGTTTCACTTCACTTTCAAGCATCCAGTTTCCCACGAGAGATTGGTAATTGCATAATAGCAACAATCACAAGACTCTTGATGAAACTTTCCTGTTATCTAACTTGTAACCAGTCACCAGCTAACCTAGTAACACAAGATGGCATTTTAATCTATCAGCCTGAAAACAAACCTTCAGGTCATACATGTATGCAAGGCTCTCTCTGTACACCATTCTTCCTCCATCTCTGGTGTCAAACAAATACGTATAATCTAATAACTAAAATGAGGTTCTAATTAATTACTTAATGGGGGAGTGCCTTACTTTATCTGACCACCCTGGTTTCCCTGTTGGTGCATAGTTCCCTTGCTCTCCTTGCGTGCTCCTCTGCTCCATTTGTGTGGACCTCGGACCTTCGCCTAGGTTTCGTTGTCCATAGCCAGTATTTCCACCTTGCCCAAAGTTTCTAATGGGGGGGTGCCTTGCCTGGTCTGACCACCCCGGTTGCCCTGTTGGTGCGTAGTTCCCTTGCTCTCCCTGCATGCTCCTCTGCTCCATTTGTGCAGACCTCTGACCATCACCTAGTTGATGTTGTCCAATGTCAGTATTTCCGACTTGCCCATAGTTTCCAGCACGGGTGGGAGAATAATTCCTGTCACCTCCCCTATAATCTCTTGGACCAGGAGATCCATTATTACTCGGATTTCCTTGCAGGAAGCTCCTTTGATCTGGAGCATAATGATTCCCCTGCTGTCCTTGGTTGTAACCCTGCTGTCCCGGGGGATAGAGATTCCCCTGTTGTCCTTGGTTGTAACCTTGCTGTCCCGGGGGATAAAGATTCCCCGGCTGTCCTTGGTTGTAACCTTGCTGTCCTGGGGGATAAAGACTCCCCTGCTGTCCATGGTTAGTGTTCCTCCCTCCAGGGGAATGATCCCTGTTGTTCATTGGCATACTTCCACCTGGCACTGGAGGACCATGATTTTGCTGTGGTGGGTAATTTTGCCGAGGCCCGTAGTTACCACCACCTCCTTGCATATGCCCTTGTTGACTGTACTGGGGTGGCGGCCCTTGATGATTTGGCATTGGACCTCCTTGCTGGTTAAATCTAGGTGGACTTCTATTCCGGTCATACCGTCTTTCTCCCCCTCTGTGAACTGGGGGTGGTCTCGGAGTAATCACTCCATTTTCATACTTGTCTCCTGCAAAGCAGATTGCATCAGTTTAAATCACATCCTAACAAACCATATCATTCTAATTTTTAACTAGCTTGTGCAATAACCAAACTACCATAGTAAAGGACTAATACCAGCTTAAACAGGTAAAACAAAAACCCAAATACAATTTAACTACTGAGCAGAACAAACAAATTTTAATCACAAGGAGAAAAGCCCAACCTCCGTATTCCTTGTTCACCGGATCAATATATGAATCCGGTAGTACAAAAACAACCCCAGGAACATCTGTGTAAACCATCATACATAACAAGTCAGCAAGCATTCCAGACAATAACAATGCACAAACTAAGAACGCTAAAAACAGAGACAAACCGACGGACAAGGCCTGACCTTTAAACTTTTCTGACTCCTGTTCAGACATCAAAGCCTGAAACCCTTGATAAGTAGTTGTGCTACAAGCATAAATCTTCATCTTCGCCTCCTCAATACTTCAGAAACATCACAACAGCATTAGTTATATATAGATTTCAAGCTAAAAATAAATAAATAAATAATAACCTGATGTTGAGTCCTTGGGCACAAATTCGTTCATAAGTAGCGACCATTTCTTCAGGAGAGGGCTTGGGTTCTTTGGGGAAATCAACGGTGATGAGCCAATGATTGTAATCGCAGCCTGGGAACAGAATTGTGTCCTCGGTGATTTCGTCTCCGTCCTCGTATAGCTTGTACTTTTTCTCTGGTCTAGTCGTCGTCGTCGACATCATCGACCCTCTCGTTCCCGTGAAAACCTGCGACCGGGAAATGATTGTGGGGGATTGTGGGGCAGATGGTGGGATTGGGACAGGAGTGGAGAGAGGGCGTTGCAGTGTGGAAGAGAGTAAAGTTAGGGTTCGACGGAGGTGGAGGAGGCGGAGCGCCATGTCGTAGTCGTGAATGCTAGGGTTTAGGAGCGGGTTTAGGAATTTCTATTCTTTTTTGTAATACACTCGCCCTCTCGCTCTTGTACCTGAGTAGCTGTTTCTCAGGATTAATTACACATGCAGTCCCTATACTTTGGGTATCTCTTCACTTAGTACCTATATTATTTATTGGATTTTATTTGGTACTTAACTTAATATATTTTTATATTTAGGTCCCTTAACTTATGCAACTATCTCTAAATTCCCCACTTGCTTTTCTATTAAGTGAAATAGCTGCTTTATAATTACCTTTTATATTAAATAAACTGAGATTCTTTGTGAAGCTTATTATTTATATTTTACCTAAGGGATTTAAGAAGAAGAAAAAACTCCGTCAAACTTTTCCGATTAGCCTTTTGGAATTGTGTTTTTGAAATTAAAATTGTTTTTAAATTATTTTGATGTGCTAATATCAAAAATATTTTTTTTAAAATAAAAAATATTATTCTGATATTTCTCTAAACGAAAAACACTTTAAAAAATGACAATCAACCACACTCTTAAAAAGACAATACACAATGTTATCAACTTTTATCTTTGTTTCATCTTTAAATTTCTCGCAACATCATATTTATAATCCAATCATCATCGGTCACACTCCGTTCAATCTCTTATATCATGTTCCCAACCAATCAATCATATACTACTCGTTAAATAATATCGCAAACTAATTAAAACAAATTAACATATAACAACATTTCAAATCATAAAGTATTAATTGTGCATCAACATTTCAATGTTATTATCTAATGTGCAATATATAGATTACACATGTATGCCAATGATTTACATCATTATAACAACTTCAACATAAATCTCACAATTGTTTCGATTCATCCATATCAAGTTTCAATTTCTACTTGAAAAAAAAATTAAATTATTTCATTTAATTTCTATGTTATCTACCAAAATCACAAGAAAACAACTTACCTGCAAGAATATGACTTTTAATTTAATTGTTTTTTTTCTCAATTTTATTCTTCAATGTTTTTTAATAGGCTGGTCGGGTTATCTTTAGACCAACCAAGCTAATTGGGTCATATCAAGGTAATTCCCTCGTTGTTTTTGTTTCTATTTTTTCCATTTGTTTTCTTAATTTCTTCCTCAATTTTTTTTAACAATCACCCGAGTTAATTTTTGACAAGTCAAGTTGTTTGGATCAGATCAAGAGAACCCTTATACAATTTAATTTAAAACATAAGTTAGGCAAGGATTCAGGTCAGGAGATTTTTTATTTATCAATTTCATCTTTTTTTCTTCTAAATCTTGTCGTATTTTCTTTAAGAAATTAGTAGGGTTATCTTTGAATCAATATATTAGATTGAGTTAGGTCAAGACAACCACACAACTAAATTTGTAGGATGAAAATAGACACGTGAGGTTTCAAATTAGTTAATCCACCGCATCATGTTTTGATAATAATATCAAATAATTTTTTACAATCAATATTTTTTGTTAAGTTCATAAATGTTTTTTTTGTTATATTGAAAGAACATAGTGCAGGCACGCAAACTAATATAATATAAATAACTCATAACTAAGATCACTAATTAGACGAGTCAAAGACATCAACCATAACCATAACTAAGGTTACTAAAATTATGCAGACAATATATGATAACCACTTAAAATTTATATAATCGTTAATTTAGCATGTTGAATTAGTTGAAATGAGTTCAAGTTGACTTCAATACTACGTTAATAAAAAAAATTATACAGACAAGACAAATTAACTTTAATTGACTTGCATCAAATAAAAAACCAAATTATTTTTATATGGATTAGGTCGATCAAGTCTAGTTACTTCATAAACTAAATTCACACCAAAAAAAGTTATTTCTATATGAATTAATGCAAGGGGTCTCTAAACATAACTCGAGACATCAACGAGCATCCAAAAATAAAACGAAAATTCCGAAATATACTTCAAAAATCAATTCCAAACATAGTTTTTAATTAAGTCGAGAAAGAAAAACTTGGAAAAATCCAATTGCATGATCAATAACAAGAAAGATTAGCAAATTATGAAATACCTCCCTCGAACACACGACAAACAAAAAAGAGATCTAAGTTACGATTAAGAATTACTAAACTCTTCCTCCTTGTGTGTCTCAATGACAACATCAGACGTGGGATAAGCAACGCAAGTGAGAACCCAGCCTTCCGCTATCTGATCTTCATCGAGGAAGCTGCCATCAGACTGATCCACAGTCCCCTGCACCACCTTGCCGGCACATGAAGAGCACGCGCCGGCCCTGCACGAGTACGGGAGGTCCATTCCACATGCCTCCTCGGCATGGTCAAGGATGTAGACGTTGGTGGGGCAATCAAACTCCTTCTCGCCGTCGGGAGTGATGAGCTTCACCTTGTGTGATGCCATTGCTTTAACACGCCCTCCTCGGCTGGCTTTTAAGCCGAAAAGAGCCTCCCTCGCGCCGGGAAGAGCCCGCAGGCTTCTTACTGGCTTCCGGCTAGCAAACGAGCTGCTAACCATGGCGCTGGTACTGAGGCCGGCTGCTGTGGTTGCCATTCTTCTTCGATTCTCTCTCTCTCTCTCTTACAAACAAGGGTTTCAGATAAAAGACTCTCTCTCTCTTCCTCTCTCTCTCAAAATGTGGGAGTCTACAGGCAGACGGGGAGGGCACTGGAATTTGAAAGATAAATCGGAGGTGAGGTGGCATGGAACAAAACCCTATCCGCCACGTGGCAACCTTCTGTGGCTTGCGTTATCTTTCTGGTATATTTCATGGTGTTATTAAAAGACAAACACCGTATAAGCTATAGCTCATTTCTTGAATACTCAAATTAAAATGTGATTATTATAAATTGTCGTTTTTAGTTTTTTTAATTTTGTCGGGGACGCTACTTTATTTAATTAATTATAAATACATCATCATTATGGGAAAATTAAAAAGCAAAATTGAGTACGGGAAATAATGGGATGAAAAGAGGGTCATTTTTCTCTGACTTTAAATGATCATTTCTTCATGTCATCTATTTTTTATTTTATATAATTGAATTGTGTGAATATAAATACTATTTAAAAAAAAACACAATCAATTATTATCATATAAATTAGAATAAATGATAAAAGGATATCATTTAATATCTCTAAATTAATCAATTTTAATTTATCTTTTTATAATGAGGTGATATTTTAAAACCAACTTAAATCAATGTTAATCCTTTTGAAAAAAATATATAGACTAAAAATTATTTTTTTGGAAAAGAGATTATTTCCACTTAATTTCTCATATTAGTACTTATTCTAAATAGAAAGTTAGATATGATTAATAATTGATATTTTATATTTGTCAACATTTGTCAATAACATGATATAAAAATAATTTAATATATTTTTCAATAAAAAATAATTTTAAAAACAACTTAATCATTTTTAAATTGATGAACTTCACATCTCATTTTATTTAGCATTGTATTTTAAAAATAGTTTTTTTAAAAATAGTTTTTATATTAGATTAATTTTTCTTGGTATTTTAATGAATGCTAATATCAAAAATAGTTTTTAAAATATAAAAAAATATAATTTAATATATTTTTAAATAAAAAATATTTTAAAAAACAACTAATCATTCTCAAATAAGCTAGCCACGCCGGACAGAATTGCATACGTGTAACTCTTGTTTGTATTTGTAATTTACCCTGCAATTTATCTCAATCACATCACATGTTAAATCCCATTCGGTAACAAGCTATCTATTTTATCCCATGCAATTTGTTGCGAGTTGAATTTATTTATTTTTATTTTTCAAAAAAAAAACCTAATACATAGGGTTTTTTAACACAATTTTTATTTAAAAATCTCAATTATAAATAGAAAAACAATTATACATATATTTAATTAAATACAAGAAAATAAATGTCTATTTTTAACAATATAAAATAGCATAAACTAACCAACCTCATACTCCACTACCGGACAGACAATTTATTAAAAACCAAATATTAAAAAGTAAAAAGTAAATAGGAATATCATTAAACTCAATCAAGCAGTTTAATATTCAAATGTACTCATCCCACTTCATATATAGCTCGAGTTTTTAATTAAATCATGTAGCTCAAAATAAATCAATCAATTTAAAGAAAATTTGGATGACCGATAAAAATATAATATTATAAAATACAAATGGGTAACTCACAATGCAAATGGATGAGGAAAAACAATATTTCTCCTACATGTTTTAACTTTAAATATAAAATGTACTTTTCAAATAAAAAAGAAATAAAAACATGATGCATTTCTACACATATTATAAATATTATCAAAAAGTTAAAAAAAAAATATTGTTAAAAAAATTAAAAAACAATGTTTAAAAAAAATATTTATCAACTTAAAGTATATAAAAAAATATTAATCTAAATATAACATTTTATATTAAAAAAAACAGTAAAGTGTTGACAGACTTGACCCATTTATGTTGGAAAGCCTATGTGAGGCCTTTTTTTTAACCATTGCTTTTAGAATTTAGACTAGTTAATTGTCAGCACTACGTTGTGGGCCGAACAAATATTTTTTATAATTATTGAGAATAGAATAATTAATAGATTTTGCTAGTTCAAAAATAAAATATATCATTTATACATGCAAAATTTGATATAATAAAACGCATCAACACATCCTACTATATCGACAACAGCATCGAAGGCTTAACATCTAAAAATATCATTATTATTATTGTTAAAACAATAAAAATTATTAAATTATTCTGAGAAAAAAAACTCAAAGACATTAATAAAAGAGGAAGCAAGAAAAAAAACTAAAATTATTATTATAGTTATTATTATTATTATTATTATTATTATTATTATTATTATTATTGCTGCGTGAATAATAGGAAAATAAATTCAATAAAATAATAAAAAAGCCCACAAACTTTACAAAAGAGCAAACAAAATAAAAATGAATAAAAATACAAATTATTAGCTAAAATAATCATTTGACATGAAGAAAAAAAACTAATAAAAAAACAAAAAGAAAAAAACAAAGGAAAACAAATAAGAAATATCAGTTTTCAAATGATCATAAACACAAGCTAAAATTTAAGAACAAATTTTTTGAAAAAAAAATGTTATCTCAACAAAAGAGAAAATAATAAAAATTAAAAACCAAAACTAAAGATACATATATATAAACATGGACAAAAATAGGAATTATTTAAAATCTATAAAAAATTAAAGGAATTAAAATCAAAAATCAAAAGTATAATGGCTGAAAACAAAACCAAATATATTATCAATTTCATTCAAATGAAAAAATTGAAAAAAATCAAATAAAGTATAACATCTATACATGCAAGGTTTGATATAATGAAATACATCAACACATCCTATTATAACAACAAGAACATCGAAGTCTTAACATCTAAAAATATCATTATTATTACTGCTAAAAAAATAAAAATTATTAAATTATCTCGACGAAAAAATCGAAAACATTAAAAAAAAGGAAGCAAGAAAAAAAACTAAAATTATTATTCTTATTGTGTTAATAATGGGAAAAAAAATCAAATAAAAAAAGTTCAATAACTTTAACAAAAAAACAAACAAAAAATGAAAAGAAAAAATTACAAGCAAAAAAATTAATCTGACGTCAAAATAAATAAATAAAAATAATCAAAAGAAAGAAATATGAAAAAAAATGCATAAGTGAAAAAAAATCAAAAAAGCAAACAAAACATGAAAAACAAATTATAAGAAGAAAAAAATGCATAAAAGGCGTGCTGGGAGGGGTTCGACCCCTGCCTAGAAAACAAGCTTTTTTCCACTGAGCTACAGGTGTTTCATCTTTTTTCACTCTGAAAAAATAAGTAGATATCATCTTTTTTCCACTGAGCTACAGTAACCGAACCGAACCATGTATAATAATTAGATGCTCCATTTTTGTTTTTGAATTTTTTTTATCAACCATCTCGTCGTCTCTTGATCTCTTTTAGATTCAGTATAGTTGTAAAATCCGTTCCGGGTACCGTTCTGGTTTTTTGTTTGGAACGGAACGTTCCGGTTTCGGTGCATTCCAGCGTTCCATTCCGGTTTTGTACTGTTCATATTTATTTAATTATATATATGAAAAAAAAAATATTAATTTAACAAGTATAGTTTTTTAAAATTATTTTTTATGCTAACTATTTTTTATGCTAATTATTATTATTATTATTATTATTATTATTATTATTATAACCCCTCCCCCGTATATATTATTATTATTAATTTATAACAAGTGAACCCCCCCCCCCCCCCCTACTAAACCTAAATGGCCAAATCTCTTCTTCTTCACGCCGCCGCCCACCTCATCCATCATCTCCCTCAGGCCTCATCCATTTCTAAGCCTAAAGTCATGGAAGCTCACTTTGTTTTTTTCCAGTATTCTAATTCCTATTTTTGACCATATCGACCTTCTCCCGCAATATTCCACTTTGCAGCTTTCAATGGGAAATGAGTCCTAAACTGCTTCAGTTCTCCTCGCATTCCCAAGACAAAATAGAAGCAGCAAGTCTATCCTCTCCTTCTCTTGCCTAAGTTCTTTCTTCTGTTCTTGTTTCTTTGCTATGCTGGGGTTAAGAGATGAAAATTGATTTGGGAATTTTTGAAATCGGGTTGAATCTGTATGTTTTGTAAGAGAACTTGAAACGACGTCGTTTTGGCTAGACCCGAAACGGAACGCCCGGTACGGAACCGGGGCGTTCCGGCCAGATTTTCCGGATCTGGCCGGGATTTTTACCGGGACAAAAACGTCACCGTTTTGTCCCGGATTTTGCACTGGAACGAGCCATTCCGGCCGGAACAGAACGGGATTTATAACTCTGAGATTCACAGTAGTGACTGGATAATCAATGCCTTCAACAATTTTTAACCTTAAAACCTGATTTTTAACCAATGTTTGTATTATTGTTAAAAACGCCCAAAGCACACACTTTATAAATGTCGATAAACCAATCCTTGGCATAAGAAAACACAAGAAACCGCTTATTAAAACCCAACAATCCCTCTTCTATTAAAACCCAACAATCCCTCTTCTATTAAAAATAAACTTTTAGGGTTTAGGTAATAGTTTTGAAGCAGCGCGGAATGCCCACTCGTTTTAGTTTTTTAGGTAATTGTTTTGAAGCAGAGCACAATGCATTTCCAGAACCTAAAAATGGCGATTCTTCCCAAGATTAGTAAATAATAAGAACAAATTCAACAACGAAAAAAAAGAGGGAAAATAGGCAGCAGTCCTTTGTATAGTCCACCTACTTCCATGAGAAAGCGTGTAACAAAATGAAAGGTGTTTGATATATTTTTCTAGCTTAACAGATTACAAAAACAATCTCTTGATTCTAAATTAAGACCTTCACTTACAGCCGGGGAAGAAAGCCAAAAAAACATCTCAGGGCTTCCCTTTGTCCAGGGAAAGAAGAAAAGATCCCCCATCCCAAAACCCTGTTATATCTGTGCATTGTTGAGTCCTCCCATACATGACCCGAGGCTTCATCTCAAAAATTGTTGTCTCGACAATAAGAACAAGCTCTGAGGAAGCGCGATTAGGTCTAAATTTCCTTGCTGAAGTTCTAGTCGCATTTTATGTTCTTGTAGATCCTCCTCACAAACAAATTAGAGCCTAAGTAACCAACAGCTCCTGCACATGAAAAATAATAACCATATCAATCATTAAAAGAAAGCACCGTAAAAAGGGTACGATAAGGGCGGCATCCTTGATCTTGATCCCTGATTCATGGCCAATTCAGTTGCAAATTGCACCACTTACAAACAACAAAAATTGCTGGTATCTGCTATCAGCCAGCAAATAATAGTAACAGGGGCCTCATCACGATTTACTAGAGGACAAAACTACCAGCGAGTATAATATGTTTTCCCATTAGTAGAAAGAAAGGAAGATTTAATGAGAATGGGCATGAAATGAGCCAACACCAAGGTGATAGCGATTAGGGCATTGTGCAGAATAGTAAGAACAACAAAAATATCAAACTCACCACAGAGAATTCCTAATCCAAGACAGAACATCAAAGTGTATCCAAAATAGAAGCTTGTCTGGAAGAAGCCCGACATCTTAGTCTTCACATAGTAGTAATATATTGAGTACAAGTACACATAGACAGCTGTTGAGGCAGCAGAGAAGAATGAAGTCCACTGCCAGTGATAGTTCTCGGCATTAAGCAAGAAATATGTCCCCACAATTGTCACGCAAACTGTTACGATAATGAGAATCAAGAAAACAAGCAGCATAAACCCATATACATAGTAGACCTGTCCACCAGCAGCAGGAGCAAGGTTAGTAAACTGTCATGGAGAAACATAGCTTAATTTGTATCATTCATTTGTTTTTTCGGTTCTCATCCATGAGGACAAAAAAAAAAATTAAGTAATCAGAAATATTTTAATATAGACAACCAATCTAAACAGGCCTACCAGTCAGTTGAAAGGCAATAATAAACTAGAATAGGGTACCCGGGAAAACTTTTAAGTTCAAATTAGATTTGAAAACAGCACAGTTTGTATATGATATATTTGCAGCATGCTTTTTCTGGGCAGGAAAAGAATTTTGTTTTAAGTTTTTCATCCGATTAAAAAGATCTGGTCAGACATAGACAAGCATGTCCATGCCGTTATGAAACAGAACTCAATAAGTCCTTAGACAACAAGGTTTTTCTAGAATCAAACTTGCTTGAAGTCAGGTGAGTATCAAACCACTGTCATGAACTTTTAGATTAGAACTCATAAAAATTTGCACTGCATAAACACAATGTGATAATTAAGGGTATCGATAAAAAATCATCATACATGAGATTGGGATATTTTTACTTGTGCCAATCAACAAAAAAACAAAAAAAATCACCTTGTAGTTCCAGAAGGATGTGAAGACAAAGTACATCTCAATGAATATGCTGCCAAAGGGCAAAAGTCCACCCATCATTGAAACCACAGATGGTGTGAGGTACCATTTCTTCTCAGGAATTGGACGGGGAATGGTTTTCACGCGACATGGATTGTTTGGAGCACCACTCCAATTTCTTCCAACAACAGTGCCAAGAAGAGCCAGAGGGAAGGAAATGAAACCCCAAATTACAAAAACTACCACAATAGTGCCAAAGGGAATGGCTGCCAAAGACCCGTAGAAAATGGCAATTGTGTTCAGGATGAACCCAATCCCAAAACACATAAATGGAAATAGACAGGCAGTGAGAATCATCGACTTGATCCAGTTTTTTCCTGGAAACCACAATAGAACCATGAGCAAATGATAAAGGAAGACAGAAAAATCAGCTGACTGATGGATGAAGATGCATACCTCCATGGCGAGAGTACATCCCTCCGCTCACATAACCAGCAATGAATGATGTGAGAGCATAACATATTATGAATGTCGTGACAATTGCTCCTCTCCTGCAACACATAAATACCACCAAACTTTACCACACAAAACAAATGACTGGAAGGGAAGCAAAAATTACACCAAAAAGAACCCCCTCCCCCCCAAAAAAATAAATAAATATATATATTAAAAAAATCACTGGTTACAGTTTACACAACTAGGTTCAAGACATTCAATCTCCAACCAAAGACCAAAGTTAGGAGGATATTGTTACAATATCATCCAGTTAAAAGACAGATGGAAACCCCTCTTCAGATTAAAAGTTCTTTCACAAATGTCCAGCATATCCTTTCCCTTGGACAGCATTCTCAGCAGCCAACCACATCCAAATCCAAACGAATTCAACGTAACCATAAATTTGTGATACAATCATATAGAGATGAAAGCACTCATTCAAAACCAATATGCATGATTCATTATCCAAGGAGATTGAAGTTATATTTGAAAAGCTCAAAACACAAGTACATGCCTCTCAATTTCAGTAACAGATACAATTAAGATTTGTATACAATTTGTCATGCAAGGTACAATGAAAAAATGAGAAAGAACAATACACCCCTTGAAGACTTTTGTTTGTTTTGGTGTGGTGGTTTGTAAGTGAGAGAAAAAGAGGAAGTGAAATGTTAAGGTTGTTTGAATTAAAGTTGTTTGAATCAAACAGAAAAAAGTTATAACAAGTACATCATAATTGCAGATTGTAGACATCCTAAGAAGATGAAAGGAGGGCATATTGATTCCACGCGGAGAATAAAATTGAACTCGACAAATCTTTGGCAATTGTTTTAACATGTAGCTTGCATGACATATTGTATACAAATCTTAATTGGAGACCATGTTAAAGAAGACAGTGCAGAGTATAACAAGAGGAGAAATTCAAGGGAACTTCCAGGAAATTGCAACCAGTATGAATCCCAGCAGTATAATCCAAAGAGATAATAACCATGATACATTGTAAGGTCAAATATCAAATTTACCTGCTTGCTATTTAACTACCAATGATAGGTGTAAAACATATAAATATGATAATTTGTATAAGATAACAGAGACTATCTAGGTTGACAAAGGTTGATCCATTCGTTTCAGAGTAATATCTCAACATACCCGACATACAACGTTCCAACAATTGCCATCAAGATGACAAGAAGCACAAGCAACACTAGCTGAGCACCTGTTCCAACAACAGCTGAGAGAAGAACCAAACTGCGAGTTGGCCGGAAAACATCTCCATGAACAAGTTTCCAACCAGTCTCCTCACTAACATCTCTTTCCTGAGAAAAATGTCAGAATAATTAGCACAATTTCACAAGTTACAGTTCTATTGCAGTTACATACATGATGAAAAAATACATCAATGTAAAGTAAAAACAGCAATCTGACAACGAAGAATCTACTAGAATTTAATCTTTTAAAAAAAAGTCAAAGATAAAAAATTATTCTCAGTAAACCCATCAAATAAATGCTAACACTAATAATACCCATGAAATTATAATAGAGAGAAGCATTACCAGAGACTCCACCAGGTCATCATCTTCCCGAGCATATTTTGCATAGTCATTTCTAAGAGTCCGCATCAAAATCATTGACACTAAACCGGTGAGAAAGATAACCATCATGAATGAATTGAAGATGGAAAACCAATGGATCTGCACTTTCACATGCATTCGCAGCAAAATAAGTAAAAGTTAAACATATTACAATTAAACAACCAATGATCCAACAAATAATTGAAATGCTTTTGTAGAACTAATGATACGTTGTAAATCAAGAATAGCAAGCAATGAGAAGCACAGAACTGAACCAACATTACTTTTTACCTGATGCTCAAAGAAGGGGTAGTCCAAATAAACATCAAAGCGACGTGCAAAACTGACATTAGTCAAAGTCCATTTGACAGAGTATGTCAAGTCCAAAATTCTCCCAGATTCAAGTGGCTTTACATTTTCTTGTGTAAGATTGACGTGAATAATCTGCAAAGAAAGATGCTTTAACATTGATAAAAAATAAAGACGCCATTACTAGAAAGTCATATGGAAGTTCAGGATCCATAAACCTGATCTTTATTATATTGGATAGTAATGCTCTTGTGCGTGTAAAGGACATGCTTTCCATTTTCACCATTCTTATCAGGATGCAATTCACCAACAAACCCTAAATTATAAATAAGGATAAATACTAAGAATAAATTATCCAGTCACATTGAGAGAAAATTACAACAGTACAAGTCCCGCGAGTACATACCCCATAATGGCAGATCATCTGAACTTGCAATCAGAAACCCAAAGATCATGAACCATGAGAAAAGAGGTCAGAAAAGTAAACAGTGAGCATTCCAACATACAGAGGCAACTTAGTCCAATGATATAATTCAAAAGATGACATAAAACTCAAAATAATAATAATTGTTCTCAATTGCATCCTTGAATTTTTAGAGGGATGCGAAGGGAAGGATGTACAGAGAGTACAGGAATTGTGAGCATTAAATTAACAGAAGCCTGAAAACAGTGATATAGAATAAACATATACACCCAATGCTTTCACCGACATAAGGAACACATCTGAGAATACAGCTCAGAACGTACCCACAAAGAATTCAAACCAATAATTGTTCTCAATTGCATCCTTGAATTGTTTGACCTTTGCTTCATCAAGTTCAAGCTGACAAATGACATCTTTGTCCACATTCTCTGTTAAAACAAAAATATGAGGGGAAATAGGCATCAAAATAAAGGCAACAAAAAATTTCTGGACACATTCCACCAAAACAAGTTAATGTGCAAGAAAAGAATTTACGTACTTCCAAACTTCATGTCAACCTGGCTATCAATAAGCTCATTTCCACCAAGGACCTCACCGAGCCCACCCCATTTGTGTGTAGCGTCATCACCAGATGGATGACAAAATGGAAGGCTGTAATAATTGTATGTCTCTTGTGGATTGTTATAAGGACCCACTTTATTCACCCAAAGTTTCACCGGTTCCTCTTGTCCATACTGTATACACAATTCAAAAAACGAAATTGCAATTGGGTAGTAAATTAAAAGCATAGTAAGTGATTGATTAAAGAATGCATTTCATTTAAAAAAAAACCATCAGGACTATCATTTTGACCTTGGATCTTATGAGAAAAGATTGAGCCACGTTAGCTCACACCAAGTCAGAAATCACATCTTATTATTAAAAGACTAAGAAAAGAAATGTCAGTTTAGTACAGAAAATGGAATGTGTCTCCCACTCTAAATGGCCGGCAACTCTTTCTAGTATTCTCTCATCATCCAAACTCATGCATAGTCAATTATTCTCAATCCCCGCAAACATATATAAATAAAAGCTTGAAAGCAAACAAAAGATGCAAACCCCTTCAGCATACTAAGTCTCAAGTCCACTACAGCTAACATTTGTTCCCAAAATCTTTCATCAATAAATCCAAACTCGATGACTCCTAAGCTCGTTCATCTCATCCATAAAACATAACACATTGAACCCAAAGTAAATTTGCACATCAAATCTCACCAACAAACATAGCACGCACAAAGCACCTTTCACAGTGTAATGCATAAACTGTCATTTGCGAAATCAAAACTCGATCCACAAACATTAATTAACCTAACAATTTGAATCCATTGTTACGTTAATGTTTTTAGGTATCAAGTCTAAATCAGTTACAAAGATTGTTTCCTAATGAAAATCCAGTAAATAATTCCCTAAAATATAATCCAAAAAAGATAAGGTCATAATCAGATCCAATTTTTCAATAATTCAATAATCTAAGCATCTTTTACACGAAAACGACGCCAAAACTAACAGATCTGAGTCAAAATGGGGAACGACACATGTAACCTAAATACCGAGATCTGCGAGATATGACTGACTCGGGTGAGCACACCTGAGTCAAGACGAAACAAAACAAAACAAAACAAAACAAATAGGGTTTGAGTTATCAAATCTTCCGTTTACCCTGTGATCTGCGTCGAAGGCGAGTGCGAGAGAGAGGAGAAGGAGGGAAATGAATGCGAGGAGAGGAAGGGATCGAGCGGTGGTTGCTGAGGACATGGCGATCGCCGGCGACGGTGGGATCTGATGGTGCAGATTCGATCAGCCAAATCGAATCTAATCGATTTTTATCGTAATTTTTTTTTTTCAAAAACGGATGGATTCTCTCGCTTAACTCTAAATTTTATTTTATTTTTTCCTTCTAGATAGAGAGAGAGAGTGGAGTGAGAGACAGTAACGTAAGGCAAGGAGGATTTGAGCCTTGCGACGGGCTTGTTCACGCTTTTTTATTAGTAAGTAAACGATTTGTTTAATTATTTATGTCCATATCAATGTTAATATATATATAATAATAAGTGCATATATTTTCTTTTTTTATACGCCCATGCCGTGGAATTATAGTTAATTACTAGATGAGTAGGGTTTTTTTTTGCATTTCCAAAAACATTTTACACAAAAATAAAAAAATATGTCCAAAGCAATATATATATATATATATATATATATATATATATATATATATATATTCCCACTTATATATATATATATATATACTAGTCATTTACTTGCGCGTTTCGTCACGGTCAAAATCATATTTCTTTAACACAAAATAAGAAATTTATTTGATCATAATAATTGTTTTCATTGTTTGCATAATAATCATAATAATAATTGTTTTTTATAGTTGTTTTCTCTTATGTTATAGTTTTTTAACTCTTCAAGATAATTTAATAATTTTTGTTGTTTAAATAGCAATAGTGATTATAATTATGATAATAATAATAATTTATTATAATGATTGTAGTGCTTATGATATTGAAAATTATGGTTATAGTGCTAAAAATAACAATAACTCATAAAATAACATTAAAAAAATCAATAATAACAAATTTTATTATAATCCAAACGATTATAATAATTATATTCATAATGATAATAATACTAATTTTTCTTTTTTCCTTTACTTATATTCATTTGTTTTTCAAATTAAATAATATTTTTTTTTATCTTATGTCATATGTGCTAATATTGTTTTTCATTTGTTTCAAATCTAATATCACATATTAATATTTTGTGAAAAATCTGTAATTCAATGTTGTCTTTAATTTTTTTTTTTAAAAAAAAATTGTATTACTTAATATTAGTATTAAACAAAAAAAAATGTTTTATAATTATTTTTTTTAACATTACTTGATAAAAATTCTGTTCAGGTTGATTATTTTGCCCAAATGTATAGTATTATAAAAAAAACTCACACTCTTGATATATTTTTTTATATTTTAAAATTTTTAGTTTTGACTGTGACAAAACACAAGACAAATAGTTCACGTGTGTGTGTGTATATATATAGAATTTTATTTGAAAATACATTTAAATAATTTATTTTAAAAAAATTGAAATATAAAAAACTATACTTTCAATCAAGTTATTAACCATAGAACGGATGGGCTTATAATAAAAGAAAATATATGCACTCATCATATACATATTATGTTGTTAATAACTTGATTGAGAGTAGGGTTTATTTGCTTTAAAAAATATATATTTTTAAAAATAAATTATTTCAATGTATTTTCAAATAAAAATATACCTTAAAAAACAATCACTACAACCATTTCAAATAACCTCTAATTATCTAAGCTAAAAAAAAAATTGCATCGAGTTTATTTTACAGCTTATAATATAGTGGTGCAAAAGGTATAATTTAGTCTTTTAATGTTAACAATTAAAGCTATTTAATTCCTTGAGTTTTAAATTAATTTTGATACAAAATTGTATTTTTATTATTTTCAAATCTCTAATCTGGGAAAGAGATAACATTTCAGATTCCAGCATAAAAACAAAAAATCATTGTTTCTACATGTTATAACCATCATATTGATTTACCATAATGTCTAGGGTTTCATTTAATCTTCTTGCCTTTTTAAAACAATAAAGCCTTTTTTTTTTATTAGCTGCCTTTCGATTACATTATGGCCACAGTGTATAATTGCAGATTTGCGGTGCTTAAGTGCTTGTTTGGCATTGAGGTCCAGGCACAGGTTTAAAAAAGTAGTGGTACATGATGTTTGGTTAAATAAAAAACACAGGTTTTATGGCATGGGATCCACCCCGGAATATTTACAAACCACAGGTTCACAGAAAGAAATAATTTGTTACTTTCTGTGCGGTGAGGAGAGAGGGAGCGGGTTGGGAAATATATTGGCCATGAAATATGAATTTAAAGACAGGCTTTTGGATGTTAAAGGATGGCAAATTAATGATGTACTAGCCATGAAATATTTTGTCTAGCTTAATAACACACTCTTAAATATATATTAGGCCCGGGGGCTTGGAGAGAATAAATATATATTAATTATTTAATATTAAATATTTTTAATATTAAAATAATCTAAAAATTAATTAAAATATAAATAATGTTTACATAATATATGTATATTAATATAAAATATATATTTTTAATATTAAAGTAATCTAAAAATTGCATTCTATCCAAAACAAATATTTGTTTTTTTACATGAATTATTAATTATATTTTATTGTTATGATTATTAATATATAAATTTTTTTTAAAAATTATATATATATATATGTGTGTGTGTGTGTGTGTGTGTGTGTGTGTGTGTGTGTGTGTCCTTTGAAGTAATTTCAAACGTTGACAACAATATGAAAAACATGATAACCAAACACATAAAACTACTTTTTTTCAACCTCAAACTCAACCACAATTTTAACCAAACACTTCACTGCTTATTTTGAACCGCAGTAAAAACGTTTTTTATGAAACTATTTTTTTTCAACCTCAACAACAACAACAACCGCAATACCAAACACGTCCTTAGTGATTGTCTGTATTTTGGTTAATATTGTTTTTAAAAAAAAATATTTAAAAATATATAAAAATAATGTGTTTTTATTTTTAAAAAAATATTTTTGATATCAGCACATAAATGATTTAAAAAAAACAAAATACTTTTGAAACACAATACCAAACAAAACTCATAACCATGAGTCAATCTTGGAGTATTTTGGTTAATATTGTTTTTGAAAGTTTTTCATTTAGAAATATATCAAAATAATATGTTTTTATTTTTAAAAAAATATTTTTGTTATCAACACATAAATAATCTATAAACACTAAAAAAAATTTAATTTAAAATAAAACTAATTTTTAAAAAATCCTTTTAAAACACAATAACAAACAAAACTCAATAACCATGAGTCGATCTTGGAATTTTAGGTTGCTTTTTTTTAAATAATAATAATAACAATAATCTGCTTTGACGTATGGGTAGTAAAGAGGTGAAAGTAATAATAATTATTTTCAAAAATAAATTTATTTAAAAATATATTAAAATAGTATTTTAAAGAAATAGTATATCAAAATAATTAAAAAACAATTTTAAACGAAAATTTCTTTTAGAAAATCTCATTCATAGCATGTTCCGAAACCGCTTTCTAATCACGAGGACGAGGGGTGTTAGAAACCATTTATAAATTTATTTATTTTAAAAAATGATTTTTTTTTTGTTTTGCATTATTTTTTTAACGTTTTTAAATTATTTATATATATTAATGTTAAAAATAATTTTAATAAAATTAAAATTTTAATACATCATAGACATAAAATATTTTTAACCACACTTCTAACCCGCATAAGTTTTACATGCGAAACAAGAAGAAAAAAAGCCACCTTGAAAGTGAGAGTCCACTCCACAGAAAAGATATTCCATTTCCGTTCCCTCTCCCTCACTGAACACGAGAAAGAGAAAGCAAAAAAGAGAGACGCGGTTACAGATTCCTCGTGCTATTTATTCTCCCCTTTCAATTCCATTTTCTTTCAAATTTCACCCTCAGATTTTTTACTTTCCTTCAAATCTCTCCCTCCGCCGCGGCGCTCTCTCTGGCTCTCTTCCTTCGCAGTATATAGTTTTAGTTTCTGTAAATGAATTGAAGGTATAATTAATTGAGTTGAATTCTTAGGGTTTTTATAATTATCAAGCGATTATTAGAAGAAAATCAAGAGGAAAGAAAAAAGGAAATGGAGAATTACGAGCTAGTGAAAGACATAGGATCTGGTAATTTTGGAGTGGCAAGGCTGATGAGGCACAAACAAACCAGAGAACTGGTTGCCATGAAATACATCGAGCGCGGCCTCAAGGTAAGTAAAACATAATCAAATATATTTTTATTTTATTTTAAATAGTAATTAGAGTGTAAGTGTAGTTTTAGCTGCGGCCTAATTGAGATCTGATTTTGGTGATTAGATTGATGAGAATGTGGCAAGAGAGATTATCAATCACAAATCGCTTCGCCATCCTAACATAATTCGGTTTAAAGAGGTTATTTTTTATTTTATTTTGAATTTTTTTAATTTATTTCGGTGCTTCTTGTTCAGGGATTTTTTGTTTTTTTGTTCAGGTAGTGTTGACGCCAACTCATCTTGCTATCGTGATGGAGTATGCTGCCGGAGGAGAGCTGTTCGAG
This sequence comes from Salix udensis, assembly GCA_029204005.1. NCBI lineage: Eukaryota > Viridiplantae > Streptophyta > Magnoliopsida > Malpighiales > Salicaceae > Salix > Salix udensis. The sequence continues at coordinate 12,878,219 of CM055021.1, read as the reverse complement.
CGAATTTGCAAGGCCGGACGATTCAGCGAAGACGAGGTTTTTTATTTTCTTTTGTTTTTGTTATTAAAATTAAAAAAAGTGCTGAATACGTTTGTTTTTTTATTTATTTTCAGGCGAGGTATTTTTTTCAGCAGCTTATTTCTGGAGTTAGTTACTGCCACTCTATGGTAAAAGCAATGTATTATAATTTATTTATAGGTTTTGGTTGCTGATAGAGTTTTGGTTGGTTATATATTTTAATTTTAATGATTGGCAGCAAATATGCCATAGAGATTTGAAGCTGGAAAATACGTTGTTGGATGGAAGCCCAGCACCGCAGTTGAAAATATGTGATTTCGGTTATTCTAAGGTTGTTTGAAAAAGCCAAATTGTTGCTATTTTAAGTTTTTGTTTCGGTTTATTTGTGGTGTTTGTGAAATTTTTATCTTCTTATCCACAATATTTGTGTAGTCGTCTTTGCTGCATTCAAGACCCAAATCTACAGTTGGTACTCCAGCTTATATTGCTCCAGAGGTTCTTTCTCGGAGAGAATATGATGGCAAGGTAAAACCTGGATTAGTATTCATGTATTCGTTTTCCTCTTAAGTACAGACAACTTCTTTGATGAGACACCACTGCTACTTTGCGTTAACCTACTAAAGCCCTAACACCCAAACCAGAACGAGCAATAATTTGATATCATTGGTTGAACAACTTCTATATTTGTTTGGACTTTAATTTGATTTAAGTGACAGTGGACATGTTAGACTGTATTAATCAGTGAATTGGAGAAGTTTTCCTGAAAATGCCTTATCTGCATCTGTTGATAGTTTGCACACAAGCATATCTCATAAAAAAATAGATGTTTGTTCACGTTAATGCTTGACCATGTTGTACTCAGGAATGCCCAAGACCATTACAGTTGCATTTCCTTTTGCTTTGCTTCAATTGTTTTCTTTGCAATATAAACAGGACAAATTTGTGGTAATGATTTGTGGTTTTCATGTTTTGAATGAAAGATTGGCATTCTCTGCTATGCCCTCAGGGTAAAAAACATCCATCTGAGCTGGATGGAATTGACTTTTTGAAGCTGCCTTTGCTGTTCAGGAATTTAAAGTTTGTATAAAGGATTGTCATTTAGGGTTCAAGTAGAGAATAATTTCATGGACATTTGAATGGATTTACCTTTTTGGAACTTCATATCATTTATCATCAGGATATTTGTGTGCGTGTGTGGTATCACCATCTAAAAGTTATGATTTAAATAAGTAGCTTTCCTACAGAGAACATTATGATTGGTTTATGCTCCAATCTTTGTACTTTCTTATATGGTAAACCAACTACTCCTCAGGTTGTATATTTGAATCCAATACTGTTTAGATTTAAGCTGTTAGAGACTTGAGTGTTGGAGAATAATATAAATCATATTATAGGGTCTTAGCTAATAGCTTAAGCTTTTAGATGAGATGATTCATTGACATGGTATCAGAGCCTTGTTGACCCAATGGTCACGAGTTCGAATCTCATCGTCCCCATTCTATTTGATAAAAAAATTAATCACAAGATAGTGTGAGCCTGTGCAAGTTTCATGCCCAAAAAGCTTTCACTTGAAGGAATGTGTTGGAGAATAATATAAATCTATTATGAGGTGGCCTTATTTGTTTGACGTCCCTAGTGAACCCTTTCCATTTAGAACCCAAAGCTGGATTTTGCTTGACAATAATGTATTGCCTGTGCTAAAAGGCAATAATTATCATTCCCATGGCTTGTCAGAATCACATACACCTTTGTTTCTCATGCATCTTTCAAGTTTGTGGCTGGAGTTGTACTTCTGTCATGTGTTTCCTCTTCTCTATCTTCCTATTTCAATTTCATTTTTACTTATAGTTGTCGACCATTGTGAAAGGCAAGATTCTATATTGTATCAACAATGAAGACAAAGAAAAAAAATTGCCCATGTCAATCAAAATCAAAAATTTGTTTTCTTCTTCTTCTTCTTTTGATTAGTATGTAGCTTCAGTATTACATGTTTGCATGTGATACATAGTAAATAAACATACTTAAACTTCGACTGTGACCTGGAAAGACATAAGACATGTAGATTTAAGATCCAAATATTTGGAAGGTCTTCTTAGCGGAGGACATGAATATGTCTCACTTTGCAAATTTTTTATAATTTTTATTTTTGTTTGTTTAGTTGGCGGATGTCTGGTCTTGTGGGGTGACTCTGTATGTTATGCTAGTGGGAGCATATCCGTTTGAAGATCATGAGGACCCAAGGAATTTCAGGAAAACTATCAATGTATTATATTCTCTAGCATCTCTCTTCTATTCAAATTATCCTTTATTTTTCATTGTCCATGAATTTTGTATTGTTTATCTGCAGAGGATAATGGCAGTTCAATACAAGATCCCTGACTTTGTCCACATATCTCAAGATTGCAGAAATCTCCTCTCTTGCATATTTGTTGCAAATGCATCCCGGGTATGAATGAACAAACCTTGTCTAAGAATGACAATCAACTTATATTACGAAGGAAACTCATACCACTATGCGTTGCTAGATGTCCTTTCATTGAGTTACACATGAGTTTTATATTGGGAAATTAGTGTTTCTTTGGATTTCCTTTTCATGTATTGCTGTTTTGATGGAGTATTTTGATATAAGCCTACTTTCTGTTGCATTCATCGTTGTTTAGATGGGATTTTAATCTTTTTCACCCTCAATAACATGTCCGCTTACCATTTAATTCTGCATGGTTTGTTTTTTTTGGTGGTGGGTACCTGTTCAATAGTTGTGAAGTCACTTAGTGTTGTGTCAAGAAACTTGAAATTGTATTCCACAAACACTCAGAATTAGAGAAACTAATGGACCCCAAAATAAGTAAATAATCAAGGAAAAAGAATGAATGATCTGTCGGTTGATATAATAAAAGGATATGAGTATTGCTTCATTCTGTGAAGAGGGGAAATAAGCTTGTTCATGAATGATGCAGGGTCTATTGAACCCCTGAGTTTTTTGTCTGGGCAAGTTGATGAGTGTCCATTAAGCACTATGAGAAGAAGAAAAAAATCGCCCCTATTGAAAGCCAAGGGTGTAGAAAATCTTTAGAAAACAATTATTGAATTTGTTTGTTGTGAGAGAGTTAAAATAAAACCATTCTTGAGGCCTCAGCTCTCTTTCTTTTGGGGATGCAGAAAAATTGTAAAAAAATTGCTTTTATGGTTTGTTTATAGCCCATAGATCATGTGTTCTTGTTTCTCAACATGTCTTAAGTGATGTCTGCATCAGTGATGGTTTCCTTCAGGATGTGCAAATGCAACATTATCTCACAGCCTTTGATCATCTGTCTCTTCAAAAAAAGAAGAGGAAAAAACTGGCTTTGATCGTCAAGCGTTATCATTTCATGTTCTGTTTCAATCACTTTCTGTATAATGACTCCCTTAATTGAGTATCTACATTTCTAAACTGTCCGTGCTTTTACAGAGGATCACCATTAAAGAAATCAAGAGCCATCCATGGTTCTTGAAGAACTTGCCAAGGGAACTGACAGAAGCGGCTCAGGCCATGTACTACAGGAAAGAAAATCCCACCTTTTCTCTTCAAAGTGTTGAAGAAATCATGAAGATCGTGGAAGAGGCAAAAATGCCCCCACCGGTATCCAGATCTATTGGAGGCTTTGGTTGGGCAGGAGAAGAAGATGATGGGGTGAAGGAAGATGATGCAGAGGCCCATGAAGAAAAAGTCGATGATGAAGAGGATGAGTACGAGAAGAGAGTTAAGGAGGCACAAGCAAGCGGGGAGTTTCATGTGAGTTAAGATTCATCCTCTGTCTCTTGCACATCCACTGTCTTAACTTCACCTTTTGGATATTCATAGGATCCATTCAAGCTTTGTGTAAAACTGTGTGTCTATGAGCTGGTCCGGTAAATCGTAGCTTATCGGTTAGGATGGGTGTGAAATTTGAGTGATCATCGGAGTCATAAACTTTGAATCCAGCTGTGTTGAGCAGGAAGGACGTCTAGCTGTTTAGATCCTTCAATTAGGAGGAGGTTCTGAAATACCTATCAGAGTTACTCATATAAATTATGGTTTTAGTTTGAAGGGGTTAATATGATTAGTGTGACAAATTATGGCCTTTGTGAGGATGTCTCCTTGAGTATATATACATTACTATTACTAGATATTCTAAAAGAACTAAGGCTGGTAATCACTGAAACTACTTTTTTTTTCAATTCTAGTCTCTTTTTTTCTGATACCCTTTTGTGTATAATTTCTTGAGAATGTGAGAAAGACAAAATTGAAAGAGGGATTGCCAAAATATTAAAAACTCCATCCATTTCAATCATTTTTTGTTTTTGGAATTTTTATTGTATTTACTTGTTTATTTTTTAATTATTGGTTTTAAGAAAGGTGAGGGAAACCCGTAATAAAATAATAAAGAAGAGAGAAAGTGGTAGGGTTACATTTAGATAATAATAAAAAATTAGATTTTAGGATCAACAAATTAACAGTTTCAATTAGATGAAAGAAGGTTTTTTGAAGGTGTTTTTATTCTTTTATATTGCTTGAAAAGAGAGGTCATGCTTGAAATATGATTTTCTCCGATTTGATTTTATGTTTGTAGATCAATTCAATAATATTTTGAGCTGATATATTAATTTATTGTTATATAAATGATATTTATACGTTTAAGAATAAATTTTAGGATAAAAAAAATCCAAGTGGCTGAGAATTATGACATCATCCGCTTTTGTTTTATTTTAGAAATGGACAGAGCTAAAAAAAAGTGAGATGCAGACCATGCATGTAACTGTAGCTACTTTTTAAAAATAGAAACCTTTAAAATAGATGAGGTGCGATGAGTCTCTCGAGATCAAGTGTCTGGCCTCTGTTCATTCGGTTTATTATGTTTTTTTTATAATTAAAATAAATAACTTTAAACTATATTATTGTATTTTTTATGAAATTGTTGGGTCTTGTTTCTGCGATCTCTTATGATTTTTTATATATAAAAAGAATTGTATTTTTTTAACTACTATATGATTAAATAAATAAAAATGTATATCACTCCTGTTCTTTTTAAATATATTTACAGCATAGACACGAAACCTTTATTTTTTTTTATTGAATTTTGTTTCTATGATTCTATTAAATTTTAGCTTCAAGAAATAAACATTTTGATAAATAAATTGTTAGAAAAGGATCGTATTATTGTTTTGTTTTTTTTTAGTTTTAGAGTTTATTGGATATTAATTCTATTCACCTTGGTTTATTGTTATAAAAAAAAAGTTATAATCTTTTGTTGAAAAAAATAAATTAATAAAGAAAATGAGTTGTACTAATATATTATTTTCTTATTAAATTTAAATTATTAATTTTCCTATAAAACAATGACTTGCTGTCGGTTTTGACCTCAAATATAGCTTTCAAAGGCGACCCACTTTGAAATGCCTCAAGTTAAGTGGGTCACGGGTGGGATATATATATATATAAGTAAAAAAAACATCAAAAAATCATTTTTGATTTACTCGAGTTATGATGACAATGCTACGACAACGGTAATCATGATCGAGTTAATTTGAGATATCTTGTAAAACCCGCGGTCTAAATTAAAAAAATTAAAATAACCCCTGTAGTCTAAATTAAAAAATTAAAATTACCCAATAAAAAATAACTAGGACTATAAAGCTAATTAAAAAAAAGTTATTAGCTTTTCAAACTTGTAACCCAAGTAACTAGATCACAACACCTAATATGAAAAAAATCATGAATTTCAATTATTGATTCGAAAAAGAAATTATGTATAAAAAAAATTAAAAGATAGTAGTTAAAAGAATGATGCTAAAGTAAGAAATAAATTTTATATTTGATTGAGAGAAAAAATTGAAAAGAAGAATAAATTTAGTTTAAAAGATAAAAAATTATCAAAATTGACATAAAAACAAAAACAATGTTTCGATAAAAAAAAATATGGAGTTGAAAATAACAATAACTTTTACAAAAAAAGTCAAAAAAAAATAATCAAAACAATGAGAACCAAATAGAAAAAACATAATATCATCAATTTGAATTTGAGGTTGCAATGAAGAGCCAGTAAAACTCTTACAAAATAGTCTAAGAAAAAAAATTATAGATTCAAATAATGGGGGATGGAATTGGTGAATCTAATATTTGATCAATTGTGATGGAATGATGAAATTAGATGATTAAATTAAAAAAAAAACTTTTACAAAAAAGTCAAGATAAAAAATTAAAAATAAAAACTAAACTTGAAATATCAACCACAAAAAGAATTAAACTATAATTTGAAGAGGAGAAAGGAGAGAAAAAAGAAGCTCATCGGCAATATATCGAACCAAAATCATAGACGTACCACATCAACAGAAAAAAGAAATAACCGTGCTTTCAAAGAAATGATGAAATGATATTTTTAAATATCAGCAGGCCACAAGCATTACCCAAAGGGCATGTGCACCTTCCACGCTCCTTTGAGCGCGTCATGTGTTATCATGTTGTCATTCTTTTTATATAACCAAATACTAAACTATTTAAGTTTTGACATTGTAATAACAAAAAAAATCTTTGGAAAATAATAATAATTTTTTTTTTTAACTCCAATATGATTTTTAATTTTTTTAATGATATTTTGATTATTTCACTATGCTTTTGATTTTTTACATTTGATCGATGACAAAATTACCTATTGTCTTACATGATAATATTGAAAAAAAAAGTATTTTAAAAGTACCAAACTGCCCATCAACTACATTATTGAGATTTTTAGTTTTAAGAGCATTTCAGTCTTTTTATCATGATTTTAAAATAAAAGGACATAATTGCCCCTGAACAGTTTAAAGATAATTAATACACCTCATGAAAAAAACTTGCCTAATAACGTTGGAGGGAAAAACATATTTACATTGTTTAAATGTAGCTACATTATTTTTCCCAACAATTTTACCTTCTTTTAATATATTTACTCAACACTAGTTGCAATATCGGATAGATTTCTATCCATGTAAACCAATAAAAACTCCTTAATCCAGACGTCATATTTAATTAATTATATCTTTAGATAGAGATAGAAATCTATCACTATGACAACCATCGTATATTACCGTTAAATAAAACCCAACTTTTGAAGTCTCGAGATTTATAAGAAAATAAAAATTTGATTCAAAATAAAACTCTTAACCCGGTCAGACCAAGTTCTATATGTTAAATATATCTTAGCCTAGAATATTTGAAGTTGATGTCTTTATGAAAAAATATTTAAACACAAAAAATTAACTAGTTTTTTTTTTTTTTTAATGAAGCTCTGAGTAAAAAAACTTATTTATAAAGAAACCCAAGGTCACTAGAGCATTTATTTATACGGAGTTTGGGCAACTGAGCAAAATAAGAATTTATCCTGAGATAATATATCGAACAGCAAGAAAGGCCTTACCAGCAAAGACTGGTCCATGCTTGGAATTTATTGCATCTTCGATGATGATGATGCCTCCATTAATAACGCATGCAACTTCTTGGTCTCTGCCAAAACATTTTCCCTGTCAAATAGAGCTGAAACAACGGCGACACCTTTGAGATTCGGTACCCCCATCCCCATCACAGTGCCTGCATTCGAAGCATTAATGCCACCAATTGCGACCACAGGTAGCTTAGAAGCCGAGCAAACAGTTTTTAATCCATCCAAACCGATGGTGGGATTGTTCGCCTTGGTGTTGGTTGAATATACTCCACCGCAACCAATGTAGTCGGCGCCGCCAATCCATGCTTGCTGAGCTTGCTCTACTGTCTTGCATGATACACCGATTATTTTCTCTGGGCCCAGAAGAGTGCGAGCCACAGTAGCAGGCATGTCCGACTGGCCGACATGCACCCCGTCAGCATCACTTGCAAGGGCTACATCGATACGGTCATTTATCAATAGCGGAACTCCATGGGAACGACAGACTGCAAGACACGACTTCGCTGTTTCCAAAAAATCCCTTGTTTCAACATCCTTCTCCCTGTGAAGAAAATTTACAAAATTATATTCCTATGCAATTGCAAATTATGCACCCATGAAGAGACCAAGCACATAGACCTGTTCAACTGCAAAAGGGTGATAGCACATAGACCAAAAAATTGCTTTAGACACTTCAAACTAGAGATCCATTATGATGCTCACGTACATGGAGGTCCAAGAGATATAATCAGAAAAATTATTATAGAGAAATGAATGAGACAACTGAGAATATGTAAAGCACTGGATATTTATATTTTTTTTAAAGTAACAATTAGCTGCTTCAAAGTGAATAATAAAAAAAGAGGGAGAGAGAGCATAACACCAAACAGTCAAACCTCAATTGAACAATGGTAGCCCCTCCTTGTATGGCTTCTGCAACAGCATCTACCATGGACCGTCCCCACTTTTTATTCATCCCCGAATCTGTAACTGCATACAGAAACAAGTCACTTGGATTGAATGCATCTTTTCTATGGAAACTGTGAGAGCCACTCTTAAGCCTTAGAAGGTGATCAAAGGGGCCTTGAATCCCATTTCCAATCAAAATGTCTTTGCTATATTCCAAGGCAGTCTCAACATAGCGCTTCGCCACCTGCCACAATTAGGGTATATAAGAATGCTGGTGCACAAAACACAACAAAACAAAAGACGAGAAAGAAAATCAAAAGGGTGGGTGTAAGAGAGGTGGAGAGCACTCCAGACATGTAACTGTAAATTGCAAGTAAGAATAAATGGCCCGCTGAGCTATCCAAAATTACTCTAAACTTTGGGTCGAATTGAACTTAACCCATGAGCTTCATTTATATTTATTTGAGTACCTTGAACTACTGTTTTTTAGACAAACCCTTCCATTAATTTTGACCACAAATAACAGTCTATATACATGACACGTTATTTGAGATAAAAGGTTAACATAGGGACAGAAACCTAGGCAGAGGGGATTTTTTACCAAAAACTAATTCATGGTACTCAAATTGAAAAAATTGAAGTTCAAGGACTAAGTTCAATTTAACTCAAAGGTCAGGATGACTTTGGATAATTTAGCCTAACTGGTCCATGGACCACAATAACTCTCTCTCTAGGGCGAATGGTAAAAGGATAGCATCATTCTTAACATCCAATAAAACATCTGAACAATATATTAAAAAAACAGGCTTTATCAGCTCAATTTGAATTCCAGAGGCAAATCTTGTATTTACTGATAAAGCTTGGTGAATTTAAATAAATAAATACATAAAATGATGTTTTAGCTCATTATTAAGTCAAAGTTGACTGTACAGCCTGTCATGATACTCCTGAATCACTGAGTATTCGAAGTTGGCTAGGAATCAAAACCACAAAATCTTTATAGTTACCCTAACAGCTGTGAGCATTGGAGAACCTTTTGCCAGCTCAGCTGCTATACATGAGGCCAGAGTACAGCCAGTACCATGAGTATTGTGAGTTTTTATGCGAGATGAGCGCAACTCATAGAAGTGTTCACCTGCAAAAATTTGCTGGTGTTAGATTGGCTTTAAAATGAACATTGCCCATGATCACGGACAAAATATAAGGAATAGCATTATTATTTAACAAGTTTAGTAAAATTTAAGCTCACCATTAAAGAAGATATCAACAGCATCCAAAGAACCAGGGAGATCACCACCTTTGACAAGCACATTTCTGGAAAACAAGATTAACAACTATAATCATGCAACTCTCTAAGCTCAGAGCACTGGATCTATTCTATTCCTCGTGTTGCACAGTCATACACCCTTTTTGTGATAGATTTTCTCCTAGACTAAATCCAGTGTCATAGACAACACTGAAAACAATTATTTACATCAGAGAAGCAACAGATTAAATATTTGAGTTCAATTTGTTGTGAGAAAACATGGGACAGCAACATGTTTACATGGTAGAATAACCCTTAATATTTCAACCTCGAGGGCTTTCCTACATTATGTTTGGCATCACAGTGGTTCAGAAGCATGATTACATGCATGGGAGAGCTTACATGGGCAAAATGACTGATGCCCAATGAGATGAGTTGTTATTCAAGCTGTTAGAGCAGCTTTAACAACTTGCATGACAGTTTCCAGATATTAGAAAGAAAAAAAACTCTAGGCAGATTCCAGGTGGGATCCATGTTAGCTATCGCATTAAGTTTTCCCCTATCTTCACAGAGTACCAAGACATATTAACTTTAAGAGTCTTGGTTTCTGCATCAAGAATCCCATAACTGGCACATAACTCATAATCATGAGTGCTATAGATGCCACATTATTCTCCTCAACTTATTTGAAACAACAAAGACCATTTTGATAACGAATGACAACAAAGAACTAACCAACCACAGAGGACCTGCACATGAATGTCACATAATACTTTCTATAATCTAGCTATTAGATAATTGTACTTGCAAGTTGTATAAGCTACAATTTTGTACTTGCAAGTTGTAACAGCTACAATGTTGTCTCCTAACTTTACAGATAACCCCGGAAACAAACAGTTTCTTGTATTCTTGACAATAAGATCCTGGACATAGAAAATGCTCATGCCTTGCTTATAGCATTTTCCCACCTTTGAGGGTGTAATGACTTTCTAAATCTTATGCTATCAAATAGAAAATGCTGCAATTTGAACAAGAGGTAAACTTACCACCTTTTCAATAGCAGAACTCCTAATGTGAGCTATTTCGTGGACTTAGAGAAATAAAAGCACATAATAGTTTTATAATGTTAGCTCCCTAAGCAAGCGCAGGACAAGGTCAAATTCCATGAACTAACCGCGGACCCAGTGCATGCAATAGTTCAGCTGCGGTGCGCATGTCAGCAACTGTTTCAAGGCGTATACCACCAAGTAGAGCAGATGCCTCTTTTATATTTGGGGTTACTATGTCAGCCATGGGAAGGAGCTCCTCTCTACATTCAAGAACCAGAAATTTGAAATTATTGCAAATATTCAACATAGAAGTTTACAGGGGAAAAAATGAAAAAAACAAAGCAACTCTCAATAAGTCAGTGATGGCCGGCACACGTACAAGGTCTTTATGGAAAAGGTTGCTCATCTAGGATGAAATTGCCAGCCATACCTATGCCTCGTCTACAGCTCCTCAAAGAAGGCAATTCAACCCATATATACTTATTCAGTTAGCCACGTGCTCCATCCTTAGAGGATTGCCCTCAATAGCCTTCAGCAGGGCACAAGACATGATTTAACCAGGTCCCAGTATGGATGACTTAAGACATGATCTGATTTTTGCATTGTTCTAGACATTGATTAAACAAAGATGAAAGTACAGGTGTTAAAAGGTGCAAGGCAACATATTTAGACAAACAGTAAAGTGGACTTAGATTTTGCCAACAAAATGATCACTGAAATCAGGCAGAGATAGCCTGCACTTGCTGCAATTGGCTGGCTGCATAGAAGTTAATGGAGCACCACTCAGAAATAGAAATATGAGAGGAATTTGGAGCCTGGATGGTAGATTTGGTTGTATAAAATTGTGGTCCTTGGAAATGAAAGAAACCAAAAAATACTGTGCGGCAGATTTCTGACTATTGCAGCTGCAATTTTTGAATATTTTATCCAGAAATATCAACTTCACCGTTGGTGACGTATTGAGATAAAAAATACTTTGCTTTGACACGACTTCTAGTAGATAGATAGCGGTTCATTAACTGGCTGTCTGTTGATGTTATTAACAGCTTATAATAAACTCACAGCCAGAGAGAAGGCGCATGATACTACTTGACTGAAAATAAATCTTCTTTCTATAAACACAAGTCTCACATTGTTCAACGATCTCCACCACAAATAAGATGTAATTCAATATGATTCATTTCCCATCTTCACAAATTAATAACAGCAAAATTGCTCGACAAACACCATTTCCTATTGCTTACACTCACCACCACCGTTGTCCCGGTGTAACAATGGCTCAGCATCCACCATAAAACTCTCATTATCTCTCAAAATAGAGTGATTGTTAGCTAATTTCTCCACTAGAAAAATAAGCAACAAAAAGAAAAACCAATAACGACTGCTAAAAACAAAAACTACAGCAACTTACCGAAAAGTGGAAAGAATGGAAGGACCAGCAAGAACGTCTCCACTGGTAGAAACCATGACAGGATCAACCACCAAAGCTGCCTTTAATTTAATTATTACAACATTAAACTCGGTAAAATCACAAATTAAATCAAATTAATTCGAATTTGTTATTTTACCTCGAACCGAAAACTCAGCGAGACTCTGAAGAAGAACCTTGACTACCCCTACAGAAGGCAGCATCCCACTTTTAACCTAAAAAAAATAAACTGCAATCAATTTTAAACAAATTTGAAGGACCAGTTGAAATGTTGGAAACTTACGACATCAACTTGCATATCTGAAAGCACTGACTTCAGCTGCTGAGCAACAAAATCCTCCGGCACAGCGTGTACTGACTGAACTCCAACGGTGTTTTGTGCAGTAACGGCAGTTATCACTGTCGAACAATAAACGCCGCGTGCGGCACAAGTCTTGAGGTCGGCTTGGATTCCGGCGCCGGCACCGGAATCCGATCCGGCTACACTCAAGACGTGCGGGATTGAAGCACCGCCGTTTTTCTCTTGCACTCTTGAGCTCATAACTATGCGTTTTTGGTAGAAGGAGAGGGAATTGGAGAGGATGACTCCACCGCAGGCCATTTCAAGATGCGACAACCACTTATCTAATATGATATTATAATGTTACTGGGGCGGGCTCAACCCGGCCCGAATTTGCAGCACGGGTCCTAGAAAGAGGAAAAAAGGAATATCGACGTTAGATGTTTGTAAATGTTTACATTTAGGTCCTTCATACCATTTCTGTTGCGTTTAGGTCCTTGATTATAATAATGGACCGCCAAATTATCTGCCTTTTCTCGTGGGAAATTCAGAATATAGGTTTGGTGAATAGAAATATTAGATAATAATTTCACCATAAAAATATGTATATATATATAATTTTCTATTATCATTCCATTTTTGTATTTAGTTATTTTAAATATAACCATGATGTGTGTGTTAGAACTCCAGTTTTGGGTCATCAAATGTGGCTCAGCATGGTAGACTCTACATGGCAAAAGGTCTGCTATGAATTTCATAAATGTTGAGGGCAAAAATGAGTTTTCCTCCCTATAGGAGAATTGTATTTTAGCTTTTCAACGAGATTAACTTCCTGCAAAACGGAGCTCAATATATATATATATATATATATATATATATTCTCCATGGTTTTAAATCTATTTCTTTTTTATCCATTTCATATTCTTTTCGATTTATCTATCCATCAAATCAAATCAGTGAAAATTTTCATTTTCAAACACTGAACATTGGAATAAAACATATATAATACATATTGATGAGAACACAAAATAGAAAAAATAAAACAAAATTGAAAAACCTGGAAATAAATTCATGACTATTCAAGAATTACAAGCATCAAATACATATTCAAGAAACTAAGAACAACAACATATTCATCCAGTAACATTGATCATCACTACAAACACTCAAACATATGGACATGCATAAATTTACACAGAAGAAAAACACCGAACTTAGGAAGTTCTCTCTCTCTCTATACACACACACACACTCTCCATGGGAATAAGAGCTACTAAGTAGCTCTTGTCACTTCACCCCAAGCCTCCCCGCCAAACAGCACGATTCTCCTCCGAGCTTCGATCCTGAACTGTGACCCCAGGCTATGGTCATCCTCGCGAAGAAGAACAGCCTTGTCACCAACTCTCAGTCCATAATCAGCAACAAATTTGAGCCAGCCCCTAGAAAGAACTGGCTTCTCATAATCTCCATTCCTCTTCAGGCAACGAATAACTCGAAGCTCGCCACAGCTATCCTTAACACGCAAATCAACAAAATTACTTCCAGCGAAATCTAAATGCTCTAAGCAATGAGTGGGGAATGAGAACCGAACACGAACATCGGTATCTTTCAACTCTTTGCTGAAGATCTCCATTGTTTTTTCTCTTCAAGGGTCGTGAAAAGTTAAAAGAGAGAAATTGTTATGTTTAAGCTATGAGTTGGATTGATAGTTTCTTGTCAGCGAGCTTGTTGATTTATAATGGATCAAAGCTACTGTGTTAACTTCACGGTAGAAAGACAGACATCGAGCGAGAGATTTCGAAAATCTCGTTCATTCGATCGATTTCGCATGGCGTTTATTATTTAAATCTTCGATGGATTATTTGTAGATAGAACAAGAGAAACGCGAGCTTAAGACTTCGTTTATGCAAAGACTGAATGAGTCGCGAGCTACGCTCGTATTGCCTCTCGCGCACCTCGTTCGCTCGCATGGCGTTGTTAGGAGATGGGGCTTTCCCTCCTCACTTTGCTTATAAAATTGGTCGGTGATACTATTGAACGCTAACAAATAGATGTAATAATAATTAATTACATGTTTATGCTCTCGTAATTTTAGACGAAGACGGCTCTTGGCCAGTGCCTAAGCCCACCCAAAATAAGGTCCCACAGAGAGAGGGAGAGCTACAACCTGCATTTTCTTGAGATTTCTGCGAGGTTTTCATTCGAATAAGCAACAAGGCGCACGATATTGTTGAAGGCCAAATTCTTCCATGCCTTCAATTCAAGGCCCGCAATATATAATTTTCTATTATCATTCCATTTTTGTATTTAGTTATTTTAAATATAACCATGCTGTGTGAGTGTGTGTCATGGTCAATTAACGGGGCGGGTCCAAAATTTCCAATTTCGTTGATTGAATAGATATTTTTAAAATGTTTTTAAGAAATAGCTTGAGTATTTTATAATTTACCTCATTTTATATTTTGAAGGTTAATAATGATGGGGAAATAACAAAAAAAATATTAAACTATTTACTTGTAATGATCAATTTATATTTTGAATCAAAGTTTTTCTATTATTATAACTTACCTCGTAATATTTATCAATATAGTTAATTAACCCTTGTTGTATTAAAAATAGCTAAATGATTTGACCATCCTTGATTTACTGTTTTTCATCATACATTTGTTTGTCTAGGGCCAATATTTTTTTATCATATCATATCATATCCATTGAATAAACCAATGTGACTTCAGTTAACTGTTGGCCTCGATGAATGCCATTGAAGAAGATAATTGTGAGAATAATCTAGAATAACAGAGGCAAAATGATATATAAAGGCCTTTCCCTGGAGAGAGGGAAAAAAAAGAGTTTTCTAGCTTAGCCTATTCCTTCAAAAATACATTTTATAAATTCAGATGAATGAGTAAAATTTTAATTGTTTTAGTCTCTTATAAAAAATATACATCCCGACTTGAACTCGAGACATAATGTGCAAATTACAAATTTTATATCATCTAGCTTAGTCATTTGCCAACACTACCTGGCAAAAATTGGGACTAGATACATAAATAATTTGTTATTCTTTTTCGTTCTCCTATTTTCTTTCTGGGATCTTCATTGGATTTTAATTGTCCACAAAATCATATTAAATCTAAAAGTAAATAAAAAAAATTATGAAAGAATTTAAGAAGTTATAATACTATATTTCACAATCAACTTTAATTATCAGGCAAAATTTAATACTGTTGTCAAAATATGATATAATTAGGCGCAATTCCTTTTGAGGTGAGTGATCAAAAATAATTAAATTATATTTCTTTTAATTTCAAGTTAAAAAAAAATCAATGACAGCAAAGGGTCAATTTATATTTTTTTTCTGGGAAAAATACGTTACCGAAAAAACAAACGTTCCATCATAATTGGTTGAATCAACAATTATGATGGAACAATAACTTGTTTTCTCTTTATCCCGTGATGTGTAATGTGCCAAAAATCCCTCTGGTCAAAACCATAGATCTAAAAATAATAAAATATTATTAGATAACAAATAATTTCCAAAAAATAACATATTTATCGTGTATCCATAAAATAATTTACTTTGATTTATTTTTTTATAGAATTATTATGGTTCCATAAAAACACCATAACACTAAGTCGATGCTCAATTTTACTATCATCTACTTTTTTATCATATTATTCAATAAGAACAAAATAGTTAAAAACAAAATTAATATGAATTGCGCTTTATGATTTATTTTGATTTAGTTTTATCAGGGCTATCGTGATACTAGAAAAACATATCGTCGGTGAGTTGATGTTTATTTATTGAGCATCTTTTTTTTTTTTTTTTTTTTATCATGTTACCATATAAATGATTATTCAAAAACATAACATTGGGAAGTAGGTTTTGTATTTTATTTTGACTTGCTTTTTATAAAGTCATCATGTTTCGTAAAAACATCTTGATACTGGGTTGATATTTTTTTTTTATGAGCATCTATTTTTTTATCTTACAAGTAAAATAAAAAAAAAAAAACACAATTATTTAACTCAACGAGGCTCATAACCCATGTTGTCAGTTTAACGAATCAACTCAGGTTTAAGTTTAGTTGATTCAATGTGTTCTCGTCTCCATATTTTTTTTAAAGAAAAAAATCATGTAAAAGTGTTTTTTTAATGCCAAACCATGTTTTTTTCAACGATCAAAGGTCTTGGCCTGGAGGTAAGAGAGGGGGCTTGTTTTCCTTCCACCCCAGGTTCAAGCCTTGTCAGGCATATCTGTCACCCTCTGCGGTGCCTTACCTACTCATTGGACTTGCAGGATGTTCAATGAACTCAAGAATTTAGTTGTGATGCGCACAAGCTAGTCCGGATACCCCGATTATTAAAAAAAAAAAGAACAACTTCAATGCCCCGTGCCTGCAAGAAGTGGAAGTGGAATTAAGTATGAAGAAACCACCAAAATCACAGCAACAAAAAGTGCTTTTGAAATTTTCTTGCTGGGGTTTTCAACCTCACCTGCTAAAGTATTAGCTTTGTCCCAAAAACATGCAATTGAAAAAGGAAGTAGAACCCACGGCTGGGGGGGTGCTCTGGACACACATATATATTGAAAATGATGTAATTATATCAAAAATATTTGTTTTTGTTTAAAAATACCTCTACAAAAGAGTAATATATTGTTGGAGGGTTTTAAAAACAATTATTTAATTATATAACTTTCTCCTATTAATTGTATAACTTATTACATAATTAAACTATATACAAAATAATTGCACTATATTTAAAATAATATGAAAAAATGACTCTTCAAAATAATTTTTACTATTGGAGACACATCAGTAAAAAAAATCATATATACACTATTTAAAAAACTATTTTAGAAATATGGCTCTCCAAAATAGTTTTTTTTCATTGGACTTGCTATTTCGATCCTTAAAGAAATTAGATTTGTGAAAATATGAAATCGAATAATTTATATATATATATATATATTTATGATAAAATATTATATTTTTTTTATATATATATATATTTATGATAAAATATTATATTTTTTGTTTTTCTATATGTTGTTTATTATTGTCAATATCTTATTAAATTAAATATATAACTAGAGTAACACCCCTTAATATATAAAATACTCGTGGTTTAAAAAATAGGGATAAACATATAAAATAAATATTTTTGTAAAACACTTATGAATTGTATTTATATATTTTTTAAATAAAAAATCAGTCAAACATGTCCTTCTAATAAACACTACCTGTAAATGTTTTTAGTTTTGCTGGATACTCACTTTCATAAGAAATAAAAACAGGGGGGGAAACAAAAATCAAAATAAAAAAAATATCCCGCCATGCTCCTTCGAAGAGCGCGCTCGCTCTCTACGGAACTCACCGTCACCTTCGACTACCCAATACTCCCCGATCATTTCTTCTTCCTTGCTTCTCTTTTTCAATGATCAAAAGTAAGATTTTTTCTTCTCATACACTCGCTCATGCTACTGCTGTCAGGTTTTTAATTCTCGATAGACGCCGTGTTTTAGCATTTCGAATCACAAAAAAACGATGCTATACTAACCGCTGTGTAATTTATCTCGAAAAAGAAAACAAATTGTTTGAAATTCAAAGTATAAAAAGAAAATCATTTTTTTTTTGCATATGACAATTTCCCATTTCGAAATATTTTTTTATTCTCTATAATGCCAGGGTTTCAGAGTCGAGAGACGATTACCAGATAGATCGGAGCGATGTTGATCGAAAAGCATACGAAGCAAAAGTAATCTGTTGTTTTCTACACGTTAATTTTATTTTTTTATATTTTTTTACATTTATGTATTTGGCAGAGTAAGCAATCGAAGCGAAGGTCGGAAATATGAAGATGAGATGCAACCTAAAATTAATTGGTTGCAACATGCCAATGCACTCGATGATATTTCCTCTAGAAGGAAATTTTTGAGTTCGAATTTCCTTTACTCGCTCGAATCGCAAAAACCAATGTCCATGAGGTATAATATTGTCTTACACATTTGTTACATGCTTTCCGTTATGATGTTGACATCATATTCGCACATGATTAATTAGATCCCCGATTTATTTGTTTTAAAATCGTAATCCCATTCTTCACTGTGCCTTGGCTTTTGTTTCTGTTGTTTCAAATTTGAACATATTCACGGAGCTGTAGAATTTTAAACCCTTGTTATTGTATATTTTTTCAAGCATTGTAACCTTTGATCAACAGTCTTTGGCGGAAGGGTATTGGGGAATTTGTTGTTATTACATAACTACTAAGCTATTCACTTGTGTAACTAATTTTTTAGTTGTGTCATTCAGGTTAAGCGCCTGTGTTGTTCAGAATCCTCAAAGATTGCTGAGTTCACAAGTTGAAAAGGTAAAAATGTGCACTGTGAGTTTATTTTTTGGCTGGTGTGTCGGTGTTTACTGTTCATATTAGCACAATTGGCACTGTCCTATTTAAATCTCCTCATGGTTGCTCCAACCCTGGCTGGTCTATTATGGGAGCACTCTGCAATGCAAGCCCTGTCAACTGCCATGAAAAAATGATCTCTGCTTTTTGAGAAGGGAACTGCCCTGTAAGCTACATGCATTGAGTGAACACAAACTCTAACCTCATGTCTTACTTCAAAGTTCACGTAGCAAACATTTAATATCTTAACTGATATGAGCAGTTTATGGAAAATCTCAGTTTTCATTGGGTTTTTGTGTGGAAATCATTTTGCAGGCTTGGCATGCTCTGTCCACGCTTCAGATTTCTTCCAGGAACTACATTAGACCTGGTAAATCTGGTCCAGTAAAGAATGTTAGTGAACACTTGTCAGGCAATGCAGGGCAAAGACCTACCTTTCAAAGCTCATGCAGCAAATATTCTGAAGGTGCGTATGCACAGAAAAACTTGAGTGGAAAGAGCAGTGAAGCTGCAAAGCATATGGGCAATGTTATCTCAGCAGACAATACTAGCCATGTGCAATCTAGAAACAATCAAGAGTGGCCAAGTGATATTAAAGCATCATCAGGGGCTGGCACTAAACAGACTTTAGACGGTTCGTTCGTCAATCACAATGTGCAAACTTGTCAAACAAAAGAGTTCGTGGAAACTTCAACTGACTACATTGATGATGATGACCTGATCGAGGTAATTGATACTCAGCTTCTCTTAGCTCTGCTAACCAAATCAAAACTTGTCCAGCATGAAGAGTAACTGTGAATCAAGTTAGGTTGTTATAACCCTCGGGTTTTGAATAAGTAAACAATGACTACTCAACACAGTACAATGACAATGAGTTCTCTTCAAAATGCATTAACAATTGTATCAAGTTCAGCTACTTTAAATTCATAATTTCACCTCACAGATACCATAATGAAGAGAGCTTAGCTATTGGATTTTTGGATATTGTTTTGTTGATCACTTTTGTTGAAAATGATTATCCTTTTTACTAAATCAGGCTATTTCTGTGGTTCCATTTGCTTTTTGCAAAGTAGACCACGAACAAGCTCCACAGTTTTACCCATCTTAATTTTGTTGTCATATTTTATATACTGATGAGCGTTAATCTCTCTGTATTAATCTATCTCACACGTTAGCTTTGTCGCAGAGTATAGACGTGGACCAAATTGTTCTGGAGCACTACCAAGCTACCTGCACACCGCAACCACCAATTTCTAAGTTTCCACCCAGGACTCCAACTGCAGATCAAAATAGTGTTATAAGGCCAGAAGAGATTTCTGTGCCACCTGAGTTGTGTTCAAACTGTAGTCATGGACTCAAGGTTTCGGCATTACATACACACTGTTCATTTATGCTGTTCTATTGTATTCCCATCTTGATCTGTCTGACTCCTAAATCACTATATCACTACAGCTAGCACTCTGCCCAGAAGCTGCCAAACATTTACAAGAAATGAAGGATATGCTGATTGCAGTATCAAATGATCTGCTTGACAATGCTGCTGAACTGAGTCAAGCGCAGATAGATAAGCTTCGTCAAGATAGGTTGCACTTCTTTTCCTTTTTCTTCATCAATGATATAACACTACCTTTTGATGCATGGAATTTTTTGGTTCAATGGAGCCACAAAAGATGAACTGAAGTTCATAGGAAGAATAGAATAACAGTATGGCAGAGGAATTCTGGGGTTACATGGAAGGAAATATAGTATGATAGACATGACTAATATGCTCCATGGTCTTTTTGCATTTTGTAAAACACTCAGCTCCTATTCTTGGGAGATAAGCTTGAATAATTGTTAGATTTGCTCTCTTATGCATTTACATTTGTGTTTTCATAAATAGGTTACAGCTCAATAAGCAAATCCAGCAACTTGAAAAATATCTTCGTGATGAAGAAAGGCAGAAGTCACACTTTTCTGCATCCACATTGGTTCGAAATTTGCAGTATGAAACACCTCAATCTGCTGCATGCAAAATGGATCCCATGAGACTCGATGCCAATGTTCATCTACGAAATGACCTGAATGGATATGAAAAGTGGAATGCACCATCAATTTCATTCTCTTCCATCGATAACTTTGGTGTTTCTTCTGTTCCTCTGGAGAGAGAACCTTACATTCCAAGCTTTGTTGAAGTTAATTATATCGAAGGCTCAAATGATCCAAAGTGGAGCAGCACAAATTTCCCATGGACCAAAAAGCTGGAGGTGCTCTTTTGATTTAAATCCTTACCCATTTCTTTGAATTTTATCAATCACTAGTGTCATCACCTCTTATATTACTGCTTGCTTGGTTTGCTGCTAGGCCAACAACAAAAAAGTGTTTGGAAATCACTCGTTTCGCCCCAATCAAAGAGAGGTCATCAATGCTACAATGAGTGGGTATGATGTCTTTGTTTTAATGCCGACTGGAGGTGGAAAAAGTCTGACATATCAGGTAATTATGTAGCTACAATCAAGTCTAATTTTGTTAGACAAAGCTTTCGTTTCATTTAATGTCTATTATTTTGCTGTTTCGATTTGTGGCAATCTGCTTAACTTCC
The DNA here is from genome assembly GCA_029204005.1 of Salix udensis. NCBI lineage: Eukaryota > Viridiplantae > Streptophyta > Magnoliopsida > Malpighiales > Salicaceae > Salix > Salix udensis. The sequence goes on along the minus strand of CM055021.1, from coordinate 12,856,881 downwards.
AGAGTCTTATATAACTCTGGCAATATTTTCCAGTTGAATAGAAGCTAGTATATCAGCTTTGCTTAATTTTCTTTATCTTTGAATTTTTGATGATACTGGGGAACTAAACTTTTCTTGTTTCACAGTTTAAACTATGGGACTCACTTTTTTTTGTTTTTGTTTTTATGATTCAAGCAGCTTCCTGCTCTAATTTGTCCTGGAGTAACCTTGGTAATTTCCCCACTCGTGTCGCTGATCCAAGATCAAATAATGCACCTTTTGCAGGTATGCTTGCTGTCTTTCTATTTTAGTCAAGCATTTATTCTCTTTTGGTCACTGCAAACTGCTCATTTAGTGGCATGCATTTTTCTTACCTGCTAGTTTGTGCTATAGGCAAATATTCCTGCTGCTTACTTGAGTGCCAACATGGAGTGGACTGAACAACAGGAGATCCTAAGGGAACTTTGTTCTGATTATTGTAAATACAAGCTGCTATATGTCACGCCAGAGAAAGTTGCTAAGTGAGTGTCATTCCTTTACCAGTATTCTAGCAAAAATTATCAATTGACATTGCCTTCTAATTATAAATTTGAAGCTTCAAATTTTATGAAATTTAGGGCATCTTAAGAATTGGTTTCGTGTATTCTGGTTTGATATACTGTCAGAATGGGTTCATACAATGGAAAATAGTTTCTCTGGTGGAACTTATGGGATGGTGGCATGGTGCTGTTGACTTTGAGTACTGCTAATCCAATTTTTTGCAGTATGTTTTGTAACGGTGAAATGTTTTTGGTGGAAAAGGTTTAAAATCCAGTTGGCATCAGCTCAGTTTTTTGTGGAATCCAGTGCTGTTTATTCTGCATGCAATTGATTATAATATTTGTGATGTATTTCCTCTGCCCAGCTTGTGGTTTGTATTCCGACTCAACAGTTGGATTTTGTTCTTCAAACTAATCTTGAAAGCCTCTGTGCATTTCCTTTTTCATTGTTCGAGGGATCCCCTTATTAGTCAAGATTTAAACTCTCACATCCCCAGACCATACTTTGCTTGCCCTCTAATAGTAGGCTTAGCTGTTTTAACGTCTTGGATGGGGTGATAGATAACATAAATTTTTGTTTTGGGCTATACTTGGATGGGGTGATAGATAACATAAATTTTTGTTTTGGGCTATAATTTTATTTTCAATGATATTATCAATGAAAGAAAGGTAAGATTGGTAATGTGCTTTCATCTATTCATCAGGAAAGATTGATAATCAGATCGGTCAAAATGGGCGATCTATTAACTTGTATTATAATGTGATCCTGGAGAGCTGATATTTTTATGCAGTTCTAAATACTTCTTTGAAACCCACCTGTTCTGATTGCAGAAGTGATGTTCTTTTGCGAAACTTGGAGAGCTTAAATGGTCGTGGATTGCTTGCCAGGATTGTTATTGATGAAGCACACTGTGTGAGTCAGTGGGGGCATGATTTTAGACCGGATTACAAGGTTGTGGCCTTTAAATCATAATCAAATGTGCACTTCATCTCACAGCGCTTCTGTCTTATGCTAATCTATTCTGTAAAATATCCAGGAACTTGGTATCTTGAAGAAGAAATTTGAGAAAACTCCAGTGTTAGCTTTGACTGCTACTGCAACAGCCAGTGTAAAAGAAGATGTTGTGCAAGCTCTTGGTCTTGTGGACTGCATTGTTTTCCGGCAAAGCTTTAATCGCCCCAACCTATGGTTAGTATTGAATTAAAATGAACTGTCACTGCATTTTATATCTTCACTCATTGTGAACATGACAGGTATTCTGTAATTCCCAAGACAAAAAAGTGCTTGGAAGACATCGACAAGTTCATCAGAGAAAATCATTTTGATGAATGTGGAATTATCTACTGTCTTTCAAGAATGGACTGCGAAAAAGTTGCTGAAAAACTGCAGGTTGTTTTTCCATTAAGTGTTTTTATTGTATTGCAGAGATTTATCATTTGCAAAACAATCGGAAAAATCTTTATTTCTTAGTGAGAAGCTTTGCTTGCAGACTGGTCATAATTGTCCACAAGTACTTGATGAGTGTGCTTTTGTTGTCCTACAATTGCATTGCGTCTTTATCAAAATGAATATCAAACCAAAGCTTTTTTGAACTGAGGGACTTAGCAGTTATAGTCTTGTGTTGATAGCTGCATACCAAAGTTTGGCTGTCTAAGCTGTGATAATGGTGAAAACTAAAAGAAGACTTTGTTGTTACCAAAATGTGCAAGGCAACATACAATACAACTCAACTCAATTAAGTGAGCCTTAGACCCAAGCTACCTGGGGCTAACTACATTGCAGGTCATAGTTAATTTGGGGTCTTTGTTGCTGTACATAGAAGGCTGTAGTTAATCTTTGATCTTGCAATTACTAAATGTGAGCCTTTCACTTTTTGGACCATCTGCTTGTATTTGGAAGAGCAACATTTAGACCTTGTATAAATGTGTTGATCTATGAAACAAGTATATTAAAAGGGAAATCAATGTTTGTAAAAGCTTAGATAATTGAAAGTCTGGTGAATGGTGATGCCATTGAAAATATGTTTTCAAGGTAATCAAAACAAATCATCATTAATTGTCTAGTAGTACAAAATTAGTTTCTCATGCAACAAATTATAGACATCTACACCATGCATGTCCATGAATTATGTTTGAGTAGCTAAGATTTAGGATTAGCTACCATGATCACCTTTTTTCTTCGTCTTAATTTTTTTTTCTTCATCTGAATTTTGTTCTCTAAGTGCATTAGAGAAGCTTTTAAGATACCCCATCGATCATGTACTGTGTTGTTTCCTTGGGGTATTGTGGAATGTGATCAAACTGTAAAAGAAAATCTGATATTGATGTGATGGTGAAATTGACATTCCACTCCCATCCTTTTAGTTTATGTTTGCTCAAGTTAATGCTTTAATGTACAGGAATGTGGACATAAAACAGCATTTTACCATGGTAATATGGATGCTGCACAACGATCCTTTGTTCAGAGGCAGTGGAGCAAAGATGAAGTTAACATCATCTGTGCTACAGTGGCATTTGGAATGGGTATAATTTATTGTTTCTGATCACTGCCTTGATTAACTGAGAATACCATGTACTAACTGGTTTTTTTTTTTGCAGGCATCAACAAACCAGACGTCCGCTTTGTGATTCACCATTCTCTTCCAAAATCGATTGAAGGTTACCATCAGGTAATCATATTCTTATGTTTTAAGCTGTTCACATTACAACTGTTGAATGTTCAGAATTGAGGTACAAGTATTTGGTTCCATGATGACCACAAGCTAGTAACAATTTCACAAAATTTTCCAGGAGTGTGGTCGTGCTGGCAGAGATGGTCAACGCGCATCTTGTGTGTTGTACTACAGTTACAGTGACTATGTAAGCTAATTTCGCAGGGTTCATGTATCTTCTCATCTCTTGTAGACTCTTTTTTCCCTTTCTTTCTTTTTTCCATGTAATAATAAATGTGATTTATTGATCTTTCATGTTCATTGTTATCTTTGATTCGATTACTTATCTATTTTCTCATCCTTTCTAGATACGAGTCAAGCACATGATTATACAAGGTCAAGCAGAGCAAAGTCCCTGGACAGCTGGGTGTGGTCGCAATAATATGAAAAATTCAGATGGGATACTGGAAAAAAATACTGAAAATCTGCTGCGAATGGTAACTGTTATGAAATGTTTTGCTATTGTATTGTCTGCTGATAGTATATCCATCTATTTTCTAACTTGTTGCGATCTAAAATATGACTATTCCTGCTTCAGGTCAGTTATTCTGAAAATGATGTCGATTGCAGACGTCTCTTACAGCTTCTGCATTTTGGAGAAAAGTTTGATTCTGGAAACTGTGGGAACACATGTGATAATTGTTCGAAGATCAAAACTCTAGTAGAGAAGGATGTCACTGAGAGCGCAAAGCAACTGGTTTGAAACCGTTTGTTTCTTTTGTTTTTTTCATTGTGCCTGCTTGAAAATAGTAGCTGTTATTTTATGCTGGCATAGTGCATTTCTCGCTTCCTTATTCATTAAACTTTGAATTTTGTCTTGTCTAGGTTGAGCTGGTCAAGTTAACTGGGCAGCATTTTTCATCATCTCACATCTTAGAAGTCTACAGGGGTTCCTTGAGCCAATTTGTATGTCCTGAGAATAAAAAGACATGCCTACTTTATCTAGCTGTCATGTCCTTGCATAACTTCATGGTGTTACTGTCTGAACCAGGTCAAGAGACACAGGCATGAGAGTGTGAGCCTTCATGGAGCTGGAAAACACCTAGCGAAGGGTGAAGCTTCCCGTATATTGCGTCATCTTGTTATTGAGGATTTTCTTGCAGAGGATGTTAAGAAAAGTGACATTTACGGATCTGTATCGTCAGTGTTAAAGGTGCTTGTGTTTTTTTGAACTCTACAGTGCTTAACTCATTGTGATAGAGAGATCAATTCTACCATTCTCACTGTTTAATTTCTCGTGTTATTTTTTTTTATAACTTGTCATTTTAATTTCTTTCAGGTGAATGAATCCAAGGCATACAATCTACGCTCTGGCGAGCAAAGGATTGTTTTAAGGTGCAGCCTCACAGCATGCTTCTTGAGCACGTTTCATTAGATTTATGCCAATGTTTTATTGCCGAATGCCAGCTACTTCTACTATATAACTTGATTATTCTCCGAGAAGCATGTGAATATTGAGCCTAAGAGAAAATAAAACCGGCATCAGGTCTGTGCTCATTTGGGTTGGATTGTTCGGTCTAAACCATACCCTTCATTGGGCAAAACCAATGCAAAAGAAATATTTTTGCAAAGAAATTCAGATGAAGCAGTCAGAAATCTGGTCGAGTCAGTTTTGTGCTGGTTAGTCCAGATGCTTAACTTTGGAGCTACTGGTTATGAAATTTAAACTTACATATGGCATTATCGAGGGTGGCTTTGATTGAAATATGGAGACCGAGAGTTGGATGAAGCCAGCAAGCTTAGCCTCGTGCTTTGCGTAGCCTCGCATATTATGATGCTCTGGAAAAACCACCACCATTTATCCTTTCTGTTTTTCATAGCTGAAATGAATAGCTAGGATGCTGATTCTGGTATATAATATACCTTGCAGGTTCCCTTCCTCTGTAAAAGTTTCTAAACAGGGCAAAACTGAGGTTACTTCAGCAAAAGGCTCGCTCATGTCTGGGAAGCTAAGCCCTCCGCAATCCGGTAGTCCTGCCCCACCTCAACCTGAAGCGGACTTGGTATGATTTTGTCTTTGATTTTTGTTCTCTTCATTCACCATGATTGATGGGATCCCCAACCATCTATTTAACTTTTAACATGTCAGAACCTGTCAGCCAAACTATTTTCCGCTCTGCGATTGCTTCGAACTGTTCTTCTGAAAGAAGCTGGAGATGGTGTTATGGCATACCACATATTTGGGTACCTTTTCAATCTCTATTCCATATCAATATGTATATTTATATATTGAAATCAGTCAGCCATGCTGAAATTGAAAGGAGCCATGATTGGAATATTTGTCCTGAGATGCCCCCTTTGTTTCCGTGTAGTAATGCCACGCTGCAGCACTTGAGCAAAAGAGTTCCCAGATCGAAGGAAGAACTCCTGGAGATCAATGGCATTGGAAAGTAAGTTTTGAATTTAGGTCTTGTGGTGATTATTTGGCAGGCATTCTTTCCGTTATCCAGGGATGAATGTGCACTTTTCCAATATTCAGGGCCAAGGTCAGCAAGTACGGAGATCGTTTGCTGGAAACCATTGAATCTACCATCAGGGAACACAGTAAGGCAGACAGAAATAGTAGCGGTAGCAACGAAAGCAGCGATTCAGCAAAGAGGAGAAGAGATGCAAGTAAGGCTCCAAATGGAAACCTGGAAGAGGATGATGAATTCACCAAAAGCACCGGCCGGTCAAAGAAACGGACGGCGACGAGGCAGAACAAAGTTTCCGGGGCTCATAATTCTATGGAGCCGGTTAGCTGCAACCGATTCCTTGATGATGACCTGGATTTAAACGATTCCTAGAGGATGACCTGGATTTAAACGATTCAACTTCCAACAGTCACGTGCCTTTCATCTCCAGGCTGCTGGGACAGAAGCACTCATTGTATACAGTTTTGGATTAATCTGGTCAAAAGTCATAACTCTTTCAAGAGGATGATCATGGCATTAATGGTGAAGCACTTCAAGTTGGAAGGTTGAAGCGGTTGCGTTTGAAGCTTAACCGTGTAAATTGAAAAACTATCTGTGAGTGCATGGGTGTGATCATAATCAAATTAAAAAAATTTGAAATCTGAAACCTAATTAAACTGACCGGTTTTGCTTCGGTTTGGTTCGGTTTTTCTAACTAAAATACTGAAAAATAGTCCCGATTAAAAAACTGAAATAATTTTGGTTCTTAATTTTTTTTTACTTGAACCAAGTTTTTTTTTTATTCCATTCCACCAAAATATAACCAGACTAAAAGTTTTGAACTAAATTGTAAGAATAAATTTTTTTTGTGGCATATATTTTTTAATTTGAACCGTTTCAGTTTAATTTATTGATTTTAACTTAAAAAATCAAAACCCAAACTGGATCAGTATTTTTTTTTTTTTTAAAATTAATTAGTTTAATTGATTTTTTTTTTATATGTTTTTTGTTTTTCTTGGTTTTTTTTGCTCATTTCTCTTATGCATTAGTAATTGCACGCCCACAGTACTGACGGTCTCGGTAGATATAAAATAAATCGCGGGCCTTGAATTGAAGGCATGAAAGAATCTGGCCTTGAACAAAATCGTGCGCCTTGTTGCTTATTCGAACGAAAACCTCGCAGAAATCTCAAGAAAATGCAGGATGTAGCTCTCCCTCTCCGTGGACCTTATCTTGGGTGGACTTCGGAACTTATAAGTGCGGTTATTATTATTATTTTTTTAAATATATTAAAATAATCTTTTTTTAAAATTATTTTTAATATCAGTATAAAAAATAAAATGATTTGAAAAATACTAAAAAATAAATTTAATTTAAAATAAAAAGTAAAAATAAAAACATTTTATGGTCATGAACCATATTCATCTAATGGTAAAATACAATTAGCGGATAACAGATTTTATGCCACGTGTTATATATCAATTCCCATTTTCACACTGTAAAGATTATATATTGAGTATAAAAAATAAATACATAATTAATTATTACATCAATTTGTTAGCGTTCAATAGTATCACCGACCAATTTTATAAGCAAAGTGAGGAGGGAAAGCCTCATCGCTTTACAACGCCATGCGAACGAACGAGGTGCGCGAGAGGCAATACGAGCATAAACGAAGTCTCAAGCTCGCGTTTCTCTTGTTCTATCGACAAATAATCCATCGACGATTTAAATAATAAACGCCATGCGAAATCGATCGAATGAACAAGATTTTCGAAATCTCTCGCTCGATGTCTGTCTTTCTACCGTGAAGTGAACACAGTAGCTTTGATCCATTATAAATCAACAAGCTCGCTGCAAGAAACTATCAATCCAACTCATAGATTAAACATAACCCTTTCTCTGTTTTAAGTTTTCACGACCCTTGAAGAAAAAAAATGGAGATATTCAGCAAAGAGTTGAAAGATACCGATGTTCGTGTTCGGTTCTCATTCCCCACTCATTGCTTAGAGCATTTAGATTTCGCTGGAAATAATTTTGTTGATTTGCGCGTTAAGGATAGCCGTGGCGAGCTTCGAGTTATTCGTTGCCTGAAGAGGAATGGAGATTATGACAAGCCGGTTCTTTCTAGGGGCTGGCTCAAATTTGTTGCTGATTATGGACTGAGAGTTGGTGACAAGGCTGTTCTTCTTCGCGAGGATGACCATAACCTGGGGTCACAGTTCAGGATCGAAGCTCAGAGGAGAATCGTGCTGCTTGGTCGGGAGGCTTGGGGTGAAGTGACAAGAGCTACTAATTACTAGCTCTTATTCGCATATGGAGCGTGCATGTTCCGGCCAGATCCCGATATATATATATATAGAAGAAACAACTCCCCAAGTTTGGTGCTGGTGTCCCTGTTTTGTATTGTAAATTTATGTATGTTTGTAGTAGTGATGATAATCAGTGTTATCGAATGAATATGCTGTTGTTCTTAGTTTCTTGGATATGTATTCGCATGGAGCGTGCATGTTCCGGCCAGATCCTCCGAAGTTTGGTGTGTTTGTTTTGTACTGTAGATTTATGGATGTGCTTATGTTGGAGTGTTTGTAGTGATGATCAATGTTATCGAATAGATATGTTGTTGTTCTTAGTTTCTTGAATATGTATTAGATGCATGTAATTCTCAGCAATAATGGATTTAAATATATATGATCAGATTACGTGATGTACTTTCACGAATATATTTCCAGGTTTTTCAATTTTGTTTTATTTTTCAAGTTCAATGCACACCAGATAAATCAAGGTCAAGCAGAGCAAAGTCCCTGGACAGCTGGGTGTGGTCGCAATAACATGAAAAACTCAGAAAAAAGTGACATTTACGGATCTGTGTCGTCAGTGTTAAAGGTGCTTGTGTTTTTTTGAACTCTACAGTGCGTAACTCATTGTGAGAGAGAGATCAGTTCTACCATTCATCATCATTTACCCTTTCTGTTTTTCACAGCTGAAATGAATAGGTAGGATGCTGATTCTGGTATATAATATACCTTGCAGGTTCCCTTCCTCTGTAAAAGTTTCTAAACAGGGCAAAACTGAGGTTGCTTCAGCAAAAGGCTCGCTCATGTCATCCAGGCAAGAAGGCGCCGGATTCTGACCAAATTATGTCTCAAGCATATGCCTTCAACAGTCACTTGCCTTCCATCTCCAGGCTGCTGGGACAAAAAAAATCATATCCAGAATCTCGAACTTTCTCCAGGGATTAAATTGTAATTTTCTAAAGTTCAGGGACTAGACCAAAAGGCCCCTTAAACTGAGGGACCAAACTTAAACTTTATCATCTTCAACCTCCAGGCTACTTTCCTGATTTCCAGAGAATGTTTGTCATAATTTCCCAATGTGTTTTACACCTAAAACACCAATTAACTTCAAAATCATTTACAATTCAATCAATTAAACCATTATCCAACACATTTAATCTTTAACATCTCAATCGATTCATTAATCAAACCCAAAACAAGGTCGTCAAACCCTAATCTTTAATAAATTCAAAATCTTAACTAATAAAAATACCTATACATATCAAAACATAAATATAATTAGACAGTTCATAATAACCACACCAAAACAATCCCACCAACATTTAGGCTTGGCTCTTCTTCTACAACGCTGATATCAAGCAATACCACCAACACAAAACAACCACCTTCTGGCGCTCCTCCGATCACCATTTTCGACGCCGCCACCATAATAAGAACTATCTCGGCATCCTCTACTTGGCGGCAGTGGCAGATGAGCCTCTCATCACTATCAGTCAACCACTAGTCAACCACCTTGTCACTGTTCACGTGTTACATGAAGTGCAAGAGTGAATTAATTCACTGCACTGTTCACACATGACATGAAAAGTGCAACATTTTCCTTTTCAGAAATATATTAATATAATATTTTTTATTTTCTTAAAATTATTTTTGATATTAACACAATTATTATGTAATTTTTAAAACACAGTGCTACACGGTGCCAGGAGCCATCTTCATCTAAAATCCCAAGAGCCAATATAATAATGGTAAAATAGAATTAGCTGATAACAGTTTTTAAGCCATGTGCTATATATAAAATTTCATTTTCACATATATAAAGATTACATAAATTTGTTAACAACGCCATGCGAACGAGCGAGGTGCGCGAGAGGCAATACGAGCGTAGCTCGCGATTCTCTTGTTCTATCTACAAATAATCCATCGAAGATTTGAATAATAAACGCCATGCGATTTTCGAAATCTCTCGCTCGCTCGCTCGATGTCTGTCTTTCTACCGTGAACATTTATTAGCAAGGTCATACAAAATAAAATAATGTTTTAGATAAAACATTTAAAAAGTATAGGCGTTGAAATTTTGAATGTGGGATAAGATATTTTAAAATCTTTAACTTTCATGAAGCACTTCACGTTGGATGGTTTAAGCAGTTGCCCTGGAGCCGGGGGGTATTACGGTACTTTCATCATAGGTTTTTTCGTGATTATCGTTGGGTACATGGGTGTATAAATAGTTTACTATTTCTTTATTATTTCTTTTCGGTTATACTGCAAGCACCTCGTACGGACGCGCACGTAGTGTTTCACGAGCACACTCCTTTAAGATGGCGCATGCACCGTCGTCCAACGGTGGAAACAAACCTTCTGTCATGTCACCTAGTGCGCTGACATGTCCTCTGCCTCCCGGCGCGGCTCGTGTCTGCGTAAGGTGGTTGGAGAATCGCCGGAAAGGATGATTTTTGGTTTTTTCTCCCTTTTCTCTCTCTTGCTGTCGAGAAATAAACTTTAGTCCTTGCGGTTTGTGAATGTTTTATTTTCATCCCTGGGATTTTGATTTCGCTTTTATTACTGATTTCTTCAATGGAAATTTTGATTTGTTGCATTGTGCCCTTCAATTGAAAATGATTATATATGTTGGTTTTTATTTTAGCCCTTATTCTTTTGATTTTTGGTTTGCTTTTGGTTCCTTTAATTATTTTAGTATGCAGGTTTTAATTTGTTCTAATTGGGTCCTCTAATTTAAATTTGTCCTATATTCTATCTTTTATTTCGGTCCTTATTCTTTTAATTTTTAAAACAAATTACACAACACGTTTTTTTAAATATCTTTATTTGTTTCGGTCCCAAGGTTTTTATTTGTTTTAATCTTATTTTTTGATTAGAATTAATTATATACTTTGTTTTAATTGTGTCCTCCAAGTGAAATTAGTTATATATATTACTTTTCATTTTTGTCCTTATTCTTTTATTTTTTTTAACAAAATTACACTGCAATTTTTTTTTAAAAATACCATTATTTGTTTAGTTCCCAAGGTTTTTATTTGTTTCAATTTTGTCTTTCGATTGGAATTAATTATATATTTTATTTTTCATTTTGGTCTTTATTCTTTGAACTTTTTATTTGATATTAATTCCTTTGGCGTTTTCGGTCCTTCTTGGATAATGTTTATTTTTTATCCGTATTTACAAATCTATGCTTTTAGTTTTTGTTTTTAATTTTTTTAATTTTATTTTTTATTGGGGTTTTATTTTTATTCGGTTCAATACTGAAATTTTAATTTATGTCAGTGATCATTTTAGAAAATTACTATTCCTTCCTTTTTCCCTTTGTTCTTTTTTTTTTTGTGTGTGTATTCTGTTATTTTTATCTTTTTTTGGATAAGTTGATTTTATGGTTTCATTATTTGCGCAATACTACTACTAATAATTTTAGTGATTATTTTTTTTTTGTAAAAATGCTTATCTTTTTTTTTTATTCTTTGGAGCAATTTAATGATTTTAAGTGTTATAGCCATGATAATGATGACAATATAGGGATGGATTTTCAATGATATTTTCTTCTTCTTATAGATAGAAAATTAACTACTTCTTTTTGTACTCCCATCGAGAAAGACTCACGTCGCCACCTGCTATTTGTCTATTTACTCGTCGTTTCAACGATTCCTTTGCCAGAAGAAATGTTAGGCGACTGTGAGAAGATGGTTGTCATCTCTTCAACTACTAACGAATGGCCACAGGCATGGCAGTCAAAATCGAGATTTTGACACGGATCGGAAAGGGCTCCGAAAAATCGGATCGTAAGATCGGATCGTAAAATCGTAGAAAGATCGTACCCGAAATGTCCGTACAAAAATCGAAAAATCATGTGAGAAGAAAAATCGTAAAATCGTTTGTAAAATATTTCTGAATACAAAATAGCATAATTATGGACATAAAACTTAATTAGTTTAGGTTCATACATGATGTAAAATAACTTCAAAACACATTACAAAACAATTATGTCAATAGAATTTCATTAGGTAAAAACAAAAATATTTAAAATAAATATTTTAATGATATGCTATATAAATTAAAATCAGTCTTATGTCCGTCATTTTCCTCGTTATTTTTAATATATTTATCAAAAGTATTATTATTGAAAGGATTATCAGTACTAAATTCCTAATACTGGTATCAACAGTCAACATCAATATTACTAGTACTAGCTCCAACTCCAACAAATTATTTTGACATCAGGATATGAAAATGATGTAAAACATCAATTTTTTTTAATTTAAAGTAAAAATTAAAAAAATTAAGTATAAATTTTAAAGTTAATATTACTGATTTTCAAGAGTGATTCCATGATATATATATATAATTTTTATTTTTTATTAAATCAACACAACAATTTTGTTTTTTTATAATATATATTTTTTATAATTTTTTTAATATATATATATAATTTTTCCGATGTGGGACAAATTCATTTGTCCCACATCGGACAACCACAAAGTTCTCTCAATTGAGAGAACTTTAAATACAGCCGAGAGACTCTCGGCTGTAGAGTGGACAACTTGCATTTGTCCCACATCGGACAAATGCAAGGTTGTCTCAATTCCTCTCCTTTTAAATATAGGGGAGAAGCCGAGAGTTAATTAAGAAGTGTATAAGTATAAGTATAAGAGTTAATTTAATAAATCAGTGCAAAATTTGGTTTTAAAATAATATAAAACCTGGATCGTAAAATCGGACCGATCCGGTTCGATTTTACGAGTCAATCCGATTTTGACCGGGTTTGACCGGTTTCGATTTTTCTTTCCGGTCTAACCAGGTTTGCTGAGCTAACTCGCAAACTCGTACGAGTTTGCGAGTTGGCTCGCGAGTTTGACTACCTTGGCCACAGGTTCTTCACCCCTTTTCTCTCTCTTCCCCCCTCTCGCACAACTGTGAGAAGATGGTTGTCATCCTTATGTACAAAATTTCTATGAAGTGTAAGTTTTCTATAAAATATATGAATTTTAAATCGATATAAATTTATTTATTTAGTAGGTTTTAACAAAATTACTAGCATAAAATTATCATCATTAAAAAAGCTAGAAGATTCAGATATTTGAATTATTGAATTTACTGTATTAAGATTAGTTCATTTATAAATTGTGAAAACAACTGCAATAATCAAATAAAAAATTAAATAGATAATTTTCAATCAACAAAAACAAGAGAACATAAATTAAAAATTTATCCCTACATTACCATCATTATCATGCTGGTGTATGATAACCCCTACGTCTTGTACTAGAAATCATGCAAACAAGGGGGGTCATGCTGCAACTAAGTAATTGTGGCGATGTTGAAATTGTTTCTGCAAATACCACAATTTTATTTTTCATTTACTAACAAATAATTTATTTGTACCGTATAGTTTGCATGATTTCTACTACAAGACGCATAAAAAAGAAAAAAACATATATGTGAGTAAAAGAGATTCTAGAATGGAAGAAAATGGCAGTATGGAAGGAAATAATGCTGCCATACATCTCATAGGCAATATGGTTGGATTACCTTCACTATTTGTCATTGCGTTTCAAAAATGTTTTTGAATTTTTTTGTGTATTTTTAGATCATTTCATGTACTTTTGAAAAAAATAAAAAAATTGTATTTTTAAATCATTTCTAAAAAAAATATATTATTTTGAAACATTTCTAAAAAAAATAGTTTCAAAAGCAACCTCAACACTCCCAATTACACACTTAGTATGTGACGTTCAAGTGTTTCACACGACGCTCACATTCCGATTCGCAAGATGCACCTGCTCTCACTCAGTGGGATGTTATTTTGGGTGGACTTAGTCACTGATAGTTTTAAGTGTGATTATTTTTGAAAATATTTTTTTATTCATAAATATATTAATATAATAATTTTTTTAAAATTATTTTTGATATTAACACATGAATTATCTAAAACCAAAAATTAAATTTAAAATAATAATAAAAATATATTTTTTAATATTTTTAAAACAAGAGCCATCTTCATCTAAAATCACAAGAGCCAATATAATAATAATAATAATGATAATACAAAATATATTGCGGGCCTTGAATCGAAGGCATGGAAGAATTTGGCCTTGAACAAAATCGTGCGCCTTGTTGCTTATTCGAGCGAAAACCTCGCAGAAATCTCAAGAAAATGCAGGTTGTAGCTCTCCCTCTCTCTGTGGGACCTTATGTTGGGTGGGCTTAGGCACTGGCCAAAGCCGTCTTCGTCTAAAATTACGAGGGGTTTGGATGGAGTTTCAAACGCTGTCTGGTAGTTTTTCAATTTTTTTTTAAATGAATATGATTGGGTGTTTTTAGATGATTTTGATGTACTGATTTCAAAAATGATTTTAAAAAAATAAAAAAAATATTATTTTGATGTATTTCGGCATGAAAAATATTTTGAAAAGTTACAGCAATAACTCTCCCAAACACCTTCAATATATAAAATTCCATTTTCACACTGTAAATATTATATATATATAGAGAGAGAGAGCATAAACATGTAATTAATTATTACATCAATTTGATAGCGCTCAATAGCATCACCGACCAATTTTATAAGCAAATTGAGGGGGGGAAGCCTCCTCGCTTAGCAACGCCATGCGACCGAGCGAGGTGCGCGAGAGGCAATACGAGCGAGTCTTTGCAAAAACAAAGTCTCAAGCTCGCGTTTCTCCTGTTCTATCAACAAATAATCCATCGAAGATTTAAATAATAAACGCCATGCGAAATCGATCGAATGAACGAGATTTTCGAAATCTCTCGCTCGATGTCTGTCTTTCTACCGTGAACACAGTAGCTTTGATCCATTATAAATCAACAAGCTCGCTGCAAGAAACTATCAATCCAACTCATAGCTTAAACATAACCCTTTCTCTGTTTTAAGTTTTCACGACCCTTGAAGAAAAAAAATGGAGATATTCAGCAAAGAGTTGAAAGATACCGATGTTCGTGTTAAGCTCTCATTCCCCACTCATTGCTTAGAGCATTTAGATTTCGCTGGAAGTAATTCTGTTGATTTGCGTGTCAAGGATAGCTTTGGCGAGCTTCGAGTTATTCGTTGCTGGAAGAGGAAGAATGGAGATCATGACAAGCCGGTGCTTTCTAGCGGCTGGCTCAAATTTGTTGGTGATTATGGACTGCGAGTTGGTGACAAGGTTGTTCTTCTCCGCGAGGATGACCATAGCCTGGGGTCACAGTTCAGGATCGAAGCTCGGAGGAAAATCGCGCTGCTTGGCAGTGAGGATTGGGGGGAAGTGACAAGAGCTACTAATTACTAGCTCTTATTCGCATATGGAGCGTGCATGCTCCGGCCAGATCCCGATATATATAGAAGAAACAACTCCCCAAGTTTGGTGTTGGTGTCTCTGTTTTGTACTGTAAATTTATGTATGTTTGTAGTAGTGATGATAATCAGTGTTGTTATCGAATGAATATGTTGTTGTTCTTAGTTTCTCGGATATGTATTAGATGCATGTAATTCTCAGCAATAATGGATTTAAATATATATGATGTACTTTCATGAATATATTTCCAGGTTCTTACATTTCCAGGTTTATCAATTCTGTTTTATTTTTTCTATTTTGTGTGCTTCTGTTCAGTGTTTGAAAATGAAAATTTTCACTGATTGGATTTGATGGATAGATAAATCGAAAAGAAGACAAGTTTGAGGTGAAAACAGTTCTGTCTTCATACACACTTCTGAATATCCATCCAGTAGTAGTCGTCATTGGTCATCTCTTCCACATCTTTAACATTACTTGACTGACATGCGAAGAAGCGCCTGTCATTTATAACTTCTGAATGAAACGGGGTTGCTGGGATGAAGGGGATGAAGAGATAAAACTGAAGTCTTACAGTGTGGTTTTCTCGTATTTCAATGGCATCCCATCAAAACAGAGTAATCATGGTGTCCATCAGTCAGGCATAAATATAGAGAAACAATATACTTCATATAGCAACTCCTTCTCCCAAGCTCTCAAAAGATTTTAACACGCGTACATTTTTCAGCAGAAATACAAGTGATTATGTAAAAGGCCTTCACGGTCATCAGAGCACCACAACTTCAACAGAAATACATCCGGCCGGCGGCTTTGGCTGTTGGTTCTCAGGCTTCCCCGCCACCCACAACACTAAATAGCACCGCTTCCCGTCCCCAGGCTTCTCTGCTTGACTTATTACAACAACATCCTCGTGCAAAATCCCCCTTCTCACTACTCACTCGTCCCCTACCTCTTCCAGGTCTTTCTTCATAAGTCACCTTGAGAACTTGTTCTTCTTCTACTTGATTTTTCATGCGTTGTTCATGTACTAGCAGACTGCTCTGCAATTCGTCTATTGTCATTGTGGTCATGTTGTTTGATTCCTCAATCGAACATACCACATAGTTAAATTTCTGAGTCATCGAGCGAAGAATCTTCTTTGTGATCATGGTCTCATTCAAATCTTCTCCATGAGCCTTCATCCTGTTAGCTATAGACAAAACCCTAGAAAAATAGGCATTCTTAGTCTCTCCTTCTTTCAAACGAAGAACTTCAAAATCGCATCTCAAGGACTGCAATTGAGCTCTCTTCACTCTTGTTGAACCTTGGAATTTCTGCTTCATGGAATTCCAAATTGCTCTTGTAGAGCTTCTGTCAAGAATTGTCTCCAACACTTCTCGTTCAATCGCTTGATACAGGAGGTTCTTTGCCTTCAAATCCTTCAAATTGTTGTCTTCTTGCGCCTTCTTTAGCTGAGCATCCGTGAGCTTATGAGTTTCAGCCACTATTGAAGATAACAAGGGTGTTTCTCCTCCAATCTTCACCTCGGTGCCCTGCTCTACAACCGTCCAATACTCCTTGGATCGAAGTAGATTTTCCATCATCTCAGCCTAGTGATCGTAATGCCCAACAAATTTAGGCACATACCCACTACTGTTTCCCTCTGCCACTGACAACAATTTCTCTCTTTCTCTCTTGCTCTCTCGGAGAAACGAAGGTGTTTCTCTCTTTCTCTCGTGAACGAAAACACTGAATGTGTTTCTCTCTTTCTCTCGTGAACGAGAAAAACAATTTCTCCTTCTCTCTCTTACACTCTCTCCCGCGCCTTTTAAGAGGCTCTGGTACCAATTGTTATTTCTCAATGGTATTTCCCTCATTTGTATAAAGTGTATTTGCGGCTTATATAGCCAATACAATTTGAAATCACCACATCTCCACATGTCGAAGATTCTGGTATATAAAAGCAAAATAAAAAAACAAATTGATAACAAATAACAAACTAATAGCCACTGTAACAAATTCTAACAGTGCTAACACATAGCACATAAAATCCGAACTTAATTTGGCGTAAAAAATCATCGGGGGCTGCCCATCAGAGTTTAAAAAGATTCAAAATTTGACCTGTTTCTCGAAGACGAGATGGTGAAGATAGTGTAGTTTTTGATGATCTGCACCAACAATAGATAAATAAATTTAGTCAGAATTATTAAGATTTTTTTTATTATAATATAAATTTCATCAAATGATAAATATATGTAGAATTAATATGAATACAAGTATTAATTTTAAATTGATATCGATTATCTGTCGGATCAAGGAGTAAAGTTGTAATTTTACTATCAAAATCCAGTGACAAATGACGACCTGCTGTTCTATCGATCGAGACCGTCAGCATCGTGGGCGTGAAATTACTATGCACTCACCATTAGTTTTTCGAAATCTCCCGCTCGATGTCGATGTGGATGTCTTTCTACCGTGGGCGTTTCTCTTGTTCTATCTACAAATAATCCATCGATGATTTAAATAATAAACGCCATGCGAAATCGATCGAATGAACGAGATTTTCGAAATCTCTCGCTCGTTCGCTAGCTATTATAAAATCTTTAAGTTCTCGAAAAAGAAAGTTTCTCAAATTGATCATAATAAGAATATTATAAGGTAAACCTCGTCAAAAAATGAAAATGCAATGAGTACGAGGCTCTATATAGTGAGATTATCAGTCCCCACATGTTGGTGACTCCCCCGACCAACCAGGTTTTCATATATGACGTGCACAAATATTAACCTATTAGTATGAGTATTCTTACTAACATATCAATCAAACAAACATATTCATATCTTAAGGCTCAACTCATGACATCAATCAAATAAGGAATTATCATTTCAGAATTCAATTCAAAAGTGTATATTAGCTCATATCAAGAATTTAAATTTAACAATTGATTATGCTTTATTGTAACAGAAAAATCGTAATCAGCATATATATATATATATATATATATATATATATATATATATATATATATATATATATATATATATATATTATCAAGAAGCATAATCTAATTATCAACTTACCTATCTTAAAAGCAAACAAAATTCAAAAGCAAATACATAAGAAAATCATATTGATGCTCTGCAAGTAGAACAACATGATTATCTGAATATAAAAAAAAAAGACATACTAAAAGACAACTAAAAGAGAAAGTAAAATCTATTTAATAAATTTATCAAAGAGTTTAAATTATAATCCTATGTGTTTTTTAATCAAATAATCTATTTTTCTCAAAACCTAAAAATTTCATAGTTTCTCCTGAAATTTAATTCAAAATAAGAAATTTGTAAAATTGATAATAGTTCACAAATAATCCTCAATAAGTTACCAAACCAATATAAAAAACTAATATTGCATCTAGGAATCACCTTGTAATTTTCTCGGATTTATAGGGGTTAAATTGTGATTTTATCAAATTGAAGAACTAAAGTGAAGACAAAATAAATTCATAATTATGCTAAAAATTTTCCCACAGTTCATCCTCAATTCTATCTTGAATCTCGAATTTCACTCCAAGGACTAAATTGTAATATTCTAATGTTTAGGGACTAAATCAAAAGGTTCATAAAATGAGGGACCAAACTGAAACTTTATCATCTTCAATCTCCAGACTACTATATCAATTTCCAGAAAATGTTTCTCATAATTTCCTTATATTGTTTGACACTTAACACACTAATTAACTTCAAAATCTTTTACAGTCCAATCAATTAAACCATTACCAAACACATTTAATATTTAACATCCCAATCGATTCTTCAATCAAACCCAGCACAAGGACTTGCTGACCCTAATCCTTAAAAAAATAAAAATCTTAACTAATAACAATATTTATACATATCAGAACATAAACATAGTTAGACAGTTCATAATAACCACACCAAAACAATCCCACCAGCATTTAAATTCGTTATTCTTTCCTTTTTATTTTTAAACAACATCTGCCAATCAAAATATCATCATACATTTCATAACCTATTTATGGGTTATTCCTCCAAATTTACATGAAATAAAAAAATAAAAAATAAAAGGGGTTGGCGTTGGTAGAAAAAATCAAAGTGAAAATTTTGGATGTTTTTGAGAACCCGATCGTGCCTCTTTTATGCCAAAAAATAATGATTCAAGGCTAATGTAATTTTTATTCGATAAATCTACAAAAAATTAAGTCGAAAGACATAATTATATTTTTTATAGGTCAATTTGATTTAATCGTGGGAAAATTTAAAGTATAATTATATTTAGGAATTAATTTAGGATCCAATTGAAAATTTTAATTAAGTGCAAAGACTTAATTATACTTTAAATTGGTCAAATTAATTTTGTTAAGGTCTTAATCGATGAAAAATCAAGTTCTTGAGCTTAATTGGGGTCTAATACATTCCGATTCACAGGATGCAACTGCTCTCCCTATGTGGGACGTTATTTTGGGTGGACTTAGTCACTGATAGTTTCAAGTGTGGTTATTTTTGAAAATATATTTTTATTCAGAAATATATTAATATAATATTTTTTTAAAAAATTATTTCTGATATTAGCACATGAATTATCCATAAACAAAAATTTAATTTAAAATAATAATAAAAAATATTTTTCAAAAAATATTTTCTAAAGCAGGAGCCATTAACTAATAACTAAAACAAAATGAACATTTGAACAGTGAAAAATACTGTTCACGCAGACTCATTGCACTGTGGATGCGAGCTTTGTCCTCCGTGCGTCGCGCGAGTTCGTCCACCTTTTTTTTTTTGTTTTTTCCGCCTATGAACAGTGTTTTACCGATTTTGTCCCCGATAATAAGACAAAAACACGGTTTACGCTGAGGGGCACGGTTGTAATTGACCATTCCGGTCCGGTCCACCCCGGTTCGGCCGAGCGGTTTTTTTTTTTTTAATATTATTTCAAACAGTGCAGTCACCGTTTTAGCCCTCGAGAACGACAAAATCACGTACTGTGTGGGAGGGCTGAAATGGTAATTAGCCAATTTTTTAATTATTTTTCGCCCGGGTTACTGTTGGAGCGTCCCTTCACGCGCCATCCATTTCCGCGCTCACGCGTGTTTCGGGTGGCGCGTGCGCCGTCATACGGCGTCCAAAAATTATCCACCGGCGTCTAGAACGATGTTTCGCCATGCTCTCTTCCACATGGGGCGGCGCGTGTAGACATGTTATGCCCATGTACGTGTCAATGGGCGTTTGAATTTCCCCCCTTCATTTCTCTCTCCTCCTGCGCATGATGACGTCAGCGAGTCTGTGTTTTTGGCAAAGTTCATTTCAGTCCCTGAACGCCCGAATTTGTTGTTCTGGCCCTTATTTCAATTATATTAGTTTTGATTTGTTTCAATTGCATCCTTAAATTGAAAATCAGTAGAATATATAGTTTCAATTCAGTCCTCCTACTTTTAATTTCCGGTTTGGCTGTAAATAACTCAATAAATTCGGTCCACAAGTTTCAATTTTTTCAACTTTGTACTTTGATTGAAATTGATATTAAATGTGGTTTCCATTTCAGCCCTTGGACTTTTAATATTTCAATTTGATCCCTTTATATTTGATTTTCATTTCAGCCCTTATACTTTTATTTTTTTATATTTCTAGAATATTCGCTACTTTGTCCATGTATATATAAGGGTACTTAACACAATAATAATAATAATAATAATAATAATTTGTTTATTTTTCTTGCTTACTCTTTTGTTAATGTTTTTTTTTCTCCGTGTAATTTAATAATTATTATTGTTTTGATAGTAATGACAATGATTTTTTTTTCCTTTTGTTAAAGTTTCTAGGATATTTTTAGTCTTTCATTAATTATATGTTCTAATATTTATTGAATATTATCTCATAGGAATATATATATAGGGAGAAGAAAACATGACCTAGGATTTTTTGAATAAAAAAAATTAATATCAGTATTCTTAAATATATTTAATGTAATGATATAATCAATAAATCGGATAACATAAAAAAAATTTGTCTTCGAATTTTAATTTTGTGCTTGACACAATAATAATAATAATAATAATAATAATAATAATAATAATAATAATAATAATAATAATAATAATAATAATAATAATAATAATAATAATTTAATTGTTTTTCTTGCTTACTCTTCTGTTTATATTTTTTCCCTCCGGATAATTTAATTTTTTTTTATTGTTTTGACAGTAATAGCAATGCTAATCTTTATTTTTATTTTATTTTTTTGTTGTATCTTTTGTTAAATTTTCTTGAATATTTTTAGTCTATCATTAATTATATGTTCGAACATTATCGCATAGGAATATATATAGGGAGAAGAAAACATGACCTAGCATTTTTTGGAAAAAACAAATTAATATCAGTATTCTTAAATACATTTTATTTAATAATATAATGAATTAATCGAATATTATCGCCTATAGATATATAGAGAGCGGGAAAAAATGACCTAGGATTTTTTCCTTAAAAAAATTAATATCAATAATTTTAAATACATTTAATGTAATAATATAATTAATAAATCTTATAATTTTTTTTATATTTGTATATTTATGTCAAATTAAAATATGTAAAACTAATTATACGTTTGAATATTTATTGAATATTATCGCCTAAAAATATATTAAGAGAGAGGAAAAATGACCTAAGATTTTTTGAAGGACAAAAATTCATATCATGTTTTCTTAAATATATTTAATATAATAATATGATTAATAAATCTTATATAAAAAAAAATTGGCTTCAAAATTTAATTTTGTGTTCTTTTATTTAAGTAGGTTTATGAATTTATCTCTCGATTCATTAGCATGTGCTTAGTAGCAGTTTGCAACTCCGCTTCCGTCGTTCCCGCCCGCCTGTCCTATTTGATTTAGTCAGTCGTCTGAAAGTGCTTGCAATGAATTTCCAATATTTTCATTTTTAATATTTTAGATCTAATATTACTGGAAAAAAAAACATCTCAAAAAAAAATATTGACAAATTTACCTGCATTATCTACAAGTTAAATTAAAAAATATACAAGTCACTTCCCGTTTTCATTAGACTGTTCTTTTTAGACGGCAAATAAATAATTATAGCACAAAAAAAATTAAGTTTATGTTTTAATAAATTACAGTATTTTTATTTCTAATATGTCTGATATTTATTGAATATTATCGCCTAAAAATATATTGAGAGAGAGGAAAAATGACATTAGATTTTTTGAAGGACAAAAATTCATATTAGTATTCTTAAATATAATTATACTAACTAAATATTAAAATAATAAAATACAATACATAAAAAAATAATCATTTTTCTACATAGATAAAAAAAACACGCCGCATCATGCGGGTTAACCGCTCGTCTTCATCTAAAATCACAAGAGCCAATATAATAATAATAATAATAATAATAATAAAAAATATATTGCGGGCCTTGAATCGAAGGCATGGAAGAATTTGGCCTTGAACAAAATCGTGCGCCTTGTTGCTTATTCGAGCGAAAACCTCGCAGAAATCTCAAGAAAATGCAGGTTGTAGCTCTCCCTCTCTCTGTGGGACCTTATCTTGGGTGGGCCTAGGCACTGGCCGAAGCCGTCTTCGTCTAAAATTACGAGGGGTAGTTTCAAACGCTGTTCGGTAGTTTTTCAATTTTTTATTTTATTTTTTAAAAATGAATATAATTTGGTGTTTTTAGATTATTTTGATTTACTGATGTCAAAAATAATTTTAAAAAAATAAAAAAAATATTACTTTAATGTATTTCAGCACGAAAAAGATTTTAAAAAGTTACAGCAACAGTTCTCCCAAACACCTTCAATATATAAAATTCCATTTTCACACTGTAAATATTATATATATATATATATATATATATATATATGGAGCATAAACATGTAATTAATTATTACATCAATTTATTAGCGCTCAATAGCATCACCGACCAATTTTATAAGCAAATTGAGGGGGGAAAGCCTCCTCGCTTAGCAACGCCATGCGAGCGAACGAGGTGCCCGAGAGGCAATACGAGCGTACCTCCCGGCTCCTTCGAGCGAGTCTTTGCAAAAACAAAGTCTCAAGCTCGCGTTTCTCCTGTTCTATCAACAAATAATCCATCGAAGAATTAAATAATAAACGCCATGCGAAATCGATCGAATGAACAAGATTTTCGAAATCTCTCGCTCGATGTCTGTCTTTCTACCGTGAACACAGTAGCTTTGATCCATTATAAATCAACAAGCTCGCTGCAAGAAACTATCAATCCAACTCATAGCTTAAACATAACCCTTTCTCTGTTTTAAGTTCTCACGACCCTTGAAGAAAAAAAATGGAGATATTCAGCAAAGAGTTGAAAGATACCGATGTTCGTGTTAAGCTCTCATTCCCCACTCATTGCTTAGAGCATTTAGATTTCGCTGGAAGTAATTCTGTTGATTTGCGTGTCAAGGATAGCTTTGGCGAGCTTCGAGTTATTCGTTGCTGGAAGAGGAAGAATGGAGATCATGACAAGCCGGTGCTTTCTAGCGGCTGGCTCAAATTTGTTGCTGATTATGGACTGCGAGTTGGTGACAAGGTTGCTCTTCTCCGCGAGGATGACCATAGCCTGGGGTCACAGTTCAGGATCGAAGCTCGGAGGAAAATCGCGCTGCTTGGCAGGGAGGATTGGGGGGAAGTGACAAGAGCTACTAATTACTAGCTCTTATTCGCATATGGAGCGTGCATGTTCCGGACAGATCCCGATATATATATATATAGAAGAAACAACTCCCCAAGTTTGGTGTTGGTGTCTCTGTTTTGTACTGTGAATTTATGTATGTTTGTAGTGATGATAATCAGTGTTGTTATAGAATGAATATGTTGTTGTTCTTAGTTTCTCGGATATGTATTAGATGCATGTAATTCTCAGCAATAATGGATTTAAATATATATGATGTACTTTCATGAATATATTTCCAGGTTCTTAAATTTCCAGGTTTCTCAATTCTGTTTTATTTTTTCTATTCTGTGTGCTTTTGTTCAGTGTTTGAAAATGAAAATTTTCACTGATTGGATTTGATGGATAAATAAATCGAAAAGAAGACAAGTTTGAGGTGAAAACAGTTCTGTCTTCATACATACTTCTGAATATCCATCGCTAGAATATCCATCGCTAGAATATCCATCCAGCAGTAGTAGTAGTCGTCATTGGTCATCTCTTCCACATCTTTAACATTAGTTACTTGACTGGCATGCGAAGAAGCGTCTGTCATTTATAACTTCTGAATGAAACGGGGTTGCTGGGATGAAGAGATAAAACTGAAGTCTTACAGTGTGGTTCTCGTATTTCAATGTCATCCCATGAAAACAGAGTAATCATGGTGTCCATCAGTCAGGCATAAATACACAGAAACAATATACTTCATATAGCAACTCCTTCTCCCAAGTTCTCAAAAGATTTTAACATTTTTCAACAGAAATACAAGTAATTATGTAAAAGGCCTTCACGGTCATCGGAGCACCAGAACTTCAACAGAAATACATCCTGCCGGCGGCTTTGGCTGTTGGTTCTCAGGCTTCCCCGCCACCCACAACACTAAATAGCACCGCTTCCTGTCCCCAGCTCAAGTAATTCAAAACTAATGATTTCAGAGATATTACAAAAAAAAAAAAAAATACTTACCTTCTCTGTCTACAAATGCTTAATCCAAAAAGCAAGATAACCCTGTCCAGTTTTATAGGGACAATTCAAAGTCGATTACTCCCAAAATAGAAGGTTCTGAGAGCACAATAAAAATGACCTGCTAACAAGTTAAAAGCCTGGAATTTATAAATAATAAGAGGATGAGTTCAACAACGTAGTGAGTAAATAGCGTTCAATATACATATACATGAGAATATATCAATGAGAATATTTTTACGAATATAACTTTAAGTTCTTCTAAGAAGGTTTCTCAAATTAGTCATAATAAGAATATTATAAGGTAAACCTCATCCGAAATGAAAATGCAATGAGCACGATGATCTATACAGTGGGATTATCAGTCCACACATGTTGGTGACTCCCCGGATAAACCAAGTTTTCATATATGATGTGCACAAACACTACCGTATTAGCTGAGTATTCTGACTGACATACCATAAGCTTATATCATAATCAAACGAACATATTCATATCTCAAGGCTCAACTCATGACATCAATCAAATGAGGAGTTATCAATTCAGAATTCAATTCAAAAGTGTATATTGGCTCATATCAAGAATTTAAATTCAACAATTGATTATCCTTTATTGTAACAAAAAAATTGTAATCAACATATATATATATATATATATATATATATATATATATATATATATATTATCAAGAAGCATAATCTAATTCGGATTAGCAATAAAAATATTTATAATATTTCTCATGCATATTAAAAATTATCAACTTACCTATCTCAAAAGCAAACAGAATTCAAAAGCAAATACATAAGAAAATCCTATTGATGCTCCGCAAGTAGAATATCAAGATTATCTTAATATAAAAAAAGACATACTAAAAGAAAAGTAAAGAAGAAAGTAAAATCTATTCAATAAATTTATCAAAGAGTTTAACTTATAATCCTATGTGTTTTTTAATCAAACCATCTATTTTTCTCAAAACCTAAAAATTTAATAGTTTCTCCCAAAATTTAAATCAAAATAAGAAATTTGTAAAATCGATAATAGTTCACAAATAATCATCAATTATTTACCAAACCAATATGAAAAACTAATATTTCATCTAGGAATCACCTTGTAATTTTCTCGGGTTTATAGGGGTTAAATTGTGATTTTATCAAATTGATGAACTAAAATGAAGACAAAATAAATTCATAATTATACTAAATTTTCCCCCTTAGTGGATCCTCAATTCTGTCTTGAATCTCAAATTTCACTTCAGGGACTAAACTGTAATTTTCTAAAATTCAGGGACTAAATCAAAAGGTTCATAAAATGAAGGACCAAACTAAAACTTTATCATCTTCAATCTCCAGACTACTGTCCTGATTTCCAGAAAATGTTTCTCATACTTCCCAACATTGTTTGACACTTAACACACTAATTAACTTCAAAATCTTTTACAGTCTAATCAATTAAACCATTACCAAACACATTTAATCTTTAGCATCCCAATTGATTCTTCAATCAAACCCAAAACTAGATCTTCAAACCCTAATCTTTAATAAATTCAAAATCTTAACTAATAACAATATTTATACATATCAAAACATGAACGTAATTAGACTGTTCATAATAACCACAGCATAACAATCCCACCAGCATTTAAATTTGTTATTCTTTCATTTTTATTTTTAAACAACATCTGCCAATCAAAATATCATCATAAATTTCATAACCTATTTATGGGTTATTCCTCCAAATTTACCTGAAATAAAAAAATAAAAATAAAAGGGGTTGGCGTTGGTAGAAAAAATCAAAGTGAAAATTTTGGATGTTTTTGAGAAACTGATCATACCTCTTTTATGCCAAAAAATGAAGAAAAATACAGATTCTCGGGGCATCCGATAATGCGGCCTATTGGGCAAGCTGGCACCTGGAACTAGATCAATTTGATGCTGGATGTCCCTTAATGGGGGCAAGTTCTCGGGGAGCTCAGCTGGGAACACATCTCCAAACTCTTGTACTAGTGGCTCCGCATCACTCGGGACAGTGCCACTGCAATGAACTTGAATTTTCAGATATAATAAATCTGGATTATTTTAGGATCCAGCTCCTCCTTTGCATTAAGCAATATATTTGGGTTTTCGATCTTCTTTCATTAAAATAAACAAGTCTTTAAATACATACTGAAATAGTAACTACCCTGGTCATGGTCATAAACCAGCCCTGATAACTACCCATTACTCAATAAACCTAATAAATCAATTAAATAAATACATAAAATACTAAAGCAATTATACTGAATTAAATAAACATGTACTGAAATAATTAAACATCCAGCTGCCACGTGTTGACCATCCCGCGTGCCTTCCTTCTTGCCATGTGTCGCCTGATCGCCTCCTCGTGATTCTCTTCAGTCAGCCAAGTGTCCTGCCAAGTGTCGCCCGATCTCCTTCCCTTGGGATTCCTGCTCAGTTCCCTCAGCTGCCACCTGTCCCTCTCGCTACCAGGCTCATAACAGCAACCTTCAATTTTCTCTCTTCCAATCAGCACGTAAACCACCCCTGACTCTCTAATTTCTGCCTCAAATTTAGCCATTGTCAACAAATTACTGGTTTCCCCTGTCAAAGGACCACCCGTAACCTCCTTCTTTGGCAGCAACACAACCTTGACTGAATTGAACACGAAGGTGTATGTATTTAAGAACCCATCATGCATCACACACCGATCATATACCCACGGTCTGCCTAGTAATAAGTGACAGGCATCCATGGAAACCACATCACACCAAATCTGATCTTTATATATTGTCCCAATTGAAAAGGACACCAAGCTGCGTTTTGATACTGTAACATCACTCCTCTGATCTAGCCATGTCAGTTTATATGGCCTAGGGTGTGGTTCGGTTGTCATGTGTAATTTACGGACCACCTCATCGGACACCATGTTCTCACAGCTACCCGAGTCAATGATGAATTGACAGACCTTCCCACTAATTGTGCAAGTGGACTAAAATACATTAGTGCGCAGCCAATCATCCTCTACCCCGCGTGGTGCCAAACAGCTGCGTCGGACCATTAACATTGGTCCAGTATCCCCCTCTACACGCTCTTCTTCATCGTAAACTGCTTCTGTCTCAACATCACCATCTTGCTCCCTGCTGATTTCTTCCATTTCTGAGAACAAACCCCTTCGTGGTCCTTTCTTACATTCTGCGAACCTGTGTCCAGGTTCTCCACAATTAAAACAACGAAACCCTGTGTTTGGTGTCGTTGTGTGTGTAGGCAAGGTAGGTTTGATAAATGTAGAGGGTGGGATGGCTGGTCGTGTGTTACTGCTACTTGCACCTCCTGTGCTCCCCCCCCAAAACTTATATTCCCTGTTCGCTCGCTGACATTGCTAGTATTTGCGCCAGAACCTCCAAAGCTTGTTACTCCGGTATTTCTGCGCGCTAGTTGCTTCTCTAATTGCACAGCTCTCTAGTGGGCATCTGATACACTCAGTACTTCAAACATATTAAGGACATCTTGGAATTGAATCCGCAGTCCCCCAATGTATCGCGCAACTCGTGACTCCTCATCCTCTGCAATTGCATCTCGCGATACTAGCTGATAGAACTCCGTAGTGTAGTCATCAACTGAGCGATTCCCCTGCCTTAGATTTTGTAACTGTTGGTAAAGTGTTCGTGTGTAGTTGTATGGTAGGAACGCAGAACGCATGTGTTTCTTCATCTTTTCCCAGCATGTGATCTTCCCCTTTCCCTGTATAGTCCTCGTTTTCTTCACTTGTTGCCACCAAGCTCCAGCCCGGCCCCTCAGCCTTGTTGCAACCATGGCTACTCGTTTGTCTTTTGGGACCTGTTTAAAGTCCAAAACTTCATCTACCGCATTGATCCAATCGAGGTACTCATCTGCTTGTAAACCACCATGAAACTCTAGTATGTCAACCTTGACTGTTTCCCAACGCCTTGATTCATCATTCGCTGGTCTTCGTTGTGCTGGTTGAGGTGCGAAAGGATTTTCATCCTCTTCGGATTCCTCTTCCACATCTTGTGGATTTGGACCCCGATGTTGAGCCATTGCTGCGTCAATGCCTCGACTTGCTGCTATAGTCGTGCGATCTCATCGCGTTCATAAACTTCATTCACTAGTTGCTCATGGAGGTTCAGTAGGTTCACACGTCTTTTTGGTGCCATGTCGACGATTTCTGACCGAGATCTGATACCAACCTAATGCAGTCTAAAACGGAACTCACACGTATATAGCACACAAGGTTTTCTTTGATCTATAATTCCACAGAAGAATAGAAGAAAGAGAGGTGTTTTGAGTTAACTACTCAAAGAGTTTTTTTCTTGTTTCATTCTGTCCACTATAACGTGGATACAATCCATTAAATACAAAGAAAATGTAACTCTTAGACTCCCATGACAACCCAAAAACGTAACTCTGAGACTCCTACAACAATAACTCTTTAGACTCATAATAAGTCCATTAAATCTGGAAACAGTCCAGAATTAATGGGGAAATAAAAACACTCAAAACAAGTCCATTGAATTCTGGAAACAGTCTAGAATTAATGGGGAAATAAAAACACTCATAACAAGTCCATTAAATCTAGAAACAGTCTAGAATTAATGGGGAAATAAAAACTCAATAAGAGAACGGGAGAAACTTAAAATGCCTGCTGCTTTAGGTGAATTAAATGTTCCAAATATGTGTTTGCTATCCTGTCCGCATCACCTACAGTACCGAGTACTGACGATCTTTGTCAATAGAATAGAAATCATCCTGTGACACACAGACACATGTATTAGTCAATGCCCTCTTGTCTTGTTGTAGGTGGTATTATATTTTTTCAATGTAAAAAAATATTAATTGTGTAAATTTTTTATTATAATATAAATTTAGGCTAAATAATAAATATGTACAAAATTTCTATAAAGTGTAAGTTTTTTATAAAATATATGAATTTTAAATCGATATAAAATTTTTAGTAGTTTTTAACGAAATTACTAGCATAAAATTGGGGGGTAGGGTGCAACTAAGTAATTGTGGCGATGTTGATAATGTTTATGCAAATACCACAATTTTATTTTTCATTTATTAACAAATAATTCATTTGTACCATATAATTTGCGTGATTTCTAGTACAAGACGCATAAAAAAGCAAAAACATATATGTGAGTAAAAGAGATTCTAGAACGGAAGAAAATAAGGCCCTAGAATATGATTTATATTATTCTCTAACACCCCCCTCAAGTGAAAGCCTTTTGGGCTTGAAACTTGCATAGGCCCACATCATCTTGTGCTTGGTTTTTATCAAATAAAATGAGGATGGTGAGATTCGAACTCGTGACCGTTGGGTCAACAAGGCACTGATACCATGTTAAGGAACCATCTCACCTAAAAGCTTAAGATTGTAAGTGAGACCCCATAATATGATTTATATTATTCTCTAACACACCCTCTCAATTTGAAATCCTTTGGGCTTGAAACTTGCACATGCCTACATCACCTTATGCTTGATTTTTTTTTTATCAAATAGAATGGGGGTGATGAGATTCAAACTCGTGACCGCTGGGTCAACAAGGTTCTGATACCATGTTAAGGAACCATTTCACCTAAAAGCTTAAGCTTATAAGTGAGGCCCCAGAATATAATTTATATTATTCTTTAACAATGGTTCGTGAACATTTACAGCAAGGTCATACAAAATAAAATAATGTTTTAGATAAAAAATTTAAAAAGTATAGGCGTTGAAATTTTGAATGTGGGATAAGATATTTTAAAATCTTTAACTTTCAGGAGGATGATCATGGCATCAGTGGTGAAGCATTTGGCCTTGAACAAAATCGTGCGCCTTGTTGCTTATTCGAACGAAAACCTCGCAGAAATCTCAAGAAAATGCAGGATGTCCGTGGGACCTTATCATGGGTGGACTTCAGAACTTATAAGTGAAGTTATTATTGTTTTTTTTTTTAAATATATTAAAATAACTTTAAAAAAAATAAATTAATATCAGTATATAAAAATAAAATGATTTAAAAATACTAAAAAGTAAATTTAATTTAAAATAAAAAGTAAAAATAAAAACATTTTATGGTCATGAACCATCTTTCATCTAATGGTAAAATACAATTAGCGGATAACAGATTTTATGCCACGTGATATATATCAATTCCCATTTTCACACTGTAAAGATTATATATTGAGTATAAATAATAAATACATAATTAATTATTACATCAATTTTATAAGCAAAGTGAGGAGGGAAAGCCTCATCGCTTTACAACGCCATGAGAACGAACGACATGCGCGAGAGGCAATACGAGCGTACCTCCCGACTCCTTCAGTCTAATAACCGCACCAAAACAATCCCACCAGCATTTAAATTCGTTACTCTTTCCTTTTTATTTTTAAACAACATCTGCAATCAAAATATCATCATAAATTTCATAACCTATTTATGGGTTATTCCTCCAAATTTACCTGAAATAAAAAAATAAAAAATAAAAAGGGTTGGCGTTGGTAGAAAAAATCAAAGTGAAAATTTTGGATGTTTATGAGAACCTGATCGTACCTTTTTTATGCCAAAACATGAAGAAAAATACAGATTCAAGGCTAATGTTATTTTTATTCGATAAATCTACAAAAAAACGTAAGTCGAAAGGCATAATTATATTTTTTATAGGTCAATTTGATTTAATCGTGGAAAAATTTAAAGTATAATTATATTTAGGAATTAATTTAGGATCAAATTGAAAGATTTAATTAAGTGCAAAGACTTAATTATACTTTAAATTGGTCAAATTAATTTTGTTAAGGTCTTAATCGATGAAAAATCAAGTTCTTGAGCTTAATTGGGGTCTAATACATTCCGATTCAAAGGAAGCAAGTACTCTCCCTTTGTGGGACGTTATTTTGGGTGGACTTAGTTACTGATAGTTTTAAGTGGTTATTTTTGAAAATATTTTTTTATTCAGAAATATATATATATATATATATATATATATACTATTTTTTAAAATTATTTTTGATATTAACACATGAATTATCTAAAAACAAAAATTTAATTTAAAATAACAATAATTTTTTTAAAAAAATATTTTTAAAACAGGAGCCATCTTCATCTAAAATCACAAGAGCCAATATAATAATAATAATAATAATAATAATAATAATGATGATAATACAAAATATATTGCGGGCCTTGAATCGAAGGCATGGAAGAATTTGGCCTTGAACAAAATCGTGCGCCTTGTTGCTTATTCGACCGAAAACCTCGCAGAAATCTCAAGAAAATGCAGGTTGTAGCTCTCCCTCTCTCTGTGGGACCTTATTTTGGGTGGGCTTAGGCACTGGCCTAAGCCGTCTTCGTCTAAAATTACGAGGGGTAGTTTCAAAACGCTGTTCAATAGTTTTTCAATTTTTTTTTTTAAATGAATATGATTTGGTGTTTTTAGATCGTTTTAATGTACTGATGTCAAAAATAATTTTAAAAAATAAAAAAAATATTATTTTGATTTATTTCGACACGAAAAACATTTTGAAAAGTTACAGCAACAGCTCTCCTAAACACCTTCAATATATAAAATTCCATTTTCACACTGTAAATATTATAAATATATATATGGAGCATAATCATGTAATTAATTATTACATCAATTTGACAGTGCTCAATAGCATCACCGACCAATTTTATAAGCAAATTGAGGGGGGAAAGCCTCATCGCTTACCAACGCCATGCGAGCGAACGAGGTGCGCGAGAGGCAATACGAGCGTAGCTCGCGACTCCTTCAGTCTTTGCATAAACGATGTCTTAAGCTCGCGTTTCTCTTGTTCTATCTACATCTCTCGCTCGATGTCTGTCTTTCTACCGTGAACACAGTAGCTTTGATCCATTATAAATCACACAAGCTCGCTGCAAAGAACTATATATCAATCCATCTCATAGCCTAAACACAACCATTTCTGAGCTCTTTTAATTTTTCACGACCCTTGAAGAAAAAAAATGGAAGTCTTCAGCAAAGAGTTAAAAGCTACCGATGTTGGTGTTAAGCTCTCATTCCCAACTCATGGCTTAGAGCATTTAGATTTCGCTGGAAGTAATTCTGTTGATTTGCGTGTTAAGGATAGCTGTGGCGAGCTTCGAGTTATTCGTTGCTGGAAGAGGAAGAATGGAGATCATGACAAGCCGGTGCTTTCTAGCGGCTGGCTCAAATTTGTTGCTGATTATGGACTGGGAGTTGGTGACAAGGTTGTTCTTCTCCGCGAGGATGACCATAGCCTGGGGTCACAGTTCAGGATCGAAGCTCTGAGGAAAATCGTGCTGCTTGGTCAAAAGGCTTGGGGTGAAGTGCCAAGAGCTACTTAGTAGCTCTTATTCCCATGGAGAGAGACAGAGAGAGAGAGAGAGACAGAGAGAGAGAGAGTGTGTGTGTGTGTGTGTGTGTGTGTGTGGGTGTATAGAGAGAGAGAGAGAGAGAGAGAGAACTTCCTAAGTTTGAGTTTGGTGTTTTTCTTCTGTGTAAATTTATGGAAGTCCTTAATGTTTGAGTGTTTGTAGTGATGTTCACTGTTACTGAATGAATATGTTGTTGTTCTTAGTTTCTTGAATATGTATATTAGATGCATGTAATTCTCAGCAATAATGGATTTAAATATATATGATCAGATTACGTGATGTACTTTCACGAATATATTTCCAGGTTTTTCAATTTTGTTTTATTTTTCAAGTTCAATGCACACCAGATAAATCAAGGTCAAGCAGAGCAAAGTCCCTGGACAGCTGGGTGTGGTCGCAATAACATGAAAAACTCAGAAAAGTGACATTGACGGATCTGTGTTGTCAGTGTTAAAGGTGCTTGTGTTTTTTTGAACTCTACAGTGCTTAACTCATTGTGAGAGAGAGATCAGTTCTACCATCCTCACTGTTTACAATCTACGCTCTGGCGAGCAGAGGATTGTTTTAAGGTGCAGCCTCTCACTCGGCATGCTTCTTGAGCACATGTTTCATTAGACTTACGCCAATGTTTTATTGCTAAATGCCAACTACTTGTACTATATAACTTGATTATTCTCCGAAGAAGCATGTGAATATTGAGCCTAAGAGAAAATAGAACCGGCATCAGGTCTGTGTTCTTTTGGGTTGGATTGTTCGGTCTAAAGCATACCCTTCACTGGGCAAAACCAATGCAAAAGAAATATTTTTGCAAAGAAATTCAGATGAAGCAGTCAGAAATCTGGTCGAGTCAGTTTTGTGCTGGTTAGTCCATATGGAGACCGAGAGTTGGATGGAGCCAGCAAGCTTAGCCTCGTGCTTTGCCTAGCCTCGCATATTATGATGCTCTGTTTTTCACAGCTGAAATGAATAGCTAGGATGCTGATTCTGGTATATAATATACCTTGCAGATCCCCTTCCTCTGTAAAAGTTTCTAAACAGGGCAAAACTGAGGTTGCCTTCCTCTGTAAAAGTTTCATGCTGATTTTTAGTTAACACATTTAATCTTTAACATCTCAATCGATTCAAACCCAAAACTAATAAAAATCTTAGTAAATTCAAAATCCTAATCTTTAATAAATTCAAAATCTTAACTAATAAAAATACCTATACATATCAAAACATAAATATAATTAGACAGTTCATAATAACCACACCAAAACAATCCCACCAACATTTAGGCTTGGCTCTTCTTCTACAACGCCGACATCAAGCAATACCACCAACACAAAACAATCACCTTCTGGCGCACCTCCGATCACCATTTCTGACATCACCACCATAATAAGAACTATCTCGGCATCCTCTACTTGGCGGCAGTGGCAGATGAGCCTCTCATCACTATCAGTCAACCACCTTGTCACTGTTCACGTGTTACATGAAGTGCAAGAGTGAATTAATTCACTGCACTGATCACGCATGACGTGAAAAGTGCAACATTTTCCTTTTAAAATGTTTCAATATTTTTCAATATTAATTTTTTAAAACATGGCATAAAATTAATTTTTTTCAATATTTTTAAAACACAGTGCTACACGGTGCCAGGAGCCATCTTCATCTAAAATCCCAAGAGCCAATATAATAATTGTAAAATAGAATTAGCTGATAACAGTTTTTATGCCATGTGCTATATATAAAATTTCATTTTCACATATATAAAGATTACATCAATCTGTTAGCGCTCAATAGTATCACCGACAAGTTGTATAAGCAAAGTGAGGGGGGAAAGCCTCATCGCTTAACAACGCCATGCGAACGAGCGAGAGGCAATACGAGCGTAGCTCGCGATTCTCTTGTTCTATCAACAAATAATCCATCGAAGATTTAAATAAGAAACGCCATGCGAAATCGATCGAATGAACAAGATTTTCGAAATCTCTCGCTCGATGTCTGTCTTTCTACCGTGAACATTTATTAGCAAGGTCATACAAAATAAAATAATGTTTTAGATAAAAAAAAAATTAAAAAGTATAGGCGTTGAAATTTTGAATGTGGGATAAGATATTTTAAAATCTTTAACTTTCATGAAGCACTTCACGTTGGATGGTTTAAGCAGTTGCGTTCGAAGCTTAACCGTGTAAATTGAAAAACCAATATAATGCACGATTAATATTTTTTTACTTTGAAAATTCACAAGTAGCTGTATATATATAACACATGCACCAAGCATTTGGAATCAGTCGAACCCGAAATCCAAAAGCTATTTTAGTATTATAATAGTAATAATAATAATGATAATACAAAATATATTGCGGGCCTTGAATTGAAGGCATGGAAGAATTTGGCCTTTAACAATATCGTGCACCTTGTTGCTTATTCGAACGAAAACTTCGCAGAAATCTCAAGAAAATGCAGGATGTAGCTCTCCCTCTCTGTGGGACCAGTGTCATTTTGAATATTTCCAAGAGACATGGATTGTATTTCCTATTTCTTTACACATTAAAACTATTATTTTTATTCCTGGGTGCTGATAAAAAGACTTGGAACAGTGGGGAGTGTTTTGTTTTTTCCCAAATTCCTGCACAGTAACAATACTACACTAGCCCCAGAAAAACAAAAAAAAATGCCCTGGAGCCGAGGGTATTACG
This sequence comes from Salix udensis, assembly GCA_029204005.1. Classification (NCBI taxonomy): domain Eukaryota; kingdom Viridiplantae; phylum Streptophyta; class Magnoliopsida; order Malpighiales; family Salicaceae; genus Salix; species Salix udensis. Next base: position 12,820,947 of record CM055021.1, on the reverse strand, counting down.
GTACTTTCATCACAGGTTTTTTCGTGATTATCGTTGGGTATATGGGTGTATAAGTAATTTACTATTTCTTTATTATTTCTTTTCGGTTAAACTGCAAGCGCCTCGTACGGACGCGTCGCGGTGTTTCACGAGCACACTCCTTTAAGATGGCACATACACCGTCGTCCGACGGTGGAAACAAACCTTCCGCCATGCCAACTAGTGCGCTGACATGTCTTTTGCCTCCCGGCGCGGCTCGTGTCGGCGTAACGTGGTTGGAGAGGTGTGTTGGAGCCATACAAATTTTAATTTGAATGTGTGGTTGGAGGCAGGAATGTCGTGCAGACCTGATAGAAATTAGGTGTACAAGCTCTCTAACAATACAACTGAGAATTTATGATCGACTCGATGTGTTTTGACCATTGGAACATCCTTCAAATCAGTCTTAGTCACATAAATTTTGATTTGTTGCATTGTGCCCTTCAATTGAAAATGATTATATATGTTGGTTTTTAATTTAGCCCTTATTCTTTTGATTTTTGGTTTTCTTTTGGTTCCTTTAATTATTTTGGTATGCAGGTTTTAATTTGTTCTAATTGGGTCCTCCAATTTAAATTTATCCTATATTCTATCTTTCATTTCGGTCCTTATTCTTTTAATTTTTAAAACAAATTACACAACAAGTTTTTTTAAAATACCTTTATTCGTTTCGGTCCCAAGGTTTTTATTTCTTTTAATTTTATTTTTCGATTAGAATTAATTATATACTTTGTTTTAATTGTGTCCTCCAAGTGAAATTAGTTATATATGTTACTTTTCATTTTGGTCCTTATTCTTTTAATTTTTTTAACAAAATTACACTGCAATTTTTTTAAAAAAATACCTTCATTTGTTTAGGTCCCAAGGTTTTTATTTGTTTCAATTTTGTCTTTCGATTGGAATTAATTATATATTTTATTTTTCATTTTGGTCCTTATTCTTTGAACTTTTTATTTGATATTAATTTCTTTTCGGTCCTTCTTGGATAATGTTTATATTTATGAATCTATGCTTTTATTTTTTTAATTTAATTTTTTATTGGGGTTTTATTTTTATTCGGTTCAATACTGAAATTTCAATTTATGTCAGTGATCATTTTAGAAAATTACTATTCCTTCCTTTTTCCCTTTGTTTTTTTTTGTGTGTTTTCTGTTATTTTTATCTTTTTTTGGATCAGATGATTTTATGGTTTCATTATTTGCGCAATACTAATAATAATAATTTTAGTGATTATTTTTTTTGTAAAAATGTTTTTTTTATTTATTCTTTGGAGCAATTTAATGATTTTAACTGTTATAGCCATGATAATGATGACAATTTAGGGATGGATTTTCAATGATATTTTCTTCTTTTTATAGATGGAAAATTAACTACTTCTTTTTGTTAACGATACCAGTTTTCTTAGATGGTAAACAACCAAAATAGAATCCCTAAGAAGGAATTCGATCCTAATTCCCTCATTTCCCACTCAAATTCTCTCTAGAAATTACTAGACTAATATGCCTAATATGTTAACTCATGCTTAATATCATCTCCCCCCTTCTCATACACATTTCGCCAAAACTTGGCCTTGGGAAAGCAACATTTCCCTCATTATTTTCATGCTCAATCCATTCATTGCACAAATATTCAATGTATGCTTTTTTTTCACGATTATATTTGCTTAAAACATTTTTAAAAGATAATTTTATTTAGTGAATAAAATCTTAAATTTACAAATATTGAGCAATAACAACAACCTTCAAATCATTGATGGAGATTCCATTGTTTCAATGGAGCTAGATCTCCAAAAATTCTGAATGGAGACTGTGTTAATGCATTGTTTACAAGGTTCAATGTTATAATGAAATTAATTATTTATATATTATTTTAATCTATTTACTCTATCAAATTAATGAAATTTATCTTTTCTAAATTTTTACTCCAATAGAAAATTTGATTCGGAGGATGCTAATGATGATGCGAGAAGGGTGTAGGAGAATCACGCTTCAACTAGGTAATTGTGGCGATGTTGATAATTTTTATTTTTATTTTAAATACCATAATTTTATTTTTCATTGACTAAAAAAAATTCATTCATACAGTATAGTTTGCGTGATTTCTGGTACAAGGAGCATAAAAAAGCAAAAATATATGCGTGAGTAAAAGAGCTTCCAGAATGGAAGAATGTTGCAGTCTGGAAGAAAATCATGTTGCCATACATCTCACAAGTAATATGGGCGGATTACATTTAGCATGCTATGTTCAAGTCTTTCACGCGACGGTCACGTTCTAGTTTGCAGAATTGTAATTAGTGCTTTCTAGGTTCCATTACTACGCACACAAGCAGTTTCATGCCGTTCATTTTGCATGGGATACAAACAATATTTTTCCTTAATATTTGTAATTTTTAACTAACTATATTTTTTTCTTGCAGCCTGTGAGTCTTGGACGCGATCCATTACCGATGAAGCTTTTTGTTGACAAACATGTGCGAAGTAGACACCGCTAACAAGGAGTGTGCCACAGTCTGTGGATAGTTGCGCTCATCAATTCATGGTATGTTGGTATTCTTTAATTTATTTTTCTTAAGTTATTTTTTTTATTGTATTTTTTTTCTTTCTAGGAAACATATAATAATCAGTTGGAAGAGAAATACAGAGACGATCCTTTGAGCCATACAAATTTTAATTTGAATGTGTGGTTGGAGGCAGGAATGTCGTGCAGACCTGATAGAAATTAGGTATACGGGCTCTCTAACAATACGACTGAGAATTTATGATCGACTCGTTGTGTTTTGACCATTGGAACATCCTTCAAATCAGTCTTAGTCACATAAAATTTGATTTGTTGCATTGTGCCCTTCAATTGAAAATAATTATATATGTTGGTTTTTAATTTAGCCCTTATTCTTTTGATTTTTGGTTTTCTTTTGGCTCCTTTAATTATTTTTGTATGCAGGTTTTAATTTGTTCTAATTGGGTCCTCCAATTTAAATTTATCCTATATTCTATCTTTCAGTTCGGTCCTTATTCTTTTAATTTTTAAAACAAATTAACACAACAAGTTTTTTTAAAATATCTTTATTTGTTTCGGTCCCAAGGTTTTTATTTGTTTTAATTTTATTTTTTGATTAGAATTAATTATATACTTTGTTTTAATTGTGTCCTCCAAGTGAAATTAGTTATATATGTTACTTTTCATTTTGGTCCTTATTCTTTTAATTTTTTTTAACAAAATTACACTGCAATTTTTTTAAAACTACCTTCATTTGTTTAGGTCCCAAGGTTTTTATTTGTTTCAATTTTTTCTTTGGATTGGAATTAATTATATAGTTTATTTTTCATTTTGGTCCTTATTCTTTGAACTTTTTATTTGATATTAATTCCTTTGGCGTTTTCGGTCCTTCTTGGATAATGTGTATTTTTTATCCGTATTTATGAATCTAAGATTTTAATTTTTGATTTTAATTTTTTAATTTTATTTTTTATTGGGGATTTATTTTTATTCGGTTCAATACTGAAATTTTAATTTATGTCAGTGATCATTTTAGAAAATGACTATTCCTTCCTTTTTCCCGTTCTTTTTTTTTCTGCGTGTTTTCTGTTATTTTTATCTTTTTTTGGATTAGATGATTTTATGGTTTCATTATTTGCGCAATACTAATAATAATAATTTTAGTGATTATTTTTTTTTTTTTGTAAAAATGTTTATCTTTTTTTTATTCTTTGGAGCAATTTAATGATTTTAACTGTTATAGCCATGATAATGATGACAATATATGGATGGATTTTCAATGATATTTACTTCTTTTTATAGATAAAAAATTAACCACTTCTTTTTGTTATTTGATTATTGTAGGTGCTTTCACAATTTAAATTTTGTTGGTTGTGTTTAATTTAAATTCGATTACAAAATGAACTAATTCTAATACAGTGAATTCAATAATTCAGGTATCCAAATCTTTTTATTTTTATAGAAAACCCGCACTCCATAGAAATTCTGTATATTATTATTAGTATAATAATAAAAAAATATTGTGGGGGACTTGAATTGAAGGAATGGAAGAATTTGGCCTTCAACAAAATCGTGCACCTTGTTGCTTATTCGAGCGAAAACCTCGCAGAAATCTCAAGAAAATGCAGGTTGTAGCTCTCCCTCTCTCTGTGGGATCTTATTTTGGGTGGGCCTTGGCACTGGCCCAGAGCCGCCATCATCTAAAATCAAGAGCCGATATAATAATGGTAAAATACAATGAGCTGATAGCAGATTTGATGCCACGTGTCATATATAAATTTCTATTTTCAGACAGTAACGATTATATTGAGAATAAATAATAAATAGACCGACCAATTTTATAAGCAAAGGGAGGCGGGAAAGCCTCATCTCTTAACAACGCCATGCGAGCGAGCGAGCGAGGTGCGCGAGAGGCCATACGAGTCTTTGCAAAAACGAAGTCTCAAGCTCTTCTTCTCCAACGTCGTCATCAAGCAATACCAGCAACACAAAACAAGCACCTTCTGGCGCTCCTCCCAATCACCATTTCTGACATCACCACCATAATAAAAACCATCTAGGCCTCCTCTACTTGGCAGCAGTGGCAGATGAGCCTCTCATCACTATTAGTCAACCACCAGTCAACCACCTTGTCACTATTCACGTGTTACATGACCAACGCATAAGTGAATTAATTCACTGCACTGTTCACGCATGACGTGAAAAGTGCAACATTTTCCTTTTTTTCTTTTCTGCTTTGGCTTTGGGTCAGGGCCCATCCATTTTTTATTTTTTATTCAAGAAAAAATAATATAAAAAATCAAGTTTAAAAAAACAAATAAAGAATATGTTGTTTTCGTCATTCGACCAGAATGCAAAGTTTCTCCAATCATATTTTTCGTAAAAAAACAAATATAGCATATCTCTCATGTTTTGACATGAAATTTGGATATCATAATCAGTTTATGATTATTCGTTGGAATTTGACCAAAATATATATAAAAATCATAATTATTTTTTTAGCTATCGTAGTGTAGAATTACATTGTAAAGTACACCTGCGTATAGTAAAAAAAAGTTTTTCTTAATAAGGTGTAAGAATTTTCAAACTTTAGAATGATCAGGTTTTCGACTCCAATGAGGGAGAGACTCTCTCACAAAGAGCGATCTCCCTCGAACTTTAGGACAGACCAACAAAAAAAATAAAACTCAGAAAAATAATCAAACAACAATGCAACTTACCTTAGGTAGGGTGCATTGGAGGTGATGCATCTTCCCCTTGCACAACATGTCCCCTTACCTAGACCCTCGTACACCATTAGGTTTCCTAGTGACCTTAATACTAGGTGACGACTTCTAAGGATTTATAGCTGTAATTTTACAATTATAAAACCTTTTTTTTCGCGTGTCGTCTCCTCCTCCGGGGATGAACAATCCTTTATGAACATAACTTGTTTCTTTTCCTTTAACGCGTCTATCTTCATCTCTTCGCGACATCCCTTTTTTCTTACTCTCAAATCTACCAGTATAGGTTGTATTATGACCTCTACCCAGATTTTTCACTATAACTGGAGTTCTAGAATTCCATTTTGTAGGAAGTTCATCTCGTTGGAAGCTAAAATACAACTCTCTTGAAAGGAGGAAAATTCATTTCTACCCCCAACATTCACGAAATTCATCGCAAATGTGGCAAACCTTCTGCCATGCAGAGTCTGCCCCGGTGAGCCTTATTTGATGACCAAAACTAGAGTTCTAAAATTCAAAATTAAATGAAACCACTTTCCTTAGATGGTAAACAACCAAAATACAATTCCTAAGAAGAAAATCGATCTTGCGTCCCTCATTTATAGTTGTAATTTTACAATTATAAAATCCCTTTTTTTCGCGTTTCATCTCCCCCTCCGGGATGAACAATCCTTTAGTCACTGATAGTTTTAAGTATTGTTGTTTTTGAAAATAATTTTTTATTCAGAAATATATTAATATAATATTTTTTTATTTTTTAAAATTATTTTTGATATTAATAAATACATATTTAATTATTACATCAATTTGTTAGCGCTCAATAGTATACCGACCAATTTTATGAGCACAGTGAGGGGGGAAAGCCTCATCGCTTAACAACGCCATGCGACCGAACGAGGTGCGCGAGAGGCAATACGAGCGTAGCTCGCGATTCTCTTGTTCTATCAACAAATAATCCATCGAAGATTTGAATAATAAACGCCATGCGAAATCGATCGAATGAACAAGATTTTCGAAATCTCTCGCTCGCTCGCTCGATTTCTGTCTTTCTACCGTGAACATCTATTAGCAAGGTCATACAAAATAAATAATGTTTTAGATAAAAAATTTAAAAAGTATAGGCGTTGAATTTTTGAATGTGGGATAAGATATTTTAAAATCTTTAACTTTCAGGAGGATGATCATGGCATCAGTGGTGAAGCACTTCACGTTGGATGGTTTAAGCAGTTGCGTTTGAAGCTTAACCGTGTAAATTGAAAAACTAATCTAATGGTGAGTGCATAGTAATAGACATGACCCCGGGTGGTCAAATATTACTTAAAAGATAAAAGTCGTGATTTATCGATGTCCACCTAGATAAAAGTAGTGATTAATCTTGTAATCCAAAAGGGATTATATCGTGCGCCTTGTTGGTTATTCGAACGAAAACTTCACAGAAATCTCAAGAAAATGCAGGATGTAGCTCTCCCTCTCTGTGGGACCAGTGTCATTTTCGACATTTCCAGAGACATGGATGGTATTTCCTATTTCTTTACACATTAAAACTACTATTTTATTCCTGGGTGCTGACAAAAAGACTTGGAACAGTGGGGAGTGTTTTGTTTTTTCTCAAATTCCTGCACAGTAACAATACTACACTAGCCCCAGAAAAACAAAAAAAAAATGCCCTGGAGCCGAGGGTATTACGGTACTTTCATCACAGGTTTTTTCGTGATTATCGTTGGGTATATGGGTGTATAAGTAATTTACTATTTCTTTATTATTTCTTTTCGGTTAAACTGCAAGTGTTTCACGAGCACACTCCTTTAAGATGGCGCATGCACTGTTGTCCGACGGTGGAAACAAACCTTCCGCCATGTCAACTAGTGCGCTGACATGTCCTCTGCCTCCCGGCGTGGTTCGTGTCAGTGTAAGGTGGTCGGAGAATCGTCGGTGCATGGTTTTTGGTTTTTTCTCCCTTTTCCCTCTCTTGCTGCCGAGATATAAACTATAGTCCTTGCCGAGAAATTCATCGTAAATGTGGCAGACCTTTTGCCATGCAGAGTCTGCCCTGCTGAGCCACATTTGATGACCCAAAACTGGAGTTCGAAAATTCAAAATTAAACGATACCATTTTCATGCTCAATCCCTTCATTGCACAAATATTCAATGTATGTATTTTTTTCATGATTATATTTGATTGAAAAGTTTTTAAAAGATAATTTTATTTAGCAAATAAAATCTTAAATTTACAAAAATTGAGCAATAACAACAACCTTCAAATCATTGATGGAGATTCCATTGTTTCAATGGAGCTAGATCTCCAAAAATTCTGAATGGAGACCGTGTGTTAATGCATTGTTTACAAGGTTCAATGTTATAATGAAATTAATTATTTATATATTATTTTAATCTATTTACTCTATCAAATTAATGAAATTTATCTTTTCTAAATTTTTACTCCAATAGAAAATTTGATTCGGAGGATGCTAATGATGATGTTGCAAGAAGGGTGTAGGAGAATCACGCTTCAACTAGGTAATTGTGGCGATGTTGATAATTTTTATTTTTATTTTAAATACCATAATTTTATTTTTCATTGACTAAAAAAAATTCATTCATACCGTATAGTTTGCGTGATTTCTGGTACAAGGAGCATAAAAAAGCATAAATATATGCGCGAGTAAAAGAGCTTCCAGAATGGGAGAATGTTGCAGTCTGGAAGGAAATCATGCTGCCATACATCTCACAAGTAATATGGGTGGATTACATTTAGCTTGCGATGTTCAAGTCTTTCACGCGACGCTCACGTTCTAGTTTGCAGAATTGTAATTAGTGCTTTCTAGGTTCCATTACTACGCACACAAGCAGTTTCCACAGTTCATCCTCAATTCTATCTTGAATCTCGAATTTCACTCCAAGGACTAAATTGTAATATTCTAAAGTTTAGGGACTAAATCAAAAGGTTCATAAAATGAGGGACCAAACTGAAACTTTATCATCTTCAATCTCCAGACTACTATATCGATTTCCAGAAAATGTTTCTCATAATTTCCCAATATTGTTTGATACTTAACACACTAATTAACTTCAAAATCTTTTACAGTCCAATCAATTAAGCCATTACCAAACACATTTAATCTTTAACATCCCAATCGATTCTTCAATCAAACCCAGCACAATGACTTGTTGACCCTAATCCTTAAAAAAATAAAAAATTTAACTAATAACAATATTTATACATATCATAACATATACATAGTTAGACAGTTCATAATAAACACACCAAAACAATCCCACCAGCATTTAAATTCGTTATTCTTTCCTTTTTATTTTTATACAACATCTGCCAATCAGAATATCATCATAAATTTCATAACCTATTTATGGGTTATTCCTCCAAATTTACCTGAAATAAAAAAAAAGGGGGGCGGGGGTTGGCGTTGGTAGAAAAAATCAAAGTGAAAATTTTGGATGTTTTTGAGAACCCGATCGTACCTCTTTTATGCCAAAAAATGAAGAAAAATATAGATTCAAGGCTAATGTAATTTTTATTCGATAAATCTACAAAAAAATTAAATCGAAAGGCATAATTATATTTTTTATAGGTCAATTTGATTTAATCGTGGGAAAATTTAAAGTATAATTATATTTAGGAATTAATTTAGGATCAAATTGAAAGATTTAACTAAGTGCAAAGACTTAATTATACTTTAAATTGGTCAAATTAATTTTGTTAAGGTCTTAATCGATGAAAAATCAAGTTCTTGAGCTTAATTAGGGTCTAATACATTCCGATTCACAGGATGCAACTACTCTCCCTTTGTGGGACGTTATTTTGGGTGGACTTAGTCACTGATAGTTTTAAGTATAGTTATTTTTGAAAATATTTTTTTATTCAGAAATATATAAATATAATATTTTTTAAGATTATTTTTGATATTAACATATGAATTATCTAAAAACAAAAAATTAATTTAAAATAATAATAATAAAATATTTTTTAAAAAATATTTTCTAAAACAGGAGCCATCTTCATCTAAAATCACAAGAGCCAATATAATAATAATAATAATAATAATAATAATAATAATAATGATACTACAAAATATATTGCGGGCCTTGAATTGAAGGCATGGAAGAATTTGGCCTTGAACAAAATCGTGCGCCTTGTTGCTTATTCGAGCGAAAACCTCGCAGAAATCTCAAGAAAATGCAGGTTGTAGCTCTCCCTCAATCTGTGGGACCTTATGTTGGGTGGGCTTACGCACTGGCCGAAGCCGTCTTCGTCTAAAATTACGAGGGGTCTGGATGGAGTTTCAAACGTTGTTTGGTATTTTTCATTTATTTATTTATTTTTTAAATGAATATGATTTAGTTTTTTTAGATCATTTTGATGCTCTGATGTTAAAAATGATTTTTAAAAAATAAAAAAAATATTATTTTGATGTATTTCGACACGAAAAATATTTTGAAAAGCTACAGCAACAGCTCTCCCAAACACCCTCAATATATAAAATTCCATTTTCACACTGTAAATATTATATATATATATATATATATATATATATATATATATATATGGAGCATAAACATGTAATTAATTATTACATCAATTTGTTAGCGCTCAATAGCATCACCGACCAATTTTATAAGCAAATTGAGGGGGGAAAGCCTCCTCGCTTAGCAACGCCATGCGAGCGAACGAGGTGCGCGAGAGGCAATACGAGCGTAGCTCGCGACTCCTTCAGTCTTTGCATAAACAATGTCTTAAGCTCGCGTTTCTCTTGTTCTATCTACAGCTCTCGCTCGATGTCTGTCTTTCTACCGTGAACACAGTAGCTTTGATCCATTATAAATCACACAAGCTCGCTGCAAAGAACTATATATCAATCCATCTCATAGCCTAAACACAACCATTTCTGAGCTCTTTTAATTTTTCACGACCCTTGAAGAAAAAAAATTGAAGTCTTCAGCAAAGAGTTAAAAGCTACCGATGTTGGTGTTAAGCTCTCATTCCTAACTCATGGCTTAGAGCATTTAGATTTCGCTGGAAGTAATTCTGTTGATTTGCGTGTCAAGGATAGCTGTGGCGAGCTTCGAGTTATTCGTTGCTGGAAGAGGAAGAATGGAGATCATGACAAGCCGGTGCTTTCTAGCGGCTGGCTCAAATTTGTTGCTGATTATGGACTGGGAGTTGGTGACAAGGTTGTTCTTCTCCGCGAGGATGACCATAGCCTGGGGTCACAGTTCAGGATCGAAGCTCAGAGGAAAATCGTGCTGCTTGGTCAAAAGGCTTGGGGTGAAGTGCCAAGAGCTACTTAGTAGCTCTTATTCCCATGGAGAGAGAGAGAGAGAGAGAGAGAGAGAGAGAGAGAGAGAGTGTGTGTGTGTGTGTGTGTGTAGAGAGAGAGAGAGAGAGAGAGAGAACTTCCTAAGTTTGAGTTTGGTGTTTTTCTTCTGTTTAAATTTATGGAAGTCCTTAATGTTTGAGTGTTTGTAGTGATGTTCACTGTTACTGAATGAATATGTTGTTGTTCTTAGTTTCTTGAATATGTATAATAGATGCATGTAATTCTCAGCAATAATGGATTTAAATATATATGATCAGATTACGTGATGTACTTTCACGAATATATTTCCAGGTTTTTCAATTTTGTTTTATTTTTCAAGTTCAATGCACACCAGATAAATCAAGGTCAAGCAGAGCAAAGTCCCTGGACAGCTGGGTGTGGTCGCAATAACATGAAAAACTCAGAAAAGTGACATTGACGGATCTGTGTTGTCAGTGTTAAAGGTGCTTGTGTTTTTTTGAACTCTACAGTGCTTAACTCATTGTGAGAGAGAGATCAGTTCTACCATCCTCACTGTTTACAATCTACGCTCTGGCGAGCAGAGGATTGTTTTAAGGTGCAGCCTCTCACTCGGCATGCTTCTTGAGCACATGTTTCATTAGACTTACGCCAATGTTTTATTGCTAAATGCCAGCAAGCTTAGCCTCGTGCTTTGCCTAGCCTCGCATATTATGATGCTCTGTTTTCCACAGCTGAAATGAATAGCTAGGATGCTGATTCTGGTATATAATATACCTTGCAGATCCCCTTCCTCTGTAAAAGTTTCTAAACAGGGCAAAACTGAGGTTGCCTTCCTCTGTAAAAGTTTCATGCTGATTTTTAGTTAACACATTTAATCTTTAACATCTCAATCGATTCAAACCCAAAACTAATAAAAATCTTCGTAAATTCAAAATCCTAATCTTTAATAAATTCAAAATCTTAACTAATAAAAATACCTATACATATCAAAACATAAATATAATTAGACAGTTCATAATAACCACACCAAAACAATCCCACCAACATTTAGGCTTGGCTCTTCTTCTACAACGCCGACATCAAGCAATACCACCAACACAAAACAATCACCTTCTGGCGCTCCTCCGATCACCATTTCCGACGTCACTACCATAATAAGAACTATCTCGGCATCCTCTACTTGGCGGCAGTGGCAGATGAGCCTCTCATCACTATCAGTCAACCACCTTGTCACTGTTCACGTGTTACATGAAGTGCAAGAGTGAATTAATTCACTGCACTGTTCACGCATGACGTGAAAAGTGCAACATTTTCCTTTTCAGAAATATATTAATAAAATATTTTTTATTTTTTTTAAATTATTTTTGATATTAACACAATGATTATCTAAAAACATCAAAAAAAAGTTAATTTTTTTAAATATTTTTAAAACACAGTGCTACATGGTGCCAGGAGCCATCTTCATCTAAAATCCCAAGAGCCAATATAATAATGGTAAAATAGAATTAGCTGATAACAGTTTTAAGCCATGTGCTATATATAAAATTTCAATTTCACATATATAAAGATTACATCAATTTGTTAACAACGCCATGCGAACGAGCGAGGTGCGCGAGAGGCAATACGAGCGTAGCTCGCGATTCTCTTGTTCTATCTACAAATAATCCATCGAAGATTTGAATAATAAACGCCATGCGAAATCGATCGAATGAACAAGATTTTCGAAATCTCTCGCTCGCTCGCTCGATGTCTTTCTTTCTACCGTGAACATTTATTAGCAAGGTCATACAAAATAAAATAATGTTTTAGATAAAACATTTAAAAAGTATAGGCGTTGAAATTTTGAATGTGGGATAAGATATTTTAAAATCTTTTACTTTCATGAAGCACTTCACGTTGGATGGTTTAAGCAGTTGCCCTGCAGCCGGGGGTATTACGGTACTTTCATCACAGTTTTTTTCGTGATTATCGTTGGGTACATGGGTGTATAAATAGTTTACTATTTCTTTATTATTTCTTTTCGGTTAAACTGCAAGCACCTCGTACGGACGCGCACGTAGTGTTTCACGAGCACACTCCTTTAAGATGGCGCATGCACCGTCGTCCAACGGTGGAAACAAACCTTCTGTCATGTCACCTAGTGCGCTGACATGTCCTCTGCCTCCCGGCGCGGCTCGTGTCTGCGTAAGGTGGTTGGAGAATCGCCGGAAAAGATGATTTTTGGTTTTTTCTCCCTTTTCTCTCTCTTGCCGCCGAGAAATAAACTTTAGTCCTTGCGGTTTGTGAATGTTTTATTTTCATCCCTGGGATTTTGATTTCGCTTTTATTACTGATTTCTTCAATGAAAATTTTGATTTGTTGCATTGTGCCCTTCAATTGAAAATGATTATATATGTTGGTTTTTAATTTAGCCCTTATTCTTTTGATTTTTGGTTTGCTTTTGGTTCCTTTAATTATTTTAGTATGCAGGTTTTAATTTGTTCTAATTGGGTCCTCTAATTTAAATTTGTCCTATATTCTATCTTTTATTTCGGTCCTTATTCTTTTAATTTTTAAAACAAATTACACAACACGTTTTTTTTAATATCTTTATTTGTTTCGGTCCCAAGGTTTTTATTTGTTTTAATCTTATTTTTTGATTAGAATTAATTATATACTTTGTTTTAATTGTGTCCTCGAAGTGAAATTAGTTATATATGTTACTTTTCATTTTTGTCCTTATTCTTTTAATTTTTTTAACAAAATTACACTGCAATTTTTTTTTAAAAATACCTTTATTTGTTTAGTTCCCAAGGTTTTTATTTGTTTCAATTTTGTCTTTCGATTGGAATTAATTGTATATTTTATTTTTCATTTTGGTCTTTATTCTTTGAACTTTTTATTTGATATTAATTCCTTTGGCGTTTTCGGTCCTTCTTGGATAATGTTTATTTTTTATCCGTATTTACAAATCTATGCTTTTAGTTTTTGTTTTTAATTTTTTTAATTTTATTTTTTATTGGGGTTTTATTTTTATTCAGTTCAATACTGAATTTTTAATTTATGTCAGTGATCATTTTAGAAAATTACTATTCCTTCCTTTTTCCCTTTGTTCTTTTTTTTTTTGTGTGTATTCTGTTATTTTTATCTTTTTTTGGATCAGTTGATTTTATGGTTTCATTATTTGCGCAATACTACTACTAATAATTTTAGTGATTATTTTTTTTAGTAAAAATGTTTATCTTTTCTTTTATTCTTTGGAGCAATTTAATGATTTTAAGTGTTATAGCCATGATAATGATGACAATATAGGGATGGATTTTCAATGATATTTTCTTCTTCTTATAGATAGAAAATTAACTACTTCTTTTTGTACTCTCATCGAGAAAGACTCACGTCGCCACCTGCTATTTGTCTATTTACTCGTCGTTTCAACGATTCCTTTGCCAGAAGAAATGTTAGGCGACTGTGAGAAGATGGTTGTCATCTCTTCAACTACTAACGAATGGCCACAGGTTCTTCACCCCCTTTCTCTCTCTTCCCCCCTCTCGCATAACTGTGAGAAGATGGTTGTCATCCTTATGTACAAAATTTCTATGAAGTGTAAGTTTTCTATAAAATATATGAATTTTAAATTGATATAAATTTATTTATTTAGTAGGTTTTAACAAAATTACTAGCATAAAATTATCATCATTAAAAAAGCTAGAAGATTCAGATATTTGAATTATTGAATTTACTGTATTAAGATTAGTTCATTTATAAATTGTGAAAACAACTGCAATAATCAAATAAAAAATTAAATAGATAATTTTCAATCAACAAAAACAAGAGAACATAAATTAAAAATTTATCCCTACGTTACCATCATTATCATGCTGGTGTATGATAACCCCTACGTCTTGTACTAGAAATCATGCAAACAGGGGGCATGCTGCAACTAAGTAATTGTGGCGATGTTGAAATTGTTTATGCAAATACCACAATTTTATTTTTCATTTACTAACAAATAATTTATTTGTACCGTATAGTTTGCATGATTTCTAGTACAAGACGCATAAAAAAGAAAAAAACATATATGTGAGTAAAAGAGATTCTAGAATGGAAGAAAATGGCAGTATGGAAGGAAATAATGCTGCCATACATCTCACAGGCAATATGGTTGGATTACCTTAACTATTTGACATTGCGTTTCAAAAATGTTTTTGAATTTTTTTGTGTATTTTTAGATCATTTCATGTACTTTTGAAAAAAATAAAAAAATTGTATTTTTAAATCATTTCTAAAAAAAAAAATTATTTTGAAACATTTCTAAAAAAAATAATTTTAAAAGCAACCTCAACACTCCCAATTACACACTTAGTATGTGACGTTGCTCACATTCCGATTCGCAAGATGCACCTGCTCTCACTCAGTGGGATGTTATTTTGGGTGGACTTAGTCACTGATAGTTTTAAGTGTGGTTATTTTTTAAAAAAAAATTTTATTCATAAATATATTAATATAATAATTTTTTTAAAATTATTTTTGATATTAACACATGAATTATCTAAAACCAAAAATTAAATTTAAAATAATAATAAAATATTTTTTTTTAATATTTTTAAAACAAGAGCCATCTTCATCTAAAATCACAAGAGCCAATATAATAATAATAATAATGATAATACAAAATATATTGCGGGCCTTGAATCGAAGGCATGGAAGAATTTGGCCTTGAACAAAATCGTGCGCCTTGTTGCTTATTCGAGCGAAAACCTCGCAGAAATCTCAAGAAAATGCAGGTTGTAGCTCTCCCTCTCTCTGTGGGACCTTATGTTGGGTGGGCAATAATGGTAAAATACAATTAGCTCATAGCAGATTTTATGCCACGTGTCATATATAAATTTCTATTTTCAGACAGTAAAGATTATATATTGAGCATAAATAATAAATATACCGACCAATTTTATAAGCAAAGGGAGGCGGGAAAGCCTCATCTCCTAACAACGCGAGGTGCGCGAGAGGCCATACGAGCGCACCTCCCGACTCCTTCAGTCTTCTCAAGCTCGCGTTTCTCTTGTTGTATCGACAAATAATCCATCGAAGATTGAAATAATCATGCGAAATCGATGGGATGAACACAGTAGCTTTGATCGTTATAAATAACCAAGCTCGCGTTTCTCCTGTTCTATCAACAAATAATCCATCGAAGATTTAAATAATAAACGCCATGCGAAATCGATCGAATGAACAAGATTTTCGAAATCTCTCGCTCGATGTCTGTCTTTCTACCGTGAACACAGTAGCTTTGATCCATTATAAATCAACAAGCTCGCTGCAAGAAACTATCAATCCAACTCATAGCTTAAACATAACCCTTTCTCTGTTTTAAGTTCTCACGACCCTTGAAGAAAAAAAAATGGAGGTCTTCAGCAAAGAGTTGAAAGATACCGATGTTCGTGTTAAGCTCTCATTCCCAACTCATGGCTTAGAGCATTTAGATTTCGCTGGAAGTAATTCTGTTGATTTGCGTGTCAAGGATAGCTTTGGCGAGCTTCGAGTTATTCGTTGCTGGAAGAGGAAGAATGGAGATCATGACAAGCCGGTGCTTTCTAGCGGCTGGCTCAAATTTGTTGCTGATTATGGACTGGGAGTTGGTGACAAGGTTGTTCTTCTCCGCGAGGATGACCATAGCCTGGGGTCACAGTTCAGGATCGAAGCTCAGAGGAAAATCGTGCTGCTTGGTCAAAAGGCTTGGGGTGAAGTGCCAAGAGCTACTTAGTAGCTCTTATTCCCATGGAGAGAGAGAGAGAGAGAGAGAGAGAGAGAGTGTGTGTGTGTGTGTGTGTGTGTAGAGAGAGAGAGAGAGAGAGAGAACTTCCTAAGTTTGAGTTTGGTGTTTTTCTTCTGTTTAAATTTATGGAAGTCCTTAATGTTTGAGTGTTTGTAGTGATGTTCACTGTTACTGAATGAATATGTTGTTGTTCTTAGTTTCTTGAATATGTATAATAGATGCATGTAATTCTCAGCAATAATGGATTTAAATATATATGATCAGATTACGTGATGTACTTTCACGAATATATTTCCAGGTTTTTCAATTTTGTTTTATTTTTCAAGTTCAATGCACACCAGATAAATCAAGGTCAAGCAGAGCAAAGTCCCTGGACAGCTGGGTGTGGTCGCAATAACATGAAAAACTCAGAAAAGTGACATTGACGGATCTGTGTTGTCAGTGTTAAAGGTGCTTGTGTTTTTTTGAACTCTACAGTGCTTAACTCATTGTGAGAGAGAGATCAGTTCTACCATCCTCACTGTTTACAATCTACGCTCTGGCGAGCAGAGGATTGTTTAAGGTGCAGCCTCTCACTCGGCATGCTTCTTGAGCACATGTTTCATTAGACTTACGCCAATGTTTTATTGCTAAATGCCAGCAAGCTTAGCCTCGTGCTTTGCCTAGCCTCGCATATTATGATGCTCTGTTTTCCACAGCTGAAATGAATAGCTAGGATGCTGATTCTGGTATATAATATACCTTGCAGATCCCCTTCCTCTGTAAAAGTTTCTAAACAGGGCAAAACTGAGGTTGCCTTCCTCTGTAAAAGTTTCATGCTGATTTTTAGTTAACACATTTAATCTTTAACATCTCAATCGATTCAAACCCAAAACTAATAAAAATCTTCGTAAATTCAAAATCCTAATCTTTAATAAATTCAAAATCTTAACTAATAAAAATACCTATACATATCAAAACATAAATATAATTAGACAGTTCATAATAACCACACCAAAACAATCCCACCAACATTTAGGCTTGGCTCTTCTTCTACAACGCCATGCGAAATCGATCGAATGAACAAGATTTTCGAAATCTCTCGCTCGCTCGCTCGATGTCTGTCTTTCTACCGTGAACATTTATTAGCAAGGTCATACAAAATAAAATAATGTTTTAGATAAAAAAAAATTAAAAAGTATAGGCGTTGAAATTTTGAATGTGGGATAAGATATTTTAAAATCTTTAACTTTCATGAAGCACTTCACGTTGGATGGTTTAAGCAGTTGCGTTCGAAGCTTAACCGTGTACATTGAAAAACCAATATAATGCACGATTAATATTTTTTTACTTTGAAAATTCACAAGTAGCTGTATATATATAACACATGCACCAAGCATTTGGAATCAGTCGAACCCGAAATCCAACAGCTATTACAAGATTATTATTAGTATTATAATAGTAATAATAATAATAATGATAATACAAAATATATTGCGGGCCTTGAATTGAAGGCATGGAAGAATTTGGCCTTTAACAATATCGTGCACCTTGTTGCTTATTCGAACGAAAACTTCGCAGAAATCTCAAGAAAATGCAGGATGTAGCTCTCCCTCTCCGTGGGACCAGTGTCATTTTCCACATTTCCAGGGACATGGATGGTATTTCTTATTTCTTTGCACATTAAAACTACTATTTTATTCCTGGATGCAGACAAAAAGACTTGGAATAGTGGGGAGTGTTTTGGTTTTTCCTAAATTCCTGCACAGTAACAATACTACACTAGCCCCAGAAAAACGAAAAAAAAATGCCCTAGAGCCGGGGGTATTACGGTACTTTCATCACAGGTTTTTTTCGTGATTATCGTTGGGTACATGGGTGTATAAGTAATTTACTATTTCTTTATTATTTCTTTTCGGTTAAACTGCAAGCGCCTCGTACGGACACGCCTGCAATGTTTCACGAGCACACTCCTTTAAGATGGCACATGCACCGTCGTCAGACGGTGGAAACAAACTTTCCGCCATGCCACCTAGTGCGCTGACATGTCCTCTGTCTCCCGGCGCGGCTCATGTCGGTGTAAGGTGGTTGGAGAATCGCCAGTGGATGGTTTCTGGTTTTTTTCTCCCTTTTCTCTCTCTTGCCGCCAAGAAATAAACTTTAGTCCTTGCGGTCTATGAATGTTTTATTTTCATCCTTGGGATTTTGATTTCGCATTTATTACTGATTTCTTCAATGAAAATTTTGATTTGTTGCATTGTGCCCTTCAATTGAAAATGATTATATATGTTGGTTTTTAATTTAGCCCTTATTCTTTTGATTTCTGGTTTGCTTTTGGTTCCTTTAATTATTTTGGTATGCAAGTTTTAATTTGTTCTAATTGGGTGCTCCAATTTAAATTTGTCCTATATTCTATCTTTCATTTCGGTCCTTATTTTTTTAATTTTTAAAACAAATTACAGAACAAGTTTTTTTTAAATATCTTTATTTGTTTAGGTCCCAAGGTTTTTATTTGTTTTAATTTTATTTTTCGATTAGAATTAATTATATACTTTGTTTTAATTGTGTCCTCCAAGTGAAATTAGTTATATATGTTACTTTTCATTTTGATCCTTATTCTTTTATTTTTTTTACAAAATTAAACTGCAATTTTTTTTTAAAAAATACCTTGATTTGTTTAGTTCCCAAGGTTTTTATTTGTTTCAATTTTATCTTTCGATTGGAATTAATTATATATTTTATTTTTCATTTTGGTCTTTATTCTTTGAAATTTTTATTTGATATTAATTCCTTTGGCGTTTTCGGTCCTTCTTAGATATCCGTATTTATGAATCTATGCTTTTAGTTTTAGTTTTTAATTTTTTTTAATTTTATTTTTTATTGGGGTTTTATTTTTATTCAGTTCAATACTGAAATTTTAATTTATGTCAGTGATCATTTTAGAAAATTACCATTCCTTTTTTTTCCCTTTGTTCTTTTTTTTGTGTTTTTTCTGTTATTTTTATCTTTTTTTTGGATCAGATGATTTTATGGTTTCATTATTTGCGCAATACTAATAATAATAATTTTAGTGATTATTTTTTTTGTAAAAATGTTTATCTTTTTTTTTTATTCTTTGGAGCAATTTAATGATTTTAACTGTTATAGTCATGATAATGATGACAATATAGGGATGGATTTTCAGTGATATTTTCTTCTTTTTATGGATGGAAAATTAACTATTTCTTTTTGTTAACGATACCAATTTTCTTAGATGGTAAACAACCAAAATACAATCCCTAAGAAGGAATTCGATCCTAATTCCCTCATTTCCCACTCAAATTCTCTCTTGAAATTAGCAGACTAATATGCCTAATATGTTAACTCATGCTTTTTTATCATCTCCCCCCTTCTTTTACACATTTCGCCAAAACTTGGCCTTGGGAAAGCAACACTTCCCTCATTATTTTCATGCTCAATCCATTCATTGCACAAATATTCAATGTATGCTTTTTTTTCACTATTATATTTGTTTGAAAAGTTTTTAAAAGATAATTTATTTAGCGAATAAAATCTTAGATTTACAAATATTGAGCAATAACAACAACCTTCAAATCATTGATGGAGATTCCATTGTTTCAATGGAGCTAGATCTCCAGAAATTCTGAATGGAGACCGTGTGTTAATGCATTGTTTACAAGGTTCAATGTTATAATGAAATTAATTATTTATATATTATTTTAATATATTTACTCTATCAAATTAATGAAATTTATCTTTTCTAAATTTTTACTCCAATAGAAAATTTGATTCGGAGGATGCTAATGATCATGTTGCGAGAAGGGTGTAGGAGAATCACGCTTCAGCTAGGTAATTGTGGCGATGTTGATAATTTTTATTTTTATGTTAAATACCATAATTTTATTTTTCATTGACTAAAAAAATTCATTCATACCGTATAGTTTGCGTGATTTCTGGTACAAGGAGCAAAAATATATGCGCGAGTAAAAGAGCTTCCAGAATGGAAGAATGTTGCAATCTGGAAGGAAATCATGCTGCCATACATCTCACAAGTAATATGGGTGGATTACATTTAGCATGCGATGTTCAAGTCTTTCACGCGATGCTCACGTTCTAGTTCACAGAATTGTAATTAGTGTTTTCTAGGTTCCATTACTACGCACACCAGCGGTTTCGTGCCGTTCATTTTGCATGGGAAACAAACAATAATTTTTCTTAATATTTGTAATTTTTAACTAACAATATTTTTTTCTTACAGGCTGTGAGTCTTGGACGCGATCCATTACCGATGAAGCTTTTTGTTGACAAACATGTGCGAAGTAGACACTGCTAACAAGGAGTGTGCCACAGTTTGTGGATAGTTGCGCTCATCAATTCATGGTATGTTGGTATTCTTCAATTTATTTTTCTTAAGTTATTTTTTAATTGTATTTTTTTCTTTCTAGGAAACATATAATAACTAGTTGAAAGAGAAATACAGAGACGATCCTTCGGGCCATACAAATTTTAATTTGACTGTGTGGTTGGAGGCAGGAATGTCGTGCAGACCTGATAGAAATTAGGTGTACAGGCTCTCTAACAATACGACTGAGAATTTATGATCGACTCGTTGTGTTTTGACCATTAGAACATCCTTCAAATCAGTCTTAGTCACATAAATTTTGATTTGTTGCATTGTGCCCTTCAATTGAAAATGATTATATATGTTGGTTTTTAATTTAGCCCTTATTCTTTTGATTTTTGGTTTGTTTTTGGTTCCTTTAATTATTTTGGTATGCACGTTTTAATTTGTTCTAATTGGGTCCTCCAATTTAAGTTTGTCCTATATTCTATCTTTCATTTCGGTCCTTATTCTTTTAATTTTTAAAACAAATTACACAACAAGTTTTTTTAAAATATCTTTATTTGTTTCGGTCCCAAGGTTTTTATTTGTTTTAATTTTATTTTTCGATTAGAATTAATTATATACTTTGTTTTAATTGTGTCCTCCAAGTGAAATTAGTTATATATGTTACCTTTTATTTTGGTCCTTATTCTTTTAATTTTTTTAACAAAATTACACTGCAATTTTTTTTTAAAAATACCTTCATTTGTTTAGGTCCCAAGGTTTTTATTTGTTTCAATTTTGTCTTTCGATTGGAATTAATTATATATTTTATTTTTCATTTTGGTCCTTATTCTTTGAACTTTTTATTTGATATTAATTCCTTTGGTGTGTTCGGTCCTTCTTGGATAATTTTTATTTTTTATCCGTATTTATGAATTTATGCTTTTCATTTTTGTTTGTATTTTTTTTTATTGCGGTTTTATTTTTATTCGGTTCAATACTGAAATTTTAATTTATGTCAGTGATCATTTTAAAAAATTACTATTCCTTCCCTTTTCCCTTTGTTTTTTCTTTTTTTTGTGTTTTCTATTATTTTTATCTTTTTTTGGATCAGATGATTTTATGGTTTCATTATTTGCGCAATACTAATAATAATAATAATTTTAGTGATTATTTTTTTTGTAAAAATGTTTATCTTTTTTTTTATTCTTTGGAGCAATTTAATGATTTTAACTGTTATAGCCATGATAATGATGACAATATAGAGATGTATTTTCAATGATATTTTCTTTTTTTTATGGATGAAAAATTAACTATTTCTTTTTGTTATTTGATTATTGTAGGTGTTTTCACAATTTATATTTTGTTTGTTGTGTTTAATTTAAATTCGATTACAAAATGAACTAATTCTAATACAGTGAATTCAATAATTCAGGTATCCAAATCTTTTTATATTTATAGAAAACTCGCACTCCATAGAAATTCTGTATATTATTATTAGTATAATAATAATAATAATAATAATAATAATAATAATAAAAAAATATATTGTGGGGGACTTGAATTGAAGGCGTGGAAGGATTTGGCCTTCAACAATATCGTGCACCTTGTTGCTTATTCGAGCGAAAACCACGCAGAAATCTCAAGAAAATGCAGGTTGTCCTTTCTGTGGGACCTTATTTTGTGTGGGCCTGGGCACTGGCCCAGAGCCGCCATCATCTAAAATCAAGAGCCCATATAATAATAATGGTAAAATACAATTAGCTGATAGCACATTTTATGCCACGTGTCATATATAAATTTCTATTTTCAGACAGTAAAGATTATATATTGAGCATAAATAATAAATATACCGACCAATTTTATAAGCAAAGGGAGGCGGGAAAGCCTCATCTCCTAACAACGCCATGCGAGCGAGCGAGGTGCGCGAGAGGCCATACGAGCGCACCTCCCGACTCCTTCAGTCTTCTCAAGCTCGCGTTTCAATTGTTCTATCGACAAATAATCCATCGAAGATTGAAATAATCATGCGAAATCGATCGGATGAACACAGTAGCTTTGATCGTTATAAATAACCAACCTCCCTGCAAGATTTTATCAATCCACCTGATAGCCTAAACACTACCATTTCTGATCTCTTTTAATTTTTCACGACCCTTGAAAAAAAAAAAAAATGGAGGTCTTCAGCAAAGAGTTGAAAGCTACCGATGTTGGTGTTAAGCTCTCATTCCCAACTCATGGCTTAGAGCATTTAGATTTCGCTGGAAATAATTCTGTTGATTTGCGTGTCAAGGATAGCTTTGGCGAGCTTCGAGTTATTCGTTGCTGGAAGAGGAAGAATGGAGATCATGACAAGCCGGTGCTTTCTAGCGGCTGGCTCAAATTTGTTGCTGATTATGGACTGCGAGTTGGTGACAAGGTTGTTCTTCTCCGCGAGGATGACCATAGCCTGGGGTCACAGTTCAGGATCGAAGCTCGGAGGAAAATCGTGCTGCTTGGCGGGGAGGCTTGGGGTGAAGTGACAAGAGCTACTAATTACTAGCTCTTATTCGCATGTTCCGTCCAGATCCCGATATATATATATATATATAGAAGAAACAACTGCCCAAGTCTGGTGTTGGTGTCTCTGTTTTGTACTGTAAATTTATGTATGTTTGTAGTGATGATAATCAGTGTTATCGAATGAATATGTTGTTGTTCTTAGTTTCTTGGATATGTATTAGATGCTTGTAATTCTCAGCAATAATGGATTTAAATATATATATGATGTACTTTCATCAATTTATTTTCAAGTTCTTACATTTCCAGGTTTTTTCTATTTTTTCAATTCTGTTGTCGTCTCTTCCACATCTTTAACATTACTTGACTGACAGGCGAAGCGTCTGTCATTTATAACTTCTGAATGAAACCGGTATGAAGGGGATGAAGAGATAAAACTGAAGTCTTACAGTGTGGTTCTCGTATTTCAATGGCATCCCGTCAAAACAGAGTAATCATGGTGTCCATCAGTCAGGCATAAATATAGAGAAACAATATACTTCATATAGCAACTCATTCTCCCAAGTTCTCAAAAGATTTTAACACGCATACATTTTTCAGCAGAAATACAAGTGATTATGAAAAAGGCTTTCACGGTCATCAGAGCACCACAACTTCAACAGAAATACATCCGGCCGGCGGCTTTGGCTGTTGGTTCTCAGGGTTCTCTGCTTGACTTATTACAACAACATCCTCGTGCAAAATCCCCCTTCTCACTACTCTCTCTCTCGCTGCCTTCAAGGAGAAAAAAAGCAAGATTTTACAAGAAGGGTTGCTTTTGTTTACATTTTGAAGTTTCCCCCTTCCATTCCAAGTTCACTTCACTGTCTTCACATCAATTCAACAAACCAGAGTAAAAAAAACCCTAACATCACAATACTACAAAAAATCTAGAAATCTGACAAGAAAGAGGCTAGAGTTCATGAAATCCAGCCACCAAATGGAGAGGTGCAGATTGCAGAAGTTAAAGAATTAGAAAACTAACCTTGAGCAAGAGCTGTTGAATTAACCGGACGTCAGCCACCAGATCTAAGAAACGCCTAAGACGGCGACGAGCCTGCTGTACTGCTGCACTGAGAAGCTGCTAAGGTTACGATTTGAGAGAAAAATTAGGCAAAGGAGGGCAAGAGAAGAGAGGACGAGAGTCGAGAGGTCTGAGACTGGGAAGAGAAGACAGCAAGAGAAAACAGAGGAGTGAAAACGGAAGAGAAAAAAAGAAGATCGGGAGAGAAAATTCACGTAAAAAAAAACTCAATCAATTTTGTTCAACCAGCCCCGGCATGACCAGCTCTTTTCCTTTTCTTTTTTTCTCTTCTCTCTCGGTCGGTCGATCGTTTCTCTCTCTAAGACCAGAGGAGCCCCCCCGCCTCTCTCTCTAGTTTCAGCAACTCCGGCCACCGGCTCCAGCCACCAAGAGTTGTTTTTGTCATCACAGCAGCCACCCCTCAACTCCATCAGCCCAGCCACCCTCTCAGGCGAAGGCAGAAGCAAATCCATCGTCGCAGCAAGCACAGCCCGTCACTTTTCGACGCCATTTCTGACCACCATTTTCGACGCCACCATAACCAGAAAAACCACCTCGATCTCCTCTACTCAAACATGTTAACAAGTATATCATTCATCACACTCGAAAAATTCATTATTCATCGTTTTCTTCGGATTGTGCATGCGCGAGGAGTGAATTAATTCACTCCCTGCTAGGCTAGTTGGGTCGGGCTTTGTGTCTGGCCAGTGGATGAAGGCAGGGCTTCCAGCCGTCTGGGCTGGAAGCCCAACCCAAGGTGACTGGGTTGTAAGCCCAGTCTGAGAATAAATGGGTCGAAGCCTGATCTTAGTTTAGGTGGGCCGTGAGCTCACCCAATGCAGGTGGGCTGGCAACCCAGCCCAATACAGGCGGGCTTGCAACCCAGCCCAATACAAGCAGGCTAGCAGCTTGGCCCATAAGGGCTGGGCAGCCAACCCACCAATAAATAAAAAATAAAAAACAAATTATAAAAATACAAAAAATACAGAAAATTGCAAATAAAAAAAATATTTTTTTGTTTTAGAAAAATATAAAATGTTTTGTTTTCGTGCATACGGCCAATACACTAGCATATTTTTTGAAAATTCTTTTTCTTTTAAAAATATATATTATCTCGGAGTTTGAAGAAAAAATGTGTTTTAGCATGGATTTCGTGAAAAAATCACTTCTTGCATTTTTGGATTTTACATGTTTGTAAAATCCAAAGGGTATTGGGCAATATTCAAAAAATATAAAAACCTTATTTTTGGTTATTCGTATTATTCACTGTTGATATTTGGATAAATAAATCATAAAAGGGCTAATATCCAAAATATTGGTGGGGATAATTCGTTTATTATTGGTATTTGGATAAATAAATCTTAAAATGGTTAATATCCAAAATATTGGCGGAGATAATTTGTTATTATTCACTGTTGGTATTTCGATAAATAAATCCTAAAAAGGGTTAATATCCAAAATATTAGCGGGGATAATTCATTATTATTCACTGTTGATATTTGGATAAATAAATCCTAAAAGGGTTCATATCCAAAATATTTTTACAGGGATAATAAGTCATCATCATTTAACCAATATATTTTTGAAAGATCAATATCATAGCAATCATAATTTAAACAGAAACTCTAAGCAACTTACCTTAGATGGGGCATATTAGGGGTGCTAAAACTTTTCCTCTACGTTGTAACATCCCACATCGAAAGAAGAGTGTCCAGAGCCAGGACATATTAAGACAAGTTGGTACCTAACCTTATAGGACGTGTTTTGGGGCCTGCAGGCTGCCAAGAACAAAACCGTGAGCGTAGACGCCGGGTTTTGGCGGAGCCTTCACCATTTACCCTTTCTGTTTTTCATAGCTGAAATGAATAGATAG
Organism: Salix udensis; assembly: GCA_029204005.1. Taxonomy (NCBI): domain Eukaryota; kingdom Viridiplantae; phylum Streptophyta; class Magnoliopsida; order Malpighiales; family Salicaceae; genus Salix; species Salix udensis. Next base: position 12,794,920 of record CM055021.1, on the reverse strand, counting down.
GATGCTGATTCTGGTATATAATATACCTTGCAGATTCCCTTCCTCTGTAAAAGCTTCTAAACAGGGCAAAACTGAGGTTGCTTCAGCAAAAGGCTCGCTCATGTCTGGGAAGCTAAGCCCTCCGCAATCCGGTAGTCCTGCCCCACCTCAACCTGAAGTGGACTTGGTATGATTTTGTCTTGGATTTCTGTTCTTTTCATTCACCATGATTGATGGGATCCCCAACCATCTATTTAACTTTTAACATGTCAGAACCTGTCAGCCAAACTATTTTCCGTTCTGCGATTGCTTCGAACTGTTCTTCTGAAAGAAGCTGGAGATGGTGTCATGGCATACCACATATTTGGGTACCTTTTCAATCTCTATTCCTTCTCAATAACACACGCACACACATGTATATTTATATATTGAAATCAGTCAGTCATGCTGAAATTGAAAGGAGCCATGATTGGAATATTTGTCCTGAGATGCCCCCTTTGTTTCCGTGTAGTAATACCACGCTGCAGCACTTGAGCAAAAGAATTCCCAGATCGAAGGAAGAACTCCTGGAGATCAATGGCATTGGAAAGTAAGTTTTGATTTTAGGTTGTCTGGTGATTATTTGGCAGGCATTCTTTCCGTCATTCAGGGATGGATGTGCATTTTTCCAATATTCAGGGCCAAGGTCAGTAAGTACGGAGATCGTTTGCTGGAAACCATTGAATCTACCATCAGGGAACACAGTAAGGCAGACAGAAATAGTAGCGGTAGCAACGGAAGCAGCGATTCAGCAAAGAGGAGAAGAGATGCAAGTAAGGCTCCAAATGGAAACCTGGAAGAGGATGATGAATTCACCAAAAGCACCGGCCGGTCAAAGAAACGGACGGCGACGAGGCAGAACAAAGTTTCCGGGGCTCATAATTCTATGGAGCCGGTTAGCTGCAACCGATTCCTTGATGATGACCTGGATTTAAACGATTCCTAGAGGATGACCTGGATTTAAACGATTCAACTTCCAACAGTCACGTGCCTTTCATCTCCAGGCTGCTGGGACAGAAGCACTCATTGTATACAGTTTTGGATTAATCTGGTCAAAAGTCACAACTCTTTCAAGAGGATGATCATGGCATTAATGGTGAAGCACTTCAAGTTGGAAGGTTGAAGCAGTTGCGTTTGAAGCTTAACCGTGTAAATTGAAAAACTATCTGTGAGTGCATGGGTGTGATCATAATCAAATTAAAAAAAATTGAAATCTGAAACCTAATTAAACTGACCGGTTTTGCTTCGGTTTTTCTAACTAAAATACTGAAAAATAGTCCCGATTAAAAAACTGAAATAATTTTGGTTCTTAATTTTTTTTTACTTGAACCAAGTTTTTGTTTTTTATTCCATTCCACCAAAATATAACCAGATTAAAAGTTTTGAACTAAATTGTAAGAATAATTTTTTTTTGTGGCATATATTTTTTAATATGAGAGATCTAGAATTAGCAAAGAAAAAATAGAAAAGGATACGAGTCATTGCTGTTGCTGTTTAGAAGAGATATAAATATAATTAAAATATAATTATATTGTATAATTATGCTATTATTTTAAAAAAAATTATAATATTAAAAAAATAATAATTTTATTGGTTGAGAGTTTTTTAAAAGTAATTATTTAATTATATAACTTACTCATATTAATTAATTAATTGCATAACTGTATTATATTTAAATAATATAAAAAATAGCTCTCCAAAATAGATTTTATCATTGGAACACACATCAACAAAAAAAACCATATTATATACACTATTTAAAAAACATTTTAAAAATTTGACTTTGAAAAATATCTCTTTTTCATTTTCAATGAACTTGCTCTTATGCATAGTAATTGCACGCCCACAGTACTGACGGTCTCGGTAGATATAACACTTGAAAGCAGTCGTACCCGAAATCCAAAAGCGATTACAGCATTATTATTATACAAAATATATTGCGGGGCTTGAATTGAAGGCATGAAAGAATTTGGCCTTCAACAATATCGTGCGCCTTGTTGCTTATTCGAACGAAAATCTCGCAGAAATCTCAAGAAAATGCAGGATGTAGCTCTCCCTCTCCGTGGGACCTTATCTTGGGTGGACTTCGGAACTTATAAGTGCGGTTATTATTGTTTTTTTTTTAAAATATATTAAAATAATATTTTTTAAAAATTATTTTTAATATCAGAATATAAAAATAAAATGATTTAAAAATACTGAAAAATAAATTTAATTTAAAATAAAAAAGTAAAAATAAAAACATTTTATGGTCATGAACCATCTTCATCTAATGGTAAAATACAACTAGCGGATAACAGATTTTATGCCACGTGTTATATATCAATTCCCATTTCACACTGTAAAGATTATATATTGAGTATAAATAATAAATACATAATTAATTATTACATCAATTTGTTAGCGTTCAATAGTATCACCGACCAATTTTATAAGCAAAGTGAGGAGGGAAAGCCTCATCGCTTTACAACGCCATGCGAACGAACGAGGTGCGCGAGAGGCAATACGAGCGTACATCCCGACTCCTTCGAGCGAGTCTTTGCAAAAACAAAGTCTCAAGCTCGCGTTTCTCCTGTTCTATCAACAAATAATCCATCGAAGATTTAAATAATAAACGCCATGCGAAATCGATCGAATGAACAAGATTTTCGAAATCTCTCGCTCGATGTCTCTCTTTCTACCGTGAACACAGTAGCTTTGATCCATTATAAATCAACAAGCTCGCTGCAAGAAACTATCAATCCAACTCATAGCTTAAACATAACCCTTTCTCTGTTTTAAGTTTTCACGACCCTTGAAGAAAAAAAATGGAGATATTCAGCAAAGAGTTGAAAGATACCGATGTTCGTGTTCGGTTCTCATTCCCCACTCATTGCTTAGAGCATTTAGATTTCTCTGGAAATAATTTTGTTGATTTGCGCGTTAAGGATAGCCGTGGCGAGCTTCGAGTTATTCGTTGCCTGAAGAGGAATGGAGATTATGACAAGCCGGTTCTTTCTAGGGGCTGGCTCAAATTTGTTGCTGATTATGGACTGGGAGTTGGTGACAAGGTTGTTCTTCTCCGCGAGGATGACCATACCCTGGGGTCACAGTTCAGGATCGAAGCTCAGAGGAGAATCGTGCTGTTTGGTCGGGAGGCTTGGGGTGAAGTGACAAGAGCTACTAATTACTAGCTCTTATTCGCATATGGAGCGTGCATGTTCCGGCCAGATCCTCCGAAGTTTGGTGTGTTTGTTTTGTACTGTAGATTTATGGATGTGCTTATGTTGGAGTGTTTGTAGTGATGATCAATGTTATCGAATAGATATGTTGTTGTTCTTAGTTTCTTGAATATGTATTAGATGCATGTAATTCTCAGCAATAATGGATTTAAATATATATGATCAGATTATATGATGTACTTTCACGAATATATTTCCAGGTTTTTCAATTTTGTTTTATTTTTCAAGTTCAATGCACACCAGATAAATCAAGGTCAAGCAGAGCAAAGTCCCTGGACAGCTGGGTGTGGTCGCAATAACATGAAAAACTCAGAAAAAGTGACATTTACGGATCTGTGTCGACAGTGTTAAAGGTGCTTGTGTTTTTTTGAACTCTACAGTGCGTAACTCATTGTGTGAGAGAGAGATCAGTTCTACCATTCTCACTGTTTACAATCTACGCTCTGGCGTAGACCGAGAGTTGGATGAAGCCAGCAAACTTAGCCTCGTGCTTTGCGTAGCCTTGCATATTATGATGCTCTGGAAAAACCACAAATCATCATTTACCCTTTCTGTTTTTCACAGCTGAAATGAATAGCTAGGATGCTGATTCTGGTATATAATATACCTTGCAGCTTCCCTTCCTCTGTAAAAGCTTCTAAACAGGGCAAAACTGAGGTTACTTCAGCAAAAGGCTCGCTCATGTCATCCAGGCAAGAAGGCGCCGGATTCTGACCAAATTATGTGTCTGGCATATGCCTTCAACAGTCACGTACCTTCCATCTCCAGGCTGCTGGGACAAAAAAAATCATATCCAGAATCTCGAATTTCTCTCTAGGGATTAAATTGTATTTTTCTAAAGTTCAGGGACTAAACCAAAAGGCCCCTTAAACTGAGGGACCAAACTTAAACTTTATCATCTTCAACCTCCAGGCTACTTTCCTGATTTCCAGAGAATGTTTGTCATAATTTCCCAATTTGTTTTACACCTAACACACCAATTAACTTCAAAATCAGTTACAATTCAATCAATTAAACCATTATCCAACACATTTAATCTTTAACATCTCAATCGATTCATTAATCAAACCCAAAACAAGGTCGTCAAACCCTAATCTTTAATAAACTCAAAATCTTAACTAATAAAAATACCTATATATATCAAAACATAAATATAATTAGACAGTTTATAATAACCACACCAAAACAATCCCACCAACATTTAGGCTTGGCTCTTCTTCTACAACGACGGCATCAAGCAATACCACCAACACAAAACAATCACTTTCTGGCGCTCCTCCGATCACCATTTCCGACGCCACCACCATAATAAGAACTATCTCGGCATCCTCTACTCGGCGGCAGTGGCAGATGAGGCTCTCATCACTATGAGTCAACCACTAGTCAACCACCTTGTCACTGTTAACGTGTTACATGAAGTGCAAGAGTGAATTAATTCACTGCACTGTTCACGCATGACGTGAAAAGTGCAACATTTTCCTTTTCAGAAATATATTAATATAATATTTTTTATTTTCTTAAAATTATTTTTGATATTAACACATAGATTATCTAAAAACATAAAAAAAAATCAATATTTTTAAAACACAGTGCTACACGGTGCCAGGAGCCATCTTCATCTAAAATCCCAAGAGCCAATATAATAATTGTAAAATAGAATTAGCAGATAACAGTTGTTATGCCATGTGCTATATATAAAATTTCATTTTCACATATATAAAGATTACATCAATCTGTTAGCGCTCAATAGTATATATACCGACAAGTTGTATAAGCAAAGTGAGGGGGGAAAGCCTCATCGCTTAACAACGCCATGCGAACGAGCGAGAGGCCATACGAGCGTAGCTCGCGATTCTCTTGTTCTATCAACAAATAATCCATCGAAGATTTAAATAAGAAACGCCATGCGAAATCGATCGAATGAACAAGATTTTCGAAATCTCTCGCTCGCTCGCTCGATGTCTGTCTTTCTACCGTGAACATTTATTAGCAAGGTCATACAAAATAAAATAATGTTTTAGATAAAACATTAAAAAAAGTATAGGCGTTGAAATTTTGAATGTGGGATAAGATATTTTAAAATCTTTAACTTTCATGAAGCACTTCACGTTGGATGGTTTAAGCAGTTGCCCTGGAGCCGGGGGTATTACGGTACTTTAATCACAGGTTTTTTTGTGATTATCGTTGGGTGCATGGGTGTATAAATAGTTTACTATTTCTTTATTATTTCTTTTCGGTTAAACTGCAAGCACCTCGTACGGACGCGCACGTAGTGTTTCACGAGCACACTCCTTTAAGATGACGCATGCACCGTCGTCCAACGGTGGAAACAAACCTTCTGCCATCTCACCTAGTGCGCTGACATGTCCTCTGCCTCCCGGCGCGGCTCGTGTCTTCGTAAGGTGGTTGGAGAATCGCCGGAAAGGATGATTTTTTGTTTTTTCTCCCTTTTCTCTCTCTTGCCGCCGAGAAATAAACTTTAGTCCTTGCGGTTTGTGAATGTTTTATTTTCATCCCTGGGATTTTGATTTCGCTTTTATTACTGATTTCTTCAATGGAAATTTTGATTTGTTGCATTGTGCCCTTCAATTGAAAATGATTATATATGTTGGTTTTTAATTTAGCCCTTATTCTTTTGATTTTTGGTTTGCTTTTGGTTCCTTTAATTTTTTTAGTATGCAGGTTTTAATTTGTTCTAATTGGGTCCTCTAATTTAAATTTGTCCTATATTCTATCTTTCATTTCGGTCCTTATTCTTTTAATTTTTAAAACAAATTACACAACACGTTTTTTTTAATATCTTTATTTGTTTCGGTCCCAAGGTTTTTATTTGTTTTAATCTTATTTTTTGATTAGAATTAATTATATACTTTGTTTTAATTGTGTCCTCCAAGTGAAATTAGTTATATATGTTACTTTTCATTTTTGTCCTTATTCTTTTAATTTTTTTAACAAAATTACACTGCAATTTTTTTTAAAAATACCTTTATTTGTTTAGTTCCCAAGGTTTTTATTTGTTTCAATTTTGCCTTTCGATTGGAATTAATTGTATATTTTATTTTTGATTTTGGTCTTTATTCTTTGAACTTTTTATTTGATATTAATTCCTTTGGCGTTTTCGGTCCTTCTTGGATAATGTTTATTTTTTATCCGTATTTACAAATCTATGCTTTTAGTTTTTGTTTTTAATTTTTTTTAATTTTATTTTTTATTGGGGTTTTATTTTTATTCGGTTCAATACTGAAATTTTAATTTATGTCAGTGATCATTCCTTCCTTTTTCCCTTTTTTTTTGTTGTGTGTGTTTTCTGTTATTTTTATCTTTTTTTGGATCAGATTGATTTTAAGGTTTCATTATTTGCGCAATACTAATAATAATAATTTTAGTGATTTTTTTTGGTAAAAATGTTTATTTTTTTTTATTCTTTGGAGCAATTTAATGATTTTAACTGTTATAGCCATGATAATGATGACAATATAAGGATGGATTTTCAATGATATTTTCTTTTTTTTATAGATGAAAAATTAACTACTTTTTGTTAACGATACCAGTTTTCTTAGATGGTAAACAACCAAAATACAATCCCTAAGAAGGAATTCGATCCTAATTCCCTCATTTCCCACTCAATTTCTCTCTTGAAATTAGTAGACTAATATGCCTAATATGTTAACTCATGCTTAATATCATCTCCCCCCTTCTCATACACATTTCGCCAAAATTTGGCCTTGGGAAAGCAACATTTCCATCATTATTTTCATGCTCAATCCATTCATTTTACAAATATTCAATGTTTTTATAAGATAATTTTATTTAGCGAATAAAATCTTAAATTTACAAATATTGAGCAATAACAACAACCTTCCAATCATTGATGGAGATTCCATTGTTCCAATGGAGCTAGATCTCCAGAAATTCTGAATGGAGACCGTGTGTTAATGCATTGTTTACAAGGTTCAATGTTATAATGAAATTAATTATTTATATATTATTTTAATATATTTACTCTATCAAATTAATGAAATTTATCTTTTCTAAATTTTTACTCCAATAGAAAATTTGATTCGGAGGATGCTAATGATGATGTTGCGAGAAGGGTGTAGGAGAATCACGCTTCAACTAGGTAATTGTGGTGATGTTGATAATTTTTATTTTTATTTTAAATACCATAATTTTATTTTTCATTGACTAAAAAAAAATCATTCATACCGTATAGTTTGCGTGATTTCTGGTACAAGGAGCATAAAAAAGCAAAAATATATGCTCAAGTAAAAGAGCTTCCAGAATGGAAGAATGTTGCAGTCTGGAAGGAAATCATGCTGCCATACATCTCACAAGTAATATGGGCGGATTACATTTAGCATGCGATGTTCAAGTCTTTCACGCGACGCTCACGTTCTAGTTCGCAGAATTGTAAATAGTGTTTTCTAGGTTCCATTACTACGCAAACCAGTAGTTTCATGCCGTTCATTTTGCATGGAAACAAACAATATTTTTTCTTAATATTTGTAATTTTTAACTAACTATATTTTTTTCTTGCAGACTGTGAGTCTTGGATGCGATCCATTACCGATGAAGCTTTTTGTTGACAAACATGTGCGAAGTAGACACCGCTAACAAGGAGTGTGCCACAGTTTGTGGATAGTTGTGCTCATCTATTCATGGTATGTTGGTATTCTTCAATTTATTTTTCTTAAGTTATTTTTGTAATTGTATTTTTTTTCTATCTAGGAAACATATAATAACCAGTTGAAAGAGAAATACAGAGACGATCCTTCAAGCGATACAAATTTTAATCTGAATGTGTGGTTGGAGGCAGGAATGTCGTGCAGACCTGATAGAAATTAGGTATACATGGTCTCTAACAATACGAATGAGAATTTATGATAGACTCGTTGTGTTTTGACCATTGGAACATCCTTCAAATCAGTCTTAGGCACATAAAATTTGATTTGTTGCATTGTGCCCTTCAATTGAAAATGATTATATATGTTGATTTTTAATTTAGCCCTTATTCTTTTGATTTTTGGTTTTCTTTTGGTTCCTTTAATTATTTTGGTATGCAGGTTTTAATTTGCTCTAATTGGGTCCTCCAATTTAAATTTTTCCTATATTCTATCTTTCATTTCGGTCCTTATTCTTTTAATTTTTAAAACAAATTACAAAACAAGTTTTTTTTAAAATACCTTTATTTGTTTCGGTCCTAAGGTTTTTATTTGTTTTAATTTTATTTTTTTGATTAGAATTAATTATATACTTTGTTTTAATTGTGTCCTCCAAGTGAAATTAGTTATATATGTTACTTTTTATTTTGGTCCTTATTCTTTTAATTTTTTTAACAAAATTACACTGCAATTTTTTTTAAAACTACCTTCATTTGTTTAGGTCCCAAGGTTTTTATTTGTTTGAAATTTGTCTTTGGATTGGAATTAATTATATATTTTATTTTTCATTTTGGTCCTTATTCTTTGAACTTTTTATTTGATATTAATTCCTTTGGCGTTTTCGGTCCTTCTTGGATACTGTTTATTTTTTATCCGTATTTATGAATCTATGCTTTTAGTTTTAATTTTTAATTTTTTTAATTTTATTTTTTATTGGGGTTTTATTTTTATTCGGTTCAATACTGAAATTTTAATTTATGTCAGTGATCATTTTAGAAAATTACTATTCCTTCCATTTTCTTTTTGTTCTTTTTTTTGTGTTTTCTGTTATTTTTATCTTTTTTTGGATCAGATGATTTTATGGTTTCATTATTTGCGCAATACTAATAATAATAATTTTAGTGATTATTTTTTGTTTTTGTAAAAATGTTTATCTTTTTTTATTTATTCTTTGGAGCAATTTAATGATTTTAACTGTTATAGCCATGATAATGATGACAATATATGGATGGATTTTCAATGATATTTTCTTCTTTTTATAGATAGAAAATTAACTACTTCTTTTTGTTATTTGATTATTGTAGGTGCTTTCACAATTTAAATTTTGTTTGTTGTGTTTAATTTAAATTCGATTACAAAATGAACTAATTCTAATACAGTGAATTCAATAATTCAGGTATCCAAATCTTTTTAATTTTATAGAAAACCCGCACTCCATAGAAATTCTGTATATTATTATTAGTATAATAATAAAAAAATATATTGTGGGGGACTTGAATTGAAGGCATGGAAGAATTTGGCCTTCAACAAAATCGTGCACCTTGTTGCTTATTCGAGCGAAAACCTCGCAGAAATCTCAAGAAAATGCAGGTTGTTGCTTTCCCTCTCTCTGTGGGATCTTATTTTTGGTGGGCCTGGGCACTGGCCCAGAGCCGCCATCATCTAAAATCAAGAGCCGATATAATAATGGTAAAATACAATGAGCTGATAGCAGATTTGATGCCACGTGTGATATATAAATTTCTATTTTCAGACAGTAACGATTATATTGAGAATAAATAATAATTTTATAAGCAAAGGGAGGCGGGAAAGCCTCATCTCTTAACAACGCCATGCGAGCGAGCGAACGAGGTGCGCGAGAGGCCATACGAGTCTTTGCAAAAACGAAGTCTCAAGCTCGCGTTTCTCCTGTTCTATCGACAAATAATCCATCGAAGATTAAAATAAGAAACGCCATGCGAAATCGATCGAATGAACAAGATTTTCGAACACAGTAGCTTTGATCGTTATAAATAACCAAGCTCCGTGCAAGATTTTATCAATCCACCCTTGAATTATAGCCTAAACACAACCATTTCTGAGCTCTTTTAATTTTTCACGACCCTTGAAGAAAAAAAATGGAAGTCTTCAGCAAAGAGTTAAAGGCTACCGATGTTGGTGTTAAGCTCTCATTCCCAACTCATGGCTTAGAGCATTTAGATTTCGCTGGAAGTAATTCTGTTGATTTGCGTGTTAAGGATAGCTGTGGCGAGCTTCGAGTTATTCGTTGCTGGAAGAGGAAGAATGGAGATCATGACAAGCCGGTGCTTTCTAGCGGCTGGCTCAAATTTGTTGCTGATTATGGACTGGGAGTTGGTGACAAGGTTGTTCTTCTCCGCGAGGATGACCATAGCCTGGGGTCACAGTTCAGGATCGAAGCTCAGAGGAGAATCGTGCTGCTTGGTCGGGAGGATTGGGGTGAAGTGACAAGAGCTACTAATTACTAGCTCTTATTCGCATATGGAGCGTGCATGTTCCGGCCAGATCCCGATATATATATATATATATATATATATATATATATATATATATAGAAGAAACTGTAAGTTTTTTGATTGTAAGTTCTGGGTCTTTTGTTTTTAGCTTCAATTGATTGTGGGTCTTTGTTTAAACTTCAATTGATTGTGTTGTCTTGGTTTTTAGGTATTCAATTGATTTCAATTTGGGGAAAATTTGAGGCTTGTGCGAGACAAAGAGAAGAAGGGATTTTACAGAAAAAGATCAGATACTTCTTATTTCTCATTAGCTTCCTTTTACAAATTCAGTAGTATTTATACTACATTAGTACATGATTTACTTGTAACGGCTAGTTTGAATAACTGCCTTAATTTCCTAAACTGGAAATAACTAGTACAGCTTCTTTATTATCTTCTTCAGTAGCTTTAGTTAATCTTCTTCAAACCTGTGGGCAGCTTATCAATCAACATCCCCTCCTAAGCTGCTTACAGGTTTGACACCAATTTTCAACCGTAATCCAGGCTTGTCTTAAACATCCATTTGACTGGTTTGTCAGCAGGCCTATTCACCAATCCCGAAGTGTTGTTCTTCTCAATCATGTCTAGCTTTGCTTTCATAGCATCCTGCCAAGCTACATTTTCAGCTGCTTCTGTGTAGCTTTCGGGGTTCTGTTATGCTCAAATTGCACCTTGCATATATATCCTCCAATGTTTTGAGTTTTACTAGAGTTAATGCAGCAACTTCTGAGCTTGTACTGCTGTCTTCATTGTTTCCTCTGTTTTCTTCAATTTCGGACATACCATATTCACTAGTGTTCAACTGAGTTCTTTCAATTGTTCCTTCTTCTACTACACCATCATGCATGACTTCAATTTGTTGTTCTGCATGATCTTCATTTGTTTCTTCATTACTTGATTCACTTATGAGTCCATCAATTGTATTTTGTGCCTGCTCCAAATCATTTGAGATTTCAGATAATTTCAAGGTAAGAGATTCATTCTCTTCCTTGGTTACTTTCATATTACGGACACAAAGCGCAACTTGTCGTTCGCAGATTCCAAATTTCGCTGCTTTGTGATAGAAAGTTCTGCCTTGAGAGCTTCTAGTTCTTTCCCTGTGGCAGATTTTTCCTCCTGCAGCCAATCAGTCAAGGTTCTTAAGTCTTCTGTGATCTTCAGACTCTCTTCATTGCTTTGAATGGAAGCCTTTTTCTCCATTATCAATGTATCTTTCACTTTGTTCAGTTCAGCTTCTATCATGCCAGTAGTATCTAGTTTTTGCTCCAGTTCTCCATTCTCAATCAAAAGTTGTGCTTTGTCAGCACTATCCTCAAACCATTCATCCTTGTTCTTTATACTTGTTGCATGACAAGCAAAAAATGAATTTGCAATGAACACTTCTTCCTCCTCTTGTGCACAATTTGCCAATTGCTTGTAATCATTGCAATCATTTGTATTATGCCCAAACAGATTGCATCTGCTGCATCTTGTCTTCCCCTTGTATCTGCAGGTGCCAAAATGATATTTTTGGCATACATTGCACTTTGGCTTCACAGCACCATGGCTACTACTTCCATGTCTGTTTTGAGGATTGAATAAACCATTAGAATTTGCTTCATTTCTGTGATTCTGGTATGAACCGTAATTGTTGTTGCTACTTGATGACCAGTTTGTAGGCCTTCTTTCCTGCCCTTGCCAACTTGGTCGAGTTTTGTATTGTGAGCCCTTGTTGTTTCCATAGCTTTGATTGCTGCTTAGTTTTAGGCTACTAAATGCCTTTTCAAAACCCTTTTGTTTATCCCTTTCATCACTCAACCCTTCTCTTCCGTCAAAAAACCTTAACGAGAGGCTACTACTTCTTCTCGCTCTAAGGGTTTCAATGTCTCTTGTCTCCTCAATAATAGAGACAATTGAATTATATCTCCTATTGAGACTCATTAGCAGTTTTTGAACAATTCTTGTTTCTGCCACCTCTTCCCCAAGTGACTTAAGATTGTTAATCATGTCAAAGAACTTAGAAAGGTAGTCATCTAAGTCTTCTTTATCTGACATCTTCATATATTCAAATTCAGCCCTAACGGCCTGAAGTTTAACTGCTCTAACCTTTTTATCACCTCTGAATTCCCTATTTAGGATGTCCCAGGCTTCTTTGGCTGTTTTCTCATTCCTAATTCTCGGAAACAACTCATCAGTTATTGCTCCTTGAATTAGACTCAGGGCTCTTGCATTCTTGATTTTCATTTCTTTGGTAATCTCAGGGTGCAGCAGTAGTTTTTTCACTTCCCGATGTACCTCCTTCTTCGGACACCAATTTTGTATTTGGTTGAGGCATTGTGCCAAATTCAACCACATCCCAAAGATCATAGGCTATAAGGGACAGCTTTCCATCTTGATCGACCGGAAATCATAATTGCTCCCATTGAACTTTGGGGTTCTTAGTTCACCTCCTGAGTTTGATGATCCAGCCATTGTAAAATCTGGGTTTTCTTGATTTTCTTGATTTTCACAACTCACGCCCCTTTTCTTTGAATCAGTGCAGGAGCTCTGATACCATGTAAGTTTTTTGATTGTAAGTTCTGGGTCTTTTGTTTTTAGCTTCAATTGATTGTGGGTCTTTGTTTAAACTTCAATTGATTGTGTTGTCTTGGTTTTTAGGTATTCAATTGATTTCAATTTGGGGAAAATTTGAGGCTTGTGCGAGACAAAGAGAAGAAGGGATTTTACAGAAAAAGATCAGATACTTCTTATTTCTCATTAGCTTCCTTTTACAAATTCAGTAGTATTTATACTACATTAGTACATGATTTACTTGTAACGGCTAGTTTGAATAACTGCCTTAATTTCCTAAACTGGAAATAACTAGTACAGCTTCTTTATTATCTTCTTCAGTAGCTTTAGTTAATCTTCTTCAAACCTGTGGGCAGCTTATCAATCAACAGAAACAACCCCCAAGTTTGGTGTTGGTGTCTCTGTTTTGTACTGTGAATTTATGTATGTTTGTAGTGATGATAATCAGTGTTGTTATCAAATGAATATGTTGTTGTTCTTAGTTTCTTGGATATGTATTAGATGCTTGTAATTCTCAGCAATAATGGATTTTAATATATATATATGATGTACTTTCATGAATTTATTTCCAGGTTTTTACATTCTGTTTTATTTTTTCTATTCTGTGTGCTTTTGTTCAGTGTTTGAAAATGAAAATTTTCACTGATTGGATTTGATGGATAAATAAATCGAAAAGAAGACAAGTTTGAGGTGAAAACAGTTGTGTCTTCATGCATACATACTTCTGGATATCCATCGCTAGAATATCCATCCAGCAGTAGTAGTAGTCGTCATTGGTCATCTCTTCCACATCTTTAACATTAATTACTTGACCGGCATGCGAAGAAGCGTCTGTCATTTATAACTTCTGAATGAAACGGGGTTGCTGGGATGAAGAGATAAAACTGAAGTCTTACAGTGTGGTTCTCGTATTTCAATGTCATCCCATGAAAACAGAGTAATCATGGTGTCCATCAGTCAGGCATAAATACACAGAAACAATATACTTCATATAGCAACTCCTGTCAATATTTAGGAACTGAATGATCACCCTTCTTGGGTGTCTTCTCCATTAAATAGAATGTAAATAGATTTACATGATTTTCCTATACTTTCGGGCTAAGATTGAAAGAATAAGTGTTTAACTAAAACACTACTATTTACAGTTAATTATCTACTTATTACATTATCAATTCCCGTGACATCCCCCCTCAAATTGATGCTGGTCGATCAAGAAGAATCAATTTGTCAACTAAGAATTTATGCCGATGCCGAGAGAGAGCTTTAGTGAAAATGTCCGCAGTTTGGTGTTCGGTAGAAATGTGAGGAAGTGTAATTTCATGGCGGTGACAGATTCACGAATAGAGTGACAGTCAACCTCAATATGTTTTGTACGCTCATGAAAGACAGGATTAGTAGCAATCTGAATTGCACTGGTATTATCAGCATGAAGAGAAGTGGGATGAAGCTGAGGAAAACCAAGTTCCCCTAATAATCCACGGAGCCATGTAATTTCAGAGCAGGCGGAAGACATAGCACGATATTCAGATTCCGTGGAGGATTTGGAAATTCTATCCTGCTTCTTACTCTTCCAAGAAATGAGTGCATTGCCCAGAAACATACACCATCCGGTAACAGATCGACGAGTATCTGCACAACTAGCCCAATCGGCGTCACTATATCCTTCCAACTGTAAAGAAGATTCCTTAGGAAAGAACAATCCTCGTGAAGAGGTACCCTTCAGATAACGTATAATACGACGAACAGCAGCGAGGTGAAGATGACGAGGGGCCTGCATAAATTGACTAACCTGCTGCACTGCAAAGGAAATATCAGGACGAGTAATCGTCAAGTAATTTAAACTTCCAACTAGTTGCCGATACAAGGATGGATCCGACAGAAGCTCGCCTTCCTCCTGACAAAGTTTAACATTGACCTCCAATGGAGTAAGAACAGAGTTACCCATTTGGAGACCCGCTAGTGAAATGACCTCCTCTGTGTACTTGTGCTGATGTAACAATGTACTGGTCTGAGTAATTTGAAACTCAAGGCCAAGAAAATACTGCAATTTGCCAAGGTCTTTCATGTGAAAAGAGTCCCGGAGATGTTTTTGCAGGTGTTTAAGTAACTCAGTATCTGATCCAGTAATCACAATATCATCAACATAGATTAGGAGCAATACAATTCCTGCAGATGTCTTGCGAAGAAACAAAGAGGAATCAAACTGACTTTGAATAAAGTGAAAATCAAGCAAAGTAGAGCAAAATTTATCAAACCATGCCCGCGGAGCCTGTTTCAGACCATATAAGGATCTGCGTAGCCGACAAACCTCGGAGGAAGGTGTTTTAAACATGCCCGGAGGTGGAGACATATAAATTTCTTCCTTCAGATCTCCATGTAGGAACGCATTTTTCACATCCATTTGTCTAAGAGACCACTCCTGTGACGTAGCAAGTGCCAATATAGTCCGTACAGTAGTCATTTTAGCTACTGGTGCAAATGTCTCTTCATAATCAATACCATATTCCTGGCGATTCCCAAGAGCCACGAGACGGGCCTTATACCGGTCTAGGGAGCCATCAGATCTAAACTTAACCGAGTAAACCCACTTACAACCAATAGGTTTGACTCCGTGTGGACAAGTCATAAGATCCCAAGTGTGATTTTCTTGAAGAGCTTGAATTTCCTCTTGCATGGCTCGCCGCCCGCAAGCCTCGAGTTGCTGCCCTCGAGTATAAGAGTGAGGGAACGTAAATAGTATCGAGAGTGACAATGAAACGAGGTATGAGAAAAGCCATACCTATCTGGCGGGTGTATAACCCGAGTGGACCGTCGCGGTGCCGGTAGTGTAGAATCAAGTGACGAAGTGGTGTCTGGAAGGGGCACTGGAGGAGGACGTCTTTGATACACTATACCTGGTTTAAATCGCTTAGCAGAAAGAGGGACATCATCAAAAGGAGGAAGAGAAGCAGAGAGGGCGTAGGGGAATCAGAAATAACATGAGATTGAAAGAAATATTGATTTTCAAAGAAGACTACATTCCGGGAGATTCGAAATTTATTTGCATGAGCATCATAACATATAAATCCTTTCTGAGTAGGGCTATATCCCATGAACGCACATGTGACAGACTGGGCAACAAGCTTGTGACGTTCGAAAGAGGTGGCGGATGGACAAAACAAACACACCCAAAAGTATGAAGTGATTTATACTCAGGAGGTATACCAAATAAACAAAGATATGGAGAATCATAATTTAGAGTGACCGTAGGTAAGCGATTGATCAAATAAACAGCTGTAGATAATGCTTCTACCCAGAATTTGGTAGGTACAGATGACTCAATTAGCAAAGTACGAACAACATCTAAGAGATGACGATTCTTACGCTCAGCGACTCCATTTTGTTGAGGAGTGTAAGGACAAGAGCGTTGAGAAATTATCCCTTTTTGCTGAAGATAATTTTGAAAGGCATGTGACATATATTCCCCCCCTGAGTCTGAGCGTAAGATTTTGATAGAAGTACTAAATTGTGTCTCGATAAGTGCCACAAATCTTTGAAAAACAGAGAACACGTCAGCTTTAGAGCGAAGAAAATAGATCAAGGTAAATCGACTGTAATCATCAATGAATGTGACAAAATAACGATACTGTCCATGAGAGGTAATAGGACTTGGCCCCCAAACATCAGTATGCACAATTTCAAAAGAGGCGGAAGCACGACTACCATGCATAGGAAAAGGTAAGGTTTTACTTTTACCAAGACGACAAGTAGCACAATCAAAGGATGAGGAAGAATTATTATTATTGCCCAAAAAACCATGTTTCAAAAGATGAGTTAAAACACCAAAATTAAGATGTCCCAATTTCTTATGCCATACTTCATTGTTATTGGCAGTAGCCATACAAGCAAAAGAAACAACATTAGGTATAGAAAAATATAGCGGAAAAAGGCGTCCCACTTTAGGCCCCTTCGCGATCAACTCCTGACACCTGATCCTGCACAATACAACCACCATGGGAAAAATGAACATCACAGTTATCATCCACCAATTGTCCAACAGAAATCAAGCTAGTAGATAATTCAGGAGAGACAAAAACATCTTTAAAAGAAGGACCCAAATCACCAACAGCAGTAATAGGAAGTATACTGCCATTAGCAATCTGAATAGATTGCGTGCCGTCATACTCATGAACATCATGCAAATCCGTCTCATTACCAGTCATATGATTAGAAGCAACCGAATCAACAAGCCAAGGTGTGGAGGTAGGATTTTTACCTTGTAGGCCTAAGGCCGTAAAAGCCGAGACAATCATCTGTTGAACCATAGCAGGTGTGAGAACAGATGAATCAGAGCTTACAGTGGAGGAGCAGAAGGAGATGGCTGGACAGAAGCTTGAAAAGCTTGTGATTGTCGATTCTGAGGTCGCATCCGACAATCTTTAACGAAATGGCCTGGTTTCTTACAATAGTTACAAATTTTCTTTTTACAGTTGCAAGCAATGTGACCAAGCTCGTTGCAGCTGTAACACTTCAACCTGGGCGGTCCTCTTCCTTGCGCTGCATAGGCTACATTAACAGGCTCAGAAAAAATCTTTTGAGAGGCCATACCCATATTAGTGGATAATCGTTGCTCCTCACGCAATAAATCCCCCAAACAGATATCCAATGAAGGAACCGGATCACGGTTCAATAAACCAGCTCTAACATGTTCAAATTCAGGACGAAGCTTCATCAAGAATTGATCGCGTTGACTCTCAGCATGAACCGCTTGAAGAGCCGCGAGAGTCGTAGTAGGAACCTTAGTATGAACAATAGCAGAATACTCGCTCCAGATATTAATAAAACCAGAATAAAATTGTTCAATGGTTAAGTTACCTTGACTGTAAGTGCTAATTTCCATCTCTAACTGGAATTTCCGAGCACTGTTATCTTGATGATAAATGCGGTGTAAATATCCCCACATATCCTTAGCCGTAGAGAAACACCAAAGATTAGTAATAAGATGAGGCTCAATTGTTCCCAATAGCCAAGAAATCACCTTAGCATCCTGGACCTCCCATTTAGCCAATTCATTTTCATCGGTGGGAATTTTAGTTGAATTATCAATATGATCAAATAATTCTTTCCCTTTCAGAAACATTTTAAACTGGAATTCTCATGTCAAAAAATTCTTTCCAGTAAAACGAATAATATTATTTTCCATGATGCAAATTTTCAGAAAATAACAGCCCAAATAATCCAAGTATGAAGGCAATATAAGGCCCAAAAGCAAGAAGCCCAAACTAACTCAAATAGCCCAGCAATACAGACCCACCCCGATCAGGGCCTAAATACTGAGTCCAAGCACAAGCCCAGAAATGAGCCCAATCTGTGAATTAAGAAGACAGCCCACGGTCTCCACTGAACACAGCCCAATTACACGCCAATTACACTGCCAGCTCAGCCCAAAATGCAATGTTTAATAGCAGCCCAAACGAAACAATAAGCCAAGCAAACAAGACCCACTCCGGCGAAAACAAAATCCACTCCGAGCAAACAAGAAAACATGCAACGTGCACACGTAAAACAGAACCAAATTAACGTGTCAACAATTGAAAGGCAGGCTGAATGCTTACGTGACAATTAAAAGGCAAACTCGTCTTCTTCAACAGAGAGCAGAAGCTCTATCTTCTGCAACTTCTCCGGCAATGGCTCCCGATTGCCAACCACCTATTTTCGACCACCACAGAATTCCCAGAGAGCGCCGATGTACCCACGACAGCCCAGCCACCACATAACAGAGGACACCACAAGAGAGCCCACACAACACAGTAACAGGAGACACACAACCACAACAGAGAATGACACAGAGAGTCTCCGATCTTCCCCAGAATAACTCAACTCAGAACGCCGACAACCACAAAAAATTCCAAGAAGCTTTGCTTAGAGGCAGAGCAACCGAAGACACAAAAAAAAATTTTGTTTACACACACGAACTCTCACAGGTCAGTAGAAGCTCTGATACCATGTCAATATTTAGGAACTGAATGATCACCCCTCTTGGGTGTCTTCTCCATTAAATAGAATGTAAATAGATTTACATGATTTTCCTATACTTTCAGGCTAAGATTGAAAGAATAAGTGTTTAACTAAAACACTACTATTTGCAGTTAATTATCTACTTATTACATTATCAATTCCCGTGACAACTCCTTCTCCCAAGTTCTCAAAAGATTTTAACATTTTTCAACAGAAATACAAGTAATTATGTAAAAGGCCTTCACGGTCATCGGAGCACCAGAACTTCAACAGAAATACATCCTGCCGGCGGCTTTGGCTGTTGGTTCTCAGGCTTCCCCGCCACCCACAACACTAAATAGCACTGCTTCCTGTCCCCAGCTCAAGTAATTCAAAATTAATGATTTCAGAGATATTACAAAAAAAAAAATACTTACCTTCTCTCTCTACAAATGCTTAATCCAAAAAGCAAGATAACCCTGTACAGATCACAACCAAGTCCAGTTTTATAGGGACAATTCAAAGTCGATTACTCCCAAAATAGCAGGTTCTGAGAGCACAATAAAAATGACCTGCTAACAAGTTAAAAGCCTGGAATTTATAAATAATAAGAGGGTGAGTTCAACAACGTAGTGAGTAAATAGCGTTCAATATACATATACATGAGAATATATCAATGAGAATATATTTACGAATATAACTTTAAGTTCTTCTAAGAAGGTTTCTCAAATTAGTCATAATAAGAATATTATAAGGTAAACCTCGTCCGAAATGAAAATGCAATGAGCACGATGATCTATACAGTGGGATTATCAGTCCACACATGTTGGTGACTCCCCGATAAACCAAGTTTTCATATATGATGTGCACAAACACTACCGTATTAGCTGAGTATTCTGACTGACATACCATAAGCTTATATCATAATCAAACGAACATATTCATATCTCAAGGCTCAACTCATGACATCAATCAAATGAGGAGTTATCAATTCAGAATTCAATTCAAAAGTGTATATTGGCTCATATCAAGAATTTAAATTCAACAATTGATTATCCTTTATCGTAACAAAAAAATTGGAATCAACATATATATATTATCAAGAAGCATAATCTAATTCGGATTAGCAATAAAAATATTTATAATATTTCTCATGCATATTAAAAATTATCAACTTACCTATCTCAAAAGCAAACAGAATTCAAAAGCAAATACATAAGAAAATCCTATTGATGCTCCGCAAGTAGAATATCAGGATTATTTTAATATAAAAAAAGACATACTAAAAGACAAGTAAAGAAGAAAGTAAAATCTATTCAATAAATTTATCAAAGAGTTTAACTTATAATCCTATGTGTTTTTTAATCAAACCATCTATTTTTCTCAAAACCTAAAAATTTAATAGTTTCTCCCAAAATTTAAATCAAAATAAGAAATTTGTAAAATCGATAATAGTTCACAAATAATCATCAATTATTTACCAAACCAATATGAAAAACTAATATTTCATCTAGGAATCACCTTGTAATTTTCTCGGGTTCATAGGGGTTAAATTGTGATTTTATCAAATTGATGAACTAAAATGAAGACAAAATAAATTCATAATTATACTAAATTTTCCCCCTTAGTGGATCCTCAATTCTGTCTTGAATCTCAAATTTCACTTCAGGGACTCAACTGTAATTTTCTAAAATTCAGGGACTAAATCAAAAGGTTCATAAAATGAGGGACCAAACTGAAACTTTATCATCTTCAATCTCCAGACTACTGTCCTGATTTCCAAAAAATGCTTCTCATACTTTCCCAACATTGTTTGACACTTAACACACTAATTAACTTCAAAATCTTTTACAGTCTAATCAATTAAACCATTACCAAACACATTTAATCTTTAGCATCCCAATTGATTCTTCAATCAAACCCAAAACTAGATCTTCAAACCCGAATCTTTAATAAATTCAAAATCTTAACTAATAACAATACTTATACATATCAAAACATAAACATAATTAGATAGTTCATAATAACCACATCATAACAATCCCACCAACATTTAAATTCGTTACTCTTTCATTTTTATTTTTAAACAACATCTGCCAAGCAAAATATCATCATAAATTTCATAACCTATTTATGGGTTATTCCTCCAAATTTATCTGAAATAAAAAAATAAAAAATAAAAGGGGTTGGCGTTGGTAGAAAAAATCAAAGTGAAAATTTTGGATGTTTTTGAGAAACTGATCGTACCTCTTTTATGCCAAAAAATGAAGAAAAATACAGATTCTCGGGGCATCCGATAATGCGGCCTATTGGGCAAGCTGGCACCTGGAACTAGATCAATTTGATGCTGGATGTCCTTTAATGGGGGCAAGTTCTCGGGGAGCTCAGCTGGGAACACATCTCCAAACTCTTGTACTAGTGGCTCCGCATCACTCGGGACAGTGCCACTGCTATGAACTTGAATTTTGAGATAGAATAAATCTGGATTATTTTAGGATCCAGCTCCTCCTTTGCATTAAGCAATATATTTGGGTTTTCGATCTTCTTTCATTAAAATAAACAAGTCTTTAAATACATACTGAAATAGTAACTACCCTGGTCATGGTCATAAACCACCCCTGATAACTACCCATTACTCAATAAACCTAATAAATCAATTAAATAAATACATAAAATACTAAAGCAATTATACTGAATTAAATAAACATGTACTGAAATAATTAAACATCCAGCTGCCACGTGTTGACCATCCCGCGTGCCTTCCTTCTTGCCATGTGTCGCCTGATCGCCTCCTCGTGATTCTCTTCAGTCAGCCAAGTGTCCCGCCAAGTGTCGCCCGATCTCCTTCCCTTGGGATTCCTGCTCAGTTCCCTCAGCTGCCACCTGTCCCTCTCGCTACCAGGCTCATAACAGCCACCTTCAATTTTCTCTCTTCCAATAAGCACATAAACCACCCCTGACTCTCTAAATTCTGCCTCAAATTTAGCCATTGTCAACAAATTACTAGTTTCCCCTGTCAAAGGACCACCCGTAACCTCCTTCTTTGGCAGCAACGGAGGTTCGGTAGGTTCACACGTCTTTTTGGTGCCATGTCGACGATTTCTGAACGAGCTCTGATACCAACCTAATGCAGTCTAAAACAGAACTCACACGTATATAGCACACAAGGTTTTCTTTGATCTATAATTCCACAGAAGAATAGAAGAAAGAGAGGTGTTTTGAGTTAACTACTCAAAGAGTTTTTTTCTTGTTTCATTCTGTCCACTATAACGTGGATACAATCCATTAATTACAAAGAAAATGTAACTCTTAGACTCCCATGACAACCCAAAAACGTAACTCTTAGACTCCTACAACAATAACTCTTTAGACTCATAATAAGTCCATTAAATCTGGAAACAGTCCAGAATTAATAGGGAAATAAAAACTCAATAAGAGAACGGGAGAAACTTAAAATGCCTGCTGCTTTGGGTGCATTAAATGTTCCAAATATGTGTTTGCCATCCTGTCCGCATCACCTACAGTTCCGAGTACTGACGATCTTGGTCAATAGAATAGAAATCATCCCGTGACACACAGACACATGTATTAGTCAATGCCCTCGTGTCTTGTTGTAGGTGGTATTATATTTTTTCAATGTAAAAAAATATTAATTGTGTAAATTTTTTATTATAATATAAATTTAGGCTAAATAATAAATATGTACAAAATTTCTATAAAGTGTAAGTTTTTTATAAAATATATGAATTTTAAATCGATATAAAATTTTTAGTAGTTTTTAACGAAATTACTAGCATAAAATTGGGGGGTAAGGTGCAACTAAGTAATTGTGGCGATGTTGATAATGTTTATGCAAATACCACAATTTTATTTTTCATTTACTAACAAATAATTCATTTGTACCATATAATTTGCGTGATTTCTAGTACAAGATGCATAAAAAAGCAAAAACATATATGTGAGTAAAAGAGATTCTAGAATGGAAGAAAATGGCAGTATGGAAGGAAATTATGCTGGCATACATCTCACAGGCAATATGGTCAGATTACCTTCACTGTTTGACACTGCGTTTCAAAAGCGCTTTTGAATTTTTTGTGTATTTTTAGATCATTTCATGCACTTTTGAAAAAAATTAAAAAAATTGTATTTTTAAATCATTTTTAAAAAAAAATTATTTTGATACATTTATAAAAAAAGCAGTTTCAAAAACAACGTCAACACTCCCAATTATACACTTAGTATGTGACATTCAAGTGTTTCACATGACGCTCACATTCCGATTCGCAGGATGCAATTGCTCTCACTCAGTGGGATGCTATTTTGGATGGACTTAGTTACTGATAGTTTTAAGGGTGGTTATTTTTGAAAATATTTTTTTATTCAGAAATATATTAATATAATATTTTTTTTAAATTATTTTTGATATTAACACATGGATTATCTAAAAACAAAAATTTAATTTAAAATAATAAAAAAAAATATTTTTAAAAAATATTTTTAAAACAGGAGCCATCTTCATCTAAAATCACAAGAGCCAATATAATAATGGTAAAATAGAATTAGCTGACAACAAATTTTATGCCACGTGTTATATATGAATTCCCATTTTCACACCGTAAAGATTATATATTGAGCATAAATAATAAATACATAATTAATTATTACATTTATTTGTTATCGCTCAATACTATACCAACCAATTTTATAAGCAAATTGAGGAGGGAAATCTGTTAAAGAACCATTTCACCTAAAAATTTAAGTTATTAGGTGAGACCCTAGAATATAATTTATATTATTCTCTAACACAACCCCTTAAGTGGAAGCCTTTTGGACTTGAAACTTGTACACATGCCCACTCTGTTAAGGAACTATCTCACCTAAAAGCTTAAAGTGAGGCCCCAGAATATGATTTATATTATTCTCTAACACTCCCCTCAAGTGAAAGCCTTTTGGGCTTAAAACTTGCATAGGCCCACATCATCTTGTGCTTGGTTTTTATCAAATAAAATGAGGATGGTGAGATTCGAACTCGTGACCGTTGGGTCAACAAGGCTCTGATACCATGTTAAGGAACCATCTCACCTAAAAGCTTAAGATTGTAAGTGAGACCCCATAATATGATTTATATTATTCTCTAACACACCTTCTCAATTTGAAATCCTTTGGGCTTGAAACTTGCACATGCCTACATCACCTTATGCTTGATTTTTTTTTTATCAAATAGAATGGGGGTGGTGAGATTCAAACTCGTGACCGGTGGGTCAACAAGGTTCTGATACCATGTTAAGGAACCATTTCACCTAAAAGCTTAAGCTTATAAGTGAGGCTCCATAATATAATTTATATTACTCTTTAACAATGGTTCGTGAACATTTATTAGCAAGGTCATACAAAATAAAATAATGTTTTAGATAAAAAATTTAAAAAGTATAGGCGTTGAAATTTTGAATGTGGGATAAGATATTTTAAAATCTTTAACTTTCAGGAGGATGATCATGGCATCAGTGGTGAAGCATTTGGCCTTGAACAAAATCGTGCGCCTTGTTGCTTATTCGAACGAAAACCTCGCAGAAATCTCAAGAAAATGCAGGATGTCCGTGGGACCTTATCATGGGTGGACTTCGGAACTTATAAGTGCAGTTATTATTGTTTTTTTTTAAAAAATATATATTAAAAAAACTTTTTTTTTTTTAAAAAAATAATATCAGTATATAAAAATAAAATGATTTAAAAATACTAAAAAGTAAATTTAATTTAAAATAAAAAGTAAAAATAAAAACATTTTATGGTCATGAACCATCTTCATCTAATGGTAAAATACAATTAGCGGATAACAGATTTTATGCCACGTGATATATATCAATTCCCATTTTCACACTGTAAAGATTATATATTGAGTATAAATAATAACTACATAATTAATTATTACATCAATTTGTTAGCGTTCAATACTATACCGACCAATTTTATAAGCAAAGTGAGGAGGGAAAGCCTCATCGCTTTACAACGCCATGCGAACGAACGACGTGCCCGAGAGGCAATACGAGCGTACCTCCCGACTCCTTCAGTCTTTGCATAAACGAACGACTCCTTCAGTCTAATAACCGCACCAAAACAATCCCACCAGCATTTAAATTCGTTACTCTTTCCTCTTTATTTTTAAACAACATCTGCAATCAAAATATCATCATAAATTTCATAACCTATTTATGGGTTATTCCTCCAAATTTACCTGAAATAAAAAAATAAAAAATAAAAAGGGTTGGCGTTGGTAGAAAAAATCAAAGTGAAAATTTTGGATGTTTTTGAGAAACCGATCGTACCTTTTTTATGCCAAAAAATTAAGAAAAATACAGATTCAAGGCTAATGTTATTTTTATTCGATAAATCTACAAAAAAACGTAAGTCGAAAGGCATAATTATATTTTTTATAGGTCAATTTGATTTAATCGTGGGAAAATTTAAAGTATAATTATATTTAGGAATTAATTTAGGATCAAATTGAAAGATTTAATTAAGTGCAAAGACTTAATTATACTTTAAATTGGTCAAATTAATTTTGTTAAGGTCTTAATCGATGAAAAATCAAGTTCTTGAGCTTAATTGGGGTCTAATACATTCTGATTCAAAGGAAGCAAGTACTCTCCCTTTGTGGGACGTTATTTTGGGTGGACTTAGTTACTGATAGTTTTAAGTGGTTATTTTTGAAAATATTTTTTTATTCAGAAATATATATATATATATATATATATATATATATATACTATTTTTTAAAATTATTTTTGATATTAACACATGAATTATCTAAAAACAAAAATTTAATTTAAAATAACAATAATTTTTTTTTAAAAAAATATTTTTAAAACAGGAGCCATCTTCATCTAAAATCACAAGAGCCAATATAATAATAATGATAATACAAAATATATTGCGGGCCTTGAATCGAAGGCATGGAAGAATTTGGCCTTGAACAAAATCGTGCGCCTTGTTGCTTATTCGACCGAAAACCTCGCAGAAATCTCAAGAAAATGCAGGTTGTAGCTCTCCCTCTCTCCGTGGGACCTTATGTTGGGTGGGCTTAGGCACTGGCCGAAGCCGTCTTCGTCTAAAATTACGAGGGGTAGTTTCAAACGCTGTTCGGTAGTTTTTCAATTTTTTATTTTATTTTTTTAAAATGAATATAATTTGGTGTTTTTAGATTATTTTGATTTACTTATGTCAAAAATAATTTTAAAAAAATAAAAAAATATTATTTTAATGTATTTCAGCACGAATTTTTTAAAAAAAAGTTACACAACAGCTCTCCCAAACACCTTCAATATATAAAATTCCATTTTCACACTGTAAATATTATATATATATATATATATATGGAGCATAAACATGTAATTAATTATTACATCAATTTGTTAGCGCTCAATAGCATCACCGACCAATTTATAAGCAAATTGAGGGGGGAAAGCCTCCTCGCTTAGCAACGCCATGCGAGCGAACGAGGTGCGCGAGAGGCAATACGAGCGTAGCTCGCGACTCCTTCAGTCTTTGCATAAACGATGTCTTAAGCTCGCGTTTCTCTTGTTCTATCTACATCTCTCGCTCGATGTCTGTCTTTCTACCGTGAACACAGTAGCTTTGATCCATTATAAATCACACAAGCTCGCTGCAAAGAACTATATATCAATCCATCTCATAGCCTAAACACAACCATTTCTGAGCTCTTTTAATTTTTCACGACCCTTGAAGAAAAAAAATGGAAGTCTTCAGCAAAGAGTTAAAAGCTACCGATGTTGGTGTTAAGCTCTCATTCCCAACTCATGGCTTAGAGCATTTAGATTTCGCTGGAAGTAATTCTGTTGATTTGCGTGTTAAGGATAGCTGTGGCGAGCTTCGAGTTATTCGTTGCTGGAAGAGGAAGAATGGAGATCATGACAAGCCGGTGCTTTCTAGCGGCTGGCTCAAATTTGTTGCTGATTATGGACTGGGAGTTGGTGACAAGGTTGTTCTTCTCCGCGAGGATGACCATAGCCTGGGGTCACAGTTCAGGATCGAAGCTCTGAGGAAAATCGTGCTGCTTGGTCAAAAGGCTTGGGGTGAAGTGCCAAGAGCTACTTAGTAGCTCTTATTCCCATGGAGAGAGAGAGAGAGAGAGAACTTCCTAAGTTTGAGTTTGGTGTTTTTTCTTCTGTTTAAATTTATGGAAGTCCTTAATGTTTGAGTGTTTGTAGTGATGTTCACTGTTACTGAATGAATATGTTGTTGTTCTTAGTTTCTTGAATATGTATATTAGATGCATGTAATTCTCAGCAATAATGGATTTAAATATATATGATCAGATTACGTGATGTACTTTCACGAATATATTTCCAGGTTTTTCAATTTTGTTTTATTTTTCAAGTTCAATGCACACCAGATAAATCAAGGTCAAGCAGAGCAAAGTCCCAAAACTAATAAAAATCTTCGTAAATTCAAAATCCTAATCTTTAATAAATTCAAAATCTTAACTAATAAAAATACCTATACATATCAAAACATAAATATAATTAGACAGTTCATAATAACCACACCAAAACAATCCCACCAACATTTAGGCTTGGTTCTTCTTCTACAACGCCGACATCAAGCAATACCACCAACACAAAACAATCACCTTCTGGCGCTCCTCCGATCACCATTTCCGACGTCACCACCATAATAAGAACTATCTCGGCATCCTCTACTTGGCGGCAGTGGTAGATGAGCCTCTCATCACTATCAGTCAACCACCTTGTCACTGTTCACGTGTTACATGAAGTGCAAGAGTGAATTAATTCACTGCACTGTTCACGCATGACGTCAAAAGTGCAACATTTTCCTTTTAAAATGTTTCAATATTTTTCAATATTAATTTTTTAAAACATGGCATAAAATTAATTTTTTTCAATATTTTTAAAACACAGTGCTACACGGTGCCAGGAGCCATCTTCATCTAAAATCCCAAGAGCCAATATAATAATTGTAAAATAGAATTAGCTGATAACAGTTTTTATGCCATGTGCTATATATAAAATTTCATTTTCACATATATAAAGATTACATCAATCTGTTAGCGCTCAATAGTATACCGACAAGTTGTATAAGCAAAGTGAGGGGGGAAAGCCTCATCGCTTAACAACGCCATGCGAACGAGCGAGAGGCCATGCGAACGAGCGTAGCTCGCGATTCTCTTGTTCTATCAACAAATAATCCATCGAAGATTTGAATAAAAGAACAAGTGAGGCTAATAAATCGATCGAATAAACAAGATTTTCGAAATCTCTCGCTCGCTCGCTCGCTCGATGTCTGTCTTTCTACCGTGAACATTTATTAGCAAGGTCATACAAAATAAAATAATGTTTTAGATAAAAAAAAATTAAAAAGTATAGGCGTTGAAATTTTGAATGTGGGATAAGATATTTTAAAATCTTTAACTTTCATGAAGCACTTCACGTTGGATGGTTTAAGCAGTTGCGTTCGAAGCTTAACCGTGTAAATTGAAAAACCAATATAATGCACGATTAATATTTTTTTACTTTGAAAATTCACAAGTAGCTGTATATATATAGCACATGCACCAAGCATTTGGAATCAGTCGAACCCGAAATCCAAAAGCTATTACAAGATTATTATTAGTATTATAATAGTAATAATAATAATGATAATACAAAATATATTGCGGGCCTTGAATTGAAGGCATGGAAGAATTTGGCCTTTAACAATATCGTGCACCTTGTTGCTTATTCGAACGAAAACTTCGCAGAAATCTCAAGAAAATGCAGGATGTAGCTCTCCCTCTCTGTGGGACCAGTGTCATTTTCGATATTTCCAGAGACATGGATTGTATTTCCTATTTCATTACACATTAAAACTATTATTTTTATTCCTGGGTGCTGATAAAAAGACTTGGAACAGTGGGGAGTGTTTTGTTTTTTCCCAAATTCCTACACAGTAACAATACTACACTAGCCCCAGAAAAACAAAAACAAATGCCCTGGAGCCGGGGGTATTATGGTACTTTCATCACAGGTTTTTTCGTGATTATCGTTGGGTACATGGGTGTATAAGTAATTTACTATTTCTTTACTATCTCTTTTCGGTTAAACTGCCAGCGCCTCGTACGGACGCGTCGCGGTGTTTCACGAGCACACTCCTTTAAGATGGCGCATGCACCGTCGTCCGACGGTGGAAACAAACCTTCCGCCATGTCAACTAGTGCGCTGACATGTCTTTTGCCTCCCGGCACGGCTCGTGTCGGCGTACGGTGGTTGGAGAGGTATGTTGGAGCCATACAAATTTTAATTTGAATGTGTGGTTGGAGGCAGGAATGTCGTGCAGACCTGATAGAAATTAGGTATACAGGCTCTCTAACAATACGACTGAGAATTTATGATCGTCTCGTTGTGTTTTGACCATTGGAACATCCTTCAAATCAGTCTTCGTCACATAAATTTTGATTTGTTGCATTGTGCCCTTCAATTGAAAATGATTATATATGTTGGTTTTTAATTTAGCCCTTATTCTTTTGATTTTTGGTTTTCTTTTGGTTCCTTTAATTATTTTGGTATGCAGGTTTTAATTTGTTCTAATTGGGTCCTCCAATTTAAATTTATTCTATATTCTATCTTTCAGTTCGGTCCTTATTCTTTTAATTTTTAAAACAAATTACACAACAAGTTTTTTTAAAATACCTTTATTCGTTTCGGTCCCAAGGTTTTTATTTGTTTTAATTTTATTTTTCGATTATAATTAATTATATACTTTGTTTTAATTGTGTCCTCCAAGTGAAATTAGTTATATATGTTACTTTTCATTTTGGTCCTTATTCTTTTAATTTTTTTAACAAAATTACACTGCAATTTTTAAAAAAAAATACCTTCATTTGTTTAGGTCCCAAGGTTTTTATTTGTTTCAATTTTGTCTTTCGATTGGAATTAATTATATATTTTATTTTTCATTTTGGTCCTTATTCTTTGAACTTTTTATTTGATATTAATTTCTTTTCGGTCCTTCTTGGATAATGTTTATATTTATGAATCTATGCTTTTATTTTTTGTTTTTAATTTTTTTAATTTTATTTTTTATTGGGGTTTTATTTTTATTCGGTTCAATACTGAAATTTTAATTTATGTCAGTGATCATTTTAGAAAATTACTATTCCTTCCTTTTTCCATTTGTTTTTTTTTTTTGTGTTTTCTGTTATTTTTATCTTTTTTTGGATCAGATGATTTTATTGTTTCATTATTTGCGCAATACTACTAATAATAATTTTAGTGATTATTTTTTTTGTAAAAATGTTTATTTTTTTTATTCTTTGGAGCAATTTAATGATTTTAACAGTTATAGCCATGATAATGATGACAATATAGGGATGGATTTTCAATGATATTTTCTTTTTTTTATAGATGGAAAATTAACTACTTCTTTTTGTTAACGATACCAAGTTTCTTAGATGGTAAACAACCAAAATACAATCCCTAAGAAGGAATTCGATCCTAATTCCCTCATTTCCCACTCAAATTCTCTCTTGAAATTA
This sequence comes from Salix udensis, assembly GCA_029204005.1. Taxonomy (NCBI): domain Eukaryota; kingdom Viridiplantae; phylum Streptophyta; class Magnoliopsida; order Malpighiales; family Salicaceae; genus Salix; species Salix udensis. The sequence goes on along the minus strand of CM055021.1, from coordinate 12,764,433 downwards.
GTAGACTAATATGCCTAATATGTTAACTCATGCTTAATATCATCTCCCCCCTTCTCATACACATTTCGCCAAAACTTGGCCTTGGGAAAGCAACATTTCCCTCATTATTTTCATGCTCAATCCATTCATTGCACAAATATTCAATGTATGCTTTTTTTTCATGATTATATTTGCTTAAAACATTTTTAAACGATAATTTTATTTAGCGAATAAAATCTTAAATTTACAAATATTGAGCAATAACTACATCCTTCAAATCATTGATGGAGATTCCATTGTTTCAATGGAGCTAGATCTCCAAAAATTCTGAATGGAGACCGTGTGTTAATGCATTGTTTACAAGGTTCAATGTTATAATGAAATTAATTATTTATATATTATTTTAATCTATTTACTCTATCAAATTAATGAAATTTATCTTTTCTAAATTTTTACTCCAATAGAAAATTTGATTCGGAGGATGCTAATGATGATGTTGCGAGAAGGGTGTAGGAGAATCACGCTTCAACTAGGTAATTGTGGCGATGTTGATAATTTTTATTTTTATTTTAAATACCATAATTTTATTTTTCATTGACTAAAAAAAATTCATTCATACCGTATAGTTTGCGTGATTTCTGGTACAAGGAGCATAAAAAAGCAAAAATATATGCGTGAGTAAAAGAGCTTCCAGAATGGAAGAATGTTGCAGTCTGGAAGGAAATCATGCTGCCATACATCTCACAAGTAATATGGGCGGATTACATTTAGCATGCGATGTTCAAGTCTTTCACGCGATGGTCACGTTCTAGTTTGCAGAATTGTAATTAGTGCTTTCTAGGTTCCATTACTACGCACACAAGCAGTTTCATGTCGTTCATTTTGCATGGGATACAAACAATATTTTTGCTTAATATTTGTAATTTTTAACTAACTATATTTTTTTCTTGCAGCCTATGAGTCTTGGACGCGATCCATTACCGATGAAGCTTTTTGTTGACAAACATGTGCGAAGTAGACACCGCTAACAAGGAGTGTGCCACAGTCTGTGGATAGTTGCGCTCATCAATTCATGGTATGTTGGTGTCGCACCCCAAAAAAAAAAATGAAAAGCGCGGCGTCGTGACGACTCTTCCCCGTGAGCGGGGGATTAAATGAGGAGGGGTTTTCTATTTTCATAAAAAGGGAGTCGCCACCTAGTATTAATGGTTACTAGGAAACCTAAAACTGGTCTTTCAGAGATTCTAGGGTAAGGGACTGGTTGCATAAAGGGAAGGTTTTAGCACCCCTAGTACGCCCTACCTAAGTTAAGCTGCTTGACGTTTGGCTTGTTTATGATTTGATCTGTCAAAACAATATGTAAAATAAATGGCAAATGGGATATTATTCCGCCAAATATTTTGGATATTAATCCCTTAGGATTTATTTACCCAAATACCAACAGTGAATAATAGCATATCATTCCCGTCAAATATTTTGGATATTAATCCCTTAGGATTTATTTACCCAAATACCAACAGTGAATAATAGCATATCATTCCCGTCGAATATTTTGGATATTAACCCCTTTAGGATTTATTTACCCAAATACCAACAGTGAATAACAACATATCATTCCCGTCGAATATTTTGGATATTAACCCCTTATGATTTAATTACCCAAATACCAACAGTGAATAATAGCATATCATTCCCGTCGAATATTTTGGGTATTAACCCCTTTAGGATTTATTCACCCAAATACCAACAGTGAATAATAAATTCCCAAAAAAAATAAGATTTTTATATTTTTTTGAATATTGGCCAAGAAATGATTTTTTTGTAAAATCTCAAAATGCAAGAAATGATTTTTTCTTTGTGAAATCCATGCTAAAACTCCATTTTCTCTTCAAAACCCAAGATAAAATATATTTTTCAAAGAAAAACAATTTTTAAAATATGCTAGTGTATTGGCCTTATACAAGAAAACAACACATTTTTTTTTAATAAAAATATTTTTTGAAAAATTTGTATTTTTTATATTTTTTATTATTTATATATATATATATATATATATATATATAGGGGTGGGCTGGACTGCCACAGCCTGTGGGGCTGGGCTTCCAGCCTGCTTGTGGGGCTGGGCTTCCAGCCGAGACGGGCTGGAAGCTTGCCTTATTTATTAGTCAGCCCGGGCACCAAACCCGGCACGACCCGACCCGGCGGGGAGTGAATTAATTCACTCCCCGCATGCAGATTAGAAGAAGATGAATAGTAAAAATGGAAATTTTCGAGTGTGATGAATGGCTTACCTTTTTATACCATTGGGTAGAGGAGACCGTGGTGATTCTTCTGGTCGTTGTTTCGTCGGAAATGGTGGCCCGTGGTGGCCGGAGTGGTCGTCGGAAAATCTGCTGTCACGTTGCAGGGGCTGCTGCTATCGCGGCTGTCGTCGCCTCTCCCTTCGCCTGAGATGATGGAGGAGTTGCTGGGGTTGAGGGGCGGCTTATGGTGATGAGAAGGAGGAATAATGGTGGTCGACAGTGGTTGTGCTAGGAGCTCTCAAATTTTTCTCTGTTTCTCTGCCTGTTTTCACAATATTCTCACGTAAATCTCCTCCTCCCTTTTTTCTTCACCGTGCACTGCTATTTATAGAAGAGAGGATCCCACCGTTAGGTCGCTATGCAGTGTTATGGAAAGTTAATCAAATCGAGAGCAAACAGGGGAGAATTAGGAAGGAAATCACGCTGGAGATAATTTTGGGAAGCAAATCACGATTGATTAAGAAAATCAAAGCTCGGTCATGCATGATGTTTAATGCAGTGCTGAGGAACAGCTAAACAGATTGATAAAATCAAAGGAGAATTAAGAAGGAAATCACGCTGGAGATAAATTTGGGAAGAAGATCGCGATTTACATAGGAAGAATTTGAAATCATGATGATCTGCCTTGCTGTGATGGGGAAGAAAATCAATCTAAAAATAGGAAAATTTTTGATGACTGTTATCTCGCACCTGAAGATCAATGAAATTGCATGCCGGAATAGCATACCATTTCATGCAGATTTCAAAACAAATTTAGAAGGTAAAAATCTGATTTGGTCTTTTAAAAATTCTTTAATTGCACCCAATTGGATTTAAAATTTATTATGCAATTAAATCCCATCAAAAATTCAATCTCAACCTTGGCTTTGCGCGACTTTCTAAACTGGTCCTTGGTTTCTGATTTTCGCGATTTAACCCTCAATCGACCATTAAAACTCTCAATTTGCTCAATTTTGCCCTTGAACAAAAAAAATCTATTTTTGAAATACTTTTTTCGAAACATAAAAAATAAAGAGTCAAAAATTGGGTAGCAACAGATGCCCCCTCTTTACAATGCTTACGACTAAAGTCTTGTAAAAGACTTTAAATAGTAAGTGTTGTAAAGAAAAAAAGAATGGAGGATATGGGTCTCGTTTTTGGGTGACCTACCCAGATAAAAAGGATATAGGAGGGTCTCGATAGTGACGGATGACCTACCCGGGTCTGATTATGACGGGTGACCTGCCCGGGTTAGTAGAGTCTCGATAGTGACGGATGACTTACCCGGGTCTGTTTGTGACGGGTGACCTGCCCGGGTTAGTAGAGTCTCGATAGTGACGGATGACTTACGCGGGTCTGATTGTGACGGGTGACCTGCTCGGGTTAGTAGAGTCTCGATAGTGACGGATGACTTACCCGGGTCTGATTGTGACGGGTGACCTGCCCGGGTTAGTAGAGTCTCGATAGTGACGGATGACTTACCCGGGTCTGATTATGACGGGTGACCTGCCCGGGTTAGTAGAGTCTCGATAGTGACGGATGACTTACCCGGGTCTGATTGTGACGGGTGACCTGCCCGGGTTAGTAGAGTCTCGATAGTGACGGATGACTTACCCGGGTCTGATTATGACGGGTGACCTGCCCGGGTTTGAGATGAAGGCGGTTTTGTTGTCACAAGTGACTTTGAGGAACAAAACAGCACCAGTCCTCAATTCATATTTTCTTCCGTGGTTTCGTTCACTTGAGATTCTGCTTCTCTCTTTTGGACACATGGGTCGCCTTTCTCTGATGTTCCATTATCACAGGATGTCTTCGCCTAATCTCCAAAGCTTTGCAGTCTTCTCTGATTGGATGGCTCATTCAAGTTTGTCATAAATCATTCATCCATTCAACGCAAGCGTATTGCTTATCATGGGCTATCTGCGATGATCTTTGCTTTTATACAAATCTGACTATGCCCCCAAGTGTGGGTTTCCTTGATTTTCCATTTAACGCAGAGTCCTATTATTATTCTTCCATTGAAGTTCTGAGCATTATCAGTTATGATCTTTTTGGTGGTCCATATCGACATATCAAATCTCCTTCAACAAATTTCTTCAACAACTTTTGCGTTACATGAGCAAATGACCTAGGTTCTACCCATCTTGTGAAGTAGTCGATAGCCACGAGAATAAACCTATGATCATTGTTGGCTTTTGGTTGATATCCCAATCACATCAATTCCCCACTTTGCAAAAGGCCACGGAGATATCAAGTTAAACATAAGAGCCGGAGGTGCATTGATTTTGTCACCACGAACTTGACACTTATGACACTTGCGGACATAGTTGATGCAATCCTTCTCTAATGTCCTCCAAAAATAACCCTTTCTTTGCATTTTTCTAGCCATCATATGCCTATTAGTATGGGTTGAGCGAATCCCTTCATGGACTTCTCGCAACGCGTTTCTGGCTTCAACTCCATCTAAGCATCTCAGCAAACTACCGTCTGATGACCTCTTATACAATACTTCTCCATCAAGGTAAAAATCCATCGTTAACCTCCTCAAGGTTTTCTTCTCTTTTTGGATGCCCCCAAGGGATAAGCTTGGTTTTGGATGAAATTCTTGATATCGTAGTACCAAGGGTTTCCATAAATACAAGCTCAATAGAACACACAGCATGCTCCTGATTGGACTTGAAATCATCTCGCAAACGCTGGATCATGCCCAACAAAATTTCTAGTCCACCACAAACTCGAACAGCACCTGCTATTGCAAACTCAAGTCCTGGATCTTGAGATTCCTCTCTATCTTCCTCCAGTTCTTTAATCATAGTTTCATTTGCCTCACCATCTAATCCCTGAAGCCTATTAGTCACAGTCATGAGTGGGCAATCTCGGGCTGATGTAACAGAACTTGCAGATAACAAAGTAGAATTAGCCGCAGCATTTGAAGATTGAATTTTTGACTTTTTCCAAACTTGTTCATAAACTTGAGCAATGCTCCAATCAAGAGATATAATATTCCCAGCAACCAGCAACTCCATCGCAAAGTCATCTTCAGCAAGGGCTAGAAGATCCAATTGGTTGCAAATTTCATTTTTAACATCACGCATCATAGGACCAACTTCAGCGCTGGAATATGGATTCTTAGTCATGGATCCCCTGATGAACTCTTCTTGTGTGTGCGCCTTGTTTAGAACCAACAGATTCAGAGACTAAGGCATATCAAATTGCAAAGCTTCTCCAGGATAAACAAACAAGCTCGTCCTTTCCTCTCTTCTCCGTGGATTTGCAGACCGCAGATACAAGCACGGATAAATTGTCGTTTATTTTCACTGCTTTCAAGAAGTAGACTGTCTAAAAGATCTTTCAGAAGGCGATTGCAATCACTGATCAACTTTGTCTTTTGCAATATCAAGCCACGGGTGACTATAAGAGCCTCGAGGACATCAGACAGCAGATTATCTCGCATAAAACTGGATCTGATATTCGAAACCTCCAAAAAAAATTCCAAGGAGTTCTATGAGCTTGTGGAGAATGAATCCCTGTGAAATGTCAATGTGCAAACTTCTTTCCAGAGATTCAACATTACCCACTTCTTGGGTTATCAGTTTGCAAATGCTAGTTAAACATCCGCGCACGATCAAGAACAGAGCGAGCATCTTCCGAAGCAACCATCTTGAAAAGCAATTCAAAGTACTCTGCTGCACTTTCACCGGCAGCAAGAGTTGCCTGTAGCAAAGCCATCGATAAGTTTAACAGTCGAAATCGTCTTGAGGAACTACGAGCACAAAGTAAATTAATGAGCATGCACATCTTCGACCGAATAGATTGTGAACAAGCACTCAGAACAAATTCTGTCACCCAAGAACCCAGCTCAAACGCAAATAAACCACCTTTAGAAGTCCTACTAGCACGACGCTTCCACCTAAGGCCATATTTGAGAACCAGATACTCATTTCTTTGGCTCCTAGATCTCTGGCCTAAACCTTTAACTGTTTGAGACACCTTGTACCGCCTTTCCGACAAAATCAAGATATGATGCTCCTTTTTCCCACTCTGAATAACTCAGTAACTGAATATCCCGAGACTTGTTAGAAGCATCCAAAAATTTTTTTTCTGTATGTTCTGCCGCAGACTTGTTACCACTCACAAATACGCTCAAAGATCCAATACCACTTGAGTTATTTTCATCCTTCAGCTGTGCTGCAGAAACAGACTTCCCTGTTCCTTGCTCTTTGTCTATAGTATCAGGTTTTTGGAGGAGTACATGCTTGAGATATAATTCTCGGACAAGGGAGAATAATATGCTCAGCTATTGCAGGGATGCTTGGCACCTAATTTAATAGATGAAAATAACAGTTTGGAAAACAACACATAATCTTGATTCCCGGAGTTCATCGGCCCGGTGAGCATACTTTTTGAAAGCGGTAGCAACTCTTCACGAGTAACTAGGGCAATGTCCATGGAGTGACGATTTTCAAGACAAGTACATGACATTCTTCCGAATTAAACTATTTAATTCGAGTCATTGCATTGATATCACCTTCGAGAAAGCGAAAAGTACAGCTCTAGCTTGGACACAAACCGCTTTTGGGCTTTGATGAATATTATTCTCAAACAACTCGGGTAAGATGCCCGAGTGTAACAAGTTGTTTCTTCAAATTAAGATGCTTTGATAGCACCGGTAATATCTCCAAACACCGTGTAACAAATGTAGTGGCACGGCCATAGAAATTATTTGGAGACCTTGATATCACAAACCTTGATGTTGCAATCGCACCATCGGGAAAGTTTTTGGTGCGGGTAACTCATCAAAACTCGACGAAGCCCCTACGAGTGTCCGAACAATGACGGTCCCGAGCGAGAGATACCATCATTTGCTGAACAGAGTCCTTCTGTTGTGAATCCATTTCATTCTCTCCAATGCTTGAAACAATCTTAAGGAGGGGCTTTTTGAAGCCCAAAAGTTGCTGGTATCTTCTATGAGCATTTTCTGATTCTAATTCAATGGCTGCCCACCCCCTCTTCATATCTTCATCATTCTCCATGCTATCAAATGTAAAACTTGGCTTTGCCATGAAGTTGAACTCAAAATGACCATATTTGCCGTATCCACACTCATTGCACAAAAATGAATCCAAATTCAAAAAAATTTATGTTGCGATATTGCCTGCATTGATATGCACTTTCATGGCAATTGCGTGGGCATTGCAGTGGTTCAAGGGATAAAGCCTTAAGATTTTCATAGAAAGAATCCAGTTCAATCATGAAGTTACAAGCAGTAATTGGAATGGGAAACTCCACCTTTAATTCAGTCTGGTTGAAAGCAAGATGACAGCTTTTTGCACGCTTCCACAAGGACCAATTATTTTTCAACTCCGACAAGTCAACCACGTGCTGATTTTTTTTATTTTTTATGTAAAAGATATTATGGAGCATACATCCTAACGATAGGTTCTGGTTCCTTTACGTGAGACATAGGGTAGGTTTACTACTTGGTCTCTAAAGAGGGTCTCTTGCTGTCCCAGTGATCACCCTTGTAAAGGCGATATGGGGGTTTAGCAAATAGTGGGATGGCACGTATACCAATCACTACCAGTCTAAACACTCAGCAAAGAGTTGGGGTTTACACAAACTTCAACCTTGACTCAAGTCATAGGTAAGCTGCTAGTCCCCCACTTAACTTAAAGCTTAGTGTGTGCTCTCAAAATAAAAAAGTGATGCATGACAAGGCATATTATGATGACAGGATGTAAAGATGCATGCTAAAGCTTCTAAAAAAAACAAACCATCCATAGCTATATGAAAAACAATAACATATCATAAACAAACAAAACTATCAAGCTTAGTCCAAGTCCCCAGTGGAGTCGCCATTCTGTCGCACCCCAAAAAAAAAAATGAAAAGCGCGGCGTCGTGACGACTCTTCCCCGTGAGCGGGGGATTAAATGTGGAGGGGTTTTCTATTTTCATAAAAAGGGAGTCGCCACCTAGTATTAATGGTTACTAGGAAACCTAAAACTGGTCTTTCAGAGATTCTAGGGTAAGGGACTGGTTGCATAAAGGGAAGGTTTTAGCACCCCTAGTACGCCCTACCTAAGGTAAGCTGCTTGACGTTTGGCTTGTTTATGATTTGATCTGTCAAAACAATATGTAAAATAAATGGCAAATGGGATATTATTCCGCCGAATATTTTGGATATTAATCCCTTAGGATTTATTTATCCAAATACCAACAGTGAATAATAGCATATCATTCCTGTCGAATATTTTTGATATTAACCCCTTAGGATTTATTTACCCAAATACCAACAGTGAATAACAGCATATCATTCCCGTCGAATATTTTGGATATTAACCCCTTAGGATTTATTTACCCAAATACCAACAGTGAATAACAACATATCCCAAATACCAACAATGAATAATAGCATATCATTCCCGTCGAATATTTTGGATATTAACCCCTTCGGATTTATTTACCCAAATACCAACAGTGAATAACAACATATCATTCCCGTCGAATATTTTGGATATTAACCCCTTAGGATTTATTTACCCAAATACCAACAGTGAATAATAGCATATCATTCCCGTCGAATATTTTGGGTATTAACCCCTTTAGGATTTATTTACCCAAATACCAACAGTGAATAATAAATTCCCAAAAAAAAATAAGATTTTTATATTTTTTTGAATATTGGCCAATACTCTTTGGATTTTACAAACTTGTTGTAAAATCTCAAAATGCAAGAAATGATTTTTTCTTTGTGAAATCCATGCTAAAACTCCATTTTCTCTTCAAAACCCAAGATAAAATATATTTTTCAAAGAAAAACAATTTTTAAAATATGCTAGTGTATTGGCCTTATGCAAGAAAACAACACATTTTTTTTTAATAAAAATATTTTTTGGAAAATTTGTATTTTTTATATTTTTTATTATTTATATATATATAGGGGTGGGCTGGGCATCCAGCCCGCTTGTGGGGCTGGGTTGCCAGCCCGCTTGTGGGGCTGGGCTTCCAGCCGAGACGGGCTGGAAGCTTGCCTTATTTATTAGTCAGCCCGAGCACCAAACCCGGCCCGACCCGCCCTGGCGGGGAGTGAATTAATTCAGTCCCCGCATGCAGATTAGAAGAAGATGAACAGTAAAAATGGAAATTTTCGAGTGTGATGAATGGCTTACCTTTTTATACCATTGGGTAGAGGAGACCGTGGTGATTCTTCTGGTCGTTGTTTCGTCGGAAATGGTGCCCCGCGGTGGCTGGAGTGGTCGTCGGAAAATCTGCTGTCACGTTGCAGGGGCTGCTGCTATCGCGGCTGTCGTCGCCTCTCCCTTCGCCTGAGATGATGGAGGAGTTGCTGGGGTTGAGGGGCGGCTTATGGTGATGAGAAAGAGGAATAATGGTGGTCGACAGTGGTTGTGCTTGGAGTTCTCAAATTTTTCTCTCTTTCTCTGCATGTTTTCACAATATTCTCACGTAAATCTCCTCCTCCCTTTTTTCTTCACCGTGCACTGCTATTTATAGAAGAGAGGATCCCACCATTAGGTCGCTATGCAGTGTTATGGAAAGTTAATCAAATCGAGAGCAAACAGGGGAGAATTAGGAAGGAAATCACGCTGGAGATAATTTTGGGAAGCAAATCACGATTGATTAAGAAAATCAAAGCTCGGTCATGCATGATGTTTAATGCAGTGCTGAGGAACAACTAAACTGATTGATAAAATCAAAGGAGAATTAAGAAGGAAATCACGCTGGAGATAAATTTGGGAAGAAGATCGCGATTTACATAGGAAGAATTTGAATTCATGATGATCTGCCTTGCTGTGATGGGGAAGAAAATCGATCTAAAAATAGGAAAAAATTTGATGACTGTGATCTCGCGCCTGAAGATCAATGAAATTGCATGCCGGAATAGCATACCATTTAATGCAGATTTCAAAACAAATTTAGAAGGTAAAAATCTGATTTGGTCTTTTAAAAATTCTTTAATTGCACCCAATTGGATTTAAACTTTATTATGCAATTAAATCCCATCAAAAATTCAATCTCAACCTTGGCTTGCGCGTCTTTCTAAACTGGTCCTTGGTTTCTGATTTTCGCGATTTAACCCTCAATCGACCATTAAAACTCTCAATTTGCTCAATTTCGCCCTTGAACAAAAAAAATCTATTTTTGAAAAACTTTTTTCGAAACATAAAAAATAAAGAGTCAAAAATTGGGTAGCAACAGTTGGTATTCTTCAATTTATTTTTCTTAAGTTATTTTTTTAATTGTATTTTTTTTCTTTCTAGGAAACATATAATAATCAATTGGAAGAGAAATACAGAGACGATCCTTTGAGCCATACAAATTTTAATTTGAATATGTGGTTGGAGGCAGGAATGTCGTGCAGACCTGATAGAAATTAGGTATACAGGCTCTGTAACAATACGACTGAGAATTTATGATCGACTCGTTGTGTTTTGACCATTGGAACATCCTTCAAATCAGTCTTAGTCACATAAAATTTGATTTGTTGCATTGTGCCCTTCAATTGAAAATGATTATATATGTTGGTTTTTAATTTAGCCCTTATTCTTTTGATTTTTGGTTTTCTTTTGGCTCCTTTAATTATTTTGGTATGCAGGTTTTAATTTGTTCTAATTGGGTCCTCCAATTTAAATTTATTCTATATTCTATCTTTCAGTTCGGTCCTTATTCTTTTAATTTTTAAAACAAATTACACAACAAGTTTTTTTAAAATACCTTTATTCGTTTCGGTCCCAAGGTTTTTATTTGTTTTAATTTTATTTTTCGATTAGAATTAATTATATACTTTGTTTTAATTGTGTCCTCCAAGTGAAATTAGTTATATATGTTACTTTTCATTTTGGTCCTTATTCTTTTAATTTTTTTTAACAAAATTACTCTGCAATTTTTTTAAAACTACCTTCATTTGTTTAGGTCCCAAGGTTTTTATTTGTTTCAATTTTTTCTTTGGATTGGAATTAATTATATAGTTTATTTTTCATTTTGGTCCTTATTCTTTGAACTTTTTATTTGATATTAATTCCTTTGGCGTTTTCGGTCCTTCTTGGATAATGTTTATTTTTTATCCGTATTTATGAATCTAAGATTTTAATTTTTGTTTTTAATTTTTTAATTTTATTTTTTATTGGGGTTTTATTTTTATTCGGTTCAATACTGAAATTTTAATTTATGTCAGTGATCATTTTAGAAAATTACTATTCCTTCCTTTTTCCTGTTCTTTTTTTTGTGCGTGTTTTCTGTTATTTTTATCTTTTTTTGGATTAGATGATTTTATGGTTTCATTATTTGCGCAATACTAATAATAATAATTTTAGTGATTATTTTTTTTTTGTAAAAATGTTTATCTTTTTTTATTCTTTGGAGCAATTTAATGATTTTAACTGTTATAGCCATGATAATGATGACAATATATGGATGGATTTTCAATGATATTTACTTCTTTTTATAGATAAAAAATTAACCACTTCTTTTTGTTATTTGATTATTGTAGGTGCTTTCACAATTAATGTTTACTTCTTTTTTTTCACGTGTCGTCTCCTCCTCCGGGGATGAACAATCCTTTATGAACATAACTTGTTTCTTTTCCTTTAACGTGTCTATCTTCATCTCTTCGCAACATCCCTTTTTTCTTACTCTCAAATCTACCAGTATAGGTTGTATTATGACCTCTACCCAGATTTTTCACTATAACTGGAGTTCTAGAATTCCATTTTGTAGGAAGTTCATCTCGTTGGAAGCTAAAATACAACTCTCTTGAAAGGAGGAAAATTCATTTCTACCCCCAACATTCACGAAATTCATCGCAAATATGGCAAACCTTCTGCCATGCAGAGTCTGCCCTGGTGAACCTTATTTGATGACCAAAACTAGAGTTCTAAAATTCAAAATTAAATGAAACCACTTTCCTTAGATGGTAAACAACCAAAATACAATTCCTAAGAAGAAAATCGATCTCACGTCCCTCATTTATAGTTGTAATTTTACAATTATAAAATCCCTTTTTTTCGTGTTTCGTCTCCCCCTCCGAGATGAACAATCCTTTAGTCACTGATAGTTTTAAGTATTGTTGTTTTTGAAAATAATTTTTTATTCAGAAATATATTAATATAATATTTTTTATTTTTTAAAATTATTTTTGATATTAATAAATACATATTTAATTATTACATCAATTTGTTAGCGCTCAATAGTATACCGACCAATTTTATGAGCACAGTGAGGGGGGAAAGCCTCATCGCTTAACAACGCCATGCGACCGAACGAGGTGCGCGAGAGGCAATACGAGCGTAGCTCGCGATTCTCTTGTTCTATCAACAAATAATCCATCGAAGATTTAAATAATAAACGCCATGCGAAATCGATCGAATGAACAAGATTTTCGAAATCTCTCGCTCGCTCGCTCGATTTCTGTCTTTCTACCGTGAACATCTATTAGCAAGGTCATACAAAATAAAATAATGTTTTAGATAAAAAATTTAAAAAGTATAGGCGTTGAATTTTTTAATGTGGGATAAGATATTTTAAAATCTTTAACTTTCAGGAGGATGATCATGGCATCAGTGGTGAAGCACTTCACGTTGGATGGTTTAAGCAGTTGCGTTTGAAGCTTAACCGTGTAAATATCACCAAGTGATATTTGGCCTTTAACAATATCGTGCACCTTGTTGCTTATTCGAACGAAAACTTCGCAGAAATCTCAAGAAAATGCAGGATGTAGCTCTCCCTCTCTGTAGGACCAGTGTCATTTTCGACATTTCCAGACTACTATATCGATTTCCAGAAAATGTTTCTCATAATTTCCCAATATTGTTTGACACTTAACACACTAATTAACTTCAAAATCTCTTACAGTCCAATCAATTAAACCATTACCAAACACATTTAATCTTTAACATCCCAATCGATTCTTCAATCAAACCCAGCACAATGACTTGCTGACCCTAATCCTTAAAAAAATAAAATTTTTAACTAATAACAATAGTTATACATATCAGAACATATACATAGTTAGACAGTTCATAATAACCACACCAAAACAATCCCACCAGCATTTAAATTCGTTATTCTTTCCTTTTTATTTTTATACAACATCTGCCAATCAAAATATCATCATAAATTTCATAACCTATTTATGGGTTATTCCTCCAAATTTACCTGAAATAAAAAAAAGGGGGGGCGTTGGCGTTGGTAGAAAAAATCAAAGTGAAAATTTTGGATGTTTTTGAGAACCCGATCGTACCTCTTTTATGCCAAAAAATGAAGAAAAATATAGATTCAAGGCTAATGTAATTTTTATTCGATAAATCTACAAAAAAAAAAATCGAAAGGCATAATTATATTTTTTATAGGTCAATTGATTTAATCGTGGGAAAATTTAAAGTATAATTATATTTAGGAATTAATTTAGGATCCAATTGAAAGATTTAATTAAGTGCAAAGACTTAATTATACTTTAAATTGGTCAAATTAATTTTGTTAAGGTCTTAATCGATGAAAAATCAAGTTCTTGAGCTTAATTAGGGTCTAATACATTCCGATTCACAGGATGCAACTACTCTCCCTTTGTGGGACGTTATTTTGGGTGGACTTAGTCACTGATAGTTTTAAGTATAGTTATTTTTGAAAATATTTTTTTATTCAGAAATATTAATATAATATTTTTTTTTAAGATTATTTTTGATATTAACACATGAATTATCTAAAAACAAAAATTTAATTTAAAATAATAATAATAAAATATTTTTTTAAAAATATTTTCTAAAACAGGAGCCATCTTCATCTAAAATCACAAGAGCCAATATAATAATAATGATAATACAAAATATATTGCGGGCCTTGAATCGAAGGCATGGAAGAATTTGGCCTTGAACAAAATCGTGCGCCTTGTTGCTTATTCGACCGAAAACCTCGCAGAAATCTCAAGAAAATGCAGGTTGTAGCTCTCCCTCTCTCTGTGGGACCTTATGTTGGGTGGGCTTAGGCACTGGCCGAAGCCGTCTTCGTCTAAAATTACGAGGGGTAGTTTCAAACGCTGTTCGGTAGTTTTTCAATTTTTTATTTTATTTTTTTAAAAATGAATATAATTTGATGTTTTTAGATTATTTTGATTTATTTATGTCAAAAATGATTTTAAAAAAATAAAAAAATATTATTTTAATGTATTTCAGCACGAATTTTTTTTTAAAAAGTCACAGCAACAGCTCTCCCAAACACCTTCAATATATAAAATTCCATTTTCACACTGTAAATATTATATATATATATATATATATATATGGAGCATAAACATGTAATTAATTATTACATCAATTTGTTAGCGCTCAATAGCATCACCGACCAATTTATAAGCAAATTGAGGGGGGAAAGCCTCCTCGCTTAGCAACGCCATGCGAGCGAACGAGGTGCGCGAGAGGCAATACGAGCGTAGCTCGCGACTCCTTCAGTCTTTGCATAAACGATGTCTTAAGCTCGCGTTTCTCTTGTTCTATCTACATCTCTCGCTCGATGTCTGTCTTTCTACCGTGAACACAGTAGCTTTGATCCATTATAAATCACACAAGCTCGCTGCAAAGAACTATATATCAATCCATCTCATAGCCTAAACACAACCATTTCTGAGCTCTTTTAATTTTTTCACGACCCTTGAAGAAAAAAAAATGGAAGTCTTCAGCAAAGAGTTAAAAGCTACCGATGTTGGTGTTAAGCTCTCATTCCCAACTCATGGCTTAGAGCATTTAGATTTCGCTGGAAGTAATTCTGTTGATTTGCGTGTTAAGGATAGCTGTGGCGAGCTTCGAGTTATTCGTTGCTGGAAGAGGAAGAATGGAGATCATGACAAGCCGGTGCTTTCTAGCGGCTGGCTCAAATTTGTTGCTGATTATGGACTGGGAGTTGGTGACAAGGTTGTTCTTCTCCGCGAGGATGACCATAGCCTGGGGTCACAGTTCAGGATCGAAGCTCTGAGGAAAATCGTGCTGCTTGGTCAAAAGGCTTGGGGTGAAGTGCCAAGAGCTACTTAGTAGCTCTTATTCCCATGGAGAGAGAGAGAGAGAGAGAACTTCCTAAGTTTGAGTTTGGTGTTTTTCTTCTGTTTAAATTTATGGAAGTCCTTAATGTTTGAGTGTTTGTAGTGATGTTCACTGTTACTGAATGAATATGTTGTTGTTCTTAGTTTCTTGAATATGTATATTAGATGCATGTAATTCTCAGCAATAATGGATTTAAATATATATGATCAGATTACGTGATGTACTTTCACGAATATATTTCCAGGTTTTTCAATTTTGTTTTATTTTTCAAGTTCAATGCACACCAGATAAATCAAGGTCAAGCAGAGCAAAGTCCCTGGACAGCTGGGTGTGGTCGCAATAACATGAAAAACTCAGAAAAAGTGACATTTACGTATAGCTAGGATGCTGATTCTGGTATATAATATACCTTGCAGATCCCCTTCCTCTGTAAAAGTTTCTAAACAGGGCAAAACTGAGGTTGCCTTCCTCTGTAAAAGTTTCATGCTGATTTTTAGTTAACACATTTAATCTTTAACATCTCAATCGATTCAAACCCAAAACTAATAAAAATCTTCATAAATTCAAAATCCTAATCTTTAATAAATTCAAAATCTTAACTAATAAAAATACCTATACATATCAAAACATAAATATAATTAGACAGTTCATAATAACCACACCAAAACAATCCCACCAACATTTAGGCTTGGCTCTTCTTCTACAACGCCGACATCAAGCAATACCACCAACACAAAACAATCACCTTCTAGCGCTCCTCCGATCACCATTTCCGACGTCACCACCATAATAAGAACTATCTCGGCATCCTCTACTTGGCGGCAGTGGCAGATGAGCCTCTCATCACTATCAGTCAACCACCTTGTCACTGTTCACGTGTTACATAAATTTTTTTATTGTTTTGACAGTAATAGCAATGCTAATTTTTATTTTTATTTTATTTTTTTATTTTATCTTTTGTTAAAGTTTCTTAAATATTTTTACTATATCATTAATTATATGTTGTAATATTTATTGAATATTATCGCATAGGAATATATATAGGGAGAACAAAACATGACCTAACATTTTTTGAATAAAAAAAATTAATATCAGTATTCTTAAATACATTTTATATAATAATATAATGAATTAATCGAATAACATAAAAAAAAATTATTGAATATTATCGCTTATAGATATATAAATAGAGGAGAAAAATGACCTTGGATTTTTTCCTTAAAAAAAATTAATATCAATATTCTTAAATACATTTAATGTGATAATATAATTAATAAATCTTATCAAAAATATTTGTATATTTGTATATTTATGTCAAATTAAAATATGTAAAACTAATTATATGTTTGAATATTTATTGAATATTATCGCCTAAAAATATATTGAGAGAGAGAAAAAATGACTTTGGATTTTTTGAACGACAAAAATTCATATTAGTATTCTTAAATATAATTATACTAACTAAATATTAAATTAATAAAATACAATATATAAAAAAACAATCAATTTTCTACATAGATAAAAAAAACCCGCCGCATCGCGCGGGTTAACCTAAGATTGATTCTCCTTTTCATGCTCGCGAGATAATACCTATGCTACATATTTACAAAAAAATGTAACCTCAAAAAGATGTAACCTCGATAATCTTATGTTTTTTTTGCATTTTGTAAAACACTCAGCTCCTATTCTTGGGAGATAAGCTTGAATAATTGTTAGATTTGCTCTCTTATGCATTTACATTTGTGTTTTCATAAATAGGTTACAGCTCAATAAGCAAATCCAGCAACTTGAAAAATATCTTCGTGATGAAGAAAGGCAGAAGTCACACTTTTCTGCATCCACATTGGTTCGAAATTTGCAGTATGAAACACCTCAATCTGCTGCATGCAAAATGGATCCCATGAGACTCGATGCCAATGTTCATCTACGAAATGACCTGAATGGATATGAAAAGTGGAATGCACCATCAATTTCATTCTCTTCCATCGATAACTTTGGTGTTTCTTCTGTTCCTCTGGAGAGAGAACCTTACATTCCAAGCTTTGTTGAAGTTAATTATATCGAAGGCTCAAATGATCCAAAGTGGAGCAGCACAAATTTCCCATGGACCAAAAAGCTGGAGGTGCTCTTTTGATTTAAATCCTTGCCCATTTCTTTGAATTTTATCAATCACTAGTGTCATCACCTCTTATATTACTGCTTGCTTGGTTTGCTGCTAGGCCAACAACAAAAAAGTGTTTGGAAATCACTCGTTTCGCCCCAATCAAAGAGAGGTCATCAATGCTACAATGAGTGGGTATGATGTCTTTGTTTTAATGCCGACTGGAGGTGGAAAAAGTCTGACATATCAGGTAATTATGTAGCTACAATCAAGTCTAATTTTGTTAGACAAAGCTTTCGTTTCATTTAATGTCTATTATTTTGCTGTTTCGATTTGTGGCAATCTGCTTAACTTCCAGAGTCTTATATAACTCTGGCAATATTTTCCAGTTGAATAGAAGCTAGTATATCAGCTTTGCTTAATTTTCTTTATCTTTGAATTTTTGATGATACTGGGGAACTAAACTTTTCTTGTTTCACAGTTTAAACTATGGGACTCACTTTCTTTTGTTTTTGTTTTTATGATTCAAGCAGCTTCCTGCTCTAATTTGTCCTGGAGTAACCTTGGTAATTTCCCCACTCGTGTCGCTGATCCAAGATCAAATAATGCACCTTTTGCAGGTATGCTTGCTGTCTTTCTATTTTAGTCAAGCATTTATTCTCTTTTGGTCACTGCAAACTGCTCATTTAGTGGCATGCATTTTTCTTACCTGCTAGTTTGTGCTATAGGCAAATATTCCTGCTGCTTACTTGAGTGCCAACATGGAGTGGACTGAACAACAGGAGATCCTAAGGGAACTTTGTTCTGATTATTGTAAATACAAGCTGCTATATGTCACGCCAGAGAAAGTTGCTAAGTGAGTGTCATTCCTTTACCAGTATTCTAGCAAAAATTATCAATTGACATTGCCTTCTAATTATAAATTTGAAGCTTCAAATTTTATGAAATTTAGGGCATCTTAAGAATTGGTTTCGTGTATTCTGGTTTGATATACTGTCAGAATGGGTTCATACAATGGAAAATAGTTTCTCTGGTGGAACTTATGGGATGGTGGCATGGTGCTGTTGACTTTGAGTACTGCTAATCCAATTTTTTGCAGTATTTTTTGTAACGGTGAAATGTTTTTGGTGGGAAAGGTTTAAAATCCAGTTGGCATCAGCTCAGTTTTTTGTGGAATGCAGTGCTGTTAATTCTGCATGCAATTGATTATAATATTTGTGATGTATTTCCTCTGCCCAGCTTGTGGTTTGTATTCCGACTCAACAGTTGGATTTTGTTCTTCAAACTAATCTTGAAAGCCTCTGTGCATTTCCTTTTTCATTGTTCGAGGGATCCCCTTATTAGTCAAGATTTAAACTCTCACATCCCCAGACCATACTTTGCTTGCCCTCTAATAGTAGGCTTAGCTGTTTTAACGTCTTGGATGGGGTGATAGATAACATAAATTTTTGTTTTGGGCTATAATTTTATTTTCAATGATATTATCAATGAAAGAAAGGTAAGATTGGTAATGTGCTTTCATCTATTCATCAGGAAAGATCAGATCGGTCAAAATGGGCGATCTATTAACTTGTATTATAATGTGATCCTGGAGAGCTGATATTTTTATGCAGTTCTAAATACTTCTTTGAAACCCACTTGTTCTGATTGCAGAAGTGATGTTCTTTTGCGAAACTTGGAGAGCTTAAATGGTCGGGGATTGCTTGCCAGGATTGTTATTGATGAAGCACACTGTGTGAGTCAGTGAGGGCATGATTTTAGACCGGATTACAAGGTTGTGGCCTTTAAATCATAATCAAATGTGCACTTCATCTCACAGCGCTTCTGTCTTATGCTAATATATTCTGTAAAATATCCAGGAACTTGGTATCTTGAAGAAGAAATTTGAGAAAACTCCAGTGTTAGCTTTGACTGCTACTGCAACAGCCAGTGTAAAAGAAGATGTTGTGCAAGCTCTTGGTCTTGTGGACTGCATTGTTTTCCGGCAAAGCTTTAATCGCCCCAACCTATGGTTAGTATTGAATTAAAATGAACTGTCACTGCATTTTATATCTTCACTCATTGTGAACATGACAGGTATTCTGTAATTCCCAAGACAAAAAAAGTGCTTGGAAGACATCGACAAGTTCATCAGAGAAAATCATTTTGATGAATGTGGAATTATCTACTGTCTATCAAGAATGGACTGCGAAAAAAGTTGCTGAAAAACTGCAGGTTGTTTTTCCATTAAGTGTTTTTATTGTATTGCAGAGATTTATCATTTGCAAAACAATCGGAAAAAATCTTTATTTCTTAGTGAGAAGCTTTGCTTGCAGACTGGTCATAATTGTCCACAAGTACTTGATGAGTGTGCTTTTGTTGTCCTACAATTGCATTGCGTCTTTATCAAAATGAATATCAAACCAAAGCTTTTTTGAACTGAGGGACTTAGCAGTTATAGTCTTGTGTTGATAGCTGCATACCAAAGTTTGGCTGTCTAAGCTGTGATAATGGTGAAAACTAAAAGAAGACTTTGTTGTTACCAAAATGTGCAAGGCAACATACAATACAACTCAACTCAATTAAGTGAGCCTTAGACCCAAGCTAGCTGGGGCTAACTACATTGCAGGTCATAGTTAATTTGGGGTCTTTGTTGCTGTACATAGAAGGCTGTAGTTAATCTTTGATCTTGCAATTACTAAATGTGAGCCTTTCACTTTTTGGACCATCTGCTTGTATTTGGAAGAGCAACATTTAGACCTTATATAAATGTGTTGATCTATGAAACAAGTATATTAAAAGCGAAATCAATGTTTGTGAGAGCTTAGATAATTGAAAGTCTGGTGAATGGTGATGCCATTGAAAATATGTTTTCAAGGTAATCAAAACAAATCATCATTAATTGTCTAGTAGTACAAAATTAGTTTCTCATGCAACAAATTATAGACATCTACACCATGCATGTCCATGAATTATGTTTAAGTAGCTAAGATTTAGGATTAGCTACCATGATCACCTTTTTTCTTCGTCTTAATTTTTTTTTCTTCATCTGAATTTTGTTCTCTAAGTGCATTAGAGAAGCTTTTAAGTTACCCCATCGATCATGTACTGTGTTGTTTCCTTGGGGTATTGTGGAATGTGATCAAACTGTAAAAGAAAATCTGATATTGATGTGATGGTGAAATTGACATTCCACTCCCATCCTTTTAGTTTATGTTTGCTCAAGTTAATGCTTTAATGTACAGGAATGTGGACATAAAACAGCATTTTATCATGGTAATATGGATGCTGCACAACGATCCTTTGTTCAGAGGCAGTGGAGCAAAGATGAAGTTAACATCATCTGTGCTACAGTGGCATTTGGAATGGGTATAATTTATTGCTTCTGATCACTGCCTTGATTAACTGAGAATACCATGTACTAACTGGTTTGTTTTTGCAGGCATCAACAAACCAGACGTCCGCTTTGTGATTCACCATTCTCTTCCAAAATCGATTGAAGGTTACCATCAGGTAATCATATTCTTATGTTTTAAAGCTGTTCACATTACAACTGTTGAATGTTCAGAATTGAGGTACAAGTATTTGGTTCCATGATGACCACAAGGTAATAACAATTTCACAAAATTTTCCAGGAGTGTGGTCGTGCTGGCAGAGATGGTCAACGTGCATCCTGTGTGTTGTACTACAGTTACAGTGACTATGTAAGCTAATTTCACAGGGTCCATGTATCTTCTCATCTCTTATAGACTCTCTTTATTTTCTTTCTTTTTGCCATGTAATAATAGATGTGATTTATTGACCTTTCATGTTCATTGTTATCTTTGATTCGATTGCTTATCTATTTTCTCATCCTTTCTAGATACGAGTCAAGCACATGATTATACAAGGACAAGCAGAGCAGAGTCCCTGGACAGCTGGGTGTGGTCGCAATAATATGAAAAATTCAGATAGGATACTGGAAAAAAATACTGAAAATCTGCTGCGAATGGTAACTGTTGTGAAATGTTTTGCTGTTGTATTGTGTCTGCTGATAGTATATCCATCTATTTTCTAACTTATTGCGTTCTAAAATATGACTATTCCTGCTTCAGGTCAGTTATTCTGAAAATGATGTCGATTGCAGACGTCTCTTACAGCTTCTGCATTTTGGAGAAAAGTTCGATTCTGGAAACTGTGGGAATACATGTGATAATTGTTCGAAGATCAAAACTCTAGTAGAGAAGGATGTCACTGAGAGCGCAAAGCAACTGGTTTGAAACCGTTTGTTTCTTTTGTTTTTTTCGTTGTGCCTGCTTGAAAATAGTAGCTGTTATTTTATGCTGGCATAGTGCATTTCTCGCTTCCTTATTCATTAAACTTTGAATTTTGTGTTGTCTAGGTTGAGCTGGTCAAGTTATCTGGGCAGCATTTTTCATCATCTCACATCTTAGAAGTCTACAGGGGTTCCTTGAGCCAATTTGTATGTCCTGAGAACAGAAAGACATGCCTATTTTATCTAGCTGTCATGTCCTTGCATAACTTCATGGTGTTACTGTCTGAACCAGGTCAAGAGACACAGGCATGAGAGTTTGAGCCTTCATGGAGCTGGAAAACACCTAGCAAAGGGTGAAGCTTCCCGTATATTGCGTCATCTTGTTATTGAGGATTTTCTTGCAGAGGATGTTAAGAAAAGTGACATTTACGGATCTGTATCGTCAGTGTTAAAGGTGCTTGTGTTTGTTTGAACTCTACAGTGCTGAACTCGTTATGATAGAGATCAATTCTACCATCCTCACTGTTTAATTTCTCATGTTATTTTTTAATAATTGTCATTTTAATTTCTTTCAGGTGAATGAATCCAAGGCATACAATCTACGCTCTGGCGAGCAGAGGATTGTTTTAAGGTGCAGCCTCTCACTCAGCATGCTTCTTGAGCACATGTTTCATTAGACTTACGCCAATGTTTTATTGCTAAATGCCAACTACTTGTACTATATAACTTGATTATTCTCCGAAGAAGCATGTGAATATTGAGCCTAAGAGAAAATAGAACCGGCGTCAGGTCTGTGTTCATTTGGGCTGGATTGTTCGGTCGAAAGCATACCCTTTCATTGGGCAAAGCCAATGTGATAGGTCCCAGTCAAAGCAATTGTAAGATAATTCTTTTGTGGTAAGAATAAACCAGTAATTGAACTGAATAATTGTCTGCCTTTTACTGCATATTTGCGAAATATAAATACTGAAAGGGAAATAACGTAATACAAGGAAATAACTGAAAGACATAAATGGACTCCCCCACGTACTACCCACGCGGGTTACTACTAATAAACTGACTCCTAATACTCCCCACGATCACTAATATTGGCAGACTGGTTATCAAACGCTTGCACCCTTTAATGCGCACGAACTTCTCCCTTGTTCCCACATGATCAATTGTCCGTGAACTTAGGATTTTTGACAGGTGCACGTTTGGACCTCCTTGGCTCCACAGCAGTTGTGGTTGTTATCTTATCAATACCCCCCCCACGAAAAGGAACCTTGTCCTCAAGGTTTAATTGGCTGAAATTGCTCTGCAGTTCCTTAGCGTTTTCCTACGTGGCATCATCGACTGGAAGAGAGTGCCATTTCACCAGATGTTCTTCAACAAACTTGGACCCTTTCTTGACCCAACGCGTATCCAAGATAGTCTCTGGCTGCAGCTCAACTTCACCGTCAGTTTCCGAGGAGGATGGCAGCTCCATAATAGGCACAATCGAGTCCCCCAATTTCCTCTTAAGTAAGGAAACATGAAAAACGGGATGAATGCGAGACCCTTCAGGAAGCTTGAGCTTATAGGCTACTTGCCCAATTCGATCCTCAACTTGAAATGGACCATAAAAACGGCTGGCTAATTTTTGTGAGGCCCTTGGAAAAACTGTACGTTGGCGATAGGGGTGTAAACGAAGAAAGACCCAGTCGCCTATCTGAAATTCAAGGTCACGGCGCTTCGAATTAGCCACTTGTTGCATGCGGTTGTTTGCAGCCTGTAAATTGAGCTTAAGGAGACGCAGTATGTCATCCCTTGTAGTGAGTTGCTGATCCACTTCATTAACAGGAGAGGATCCCTTATCATAGTGGGGAATTGGGGGTGGCAATCTGCCATACAAAGCTTGGAATGGAGACATACCAGTTGATGAGTGATAGGCTGTGTTATACCAATATTCAGCCCATGGCAGGAAAGAACACCATTTCCGTGGCTGTTGATGTACAAAACACCGTAGATATTGCTCGACGCACCGATTGACCACCTCCGTCTGGCCATCCGTTTGCGGGTGATAAGATGAGCTCATCTTTAGTGAAGTTCCTGCCAATTTGAAAAATTCGCGCCAGAAATTGCTAATAAAAATTGGATCCCTGTCACTTATTATGGATTTCGGCATGCCATGCAATTTCACAATAAATTCCACAAACTTCTCAGCCACCACCTTAGCAGTAAAGGGATGTGCTAGGGGTATAAAGTGGGCCGACTTACTGAGACGATCGACCACCACGAGAATGGAGTTTTTCCCGTTTGAAGGGGGCAGACCTTCAACAAAGTCCATGCTAATGTCTTCCCATACTTGCTGCGGAATGGGCAACGGCTGCAAGAGACCAGCTGGCGAAAGAGTGTCTGATTTAGCCCTTTGACAAACATCACAGGCTGCAACATAAGCACGGACAATGCGATGCATGGATGGCCAATAGAACTGTTGTGCTAAGCGTTTATAAGTACGCAGCACGCCGGAGTGTCCGCCAATTGGAGAGTCATGAAAGTCATGTAACAATTGATTGATGAAAGTGGACTGTGGGGGTACAACCACGCGGTTTTTGTAACAAATCAACCCCTGTCTCCATGCGTAAGGGCTGTCCGGTTTGTCAATTGCTAATTTCCCAATGCGCTGCATATAAGGACTTTGTCGTATTTCTTCCCGAAGAGAGTCCCATAGCTGCGATGTTGGAACTGAAATGGCCTGAAGACACGGGCTGCCTACTCTGCGTGACAAGGCATCTGCGGCTGAGTTTTCTTTGCCCGGTTTGTAGAGGATTTCATACTCATACCCAAATAGTTTGGAGACCCACTTTTGCTGTTCTGGAGTAGTGATGCGCTGCTCCAAGATGTATTTAAGGCTGCTTTGGTCTGTATGAATGAAGAATTTTCGCCCCATCAAATACGGCCTCCAAGTCTAGACAGCAACTACAATTGCCAGCATCTCGCGAGCATATGTCGACCAAGCTCGTTTCGCAACCCCTAGTGAACGGCTCATGAAGGCAATTGGTTTTCCTTTTTGTGTTAGGACTGCACCAATTCCATCACCCGAAGCATCTGTCTCAACCACAAAGAAATCATCAAAATCAGGCATAGCCAAAGTAGGCGTGGTGGTCATGGCTTGCTTCAAAACTCCAAAAGCCATATCAGCTTCGGCATTCCAGCCGAATTGACCCTTCTTCAACAGATTAGTGAGGGGACGAGCTAGCACACCATAGTTACGGACAAATTTACGGTAATAACCTGTGAGACCTAAAAATCCACGCAATTCAGAAATATTAGTAGGCCTTGGCCAATCAACCATGGCTTGGATTTTTCCTTGGTCCACCTTGACCCCTTCCGAAGTGATGATATGACCCAAGTATTCCAATTCTTGTTGACCGAATGCACATTTTTTTAGTTTGACAAAAAATGTGTGATGCCTTAAAATTTCAAAAGCTTTTTGAACATGTTCAATATGCATGGACCAATTGGGACTATAGATCAATATATCATCAAAGAATACTAATATGAATTTACGAAGATAAGGACGAAAAATGGAATTCATAATAGCTTGAAAAGTAGAAGGAGCATTACAAAGTCCAAAGGGCATGACTAAATACTCATAGTGGCCATTATGGGTACGAAAAGCAGTTTTATGAATATCCGGGGGATGCACTCTAACTTGATGGTAACCGGCCGTTAGATCTAATTTCGTAAAAAATTTAGCACCATGGAGCTCATCTAACATATCGTCTACGGTTGGGATTGGGAATCGGTCTTTTAAGGTTACAGCATTGAGTGCCCTATAATCTGTGCAAAAACGCCATGAGCCATCTTTTTTTTTAACTAATAAAACAGGAGATGAAAATGAGCTAGTACTAGATCTTATGAGTCCCAATTGAAGCATGTCATGAACTTGTTTTTCAATTTCAGCTTTTTGAAAATAGGCATACCTGTAGGGTCTCACATTAACCGGTTCAGCTCCCTCTTTCAAGGCAATGCGATGGTCCAGTTCTCTTGCCGGAGGTACCTGATTCGGCTCTTGGAAAATATCCGAATATTGATCTAACAGTTGCTGCATTTCGACGCCAATCCCATTCTGTGGTGCTTCATTTGCAGTTTGGACACAAATAGCAAACATGGAATTTTGGTAGCGTAAGTTCTTTGATAATTCCTTCACTGTTGCCGAGTGAATTGAAGGAGCATCAATTCCCTGTAACTTATGAGCTTGATTATTCCACCGAAATTCCATTGTCAATTTTTTCCAATCACACACCACGGTTCCCAGTTGCTCCAACCATTGAACCCCTAGCACCAAATCTAACCCAATAAGTGGCAGAGCATAGAGGGTTAAGAAGAACGGGATACCTTGCAGCAGGACATGGATATTTTCGAATCTCCCTTGGCACTTTAAGGGTTGCCCGTTTGCCACCTTAACATTGAAAGATTCAGTGGTAATCACGGGAAGGTGCAGCCAATTTGCCATTCGTTCACTGATGAAATTGTGTGTCGATCCACTGTCAATCAAGACAATTAACTCCTGATTTCCAATTTTTGCCTTCAGCCTCATTGTCCGCGAGGTGGTCCATCCCGTGAGAGCATGCAGCGATATCTCAAGTGATTCGGCAACTGTATCTTTACCATCCACTTCTTCACAATCCTCTTCTTCGAATTCCCCACAATTCTCCATTAATAACAATTGAGGGCCCTGGCATTTGTGCCCTACTGTGAATTTTTCATTGCAATTAAAGCAAAGACCCTGTGCTCGGCGTCGCTGCATTTCATCCCATGACAGCCTTTTAAACGGAACAGCAGTGTTCTTCGTTGTAGACGGCAGAGCAGGTAGCGATCGAATCGGTAGGGATGGTCGATTGAATCTTCTTTGCCGCAGCAGCTGCTCCTCCTTCATCCTTGCCAGACTGATTGCTTCCTTCAGAGTCTGTGGTCTGAACATTCGTATGGCTTCAGAGATTTCAGATTTCAGTCCTCCCATGAACGTGCCCACCATGGCTTTTTGGGTCCACCCATACACCCGATTTCCCAATCTTTCAAATTCTTTCTGATATTCACGTAATGACCCCGTCTGTCTGATTCTTGATAACGCCTCATCAAAGTCATCGCAATCTGTAGGGCCGAAACGTGCCCACAATTCCTCCTCAAAGATTTTCCATGTTACATCAGTATTCTCGATTTTGTGAGTTCTCTGCATCCATTGCCACCATTGATTAGCTTCACCTTCAAGGTGGAATGAAGCCAACGACACCTTCTGGTTGTCAGGAGTCGCTTGATACTCAAAGAATTGGCCAACTCGATTGAACCACTCAGTTGGGTCATCACCCGCATATTTTGGGAATACCAGTTTAGCCAATTATGATGGCACTATCTGGCGTGAACAATCACCTTCTTCCACGAATGGGCGTGAACCCATGTCTTGAAATTGATGGCTGTTGTCAACAGGCCCTTTGTTAGCTCGCAGGATATCGGTTAGCTTGGAAACTGCCTCCTCCAATTGATGCAATTTGTTTCCTACGTCCAGCTCCAATCGTTGGAATCCACCTTGCATTCCAGCCAGCCCAGCTTCCAAATTCTCGATTCTGTCCTTGTTGGATGTCATAGTAACCTTGCTCTGATACCAATGATAGGTCCCAGTCAAAGCAATTGTAAGATAATTCTTTTGTGGTAAGAATAAACCAGTAATTGAACTGAATAATTGTCTGCCTTTACTGCATATTTGCGAAATATAAATACTGAAAGGGAAATAACGTAATACAAGGAAATAACTGAAAGACATAAATGGACTCCCCCACGTACTACCCACGCGGGTTACTACTAATAAACTGACTCCTAATACTCCCCACGATCACTAATATTGGCAGACTGGTTATCAAACGCTTGCACCCTTTAATGCGCACGAACTTCTCCCTTGTTCCCACATGATCAATTGTCCGTGAACTTAGGATTTTTGACAGGTGCACGTTTGGACCTCCTTGGCTCCACAGCAGTTGTGGTTGTTATCTTATCACAATGCAAAAGAAATTTTTTTGCAAAGAAATTCAGATGAAGCAGTCAGAAATCTGGTCGAGTCAGTTTTGTGTGGGTTGGTCCAGATGCTTGACTTTGGAGCTACTGGTTATGGAATTTAAATTTACATATGGCATTAGCGAGGGTGGCTTTGACTGAAATATGGAGACCAGTGTTGGATGAAGCCAGCAAGCTTAGCCTCATACTATGATGCTCTGGAAAAACCATCATCATTTACCCTTTCTGTTTTTCTGTATATAATATACCTTGCAGGTTCCCTTCCTCTGTAAAAGTTTCTAAACAGGGCAAAACTGAGGTTGCTTCAGCAAAAGGCTCGCTCATGTCATCCAGGCAAGAAGGCGCCGGATTCTGACCAAATTATGTCTCAAGCATATGCCTTCAACAGTCACTTGCCTTCCATCTCCAGGCTGCTGGGACAAAAAAAATCATATCCAGAATCTCGAATTTTCTCCAGGGATTAAATTGTAATTTTCTAAAGTTCAGGGACTAAACCAAAAGGCCCCTTAAACTGAGGGACCAAACTTAAACTTTATCATCTTCAACCTCCAGGCTACTTTCCTGATTTCCAGAGAATGTTTGTCATAATTTCCCAATTTGTTTTACACCTAACACACCAATTAACTTCAAAATCATTTACAATTCAATCAATTAAACCATTATCCAACACATTTAATCTTTAACATCTCAATCGATTCATTAATCAAACCCAAAACAAGGTCGTCAAACCCTAATCTTTAATAAATTCAAAATCTTAACTAATAAAAATACCTATACATATCAAAACATAAATATAATTAGACAGTTCATAATAACCACATCAAAACAATCCCACCAACATTTAGGCTTGGCTCTTCTTCTACAACGCTGATATCAAGCAATACCACCAACACAAAACAACCACCTTCTGGCGCTCCTCCGATCACCATTTTCGACGCCGTCACCATAATAAGAACTATCTCGGCATCCTCTACTTGGCGGCAGTGGTAGATGAGCCTCTCATCACTATCAGTCAACCACTAGTCAACCACCTTGTCACTGTTCACGTGTTACATGAAGTGCAAGAGTGAATTAATTCACTGCACTGTTCACCCATGACGTGAAAAGTGCAACATTTTCCTTTTCAGAAATATATTAATATAATATTTTTTATTTTTTAAAAATTATTTTTGATATTAACACAATTATTATGTAATTTTTAAAACACAGTGCTACACGGTGCCAGGAGCCATCTTCATCTAAAATCCCAAGAGCCAATATAATAATGGTAAAATAGAATTAGCTGATAACAGTTTTTAAGCCATGTGCTATATATAAAATTTCATTTTCACATATATAAAGATTACATCAATTTGTTAACAACGCCATGCGAACGACCGAGGTGCGCGAGAGGCAATACGAGCGTAGCTCGCGATTCTCTTGTTCTATCTACAAATAATCCATCGAAGATTTGAATAATAAACGCCATGCGAAATCGATCGAATGAACAAGATTTTCGAAATCTCTCGCTCGCTCGCTCGATGTCTTTCTTTCTACCGTGAACATTTATTAGCAAGGTCATACAAAATAAAATAATGTTTTAGATAAAACATTTAAAAAGTATAGGCGTTGAAATTTTGAATGTGGGATAAGATATTTTAAAATCTTTTACTTTCACGAAGCACTTCACGTTGGATGGTTTAAGCAGTTGCCCTGCAGCCGGGGGTATTACGGTACTTTCATCACAGGTTTTTTCGTGATTATCGTGGGGTACATGGGTGTATAAATAGTTTACTATTTCTTTATTATTTCTTTTCGGTTAAACTGCAAGCACCTCGTACGGACGCGCACGTAGTGTTTCACGAGCACACTCCTTTAAGATGGCGCATGCACCGTCGTCCAACGGTGGAAACAAACCTTCTGTCATGTCACCTGGTGCGCTGACATGTCCTCTGCCTCCCGGCGCGGCTCGTGTCTGCGTAAGGTGGTTGGAGAATCGCCGGAAAGGATGATTTTTGGTTTTTTCTCCCTTTTCTCTCTCTTGCCGCCGAGAAATAAACTTTAGTTCTTGCGGTTTGTGAATGTTTTATTTTCATCCCTGGGATTTTGATTTCGCTTTTATTACTGATTTCTTCAATGGAAATTTTGATTTGTTGCATTGTGCCCTTCAAGTGAAAATGATAATATATGTTGGTTTTTAATTTAGCCCTTATTCTTTTGATTTTTGGTTTGCTTTTGGTTCCTTTAATTATTTTAGTATGCAGGTTTTAATATGTTCTAATTGGGTCCTCCAATTTAAATTTGTCCTATATTCTATCTTTCATTTCGGTCCTTATTCTTTTAATTTTTAAAACAAATTACACAACACGTTTTTTTAAATATCTTTATTTGTTTCGGTCCCAAGGTTTTTATTTGTTTTAATCTTATTTTTTGATTAGAATTAATTATATACTTTGTTTTAATTGTGTCCTCCAAGTGAAATTAGTTATATATGTTACTTTTCATTTTTGTCCTTATTCTTTTAATTTTTTTAACAAAATTACACTGCAATTTTTTTAAAAAATACCTTCATTTGTTTAGTTCCCAAGGTTTTTATTTGTTTCAATTTTGTCTTTCGATTGGAATTAATTATATATTTTATTTTTCATTTTGGTCTTTATTCTTTGAACTTTTTATTTGATATTAATTCCTTTGGCGTTTTCGGTCCTTCTTGGATAATGTTTATTTTTTATCCGTATTTACAAATCTATGCTTTTAGTTTTTGTTTGTATTTTTTTATTGGGGTTTTATTTTTATTCGGTTCAATACTGAAATTTTAATTTATGTCAGTGATCATTTTAGAAAATTAATATTCCTTCCTTTTTCCCTTTGTTTTTTCTTTTTTTTGTGTTTTCTGTTATTTTTATCTTTTTTTGGATCAGATGATTTTATGGTTTCATTATTTGCGCAATACTAATAATAATAATTTTAGTGATTATTTTTTTTGTAAAAATGTTTATCTTTTTTTTTTATTCTTTGGAGCAATTTAATGATTTTAACTGTTATAGCCATGATAATGATGACAATATAGGGATGGATTTTCAGTGATATTTTCTTCTTTTTATTGATGGAAAATTAACTATTTCTTTTTGTTATTTGATTATTGTAGGTGTTTTCACAATTTATATTTTGTTTGTTTTGTTTAATTTAAATTCGATTACAAAATGAACTAATTCTAATACAGTAAATTCAATAATTCAAGCATCCAAATCTTTTTACTTTTGTAGAAAACTCGCACTCCATGGAATTTCTTCATAATAATAAAAAATATTGTGGGGGACATGAATTGAAGGCATTGAAGAATTTGGCCTTCAACAAAATCGTGCGCCTTGTTGCTTATTCGACCGAAAACCTCGCAGAAATCTCAAGAAAATGCAGGCTGTAGCTCTCCCTCTCTCTGTGGGACCTTATTTTGGGTGGCACTGGCCCAGAGCCGCCATCATCTAAACTCAAGAGCCCATATAATAATGGTAAAATACAATTAGATGATAGCAGATTTTATGCCACGTGTCATATATAAATTTCTATTTTCAGACAGTAAAGATTATATATTGAGCATAAATAATAAATATA
Source organism: Salix udensis (assembly GCA_029204005.1). Taxonomy (NCBI): domain Eukaryota; kingdom Viridiplantae; phylum Streptophyta; class Magnoliopsida; order Malpighiales; family Salicaceae; genus Salix; species Salix udensis. Next base: position 12,733,166 of record CM055021.1, on the reverse strand, counting down.
CCGACCAATTTTATAAGCAAAGGGAGGCGGGAAAGCCTCATCTCCTAACAACGCGAGGTGCGCGAGAGGCCACACGAGCGCACCTCCCGACTCCTTCAGTCTTCTCAAGCTCGCGTTTCTCTTGTTCTATCGACAAATAATCCATCGAAGATTGAAATAATCATGCGAAATCGATCGGATGAACACAGTAGCTTTGATCGTTATAAATAACCAAGCTTCCTACAAGATTTTATCAATCCACCTGATAGCCTAAACACAACCATTTCTGATCTCTTTTAATTTTTCACGACCCTTGAAGAAAAAAAAATGGAGGTCTTCAGCAAAGAGTTGAAAGCTACCGATGTTGGTGTTAAGCTCTCATTCCCAACTCATGGCTTAGAGCATTTAGATTTCGCTGGAAATAATTCTGTTGATTTGCGTGTCAAGGATAGCTTTGGCGAGCTTCGAGTTATTCGTTGCTGGAAGAGGAAGAATGGAGATCATGACAAGCCGGTGCTTTCTAGCGGCTGGCTCAAATTTGTTGCTGATTATGGACTGAGAGTTGGTGACAAGGTTGTTCTTCTCCGCGAGGATGACCATAGCCTGGGGTCACAGTTCAGGATCGAAGCTCGGAGGAAAATCGTGCTGCTTGGCGGGGAGGCTTGGGGTGAAGTGACAAGAGCTACTAATTACTAGCTCTTATTCGCATATGGAGCGTGCATGCTCCTGCCAGATCCCGATATATATATATATAGAAGAAACAACTCCCCAAGTTTGGTTTTGGTGTCTCTGTTTTGTACTGTAAATTTATGTATGTTTGTAGTGATGATAATCAGTGTTGTTATCGAATGAATATGCTGTTGTTCTTAGCTTCTCGGATATGTATTAGATGCATGTAATTCTCAGCAATAATGGATTTAAATATATATGATGTACTTTCATGAATATATTTCCAGGTTCTTACATTTCCAGGTTTTTCAATTCTGTTTTATTTTTTCTATTTTGTGTGCTTCTGTTCAGTGTTTGAAAATGAAAATTTTCACTGATTGGATTTGATGGATAGATAAATCGAAAAGAAGACAAGTTTGAGGTGAAAACAGTTCTGTCTTCATACACACTTCTGAATATCCATCCAGTAGTAGTCGTCATTGGTCATCTCTTCCACATCTTTAACATTACTTGACTGACATGCGAAGAAGCGTCTGTCATTTATAACTTCTGAATGAAACGGGGTTGCTGGGATGAAGGGGATGAAGGGGATGAAGAGATAAAACTGAAGTCTTACAGTGTGGTTCTCGTATTTCAATGGCATCCCATCAAAACAGAGTAATCATGGTGTCCATCAGTCAGGCATAAATACACAGAAACAATATACTTCATATAGCAACTCCTTCTCCCAAGTTCTCAAAAGATTTTAACATTTTTCAACAGAAATCAAGTAATTATGTAAAAGGCCTTCACGGTCATCGGAGCACCACAACTTCAACAGAAATACATCCGGCCGGCGGCTTTGGCTGTTGGTTCTCAGGCTTCCCCGCCACCCACAACACTAAATAGCACCGCTTCCCGTCCCCAGGCTTCTCTGCTTGACTTATTACAACAACATCCTCGTGCAAAACCCCCCTTCTCACTACTCACTCGTCCCCTACCTCTTCCAGGTCTTTCTTCATAAGTCACCTTGAGAACTTGTTCTTCTTCTACTTGATTTTTTCATGCGTTGTTCATGTACTAGCGGGACTGCTCCGCAATTCGTCTATTGTCATTGTGGTCATGTTGTTTGATTCCTCAATCGAACATACCACATAGTTAAATTTCTGAGTCATCGAGCGAAGAATCTTCTTTGTGATCATGGTCTCATTCAAATCTTCTCCATGAGTCTTCATCCTGTTAGCTATAGACAAAACCCTAGAAAAATAGGCATTCATAGTCTCTCCTTCTTTCATACGAAGAACTTCAAAATCGCATCTCAAGGACTGCAATTGAGCTCTCTCACTCTTGTTGAACCTTGGAATTTCTGCTTCATGGAATTCCAAATTGCTCTTGTAGAGCTTCTGTCAAGAATTGTCTCCAACACTTCTCGTTCAATCGCTTGATACAGGAGGTTCTTTGCCTTCAAATCCTTCAAATTGTTGTCTTCTTGCGCCTTCTTTAGCTGAGCATCCGTGAGCTTATGAGTTTCAGCCACTATTGGAGATAACAAGGGTGTTTCTCCTCCAATCTTCACCTCGGTGCCCTGCTTTACAACCGTCCAATACTCCTTGGATTGAAGTAGATTTTCCATCATCTCAGCCTAGTGATCGTAATGCCCAACAAATTTAGGCACATACCCACTACTGTTTCCCTCTGCCATTGACAACAATTTCTCTCTTTCTCTCTTGCTCTCTCGGAGAAACGAAGGTGTTTCTCTCTTTCGCTCGTGAACGAAAACACTGAATGTGTTTCTCTCTTTCTCTCGTGAACGAGAAAAACAATTTCTCCTTCTCTCTCTTACACTCTCTCCCATGCCTTTTAAGAGGCTCTGATAGCAATTGTTATTTCTCAATGGTATTTCCCTCATTTGTATAAAGTGTATTTGCGGCTTATATAGCCAATACAATTTGAAATCACCACATCTCCACATGTCAGAAGATTCTGGTATATAAAAGCAAAACAAAAAAACAAATTGATAACAAATAACAAACTAATAGCCACTGTAACAAATTATAACAGTGCTAACACATAGCACATAAAATCCGAACTTAATTTGGCGTAAAAACTCATCGGGGGCTGCCCATCAGAGTTTAAAAAGATTCAAACTTTGACCTGTTTCTCGAAGACGAGATGGTGAAGATAATGTAGTTTTTGATGATCTGCACCAACAATAGATAAATAAATTTAGTCAGAATTATTAAGATTTTTTTTATTATAATATAAATTTAATCAAATAATAAATATATGTAGAATTAATATGAATACAAGTATTAATTTTAAATTGATATCGATTATCTGTCGGATCAAGGAGTAAAGTTGTAATTTTACTATCAAAATCCAGTGACAAATGACTGTTTTAATCTGAGATTTCAATTGATTATGTTTCAATTGATTTGTTGCAGGTTATGTTTGATTGGGTAATTTGTGGGAGATGAGGAGAAGAGGAAGAACAATTCTGGAGAGAAAAGAGATAAGTCCAATTTTCACTAACTTCGTATGTTCATTTATTGTATGTAAACTGTTTGACCAAATGCTCATTTATATACTATGAGCAGAGCATGCAATACATGTGTTTAAACTTGTTGTAAACTACTTTCTAACTGTCTACAAAAGTCAATTACACATGTGATGTATTACAACTAATTCTGTTACAATGACAGTTGGCTGGGCTTGCATTCATCAGTCTTTCTTCTTTGTTATTCAAGGTCTTGTTGTCCACGTAGTGACTCTTGAGCTCTTGTAACCTGTACTTCCTGTAATCAGCTTACATACAAACATCCCCTCCTAAGCTGGTTATAGGTACAACACCAAGTTTAGCTCTAAGTTGGTTGAATCTTTCTTTAGGCAACCTTTTAGTAAATATATCAGCCAATTGCTCTTCATTGCTGCAAAATTTCACGTCTATCACTCCCTCTTGCACTGCCTCTCTTATGAAGTGAATTCGCCTATTGATGTGCCTTGTTTTCTGATGAAATACTGGATTTCTTGCCATAGCAATTGCTGACATATTGTCACAAAACAAAACAGTAGCCTGCTCCTGTTTTTCACCAAGATCATCAAGTATTGATCTCAACCATTTTGCTTGTGTTGTTGCTTCAGAAGCTGAGACATACTCAGCTTCTGCTGTTGATAAAGCCACTGATCCTTGCTTTATTGAAGCCCACGAGCACACACCACTTCCAAAACTAAATGCATACCCTGAGGTACTCCTACTATCATCTTCACTGCCTCCCCAGTCTGCATCACAGAAGCCCACTAGATTTGCTGATTTGTGCTTAGCATATTCAATTCCATATTCAAGTGTTCATTGAATATATCGAAGAACTCTTCTTGCAACCCCCATATGCTTTCTTGTAGGTTGATTCATAAATCTGGAAAGTAAACTGGCAGCATACATGACATCTGGTCTTGTTGCTGTCAGATATAACAAACTTCCCACAATTTTTCTGTACAAATTCTCATCAGCTAGCTCACTCCCATCTTCTTTTCTCAGTTTCTCACCAGTGGCAAGTGGTATGGAAACTGGTTTGCAGTCAGCCAGCCCAAACTTCACAAGTAATGACTTTGCATATTTACTTTGATTGATAAAGATGCCTTGATCAGTTTGTATCACCCCCATACCCAGAAAATGGTGGAGAAGACCAAGGTCAGTCATCTCATATCTCAGCATCATTTCCTTCTTAAATTCAGTCAACATGCTCTCACTACTTCCTGTGTACACAATATCATCCACATATATTGATACTATAAGCTGATTTCCTTCACTGTCAGCTCTAGTATATAGAGTAGGCTCACTTGCACATCTTTTGAACTTACTCATTGTAAGGTATGTATCAATTTCACTATACCAAGCTCTAGGGGCTTGTTTAAGCCCATATAAAGCTTTATGTAGTTTGTACACCTTGTGATCTGATTTCTGCACAATAAACCCCTCGGGTTGTTCAACAAACACCTCCTCTTCAAGCATTCCATTTAGAAATGCTGACTTAACATCCAACTGAAATAGCTTCCATTTCTTCTGACTTGCAAGTGCAATCAGTGTTCGAATAGTGTCTAACCTTGCCACCGGTGCAAAGGTTTCATTGTAATCTACTCCTGGCTTTTGTGCATACCCTTTTGCCACAAGCCTTGCCTTGTGTTTGTTGATTGTGCCATCTAAGTTAAGCTTGGTCTTAAACACCCACTTAACTCCAATTACTGGTTTGTTTGCAGGTCTGTTTACCAACTCCCAGGTATTGTTCTTCTCAATCATATTCAATTCATCTTTCATAGCATTATGCCAAGCTCTATCTCCAGCTGCTTCTGTATAATTTTCAGGCTCTATCATGCTTGCATTGCATCTTGCATATATGTCCTCCAATGGTCTAATTTTCACTGGAGTTAATGTATCAACTTCTGAACTTGAGCTGCTGCTGTCATCATTATCATTTCTGTTTTCTGCCACTTCCATTGAGACATCATCATTTGTTACATTCTCTCCTTCATCATGTGCTGCTTTAGAATCATATTGAACTAGTAGTTCTTGAGGAATAAAACTCTCATGCTCTTCATTCTCATTTTTCCAAGCATGCAATCTGTTTTCATCAAACACAACACTTCTAGCCAACACAATCTTCTTAGATTTCAGAATATATATTCTGTAACCTTTCTCACAGTGCCCATACCCCATAAACACACCATATTCAGCTTTATCATCAAACTTCTGCCTTAACTGGTCTGGAATATGAGTGTAGCACACACACCCGAATATTTTCAAGTGTCTTACACCAGGTTTTCTTCCTGTAAAAGTCTCAAAGGGTGTCTTCTTTGGGACTGAAGTGGTAAAACTTCTGTTCTGAAGGTACACGGCTGTGTTAACAGCCTCAGCCCAAAAATCAATGGGTATTTGCTTCTCCCTCATCATTGATCTAGCCATTTCACAAATAGTCCTATTTCTCCTCTCAAACGAACTCCATTTTGTTGAGGAGAATAGGCTATTGTTAGCCGCCTTTCTATCCCACTGTCGGAACGGAAATTTACGAAACTCCAAAGAGGTATATTCTCCACCTCTATCACTCCTCAACTTCTTCACTCTAAACCCACTTTGCAATTCAACAAATGTTTTGAACTTTCTAAACATATTCAAAGCATTTGACTTGTTTTTAACAAAATAGACCCAGCACATTCTAGAAAAATCATCAATAAAGGTAATAAAATACCTATTACCTCCATTTGATTCTCTTTGCATAGGCCCACACAAATCTGTGTGTACTAGCTCAAGGGGTTGGCTTGCTCTCCAGCTGCCTTCTTTATCAAATGGCTGCCTTTTATGCTTCCCAAACACACAACTCTCACACACTGAATTCACATCTGTCAACATTGGCAGTCCTGCAACCATATCCATTTGCTGCATTTTCTTTAAACTGTCAGAATTCAAGTGTCCAAACCTTCTATGCCACAGCCAAGAATCTTCAACAACTGACATTTTTCTTGCTGCAGGTGCTAAGGTTTCAAGTGTGAGTGGAAAACACCTATTGCCCTTTATGATCACCTTGGCTACAACATTGGTGAGTGTTTCATCATCAAATATCATAGCCTTGTTTCCCCCAAACAAAATGTAGTACCCATGCTCCATCATCTGCCCTACACTTAGCAGATTTTCATCTAAGCCAGGCACCAACAGCACCTCTTTGATATGCCTTACCCCTTGTCTTGTGTCCACAACAAGTGTCCCTTTCCCAGCAGCTTGAACTAGATCCCCAGACCCCATTTTCACCTTGCAGGTCACTGATCTGTCTATGTCAATCAGTTTGGTTTCTTGTGAAGTCATGTGATTTCTACATGCACTATCCACAAACCAAACATCTTCTTCTTGAACACTTGCTGCATGGCATGCATAGAACATGGTTCCCACAGTTGTGTCTTCTTCCTTTGCACAATTAGCCAATTGTCTATTTAGTTCACAATCATTTTGATTATGACCAAACCTGCTGCACTTTCCACATCTCTGCTTGCCTTTGAATCTGCAGATTCCAAAATGCAATTTCTGACATGTATTACATTTTGGCTTCATGCTTGTTTGAATGCTACTAGCACTTCTATGTTGAGGATTGAATGAACTGTTGTAGCTCATTCCTGGTTTCTGATTCCAGTTGTTATTTTGCAGATTTGCAGAACTTCCACCTTGACTCCAATTTGCAAACCTTCTGTTTTGATTCTGCAATTTTGGATAATTTCTGCCTTGTGAGCCCTTCTTATTCTGAGCATAGCTGCTGCCTCCAATTTTGAGACTACTGAAAGCTCTCTCGGTATGCATTTCTCTATCTCTTTCATCATGCATATCCTCTCTTCTATCATACACTTTGATTGAAGCAATAACCTCTTCACTTCTAATTGTTTTCAAGTCTCTTGTTTCTTCAATAATTGAAACTATGGACTTGTATTTCCTGTTAAGACTCATCAAAGTCTTTTGCACTATCCTTTGTTCAGTTATCTCTTCTCCTAGAGATTTCATATCATTTATCACTCCAAAGAACTTAGTCAAGTAATGATCTAAGCTTTCTCCTTCAGCCATTCTCATATACTCGAATTCTGCCCTTACAGCTTGCAACTTCACTTCTCTAACTTTATCATCTCCTATGAATTCTCTCCTTAACAGATCCCAAGCTCCTCTTGCTATTTCTTCATTTCTTATTCTAGGGAAGATATCATCAGTCAAGGCTCCTTGAATAATACTTAGAGCCTTGGCATCTTTGATTCTTTTTTCTTTAGTCTCAGCAGCAGCCTCTCCTGATTCAGTTTTCTTGTCTTTCAAACCAGAAGTTCCTCCACTACTACTTTCATTGGAGACTTGTGTTGATGTATCACAACACTCAATCACATCCCATAGATCATAAGCTCTGAAGATAGTTTTCATTTTAACTGACCAAAAATCATAGTTCTCACCATTAAATTGTGGAGCTCGAAGGTCTGATGATCCAGTCATCTCTTTGCTGTTGAAATCTGTTTTGATTGATTTTCTTCCACAGTTCTTACGCCCCTACTTGATCAGAAAATCAGCTCTGATACCATGTTTTAATCTGAGATTTCAATTGATTATGTTTCAATTGATTTGTTGCAGGTTATGTTTGATTGGGTAATTTGTGGGAGATGAGGAGAAGAGGAAGAACAGTTCTGGAGAGAAAAGAGATAAGTCCAATTTTCACTAACTTCGTATGTTCATTTATTGTATGTAAACTGTTTGACCAAATGCTCATTTATATACTATGAGCAGAGCATGCAATACATGTGTTTAAACTTGTTGTAAACTACTTTCTAACTGTCTACAAAAGTCAATTACACATGTGATGTATTACAACTAATTCTGTTACAATGACAGTTGGCTGGGCTTGCATTCATCAGTCTTTCTTCTTTGTTATTCAAGGTCTTGTTGTTCACGTAGTGACTCTTGAGCTCTTGTAACCTGTACTTCCTGTAATCAGCTTACATACAAACAATGACGACCTGCTGTTCTATCGATCGAGACCGTCAGCATCGTGGGCGTGAAATTACTATGCACTCACCATTAGTTTTTCGAAATCTCCCGCTCGATGTCGATGTCTTTCTACCGTGGGCGTTTCTCTTGTTCTATCTACAAATAATCCATCGATGATTTCAATAATAAACGCCATGCGACATTGATCGAATGAACGAGATTTTCGAAATCTCTCGCTCGCTCGCTAGCTATTATAAAATCTTTAAGTTCTCGAAAGAAAGTTTCTCAAATAGATCATAATAAGAATATTATAAGGTAAACCTCATCAGAAAATGAAAATGCAATGAGTACGAGGCTATATATAGTGGGATTATCAGTTCACCCATGTTGGTGACTCCTCCGACCAACCAGGTTTTCATATATGACGTGCACAAATATTACCCTATTAGTATGAGTATTCTGACTGACATGCCATAAGCTTATATCATAATCAAACAAACATATTCATATCTCAAGGCTCAACTCATGACATCAATCAAATAAGAAATTATCAATTTAGAATTCAATTCAAAAGTGTATATTAGCTCATATCAAGAATTTAAATTTAACAATTGATTATGCTTTATTGTAACAGAAAAATTGTAATCAGCATATATATATATCTATATATATATATATTATCAAGAAGCATAATCTAATTATCAACTTACCTATCTTAAAAGCAAACAAAATTCAAAAGCAAATACATAAGAAAATCCTATTGATGCTCTGCAAGTAGAACAACAGGATTATCTGAATATAAAATAAAAAAAAAAAACATACTAAAAGACTGCTAAAGAGAAAGTAAAATCTATTCAATAAATTTATCAAAGAGTTTAAATTATAATCCTATGTGTTTTTTAATCAAATCATCTATTTTTCTCAAAACCTAAAAATTTCATAGTTTCTCCTGAAATTTAATTCAAAATAAGAAATTTGTAAAATTGATAATAGTTCACAAATAATCCTCAATTAGTTACCAAACCAATATAAAAAACTAATATTGCATCTAGGAATCACCTTGTAATTTTCTCGGATTTATAGGGGTTAAATTGTGATTTTATCAAATTGATGAACTAAAGTGAAGACAAAATAAATTCATAATTATGCTAAAATTTTTCACACAGTTCATCCTCAATTCTATCTTGAATCTCGAATTTCACTCCAAGGACTAAATTGTAATATTCTAAAGTGTAGGGACTAAATCAAAAGGTTCATAGAATGAGGGACCAAACTGAAACTTTATCATCTTCAATCTCCAGACTACTATATCAATTTCCATAAAATGTTTCTCATAATTTCCCAATATTGTTTGACTTCAAAATGTTTTACTGTCCAATATCAATCCATCTCATAGCTTAAACATAACCCTTTCTCTGTTTTAAGTTTTCACGACCCTTGAAGAAAAAAAATGGAGATATTCAGCAAAGAGTTGAAAGATACCGATGTTCGTGTTAAGCTCTCATTCCCAACTCATGGCTTAGAGCATTTAGATTTCGCTGGAAGTAATTCTGTTGATTTGCGTGTCAAGGATAGCTTTGGCGAGCTTCGAGTTATTCGTTGCTGGAAGAGGAAGAATGGAGATCATGACAAGCCGGTGCTTTCTAGTGGCTGGCTCAAATTTGTTGCTGATTATGGACTGCGAGTTGGTGACAAGGTTGTTCTTCTCCGCGAGGATGACCATAGCCTGGGGTCACAGTTCAGGATCGAAGCTCGGAGGAAAATCGTGCTGCTTGGCGGGGAGGCTTGGGGGGAAGTGACAAGAGCTACTAATTACTAGCTCTTATTCGCATATGGAGCGTGCATGTTCCAGCCAGATCCCGATATATATATATATATATATATATATAGAAGAAACAACTCCCCAAGTTTGGTGTTGGTGTCTCTGTTTTGTACTGTAAATTTATGTATGTTTGTAGTGATGATAATCAGTGTTGTTATCGAATGAATATGCTGTTGTTCTTAGCTTCTCGGATATGTATTAGATGCATGTAATTCTCAGCAATAATGGATTTAAATATATATGATGTACTTTCATGAATATATTTCCAGGTTCTTACATTTCCAGGTTTTTCAATTCTGTTTTATTTTTTCTATTTTGTGTGCTTCTGTTCAGTGTTTGAAAATGAAAATTTTCACTGATTGGATTTGATGGATAGATAAATCGAAAAGAAGACAAGTTTGAGGTGAAAACAGTTCTGTCTTCATACACACTTCTGAATATCCATCCAGTAGTAGTCGTCATTGGTCATCTCTTCCACATCTTTAACATTACTTGACTGACATGCGAAGAAGCGTCTGTCATTTATAACTTCTGAATGAAACGGGGTTGCTGGGATGAAGGGGATGAAGGGGATGAAGAGATAAAACTGAAGTCTTACAGTGTGGTTCTCGTATTTCAATGGCATCCCATCAAAACAGAGTAATCATGGTGTCCATCAGTCAGGCATAAATATAGAGAAACAATATACTTCATATAGCAACTCCTTCTCCCAAGTTCTCAAAAGATTTTAACACGCGTACATTTTTCAGCAGAAATACAAGTGATTATGAAAAAGGCCTTCACGGTCATCAGAGCACCACAACTTCAACAGAAATACATCCGGCCGGCGGCTTTGGCTGTTGGTTCTCAGGCTTCCCCACCACCCACAACACTAAATAGCACCGCTTCCCGTCCCCAGGCTTCTCTGCTTGACTTATTACAACAACATCCTCGTGCAAAATCCCCCTTCTCACTACTCTCTCTCTCCCTCTCTCTCTCGTTTCAGCAACTCCGGCCACCGGCTCCAGCCACCAAGAGTCGTTTTTGTCATCACAGCAGCCACCCCTCAACTCCATCAGCCCAGCCACCCTCTCAGGCGAAGGCAGAAGCAAATCCATCGTCGCAGCAAGCACAGCCCGTCACTTTTCGACGCTATTTCTGGTCACGACAGGCCACCATTTTCGACGCCACCATGACCAGAAGAACCACCTCGATCTCCTCTACCCAAACATGTTAACAAGTACATCATTCATCACACTCCAAAAATTCACTATTCATCGTCTTCTTCGGATTGTGCATGCACGAGGAGTGAATTAATTCACTCCCTGCTGGGCTAGTTGGGTTGGGCTTTGTGCCTGGCCAGTGGATGAAATGAATAGCTAGGATGTTGATTCTGGTATATAATATACCTTGCAGGTTCCCTTCCTCTGTAAAAGTTTCTAAACAGGGCAAAACTGAGGTTGCTTCAGCAAAAGGCTCGCTCATGTCATCCAGGCAAGAAGGCGCCGGATTCTGACCAAATTATGTCTCAAGCATATGCCTTCAACAGTCACGTGCCTTCCATCTCCAGGCTGCTGGGACAAAAAAAATCATATCCAGAATCTCGAACTTTCTCCAGGGATTAAATTGTAATTTTCTAAAGTTCAGGGACTAGACCAAAAGGCCCCTTAAACTGAGGGACCAAACTTAAACTTTATCATCTTCAACCTCCAGGCTACTTTCCTGATTTCCAGAGCATGTTTGTCATAATTTCCCAATTTGTTTTACACCTAACACACCAATTAACTTCAAAAACATTTACAATTAAATCATTATCCAACACATTTAATCTTTAACATCTCAATCGATTCATTAAATATCAAACCCAAAGTCAAACCCTAATCTTTAATAAATTCAAAATCTTAACTAATAAAAATACCTATACATATCAAAACATAAATATAATTAGACAGTTCATAATAACCACACCAAAACAATCCCACCAACATTTAGGCTTGGCTCTTCTTCTACAACGCCGACATCAAGCAATACCACCAACACAAAACAACCACCTTCTAGCGCTCCTCCGATCACCATTTCCGACGCCACCACCATAATAAGAACTATCTCGGCATCCTCTACTTGGCGGCAGTGGCAGATAAGCCTCTCATCACTATCAGTCAACCACTAGTCAACCACCTTGTCACTGTTCACGTGTTACATGAAGTGCAATAGTGAATTAATTCACTGCACTATTCACGCATGACGTGAAAAGTGCAACATTTTCCTTTTCAAAAATATATTAATATAATATTTTTTATTTTTTTAAAATTATTTTTGATAATAACACAATGATTATCTAAAAACATCAAAAAAAGTTATTTTTTTAAAATATTTTTAAAACACAGTGCTACACGGTGCCAGGAGCCATCTTCATCTAAAATCCCAAGAGCAGGAGCCATCTTCATCTAAAATCCCAAGAGCCAATATAATAATGGTAAAATAGAATTAGCTGATAACAGTTTTTAAGCCATGTGCTATATATAAAATTTCATTCACATATATAAAGATTACATCAATTTGTTAACAACGCCATGCGAACGAGCGAAGATTTGACCTCTATCGAAGATTTGAATAATAAACGCGATGCGAAATCGATCGAATGAACAAGATTTTCGAAATCTCTCGCTCGCTCGCTCGATGTCTGTCTTTCTACCGTGAACATTTATTAGCAAGGTCATACAAAATAAAATAATGTTTTAGATACAAAAAATTAAAAAGTATAGGCGTTGAAATTTTGATGAAATTTTGAATAATAATAATAATAATAATAATAATACAAAATATATTGCGGGCCTTGAATTGAAGGCATGGAAGAATTTGGCCTTCAAAAATATCGTGCGCCTTGTTGCTTATTCGAACGAAAACCTCGCAGAAATCTCAAGAAAATGCAGGATGTAGCTCTCCCTCTCTGTGGGACCAGTGTCATTTTCAACATTTTCAGAGACATGGATTGTATTTTCTATTTCTTTACACATTAAAACTATTATTTTTATTCCTGGGTGCTGATAAAAAGACTTGGAACAGTGGGGAATGTTTTGTTTTTTCCCAAATTCCTGCACAGTAACAATACTACACTAGCCCCAGAAAAATGAAAAAAAATGCCCTGGAGCCGGGGGTATTACGGTACTTTCATTACATGTTTTTTCATGATTATCGTTGGGTACATGGGTGTATAATTAATTTACTATTTCTTTATTATTTCTTTTCGGTTAAACTGCAAGCGCATCATACGGACGAGTCGCGGTGTTTCACGGGCACACTCCTTTAAGGTGGCGCATGCACCGTCATCTGACGGTGGAAACAAACCTTCCGCCATGTCAACTAGTGCGCTAACATGTCCTCTGCCTCCCGGCGCGGCTCGTGTCGGCGTGAGGTGGTTGGAGAGGTGTGTTGGAGCCATACAAATTTTAATTTGAATGTGTGGTTGGAGGCAGGAATGTCGTGCAGACCTGATAGAAGTTAGGTATACAGGCTCTCTAACAATACGACTAAGAATTTATGATCAACTCGTTGTGTTTTGACCATTGGAACATCCTTCAAATCAATCTTAGTCACATAAATTTTGATTTGTTGCATTGTGCCCTTCAACTGAAATTGATTATATATGTTGGTTTTTAATTTAGCCCTTATTCTTTTGATTTTTAGTTTGCTTTTGGTTCCTTTAATTATTTTGGTATGCACGTTTTAATTTGTTCTAATTGGGTCCTCCAATTTAAATTTGTCTTATATTCTATCTTTCATTTCGGTCCTTATTCTTTTAATTTTTAAAACAAATTACACAACAAGTTTTTTTAAAATATCTTTATTTGTTTCGGTCCCAAGGTTTTTATTTGTTTTAATTTTATTTTTCGATTAGAATTAATTATATACTTTGTTTTAATTGTGTCCTCGAAGTGAAATTAGTTATATATGTTACTTTTCATTTTGGTCGTTATTCTTTTAATTTTTTTAACAAAATTACACTGTAATTTTTTTTTAAAAAAAAATACCTTCATTTGTTTAGGTCCCAAGGTTTTTATTTGTTTCAATTTTGTCTTTCGATTGGAATTAATTATATATTTTATTTTTCATTTTGGTCCTTATTCTTTGAACTTTTTATTTGATATTAATTCCTTTGGTGTTTTCGGTCCTTCTTGGATAATGTTTATTTTTTATCCGTATTTATGAATTTATGCTTTTCATTTTTGTTTGTATTTTTTTATTGGGGTTTTATTTTTATTCGGTTCAATACTGAAATTTTAATTTATGTCAGTGATCATTTTAGAAAATTATTATTCCTTCCTTTTTCCCTTTGTTTTTTTCTTTTTTTGTGTTTTCCGTTATTTTTATCTTTTTTTGGATTAGATTATTTTATGGTTTCATTATTTGCGCAATACTAATAATAATAATTTTAGTGATTATTTTTTTTGTAAAAATGTTTATCTTTTTTTTTTTATTCTTTGGAGCAATTTAATGATTTTCACTGTTATAGCCATGATAATGATGACAATATAGGGATGGATTTTCAATGATATTTTTTTCTTTTTATAGATGGAAAATTAACTACTTCTTTTTGTTAACGATACCAGTTTTCTTAGATGGTAAACAACCAAAATACAATCCCTAAGAAGGAATTCGATCCTAATTCCCTCATTTCCCACTCAAATTCTCTCTTGAAATTAGTAGACTAATATGCCTAATATGTTAACTCATGCTTAATATCATCTCCCCCCTTCTCATACACATTTCGCCAAAACTTGGCCTTGGGAAAGCAACATTTCCCTCATTATTTTCATGCTCAATCCATTCATTGCACAAATATTCAATGTATGCTTCTTCTTTTTTCATGATTATATTTGTTTAAAAAGTTTTTAAAAGATAATTTTATTTAGCGAATAAAATCTTAAATTTACAAATATTGAGCAATAACAACAACCTTCAAATCATTGATGGAGATTCCATTGTTTCAATGGAGCTAGATCTCCAAAAATTCTGAATGGAAACCATGTGTTAATGCATTGTTTACAAGGTTCAATGTTATAATGAAATTAATTATTTATATATTATTTTAATCTATTTACTCTATCAAATTAATGAAATTTATCTTTTCTAAATTTTTACTCCAATAGAAAATTTGATTCGGAGGATGCTAATGATGATGTTGCGAGAAGGGTGTAGGAGAATCACGCTTTGTAACAACCCGAATTTTTTTTTTCAATCACAAGCAAACAGTAACATGACCTAAACAGTAACCGATCCCAAAACAGTAACAGATCCCTAACGGGTCACAAAATAGTAACGGGTCCCAAAACAGTAAGAGTTCCCAAAACAATAACGGATCCCAAAACAATAACAGATCCCAAAACACTAACGGGTCCCAAAACAGTAATGGATCCCAAAACAGTAACAGTTCCCAAAACAATAACAGATCCCAAAAAAATAACGAATCCTAAAACAATAACGGATCCCAAAACAGTAACCGTTCCCAATTTTTTTTCTTTTTAAATGCACATGGGGACGATAATCAACTGACCGGTTCACTCCACTTCATTAAATACCATTCATACATGGGGCATTTTGTTTAAAGGTAAATCATACATAACGCATATTCTTCTGGTTGCATGATTTAAAATTTCATATCAAAATATACAAACATAGGCATGGTTTACATCCCTATCCTACACCTAGTCATTACAAACTTAAACAAAAAGATCTATTAACAGCCAGGCATTCATTACATTGATTTATACTAAATACATTTTGAGTTAAATTTCTTCTACATGATTTCTTGCAAAAATAGGTTCTCGTGCATCGGTTCCCTAGACATCTCGTGGATGTGGCGTTCCTGTAGCAATGTAAAACATTTAAGAGAAAGAAATTATCTAGTGATAATAATAATATTAATGATCACATAGTCTTGATGAAATTAGCTTGTAATGCTTATAGCTGTACCACCTTTTCTTTTCTAACAACCATAATCTTAGTCCGGCTTTCCCTTCGGGTGCCATTAGCCGAAACTAATCAACCATTTGTTCCGGTCACCCTTTCGGATGCCATTAGCCGAAGCTAATCATTATTTATCCCGGCCATCCCTTCGGATGCCATTAGCCGAAGCTAATCAATATTTTATTTCGGTCACCCTTTCGGATGCCATTAGCCGAAGCTAATCATTATTTGTCCCGGTCATCCCTTCGGATGCCATTAGCCGTAGCTAATCAATATTATGTTCCGGCCATCCCTTCGGATGCCATTAGCCGAAGCTAATCAATATTTTGTCCCGACCATCTCTTCGGATGCCATTAGCTGAAGCTAATCAATATTTTTATCGACATTTCAGTATTTCATCATTTAATGTAGACTATAACGCAACAGGACAATGTTCGTATCAGAGTAATACCCTATACAACGAATGTAAAGGGGATGTAAAAGTCACCTACATGTTCCACTTGTAGGTTGAGCTTGTCTTGACGATGATCCAATCCCGACCGCACCACCTGTGACATCAATTTCCAGCACACGACAAGCATGAATTTCCATTTCAACCCACACACTTCGGCAACAAACGCATACCACACATGTTGTAACAACCCCACCGAAACAATTCAATATGCCTTTATATTTGTTATTCTTTTATAACTTTTAACATTAAAAATATCATTATAAACACCCATTTTCAAACATAACTTGTTTCTTTTCCTTTAATGCATCTCACTACATCGTTTCGCGACCTCCCACCTCTTTTCCCCTTTTTCTCAAAACTGACAGCAGAGGTCGGATTTCGACCTCTGCCCAGATTTTTCCCCATAACTAGAGTTGTAGAACTCTGTTTTGTAAAAAATTTATCTTGTTAGAAAGATAACATATAGGTCTACAACTCTTATGCAGGGAATAGAACCCAGTTCTGTCCCCAAAATTTACGAAATGCATCTCAAATGTGACAGACCTGCTGATTCTGCAGAATCTGTCCTGCACAGTCAGGTTTGGTGACCCTTAACTAGAGTTATAAAATTCCAAATTAAGTGAAACAAGTTTCCTTGGATAGTATACATCCAGAACTACAACTCCTATGAAGGAACCCGATCCTAGTTCCTTTGTTTTACCACTCAAATTCTCTCTCAAAGTCACGACATGAATTTATCAAGTTGTTAATTTCTGCAACACATGCATTTGGCCGAAAATTGGCTTTGGGAAACAAGACTTCCCTCATTCTTTTCATGCTCAACCATTCATTACACAACATTCACATCCTATTTCATGCCACATTCATCAATTTTACACAATTCCACATTTCCCCCAAATTTTTTCTTCAAGAACCCTAACCCAAAATTCATAAAGAAAAGTCATGCAATTTAACCATAAGGTAATAAAGTAAAGAGTCTTTTAAATGCATATAAGAAACACCATACCAACAGGGATTCAAGATCCTAATAGCTTGTGAAATCAAAATATCCTCCTCTCCTCTCTTTCTTCCTACAAGTGTCGGCCAAACACTCCTTCTTTTCTTCCACTTTCTTCTTCCAATAATGCTCCCAATCCTTGGGTTTTTTTTATGTTTGAAGGTTTTAGTAACCCTTAATCTCACTTTATTTCGAAATTCTTCTTTAATTGAGCAAGAAAATATCACAATCTCCTTCTCTTTCTCCCTCACATATTGCTGGAAATGAGAAAAAGAGGGGTATTTATACTCCTCAATTTCTCTTATTGCACTAAGGCCCTCCATTTTCTTTACATGTTTTCTTTTTTACCCCACCTCTTCTCTTCTTATAATTTAAATCATAATCATTTCATTTATGTAATTTCGCCCCTCTCCCAACGTGTTTTATTCATCTTTTAATTTATTCCTTGAGTTTTTTGTAAGTTCATCTTATTGCAAATTAATTATGGAATATTGACGTTGGTCGTATCCCTTTATAATTTTGTGCCCCGTCACGAAATCGGCAGCGACAAACTAAGTCAGCTATATATATATATATATATATATATTTTTCTTGGGTGTTTACACGCTTCAACTAGGTAATTGTGGCGATGTCGATAATTTTTATTTTTATTTTAAATACCATAATTTTATTTTTCATTGACTAAAAAAATTCATTTATACCGTATAGTTTGCGTGATTTCTGGTACAAGGAGCATAAAAAAGCAAAAATATATGCGCGAGTAAAAGAGCTTCTAGAATGGAACAATGTTGCAATCTGGAAGGAAATCATGCTGCCATACATCTCACGAGTAATATGGGTGGATTACATTTAGCATGCGATGTTCAAGTCCTTCACGCGATGCTCACGTTCTAGTTCGTAGAATTGTAATTAGTGTTTTCTAGGTTCCATTACTACGCACACCAGCGGTTTCATGCCGTTCATTTTGCATGGGAAACAAACAATATTTTTTCTTAATATTTTTAATTTTTAACTAACAATATTTTTTTCTTGCAGGCTGTGAGTCTTGGACGCGATCCATTACCGATGAAGCTTTTTGTCGACAAACATGTGCGAAGTAGACACCGCTAACAAGGAGTGTGCCACAGTTTGTGGATAGTTGCGCTCATCAATTCATGGTATGTTGGTATTCTTCAATTTATTTTTCTTAAGTTATTTTTTTAATTGTATTTTTTTTCTTTTTACGAAACATATAATAACTAGTTGAAAGAGAAATACAGAGACGATCCTTCGAGCCATACAAATTTTAATTTGAATGTGTGGTTGGAGGCAGGAATGTCGTGCAGACCTGATAGAAGTTAGGTATATAGGCTCTCTAACAATACGACTGAGAATTTATGATCGACTCGTTGTGTTTTGACCATTGGAACATCCTTCAAATCAGTCTTAGTCACATAAAATTTGATTTGTTGCATTGTGCCCTTCAATTGAAAAATGATTATATATGTTGGTTTTTAATTTAGCCCTTATTCTTTTGATTTTTGGTTTTCTTTTGGTTTCTTTAATTATTTTGGTATGCAGGTTTTAATTTGTTCTAATTGGGTCCTCCAATTTAAATTTGTCCTATATTCTATCTTTCATTTCGGTCCTTATTCTTTTAATTTTTAAAACAAATTACACAACAAGTTTTTTTAAACTATCTTTATGTTTTTCGGTCCCAAGGTTTTATTTGTTTTAATTTTATTTTTCGATTAGAATTAATTATATACTTTGTTTTAATTGTGTCCTCCAAGTGAAATTAGTTATATATGTTACTTTTCATTTTGGTCCTTATTTTTTTAATTTTTTTAACAAAATTACACAACAATTTTTTTTTAAAACTACCTTCATTTGTTTAGGTCCCAAGGTTTTTATTTGTTTCAATTTTGTCTTTGGATTGGAATTAATTATATATTTTATTTTTCATTTTGGTCCTTATTCTTTGAACTTTTTATTTGATATTAATTCCTTTGGCGTTTCCGGTCCTTCTTAGATAATGTTTATTTTTTATCCGTATTTATGTATCTATACCTTTAGTTTTTGTTTTTAATTTTTTTAATTTTATTTTTTATTGGGATTTTATTTTTATTCGGTTCAATACTTAAATTTTAATTTATATCGGTGATAATTTTAGAAAATTAATATTCCTTCCTTTTTCCTTTTGTTCTTTTTTTTTTGTGATTTCTGTTATTTTTATCTTTTTTCGAATCAGATGATTTTATGGTTTCATTGTTTGCGTAATACTAATAATAATAATTTTAGTGATTTTTTTTGTAAAAATATTTATCTTTTTTTTATTCTTTGGAGCAATTTAATGATTTTAACTGTTATAGTCATGATAATGATAACAATATAGGGATGGATTTTCAACGATGTTTTCTTCTTTTTATAGATAGAAAATTAACTACTTCTTTTTGTTATTTGGTTATTGTAGGTGTTTTCACAATTTATATTTTGTTTGTTGTGTCTAATTTAAATTAGATTACAAAATGAACTAATTCTAATACAGTGAATTCAATAATTCAGGTATCCAAATCTTCTTATTTTTATAGAAAACTCGCACTCCATATAAATTATAAATTCTGTATATTATTATAAGTATAATAATAATAATAATAATAATAATATATTGTGGGGGACTTGAATTGAAGGCATGGAAGAATTTGGCCTTCAACAATATCGTGCACCTTATTTCTCAAAAAAAATACTTACCTTCTCTCTCTACAAATGCGTAATCCAAAAAGCAAGATAACCCTGCACAGATCACAACCAAGTCCAGTTTTATCGGGACAATTCACCGTAATCACAGTCGATTCTCCAGGCTTCTCTGCTTGACTTATTACCACAACATCCTCGCTCTCTCTCTCTCTCCAAGGAGAAAAAAGCAAGATTTAACAAGAAGGGTTGCTTTTGTTTTTGCTTTGAAGTTTCCCTCTTCCTTTTCGAGTTCACTTCACTGTCTTCACATCAATTCAACAAACCAGAATAAAAAAACCCTAACATCACAGTACTAAAAAAAAAATCTAGAAATCTGACAAGAAAGAGGCCAGAGTTCATGAAATCCACCCACCAAATGGAGAGGTGCAGATTGCAGAAGTTAAAGAATTAGAAAACTAACCTTGAGCAGGTGTTGTTGAATTAACCGGACATCAGCCACCAGATCTAAGAAACGCCTAAGACGGCGACGAGCCTGCTGTACTGCTGCACTGAGAAGCTGCTAAGGTTACGATTTGAGAGAAAAATTAGGCAAATGAGGGCAAGAGAAGAGAGGACGAGAGTCGAGAGGGACGAGACTGAGAAGAGAAGACAGCAAGATGAATCGGGGAAAATTTCAAAACGTGAACAGTGCACACAAGGCAGGATCATAAGATTCGGAATATCTAATTATTGAATTCATTATTATATTAAGATTAATTTATTTTATAATTCAATTTTAATTATATTTAAAAACAAAATATAAATTGTGAAAAGACATACAATAATTAAATAACAAAAAATAAGTAGTTAATTTTCTATCCACAAAAAGAAAAAAAATAAATTGAAAATTCATCCTTACATTATCGTCATTATCATTTCTATAACAGTTAAAATTCATCCCTAAATTGAAAATTTTCTATCATAAATTTTATTGTGCAACAAATTCGGAAATGTCATCCGTGTCTCCTGAAAAATTCAAAAATACCCCCGGTCCCTAGGGTTAAAAATTTCCGGCCCCGGATAAAATGGTAATTTTATTGTGGATTCGCACTGTAAAACCAGGACGCGTTATATATATATATATATATAGTTGTTTTAAAATTATGCAAAATCAAAAAGAAAAATAGTAATAAGTTTTTTAATGTTTCTAGATTATTTTCATGTGCTGATGTTAAAAATAATTTAAAAAATAATTATCATTTTAATATATTTCTAAACAATATGTGTGTGTGTGTGTGTGTATATATATATATATATATATATATATATATATATATTTTAAATTATTCAAAATAAAAAAAACAATAGTATTTTTTTTAATATTTTTACATTCTTTTCATGTGCAGATGTTAATGTTTTTTTAATGTTCTTAGACGGAATATGCGAGCTCAAACACCAACTCACGTTTCTGACTTGCGTGAACTGACTTTTCAATTTTACTGAAATGCTCTGTTCTTGGTCAGACTACTCATGGAGATGTGCTATATGAGAAAGTGATTTATAGCATATCCAAAAGCAAAATAGAAATGTGTTGAGTGTGGGATTCAAACCCACGCCCTTTCTGAAAAGAACTTTATTTTGGCGCCTTAGACCAACTAGGCCATCTCATCATCTCGTTCATCATTTCCGAAAATATATATAAATAGTCATTTTACTGTGGATTCACACAGTAAAACCAAGACGCGTTTTATATTTTAGTTAATTTTAAGAAATTGGTTATATGAAATGTATTCATTTAACTGGTTTGGAATATAGGCCTCTCTCTTCAATGCTTAATCATCATAGGGTATCATTGTTCTAAGGTTCTTAGTTTTTCAATTCTTCAACTCATTCAAGTTTACACCATATACCAATCCTCTTTTTTTTGTTGATCAAGCTTGACCATGTTTGTCATTGTCATGATCTAATTCCCGAATTCATGACCGGCATATAAGCGTGACCTCCTTTCAAGGTTTCATACCTATGCGAACTTAAACTTAAACTTATCATTCAAATAAGTTAATCAAAGATCAATGCAGAATCAATAACAAAAAATTTTCATAATATAATTTGATTGTCTTAATACAAGAGTTAAATATAAACTTTTATAATTGTCGATCATTAACTAGACGTAAGAAAAAAATATTGATTACAGCCAAAAATGACATACTAACAAGCTAAAAGCCTGAAATTGATAAATAATGAGATATCTTAAATTAGAAATATGAGTGAATAACGTTCAATACACATATACGAGAGAATACATCAATTAGAAATATGCTTACAAATATTACTTTAAGCTCTTACAAGAAGATTTCTCAAATTGGTCATAACAAGAATATTAGGAGGTAAAGCTCGTCAGAAAATCAAAATACAATGAACATGAGGCTATGTACTGTGGGATGATCAATCCACACAGTTTAATGACTCCCCTAACCAACTAAGATTTCAGATACAATATGCACAAAGACCAACACTACCCTGGTAGCATGAGTATTCTGATTGACATGCTATAATTTTCTATCATAATCAAACAAATATATTCATATCTCAAGGCTCAACTCATGACATCAATCAAATGAGGAGCTATCAATTTAGAATTAAATTCAAAAATATATATTGGCTCATATCAAGAATTTAGACTCAACAATTGATTATGCTTTATCGTAACTAAAAATTGGTAATCAACATATATATTATCAAGAAGCATAAAATAATTCATATTAGCAATTAAAATATTTATAATATTTCTCATGCATATTAAGAATTGTCAACTCACCTATCTCAAAAGTGAACAAAATTCAAAAGCAAATACAGAAGTAAATCCTATTGATGCTCCACAAGTAGAATATCAAGATTATCTAAATATATATAAAAATGACATACTAAAAGACAACTAAAAAAGAAAGTAAAATCTATTCATTAAATTTATTCAAGACTTTAACTCATAATCCTATGTGTTTTTGAATCAAACTATATCCATTTTTCTCATAATCCAGTTTAACTCATAACAGTTTCTCTTGAAATATAATTTAAAATAAGAAATTTGTAAAATTGATAATAGTTCACCAATAATCCTTAATTATTTACCAAACCAATATGAAAAACTAATATTTCATCTAGAAATCATTCTGTAATTTTATAAGATTTATAGGGGTTAAATTGTGATTTTATCAAATTGAAGGACTAAATTGAAAACATTATAGTTTATCCTCAATTATGTCTAGAATCTTGAATTTCACTTTAGGGACCAAACTGAAACTTTATCATCTTTAACCTCTAGACTACTGCCCTGATTTTAAAAAAAAATGTTTTTCATAATTTCCCAATATTGTTTTACACCTAACACACCAATTAACCTCAAAATCATTTACAATACAATCAATTAGACCATTACCCAACACATTTAATCCTTAACATCTCAATCAATTCATCAATCAAACCCAAAACAAGATCTTCAAACCTAATCTTTAATAAATTCAAAATCTTAACCAATAACAATATTAAAACATAAACATTATTATACAGTTCATAATAACCACACCAAAACAATCCCACAAACATTTAAATTTGTTATTCTTTCTTTGTTAGTTTTATAACATCTGTCAATCAAAATATCATCATAAACACTCATTTTTTAACATAACATGTTTCTTTTCCTTTAACACGTATATCTTTGTCGCCTTGAGACCTACCATTTTTGCCCCCAACATTCACGAAATTCATCGCAAATGTGGCAGACCTTCTTCCATGCAGAGTCTGCCCTGCTGAGTCACATTTGATGACCCAAAATTGGAGTTCAAAAATTCAAAATTAAATGATACTAGTTTTCTTAGATGATAAACAACCAAAATACAATCCCTAAGAAGGAATTCAATCCTAATTCTCTCATTTCCCACTCAAATTCTCTCTTGAAATTAGTAGACTTATATGCCTAATATGTTAACTCATGCTTAATATCATCTCCCCCCTTCTTATACACATTTCGTCAAAACTTAGCCTTGGAAAAGCAACACTTCCCTCATTATTTTAATGCTCAATCCATTCATTGCACAAATATTCAATGTATGCTTTTTTTTTCACGATTATATTTTATTTTTCATTTTGGTCCTTATTCTTTGAACTGTTTAATTGATATTAATTCCTTTGGCTTTTTCGGTCCTTCTTAGATAATGTTTATTTTTTATCCGTATTTATGCATCTATGCCTTTAGTTTTTGTTTTTAATTTTTTTAATTTTATTTTTTATTGGGATTTTATTTTTATTCGGTTCAATACTGAAATTTTAATTTATATCGGTGATCATTTTAGAAAATTAATATTACTTCCTTTTTCCTTTTGTTCTTTTTTTTGTGATTTCTATTATTTTTATCTTTTTTCAGATCAGATGATTTTATGGTTTCATTGTTTGCGTAATACTAATAATAATAATTTTAGTGAATTTTTTTGTATAAATGTTTATCTTTTTTTTTATTCTTTGGAGCAATTTAATGATTTTAACTGTTATAGTCATGATAATGATAACAATATAGGAATGGATTTTCAACGATGTTTTCTTCTTTTTATAGATAGAAAATTAATTACTTCTTTTTGTTATTTGATTATTGCAGGTGTTTTCACAATTTATATTTCGTTTGTTGTGTTTAATTTAAATTAGATTACAAAATGAACTAATTCTAATACAATGAATTCAACAGTTCAGGTATTCAAATCTTCTTATTTTTATAGAAAACTCGCACTCCATCATCCACTACTTAACTACTGGACTATTGCCCAACCAGGCTCGGCCTTGTCCTGCGCTTATTAACTGAATTAGTATATAGCTAAAAGAGCTCGGATGATTACTGTGCAATGTGAGTGATTTAACTGTGGATTGGACATTTGCAATTTGTGCTTCGCCCGTGTAAGTTTACCTCTCTTTTTTTCTGCCCCTTTAATAGGTTGTTAGATCGGTTTGGTTCGGGTCTCTGGGTCACCAGTTTCTCTGAGAAGATATTGATTGGACTTCAAGAATTTCATCCTTGGGATCGATTGAAAAAACAAGTAGCGACAACATATTCTCTGATTCAGATATTGCTCTTTGTGAAACCCGAACCAGTGACTATTTTTCCCAATCTGGATCTAAAAGCAAAACCACCATGGGAAAAGCTTATTAGAAACTGATCAGAAATGCACTTTTTTAGAGGACCCGAGAACAACCCACGATCCAACGGACCTAACAAGAATCCTCTCTCAATCGGACCCGAGAACTCCCTCTCCATCAGACCTGAACATGGCATCAGAGCCAAGCTTCCCATTAAGGGGCCAGAGTTAAAGGACACGAATAGACTTATGAGGATTGGTTGCAAGGGAATTGAAGCAAAAGAAGTTGAGCTCTCAAAAGCAGCAGCTCCATCGATGGTGTTACAAACATAAGGATCTATGAAGGCCATGGAGAGTGGCGTTGATGAGTCGGGTCAGGTCTCATATAGCAAAAGGAGTGGCCTAGACCTTTATCTAATGGGTCGAATATTAGTTCCGGGAGTACCTTTCTCCGGCGAGCCTCTCCATCTCCCGTGAAATAGACCATCAGCTTACCAATACCGTTTCCCGTTAGTGTTTTTATTATTATAAACTAAATCACTGTAAGTTGGAGTATTTCATTGACAAAGAAGTAGAGAAAGGGAGAGAAGCTAAAGAGAAGAAGAGGTGAAGGTGAGAGAAATAGAGGCGTTGACTGTAAGGTGAGAAAAAAGGGTGATTGAAATTAGAAATGGTTTTTTTTTTAGTCCAAAGGTTTGTTTAAAATGTTGCGATCTATTTGCCATTTTGTTATTTTTTTATTTTTTTTGGTTAATTTTATGATTTTCAATAATAATAATAATCTTAGTAATTATTCTTTTAATTTTTTTCTTACTTATTTTTCTGTTATAGTTTTTTTATTTTTTTTGGACAATTTAATAATTTTTATTGTTTAAATAGTAATAGTGATGATAATGATAATAACAATAATAATAATAATTTATTATAATGATTGTAGTGCTTATGGTATTAATAATTATGTTTATGGTACTAATAGTAACAATAACTCGTACAATAATATTAAGAATATCAATACTAATATATTTTATTATCATCCAAACGATTATATATTCATAATGATAACAATACTGATTTTGTTTTTATCCTTTAATTATTTTCATTTTTTTTTCAAAACAAATAATATATTTTTTATACTAATGGTATTTTTTTGGATTTTGCCTTCAATCATAATAATAACAGTGAGAATAGTAATACAATTGATTTATCATTTGATGTTATATTTATTAAGAATTATGTTTTACAATTTCTTTTTATATAATGTTTCAAATCTAATATCATGGATTAATAATTTGAAAAAAATCATATAACTCAATGTTGTCTTTAATTTTTTTTTTTTATCTTATTTGTTAAAATTGTATTACTTAACATTAATATTAAACACAAATAAATATCTTATTATTACTTTTTTGAACATAACTTAACAAAAATTATGTAAAGGTTGATTATTTTGCCCATATATATAGCATTATAAAAAAAACTCACACTCTTAATATTTTTTTATATTTTAAAAAATTTGATTCTGAGTGCGGGGACACACAAGGCAAATGACTCATATAGTAAAACAAGTAGCGATAGCATATTCTTGGGAAGAAATATGACCCAAAAACCGCAAATATTTTAATCTGGTGTGTTAACATATTTTATTATATCAAACCTTACATGTATAGATGTTATATTTTATTTTTGAACTAACACAACTTATAAATTATTTCAATCCTAATAGTTATAAAAATTATTTACTTGGCCCCCAACGTAGTGCGGGCCATCAAACTATTACTATATATCTAAAAGAGGTCGGCCTGGTTACTGTGCATTAAGACTCATTGGCACTGTGGACTGGACATTTTTCTTCCGTGCGTCGCTCGAGTTCGTCCACCTTTTTTTTTTTCCTTTAATGAACAGTGTAGTAACGATTTTAGCCCAAGTAATAAGACAAAAAAAGGGTTCCGGCTGAGGGTTAAGGGCGTAATTGCGCGCGTACGGACCGGTCTGATTCGGTCCGGTCTGCCGCAATCTTTTTTTTAATATATTTTAAATGGCGAAAGACGGTTATAGCGCCTAATAAGACAAAATTAATTAATTAAGGACAGGGCTATAACGGTAACTGACTATTATTATTTATTTATTTTTCGAAATACTGTCGGCGCGTGCGGTTCACGTGGCCGACAGTGTTCCGCCTCACGCCCCTTTCAGGTGGCGCGTGCAAGCTCATATGGTGGCCGGAAATGTCCAACCGACGTCTATTCCGGTGTGCCTCCGTGTGTTCTTCCTCTACATGCGGCGTGTTTTACCCAAAACCGGTCGTGGACACGCCGGCGGCCGGTTAAAGCGGCTGGCCACATTTCTCTCTCTCCTGCACGTACAAGTGCAGGAGAGTCCCCCTTATTTACAGACTTTTCACTTCAGTCCTTTACTTTTCAATTTCATTTCTGGTCCTGATTTCTTATTAATAAGTTTTGATTTAGTTCGATTGGGTCCTCCGATTGGAATTGATTCAATGTCCATTTTTCAATTCGGTCCTCCTTCTTTTAATTTCCTGATTGGATTGAAAAGCATGAATTTATTCGGTACAGAGGTTTCCATTTTTGCAAATTTGTCCTTTAATTGAAAATATTAATAAATATGATTTTCATTTAAGCCCTTAAACTTTTAATTTTTGATTTTAATCCCTTTATATTTGATTTTTATTTCAGCCCTTATACTTTGATTTTTTAAAATTTCTAAAATAACCCCTACTTTTGTCCATGTATATATAAGTGTGTTTAACACAATAAGAATAATAATAATAATAATAATAATAATAATAATAATAATAATAATAATAATAATAATAATAATTTTAAAAAATATGAAATATATTATTTAAAATATGTCAAATATGTCAAACTGATTATATATTTGTATATTTATGTCAAATTAAAATATGTGAAACCATTATATGTTTTAATATTTATTGAATATTATCGCCTAAGAATTTATATAGAGAGAAAAAAATGACCTAAGATTGTCCTTTAAATTAAATATATTATTAAAAGTATGTCAAATTAATTATATATTTATATATTTATGTCAAATTAAAGTATGTGAAACTAATGATATGTTTCAATATTTATTGAATATTATCGCCTAAAAATATATAGAGGGAGAGGAAAAATAACCTAGGATTTTTTGAAGGACAAAAATTCATATCAGTATTCTTAAATACATTTAATATAATAATATGATGAATGAATCTTATAAAATAAAAAACAAAATGGCTTCAAAATTAAATTTTGTTCTCTTTTGTTTAAGTTTATTTCTTAAGAAAATTGCAGTGTTTTGATTTCTTAATTATATATTTGTATATTTATGTCAATTAAAATATGTTAAACCAATTATATGTTTTAATATTTATTGAATATAATCACCTAAGAATATATAGAGAGAGAAAAATGACCTAAGATTGTCCTTTAAATTAAATATATTATTCAAAGTATGTCAAATTAATTATATATTTTTATATTTATGTCAAATTCAAGTATGTGAAACTAATTATATGTTTGAATATTTATTGAATATTATCGCCTAAAAATATATAGAGAGAGAAACATATCATTATTCTTAAATACATTTAATATAATAATATGATGGATAAATTTTATAAAGAAAAAATATTGGCTTCAAAATTGAATTATGTGCTCTTTTGTTTAAGTTTATTTCTTTACAAAAATTTTCAATGCTTTAATTTTGAAGATTGTAGATCTAATATTGCTGGAAAAAAAAATACATCTCAAAAAAAAAGAAGACAAATTTACCTACATTATCTATAATTAAAAAATATACGAGTCACTTCCCGTTTCAATTAGGCTGTTCTTTTTAGACGGCAAATAAATACTTATAGCACGCAAAAAAATTAAGTTTATTTTTAAAAACAAATTACAATATTTTTATTTTTAATGTATCAGGTCGAATATTACTTAAGAACAAGAGCAACTCATAAAAATAAATATTAACAAATTTACCTAAGTTATCTACAATTAAAAAGTATACGAACCACTTCCCATTTCGATTACTCTATAAAGTATTTGAGACTAATTATATGTTTTAATATTTATTGAATATTATCGCCGAAAAAATATATATATAGATAGAAAAATGACCTGGAATTTTTTTTAAAAAAATTAATATCAATATTCTTAAATACATTTAATATAATAATATGATTAATAAATCTTATATATGAAAAAAATTGGCTTTGAATTTAAATTTGATACTCTTTTGTTTAAGTTTATTTCTTAAAAAAATATTTACAATATTTTTATTTTTAATATTTGAAATCTAATATTACTGGGAAAAAGAAACTACTCAAAAATAAAATTTCAAATTTACCTAGGTTATCTACAATTAAAAAATATGCGAGTCACTTCCCGTTTCAATTACACTGTTCCTTTTATACGGCAACTAAGTCATTATAGCACGCAAAAAAATTAAGTTTATTTCTTCAGAAATTTACAATATTTATATTTTTAATGTGTCATATGTAATATTACTTGGGGAAAAAACTAAAAAAAAAAGTTGATAAATTTACCTAGGTTATCTACAATTAAAAAATATATCCCGTTTTGATTTTACTATTCCTCTTATACGACAAATAAATCATTATAGCACGCAAAAAATTAAGTTTATTTCTTCAGAAATTTCAATATTTTTATTTTTAATGTGTCAGATGTAATATTACTGGGGAAAAAACAACTAAAAAAAAGCTTTCAAACTTACCTAGGTTATCTACAATTAAAAAATATATGAATCACTTCCCGTTTCGATTTCACTATTTCTTTTATACGGCAAATAAGTCATTATAGCACGAAAAATTTTTTAGTTTATTTCTTCATAAATTTTCAATATTTTTATTTTTAATGTGTTAGATGTAATATTACTAGGGGAAGAAACAACTAAAAAAAATAGAAAAATTTACCTAGGTTATCTACAATTAAAAAATATACGAGTCACTTTCCGTTTCGATTACACTGTTCCTTTTATACGGCACATAAGTCATTATAGCACGCAAAAAAATTAAGTTTGTTTTTTCAGAAATTTACAATATTTGTATTTTTCATGTGTCAGATATAATGTTACTAGGGAAAAAATTTAATTTGTTTTGACAAATTTACCTAGGTTATCTACAATTAAAAAATATAAGAACCACTTCCCATTTCGATTACAGTATTCCTTTTACACGGTGAAAAATTTAATTTGTTACATATTTTATCTATTATAATGTTACTAATTAAATATTTAAACAACTAATTACAGCATGTAAAAAATCAATTAGTTTTCTACATTTAAAAAACCCTGACGCAATGTGCAGGCAAGCATACTACGTATACAATGCAAAAAAACTCATTTCTAACATATTTGATGTATTGCAATTTTAGTGATTGAACATTAAAATAATTAATTATAGCACGCAAAAAATATAAGTTTATTTGTGGAAAAAAAAATTATAATGTGTCAAATCTAATATTACTGAGATAAAAAAGCAACTAAAAAAAAATACTTGCGTTATCTGCAATTACAAAATATACAAACCACTTTCCATTTCGATTATACAAATTTTATCAATTATAATTTTACTAATTAAATATTAAAATAAAAAAATACAATACATATAAAAACAATCAATTTTCTACTTAGATAAAAAAGCCCCGGCACAATGCGTGGATATATCGCTAGGGCAAATTTTGTTTCACAATCAATTTTCTACATAAATAAAAAAACCTAGCGGAGTGGGCAAATCGGCTCGCGCTAACTATTACATCAGACTTAGTTCCCTTCCAATCGCTCGTTCCTCGCTGATGTGCCCAACGTAACATAAAGTTGCCTTCCCCTTGCCTGACGCGACGTCCCCCTAACTTGCAGCTACCTTCCAATTAATGGGCACGTGACCATGTTCTCCCTCTCTCTGTGGGACCTTATTTTGGGTAGGCGTGGGCACTGGCATAGAGCCGCCATCATCTAAAATTACAAGAGCCGCTATAATAATTGGTGAAATACAATTAGCTGATAACAGATTTTATGCCACGTGTCATATAGGAATTTCCATTTTCACACCGTAAAGATCATATATTGAGCATAAATAATAAATATACCGACCAATTTTATAAACCACACAAGCTCGCTGCAAAGAACTATCAATCCACCTGATAGCCTAAACACAACCATTTCTGATCTCTTTTAACTTTTCACGACCCTTGAAGAGAAAAAACAATGGAGATCTTCAGCCAAGAGTTGAAAGATACCGATGTTCGTGTTCGGTTCTCTTTCCCCACTCATGGCTTAGAGCATTTAGATTTCGCTGGAAATAATTCTGTTGATTTGCGTGTTAAGGATAGCTGTGGCGAGCTTCGAGTCATTCGTTGCTGGAAGAGGGAAGGAGATCATGACAGGCCGGTGCTTTCTAGCGGCTGGCTCAAATTTGTTGCTGATTATGGACTGAGAGTTGGTGACAAGGCTGTTCTTCTTCGCGAGGATGACCATAGCCTGGGGTCACAGTTCAGGATCGAAGCTCGGAGGAGAATCGGGCTGTTTGGCGGGGAGGCTTGGGGTGAAGTGACAAGAGCTACTAATCACTAGCTCTTATTCGCATAT
This sequence comes from Salix udensis, assembly GCA_029204005.1. Taxonomy (NCBI): domain Eukaryota; kingdom Viridiplantae; phylum Streptophyta; class Magnoliopsida; order Malpighiales; family Salicaceae; genus Salix; species Salix udensis. The sequence goes on along the minus strand of CM055021.1, from coordinate 12,701,423 downwards.
GGAGCGTGCATGTTCTGGCCAGATCCCGATATATATATATATATAGAGAAGAAACAACTCCCCAAGTTTTGTGTTGGTGTCTCTGTTTTGTACTGTCAATTTATGTGTGTGCTTATGTTTGTAGTGATGATAATCAGTGTATTAAATGAATATGTTGCTGTTCTTAGCTTCTTGGATATGTATTAGATGCATGTAATTCTCAGCAAAAATGGATTTCAATATATATAAGATGTACTTTCATGAATTTATTTTCAGGTTCTTACATTTCCAGGTTTCTCAATTTTGTTTTTTCTTTCTTTCTATTTTGTTATTATAATATGTATATAATATTTATATATGTTATCATAACCCTAGGTCTAGACAGACTTTATTGCTATTAATTAGCCTTTTACCGGGGCTGAAGCCGAGGCCGGCGACAAGTTCGCCGGTGCCACAAAGTATTTTGAGCATAGAAGCGGCAGGACAGCGTTTTCATACCATACATGCAAATCTTTCATATCATCTTTTATACTATTTACACCTTCTTGTTCCATTAAATCAAAGAATTCTCAAATTACAACCCACGTTTATTCCATCTACAGGCAGCATCTCGACTGCAATTAATCACATAAGATCTACACGCGTTTCTCTGTACATGTGTTTATTCATTCTCTTCTCTCAAGCATGCACGAATATTTTACAGGTTATCAATCAGATTTACATACCATGACCTGTGAATGCCAGCGGATACGGTGGCTGCCACCACTAATACCTCCGCAGCTTCCACCACTCTTTTAGTCAGCATGACAGCTCCAACCTGCCGGAGTGCCATTTCTGCTAATTTTCTTCCCCTGGGTCCACTGCCCCCAAGCACAACTCCTCTCAGAGCCAAATAGACTGCACGGGAAACTTTTTCAAAAATCGGATCCCCAGCCTGCAAGCTCTTTGCTAACATCCTAGCCATGACTATCTTTCTTGACTTGAGCTTCTCCTCGTCAACTTGCAACAACCCGCTTGCTACTTCCACTATTTCTTCAATACCGGCGTCATCAACACGGTCCAGGACTTCCAACAGTTTATTGCTGCACTCTAACAGGATGCTTTCCATGTCTGCACTGCTGGTTACAGCTTGCTCCATCAGGAGGGTTTGCCGGAAAACAAGAATGCTGCAAATTGTGGAGTTTCAGATCATTTAGTAACCCGCTTGCATCAAATAAAGACACAAAGATGGCAATCCCCAAAAACAGAAAATGGAAATAGGGAGACTAATAAAGAAGAGAAAGCATCTTTCAAACCAGTCCATCTAAGTCTCCTAAGAGCATCGAGTTATTAGGAAGTGGCATTCCAGAGGTGGATCACTTACCTGATAGAAATTACAATGATTTTCTGAGTTTGAGCCTGCACAGCCCTCAACCGTAACAGGTTTAGCATAAAAGTTTCAGGCAAGGTTTCTTTTGTTAGACCAGAAGCTCCACTCACTAACTTCAACAATCCTAGCCTCACCAACAAATCAACTCTTTCACCAGTGCATTCTGGTTCTGGTTGTTGGTTATCTGATTGAAAAAGGAAACTCAAATGAGGACAAAGGAAAAAATGTAATTACTAGAGAAGATAACTGGAGCTTTTATTTTATCAAGCAAGCAACTAAACAAGCATACGTCAGCCTTATTGTGTACAAGTTTTACAGTTTTTACTAAGTAGCTCCCATACCTGTCTCAGAAGCAACAGAAGAAGAACCAATTACGCTTTCATTTGTTTTGACCAGAAAGCTTCCACCAGTTCTAAGGGTGGTGAGAGGTACAAAACCCTGTGATGAACTATCATGGCTCTTCAAAGCAAAGAGAGAATTCTTGTGTTCTTCCCACTCTTGACCTTCACTATCATTTACAGATGAAAGCCACTGCATTGTCTTTGGTAGAAAGTTACGGGCATCCGAATCAGAACCACAATGGTTGGCAAAAGCTTTTCTAAGATAATCCAAAGCAGCAGGACCTGTTAACAAAGGCTCCATCATCCTTATGCGTGCTTTACTAATCTCTTTCTTAAGAGCCTGTCGCACAGGTAGATCATTCAGACAAGTCACAAAAGCTTAATATGTTCAGCAAGAGAGACAATGATGGCAAAACAAGCACCGATGAACAGTTGATTTTTAGCCTTTGACCTAGTAGCGTGCTTAACAAACGTAAGGTATAACTTGCACCCATGAAATGAGATAGAAAAGCTAATTAATCAACTCAATGAACAGTTTCTGCAGGAAAGTTCTTAAAAAATCACATACAGCTCAGAAATAGGCAGTGGAGAAGTCATGAATATGCACACCTGAATCTGCTGCAGCACGAAGCGCAGACCTTTGATCATTGTGGCAATATGTGAATACTTCGATTCATCTTGACAAGTCTCAGCCAACTCTTTTAACATTTTCTGATGCAGGGCCTTCATTTCATCCTCATGGGCTAGAGAGGAGAGTTTCTGCAAAGTAACTAATGCGAACTCTAGAATCTTCCCAAAGTAACCAACATCCAGGTTACCCAACCTTAGAACCTAATAATAAGTGAAGGAAACTTAGTATCACAACAAAAACCAGATCCTAGTAGTAGTAGTTGAAAAAGATACCCACCTGAGCAAGAAGATCTGGATCAATACTTTCAACAATCTCTTGTTTCCAGCTCTCAGGAGCCAGCTCCTGAATTTCATCCCTCACCTCCCCCATGAGCTGAACAACCCACTCGTACTTGGGCTCATCCTGTTTCATGGATTCCAGAACACTATCCCAGAAAGCTGCCTCCATTGTCTCTCTCACCTTTGACTGAAAGTAATGAGGTAAGAAGGGAAAATTAGTTTCTAAACTCTATATCTCAACTCATAACCAGCTTGGTTGAAAACCAAGAGAGAAGTTTTATTATCGACAAAGCCTTCAGGTAGCATTTTCAGTGAAATCTGGAAAGGGTACAAAAAAACTCGAAGTCTAGATAAACTTAAGAGCTAAGGCCTAATAAAAGTTAGCAAATCTATTTTTAACAAACTTCCATAAAGCAGCATATTCATATCACTGGAGCTGTACAAAAGCAACCATCGTTCCCTCAGAGAGGCATGCAACTGGAAACAAAATAATTAAATAAAAAATAAGTAATGAATTCAATGGAGATACATTTATGGTAATTTCATTACCTTGAGGCTATTTTCATCTTTGTCAGCAAGATCGAACCTACCCTTAAAACCATCGCGTTGCTCATGGAGAAATTCATTTATGATCAATTCATTCTCTGTTATTGATTTCCCAACAGCAGAACCTGACTGGCCATCAAAGTGGCTGCTGCTAGTTGCAGCGGAAGCAGGTTCTTCTGCTGAGGAGGTATCTTCTCTGAATAAGGAGCGCACAACATGGCTTGACCTCTCAATACCACCACTCACATTATTTCTATTAGCCGAGCCAGTAACAGAAGAAGATGAGGGCATGCTAGGAGATAGAAAGTGTATGATTGGAGACCCTACTGGACTTCCATTTTCTTTAGCTTGAAAATACCTAGATCGTGTTTCAGACAGGGCAATTTCCATACGCTCAATACCAGCGTCTCCACTCAGGTGTTGTACCTTTTCCTTTAATAGTTTTTGATCCTCTCTAACCTGTATTGAAACAGTTAAAAGATAATTATCTAATGAAAATACAACTACCAGCAGCAACATTGGGCATGAATGCCTTGTCAAAAGGCTTCACAAAAATGAATCTAAATTCAGATAATCGTTCATTCAATTATGCAACACCCTTTTCAATACCAAATCCAAAGGCAGTTAATGGCTTCTTTCAAGACTTGAAAACAAAGTGATTAATGAAAAGTATGACAAGACTGCAAAACTTCAAAAATTGCACTTTTTTACTATGAAAAAGTTATAATCATTTAGCATGCTCGAGTTCACAAGACTTATTCATGTCATGTGTAGCAGTTTATATTTTCATGCATGATGGTAAGACCTGTTTCTGAATGGCTTTCATAAAAGTTAATCACTTTTAATGTGCTTGAGTTCACAAAATTTGTTCATGTCATGTGTATCAATTTATATTTTCATGGTTGATGGTAAGACCTGTTTCTGAATGGCTTTCATATCATGAGTAAGAGCATCGGCACTCCCTTCTGGGGTGAGCTTGCATTTTTGGATCATAGAGAGTTCAAGCTGGCACGCAGCTCTCACCAAGTCCTCCTCCAATGACTGGGCATCCTTAACTTTCCACACCACAAAGCAATTCAAGTAGGAGCACCATTCTTTATCAAAAGCTACAAGCTGAGACCTGAACGTACAGCGTTTTGGTGAGATGGACTCAGACTCCTCATCAGAACTGTGCACAGGCCCATCCAGTATAATCTTTATCAACAACTCAAACTCTCGAATTAGATCTTCAGCAGACTTGGCCAGAGCAATCTCACGATGCCCTTGACCACTGAAAACAGCATCTGGATGTCCTAAAATCATGTAGGCACAAAGAACGATTCTCACTGGATACCTTGACAATTTAGCAGCACTTCTGGCAGACTCCCTGGCGGCACCTACTCGTTTTGCCTCTCTGCTCCTTGTAGAGGACCTAGGAGTAGTCCTTTTCTTAGGGGTGGCAACTCTTTTGAGAAGGTTATCAATGTTTTCCAGGCTGGAGGGCTGATCTATAGTAGCAACAGCCATGGAGACTCTAAAGCGGCTCTCAAGACGATCAAGTAGAGCCTTCACAGTCTGAAGAGTACCAGTCGATTCAATCAGGCGAGCAAGCTGTTCAAATGGCATCGACTTCACACAGTTTTCATTGATTTTCAGGGCATCATAGTCTTTTGCCAGGTCTATGGTAGTCCTCCTTGACCTCAGGAACTGCCTCCAGCACCTAAAAAAATGTGAGCAGGTATGAATTGCTCAGGTAACATATATACTGAAGAGCAAGCCGGATATTTTTACACCTTGAAAGCTTAGCCAATTTTAAGAAAATAGCAAGAGCAGATTATATACCTTGCTAATTTTCTAGAAAGGAGATCAGCCTGCTTGTGCATCTTATTCCAGTTCACTCGAACAGAGCTATGCTGCCGTCCTCTCTGCCTCAAAAATTCTGCTCTTTGTCTCTTTGCCTAATTATCGTAAAATTCAATGAGAAAACAAAGACGTGCAGCAACGCAAAGGTTACCAATTTACCATTGAATACGAGGAAAATGCTATCAATTATTAGTTTCAGGATTCAGACAATATCTGTACCCTTTGCAGTCGATCTTCCAGCTTGTCCCTCATTCTCCTCCTCTCAATCTCACGTTGGTAAGAGACAGACCTGGCTACTCGCTGAACTTGCAACACCCTAGCACATGCCCTCTTCTTTTCAGCTTCCATCAATCCCATACGCTTCTTTTCAGCAGCTGCACGTTTTTGGTTAATTGCTGCACGTACACGCTCCTTGTACTTGCTTTCCCGAGCCATTCTTCGTGATAATGATTGGGATGTTCTCTCCTTGAGCGTGGCCCTTCTTTGTCTGTATGCCTTGAGCATGAGCATTCTGTTTGCTTCAGCCTGCTGAACCCGTAGCTCCACTTTTGTTCCAAGCCTCTCCCTTTCTCTCTCATAACGCATCTCCACTCCAGTTTTAGCAGCCTGCCGCAACTCATCCAACCTAGCTAGGCGCATCTGAGCTTTTTCCAGAATGCTTAACCTGTAATATCAGCAAGTGTGCCCAAACATCCTTCACTAATATTTATGAATTTACAAAATAGTGTGGTTTGAAAGGAATGTATTTGCAACTTGTTTCTAATAGACAAGAGAAACTGAATTAGAAAATAATAATCAAAAGAACATATGCAGAAGAGCCCATAAGCCAGAAAGAATAGGTCTGGGGTGCAGTCAGAGGGCAGCATGGAGCCAACCAGTTCCAAGATATGGAAGAAAATCAGAAATGCAAAATCTGTTTTTAAAGTTTAGCATTTTCAGAAGAAAATTGTTTGAGATAAAGCCTTTTTTTTTACTGGATTAAATATAGTTTGATGATAGGTGACGAGGAATAAGGATAAGTGAAAAACTGTAAGAAAAATGTGTGATTTATAACCCATATTAAAACCTTAAGGGGATAAGGACGGGAAAATGCAGAAGAATCTTAATAGGAGATAGGAAAAGAAAAACAAATAAAAAATCATAACTAAAAAAGCAGAGTATCATGATCCATCAAAGAAAAGCTTGGACAATAATGATAAAGCATGGTGATGCTTAAAGGTCACATGGATAGCATTCAAACCACTAGGCTTTATTACAAAAACCATTCAATTAAACATCATGAAGAACCCAATCAGTGACTAGTAAATACCATTAAAAATTCTGGCACAACTCAAAACTAATAAAAGACTACCTTTTTTGCTCCGCGGCATGAAGCTTCGCTTCAAGGCGTTGGGCAAGGTCTTCTTCATGAGATGAACATTGTGAGGGGCTTCTTGGCTTTGGTCTAGCCTTGCTTGACAACTTCTCATAGAATTGCTGTACTCAAAGGATTAGCCAAAATAATGTTAAAATCAAATTCCCATGAAATGTGCTATGTGATAAAATTTCTAAAAAAACTAAAAATATTCTAACATCGAATTAATTATCCAAAATGAAAAGGAAAAACTTTTCCAAAAAAACGCGTGATGTGATTATTATCCAAAGAATGAAAACTGATGTTAGATAAAGCATGTGAAACAAAACCCCATATGCTTAAATAAAAAATCCAACAGGAAAACACAGCAATCCCCACCACCACCAACCTAACTCCAGCAATATATATATATACACCTCTTCAAATTTCTTTTGATGAGAGAAAAGATATTAATCCCAACCAAAAAAAATAGAAACTATAAAATTTAACAGAAAAGTAGTGTTTCAATTCTTGGTTACCAAGAAAGAAATTATTATATTTCATTGCAGAATATAAAGAAAAAAAAATCCTTGGCACAAACCAAAGTTAAAGATGATTTCTTTTTTTTATTTTTAACCGATTGTAATATATATATATATATATATATATATATATATATATATATCAATAGTGAAAAATTAAATTGAAAATGAAAAAAAAAAACCGGCAACTAAGGGCGTCTTTGTGACTTGAATAAATAACCAGAAAGAACCGAAAAATTAATTCCAAAAATTAACATACAGATAAAAGTAATAATTACGGTAATCAATCACAAGAAGAAAAAATATATATTATCATTATGAATTCAAGCCAGAATGTTTTTTTTTTAAAAAAAAAATAGTAGTTTTGGAATTTCAATAAAAAGAATCGGCAAAAGTTGAATAATAAAAAAAAAGTGTTGGAATTTCAATAAAAAAAACAGATAATTCATCTTTGTTTTCTCTTTGATCATGAAAAGAAACGGAAAAAATAGAGTAATAATAATAATAAAAAATGTTTTGGAATTTCAATAAAAAAACAGATAATTCATCTTCGTTTTCTCTTTGATCATCATAAGAAACGGCAAAAGTTGAATAATAATAATAATAATAAAGCACCTGTCGACGGAGATGAGCGTGTCGAAGTTTAGCTTCGATGTCTTCAACACTACAACTCGCGGGAGCCTTCGCTTCCAACAGTCTTTTTTGAAGGTTCCTCGGTATTCTCCTCGGAGACGAAAACGATTCCTTATCAACAGGAAAATCAATAACAACCCCGCCACGCACTTCCACAGTCTCCGGCGAAGGTGACGCCTGTGATGACGACTGCACTCCAATATCCATAACTTACAACCAAAGCAGCAGGAGGAGGAGGGAGTCACCAAAACGATACCGTATCTCTCTCACACACACTTTCTTTCTCCTTCGATGAATCTCTGGTGTTATTTATATACATGTACAAGAAAATTCAAAGTGAAAGGCTGCGCCGATTCTTTCTTGAATTTTTTTTTAAAAAAATATATTCTGTTAAAGAGAAAGAGAGAAGAAAAGCGTGTGTGTAAAGTGTTCTTGTTGTGTTGTGTGAGTTTCACTACTTATCTTCGTCATCTGACTCGTCTCCTCTCAGTATTTTTCCGCCACGCCACCTCATCACAACGGCTCTCTCTCTCTCCCCCCGGTTTTTAGTTGTAATTAAATAAGAAGTATTATTATATTCAAGCTATAATTATTAATATTCATAATATAAAAAATAATAATAATTTTTTAATTTATTTTACATATTAGCATATTGAAATCATTAAAAAGTATATGAAAAACATTAACTTAATATTTTAAAAATAATAATTTAAACAAAAAAAGAAATACTCTCGTATTTATTATACATGATATTAATTTATAAGAATATATTAAAATATTGAATGAACAATGTTTTTAAGAGATTCCACCCCATAAGAAAAGGCAAGTATCTTTTAATTTGAGACGCAATCAAGCATATGGATGAGTCCTAGGTGGCCAATAGGACCGGTTTCTCATTGTGATTTAAAATATTTTTATTTTTTATTTTAAATTAATTATTTTAATAATTTTAGACTATTTTCATGACCTGATATTAAAAATAATTTTTAAAATATATAAAAAATTATTTTAATATATTTCTAAATAGAAATTAATTTAAAAAACAATATAAATTATATTTCCAAATAACCCCGTATAATCATCTTGTTTTGTGCAATGCTATCATCATCATCATTGCAATCAAAATCAATCAATATAGTATTATTTATTTTCATTATCATAAAAGCAAAAGTCTTTTTTAAGATTTATGAGAAATAAATTGGAGAGATTCATTTGCAAATGTTAATTTCGTGTTTTTTTACATAGTTGCCGTGCCTTGTTCAAAAATCAACTTTGAAAAAAAAAGCAGGAGTTTTATAAGTTATTGGGTTAATATTTTTATTATAATTATATTATATTATTATTTATTTTAAAAAAAATAGTATTGACTTGATCGAATTTGTTTGGATAAGTAAATAACTAGTTATTTTATTTTAATAAATTTAATAGAAATTTGGTCAAATGATTGATTAATGGGATGGTTGAAAATGGATGCATCGCATCACCCAAATCCACTTTCAATTATCTAAGAGAAGTCAAAATTGTAGCTTTTTTCTTGCCTATACTTTACTTGCTTTCAAAACCTCATTATGCCCTATTTATGGCTTTGCAAGCAAGTAACCACTTTGATTCTTGCCTGCCCTTTTCAGTTCTAGTTTGGAAGGAAATAGTATGGGTTAGAAAAGAAAAAAAAATCTGATTAAATCGAGAAAATGAAAAAAAAAATTAATCAAGAAAAAAAACTGATTAGATTTTTTTTAAAACTTCAGGTCCGGTTTGATTCTCGATTTTTTAAGTAAAAAATCAGTAACCAAACTAGTAATTAAAAAAATATGCTATAATTTTTTTTACTCTTCCGGTTTATTTTAATTTTTTTAGTTTGTTTATATTTTGGTTAAATGAGAGAACGAAAAACTCGGTAAAGTTTTTTAAAAAAACCCTAAGAAAAGAATTGGTTTTTTTTAGTTAAAAAACTGGACCAAATCAAAACCAGTCGGTTTAACCGGGTTCGGTCAGTTTTTTTGAAATTGTTTTTGTTTAGTTGTATTTATAGATAAAACCGAACAAAAATGGAAATATTCACCCCTAGAAAATAGCATAACTATACCCTCGAGGTATTTTTGATATTTTTTGTTTTTTTAAGTAAGTATATTTTTTTAGATTGTTTTAATGTGTAATATTTAAAATAACTTTTATTATCCTAAAGTTTAAATAAAAAAATATTTTAAAATACAGCCTCTTTCACGCTTTAAAACAAACACCGATTATGTATTTATTCACGCGGCTAGCTGTAAAATATATCTTCAATTAGTTTACGTGTGCGTGTTGTTATAATTAAAGGTTAAATAATCCTTTAAATTAATTTCAAAGACGCAAACTCTTGTATTTGACTAATACTTTAAATAAAAATTAATAATTATTTTTGAGTTTATCACTTATCAATATAAAATAATATATATTTTAAATTGGCTCAAGTAAGGACTCGAATTCGACTTCTTGTTTCTTCTTTTTTACACCAAGCATTACTATATAAAGTCGGTGCTTGGGAAATAAAAAAAATAAAAAAACTGTTTATATATATATATATATATATATAAATTGTTTTGAATCATTTTTTGTGGGGATATTTTGAAATTATTTTTGATGTGTTGATGCTAAAAATAAATTTTTAAAAATATAAAAAAATTATTTTAATATATTTTGGATATTGTTTTTAATTTTTTATAGCTATTACTTTTTTTGCCAGATAGAAACAAGCTCAGAACGAAGAACAGATTGTTTGGAAAACTAGGTTTTAAAAGTATTTTTTTTTAAAAAAATTATATTTAATTTTATTTTAAATTATAATTTTTTAGTGTTTTTTTGATCATTTTTATGCATTATATCAAAAATATTTTTTTAAAAAAATAAAAAATATATATTATTTTAATGTATTCTTAATAAAAAAAAATTAAAAATAATAACCCAAACAACACTATCAAACAGTGATTTAAACAAAAGCATGATGGCCACTAAATTCGTTGGCGGGCGGAAGATGTGGTGCAGACCAGGATTCTGGGCATGGCTAATGGCTGCTGTTCTTTTCGCTACCTGGAATAGCAGCCTCAATCCTCTCGTCGGTCCAACCCCATCCAATAGTTTAGTCATCTGCTCAAAAAAGAAATAAAAAAAAAATTCATGGTCAAGAACTCATGTTCAAAATATGTGGATGCCTTAAAATTTCAGTGCATATATATATATATATATATATATATAAATAGTAAAGTGAAAGTAATTCTATTTGTGGTCTATAGTTAGGTACATAATTCTATAATAAAAATTAAAATACATGAATAATAAAGAATATATTATCAACTCAAAAATAGTAAAGTGAAAGTAATTCTATTTGTGGTCTATAGTTAGGTACATATTTTAATTATATTCTATAATAAAAATTAAAATACATGAATAATAAAAAATATATTATACAGTTTAAATTTATACATAATCGTATCCCAGGATTTCTTTTATTATCAACTCAAAAATATATTATTTAATTTGTTTCTAAAATAACATTAATAAAAAAAGATCTTAATTTTGGTGTCCCCTAACATTAATTAACTTTAATTAATACGTGTTTGAATGGGATTCAGCTGAAAAGGTGGAAGGAATCTAAGGGACAATAATAAATCTTAAGTTAAATAAAATATAGGGACAGTATTGTCAACTCATTATTTATAATTCTCTAAAATATTATTATTTTCAATAACTTTGAGAGGCTGCAAAAGCAAAAGATGTGACGCTTGGTCGTGACGGCTACGCGTCCTTTCACCGCACTTTGCCACGTCTTTCAAGTAGAGGCGTCTTCCTATATACGCGACCATGTATAGGAGCATCCTCCCTCACGCTCGCGAGTACGTAAGCCAGTCCCCAGTCTCTAAGATAATCACTCACGTGTCTATCAGTCGAATCAGAACCGAATTTATTTCAGACCTCCTCCTAAGAATAATCTCAACTCTCGTGATGCCATGTGTCAGAAGATGGTTACCCAAGCCTGACGTGAGTTTCATCCATTTAGGGTTCGTTTTGAAAACAATTAAAAATATTTTTTAAAAAACTTTTTTTAAAAACAACTGTCAAACACCTTTTCAGTATTTTGCAACGCAGTATAATATGTTTTTTTAATTAAAAATATATTACAATAATATATTTAAAATTACTAAATTGAAATCATTATGAAAAACTAATTTGATATTTTTCTTGATTTTTTTTAAATCAACTTGAAAATATAAACGACAACAAAATATTTTTCAAATAAAAATATTTTTTTAAGAAAATTGTAGCTGCAAAAATAGTTTTATGATTTATGGATAAAAATATAATTTAATATTCAAATATAAATCTTATTTTAAAAAAAAAATAATCCAAAAAGAAAAAAAAGAAAGGTGTAAAGTCATATATTTAAATGGATTATGAACATGCATATTTATCAACTCGATTTGAAAGCTTTGTTGACTTATAGCCTAACTTGGGAAAAAAAACATATCAATTGATATAGATATATACCAAATATGAAAGAAAGACAATTGGAAGATTGTTGTGAAACTCTAGAATATCTAGTGTGAAAACTAGGATGTAAGAGAAAATAAGAGGAAAAAAAAGAATATAAGTCAATCGATATGCTACACTCGTTGTCATAGAGATATGCTACACTCGTTGTCATAGAGATAGGCAACGTTGTGAAGAATCAGAGAACACCAAGAAATGTTTTTTTGTTGTTGTTGTTGTTGTCGTGAGCCTCTTGAAGCACCACTTGAACATAATCGACGATTCAGGGGGGTGTTTGACCTGCGTTTCAAAAATATTTTTTTAAAAAAATAAAATTTTTATTTTATTTTTTACTCTAGATTTGTTTTTGTGTTTTTAGATTATTTTCATGTGATGATGTTAAAAATAATTTTAAAAAAAAACCTTATTTTGATGTAATTCTGAATGAAAAATACTTTAAAAAAAACTGCAACCACACTCTCAAACAAACACTTATTCGCGGGCTTGTTCCATGAGCTAGCCAACTATATATATATATATATATATATATATATATATATATATATATATATATATATAAGACTATTTCAATCTACATTAAAATACCATGCTTTAATTATCTATAAGACTTTTCCTATACTCTATAGTATTTTTTTGAAAATAAAATCCTAGTGTATATGCTATGTGTTTTTATTTTTTTCATACTTTATCGTTTCATTTTCATCTACTATTATAGACATGAACACACCAAAAAAAAAAATGATTAAAGTTAGGATAAAAAATCTGGGGTGTTTTGGGTTTCTATTAGAGAAGAAAGCCCAACCTTGACTTTTTGAAAAGCCCATTATGGAAGATTTCACACCGTCTTGATGCAACCGCCTAAGCAAATATGCTTACTGTCTCTCACCTTTTGATAGAATCGTAGAGTTTGTTTTTAAAAATATTTTTTATTTAAAGATATATTAAAATAATTTAAAAATATATAAAAAATAATAAAAAAATAATTTAAAATAAAAATAAAAATATTTTTGAAACTGGAAATGTTGCTTTTCTTCGAGGGAAGAAAGAATCACATTGGGGTTTCCTTTATAAACACTATTTTTTATTTATCAAAATGATAATGTTTTGTTTTTTGTTTTTGACTCGAATTAATCAAAAGATGTTTTGGAATTGAGGATAATATATAAATAAATAAATAAATAAATAATTTTTTTAACATCAGCATGATGTTAAAATAAATTTGTAAAAAATAATTTTTTAAACATATTTCTCAATAAAAAAAACATTTTAAAAATATTATCATGCTATCAAACAACACTTAAATAGTTAATTTTGTAGGTTAAATTGAGCTCTCTCTCTATATATATAATTATTTTAACTTCAGCATATCAAATTTTTCAATAAAAAAACATTTTAAAAATATTATGATGCTTTCAAACAACACTTAAATAGTTAATTTTGTAGGTTAAATTGAGTTCTAGAAAGCCCTATATCTCTCTGCATATATAGTGCCTTACAACTCTTGTAGCCGCAGACGCAAGTTAATAAATAAAGCAAAGACTTGAAAAAGAAAAAATCAAAGAAAAGTTCAAAAGTGTGATCAGAAGAAGAAGAAGTAGAAAGTGGCCCTACTTAATTAATGCTTCCCCTCCGTACGTAGTTTCCTTACCTTCGAGACATGCCCATGAGCTTCTTCCTGCCATCAACTATTTCATCGAAGAAATCATCAAGCTGTCCAATTATAGCTTCAACCCCACATCTCAGCATCCCAAAGCAACTCTTCAATCTGTCAGCCTTGTCGTGGATGTCAATCTGACCTGACTCACTCCCCGCAGCGCCACCACCGACGATCTCCAGCGCCACCTTGAGCTCTTCCATTGCGGTTTTCGCCCGCCTGAACTCGTACAGCATGATGCCAGCTGAAGCTGATTGTCCACCGATTCGATCCGTTTCATCTCCCACTCTTCGCTGCAATCTTGCTACTGAATCCATGAAGGCTGAGCCGAACGACGACGTTACGTGCCCCTCGCGCATCGCCGCCGCTCCTTGCCAAAAAGGTGGCCGGCAATATACCAGCCCGGCAAACAAGATCGATAGGAGCAAGGAGTTAACATTCCTCATGGCGTATAGAACACCTCGAAACCCATTGAATGCATTGAACCAGCTCGATTCAATCATCACAATGTTATTATTAATCCCCTCAAACTGCAGCGACAACGCTTCAACTCTTGTCTCCACCAACCTCTTATTCTCCTCTTCCAACACCATAACTTCCCTTTGACAGCCTACGATTGCACGAATAACCTGCACTACCATTGTCACAGCCATGCATATATATATATATATATTAGAGCGAGCGAGAGAGAGAGAGAGAGAGCGAGAGAGAGAGAGAGAGAGAGAGAGAGAGAGAGAGAGAGAGAGAGAGAGAGAGAGAGAGAGAGAGAGAGAGAGAGAGAGAGAGAGAGAGAGAGAGTAACCTGACGACGTGAAGGTGCTTGTGCATTCGAATGGTGACGATAACCATCGAGAGAGGAAGCTATATTGGCACCGGAGGAGTGATAGTTTTCCATAGCTAGAACACCTGATTTGAGTACAAGACAGGCTTCCCAGAGGCGGGAGCTTTCATCCATGTACTCGTCAAGCCACTTCTCTCCTACGGGAAGGTGAAGTTTCTGAACCAGAGTGGTTAGCTGAGAATGGAAAGATTGGAGAGAGGATAGAACTTTCGAGAGGAATTGAATCGAGATGAAGTTGTGAGATAAGAAGCTCTGATCGAGCTCATCAAGCTCTCTTGAAAGCATGTTGTAGAACCCACTGACAGAGGCAAGCTGGTTGCATGGAGGATCCATATATATATATATAAACAACAATCAAGGATACATGTATGGTATATATATTGCAAGATTGAAGACAAAGAAATATATTGCACCGACCACCGAGTTGAACTCAGTAGCTTTCTGTGGGCACACAGCTAGGTTTCTTTCTGCAAGGAATATGATTATATTGATGGGTGCAATTATGTGTGTTTCCTCAGGGAGTGGAGGGGATGATTAGGAATCTGCTGTTATCATTGTCTGATGGGAAAAAAAAATTAAAAAAAGGAAGAGAGAGAGAGGGTGGTGGGTCATTCGTTAACCTAGAACTGAGTTTGGACCATGTTTTATTTAAAATCATGCACGAGCTGGAAGTTGATACGACAAAATCTAAATAAGATCCGAAAGAGTCAATTTTAATGGTTGTTTTTTCTTAAAAAAAAACATCATTAGTGAGACCGGCTAGCTTTGGTACTTGACGGTGTGTTTGATATTGTTTTTGTTTTTGTTTTTGTTTTTGTTTTTGCTGTTGAGGTTTTAAAAAAATTAGTTTCATGAAAAATACTTTTACTGTGGTTCAAAATAAGTAGTGGAGTGTTTGGTTAAAAATATGGTTGAATTTGAGGTTGATAAAAGATAGTTTTGTGTGTTTGGTTATCATGCTTTTCTTATTGCTGTCAACTTGTGAAATTACTTTAAATAACACACACACACACATATAAATTGTTTTTAAAATTTTGCAGATTAATAATCATAAAAATAAAATATAATTAATAATTCATGAAAAAAAAAATATTTGTTTTTATTCTTTCAATAAACTACTTGCAATTTCATCACGAACAGATATTTCCCTTCCATCAGGACTGGTCTGTATCTACACATTTTTTTATTTTTTAAAATATATTTAAAAAAACAGACTGGGCCGGGAGTAGGCCCAGCCCACTTGGGCAAAACCCAACTTTGCTGGCCTTGGAGGTGGTCATGGAGGAGCTTATGGAGCAGAGGAGATGATCCCGGTGATGAGGGGGATGATGGTGGTGTCTCTGGGAGCTACCCTCGACTATGGAGAGAGAGAGAGACATCGTTGTGTAGAGAGAGAGACGTCGTTGTGGAGAGAGAGAGGGAGAGAAGCTCCTGTTATTGGCACCTCCGAGCACATGCAGCCTCACGGGGAGGATGCTGAACTTGAACATGTGGTGTCATTATCCTGGAAGGTTTGTCATTATCTCTTTACACAAATTGAATCCAAACAACAGAGCAAGAGAGAGCTGTTTCTCGTGTTTTTGCAATCGCAGGTAAAAGCAGGCAAAAAAAATTAATCGCAATCGCAGGAAAAACTTGAATTTTCTGCTTCTCGTGAACCACGGTTTGCGTCGATTTTTTGGTGGGTCCCTTGGTAAATTAATCTGCGTTTTCTTGTTACCAAACATGTGAAAAACTGCTTATTGGTCGAAACGGAGGTTCGACCGCAATACCAAACGTCTTCTAAGCCTAGCTCCTCCATATTGCATGTGTGCTGATATATTGGAAAGAAAATCAGGACAATATTCTTGTTGCATGCACCTGATCTTCACTCTATGCATGACAAGCTAGCTAGATGAAGGTTGATAATTTTTTTTTGGGTGTTTTGTTTTTTTTAATTGGAACGGAATATTTCAGTTTTGGAGTGTTTTGACGTATCATTTCGAGGTTGTATTGTTTATATATATATATATATATATATATATATATATATATATAATTAAATGTATTAATTAAAAAAATAGTTCAAATGCAAAAATAAAATTATTTTGAAGTGTGCAATTTAATCTAAAAGAATACAAAAAAATGATTTTTCTAAACAAAATTATGAACATGTATAATATTACGAGAATATCACCATCAATATCGCAAGGTAATTACATTCTCTGATTGCTCTGAAATTTTAACATAATATATATAAATATATCAAGAGACTCCTTGTAAAATTACATCTCAATCTCACGGTCGGATTAAGAGATATGATTGATACTGTAAATTTATTCATTATTTTTTTTAAAAAAACAATAATTGACAGAGATGGCACAGGCAAAATGATTCCAGCACAATTCAGCCAAAATTCTACTGAAAAATCCAGAATGGACCTAAATTTAACCCGAGATAAAAATAACATGATTTTTTTTAATCGATATAAAAAACAGAACGAAACTGCATCCTAACCTAGATTGTGTTTCTTGGGCTCTAAGAGTTTGACTAGATTCTTTAATTTTCTCATTCTTCAACTTAATTTGATGTGGTTAATGTTTGTCCTCTTCACCTTTTTCAATCTATTTCAATCCCGCATGCATGTGTTCCTTCCCATAAAAACTAGATATATTAATTAAATTTAGCTATCAATGTTTGTTTTCGAAATAGAATTAAACGAGTTGGGTAGCCCGCGCGTTGCGCAAGGCTTTTTATATGTAGCAAACTGATTATTTATGTGGTAAGCAAAGAATTTTTTGGATGATAGATAGAGAATTGTAAATTTTAAATCATGCTATAATTTTTTTTTATGTATTGAATTAGTTGATTATTGTTATAAGCTTAAATACTCAGATAATAATTTAATTTCAAAATTTAAAAATTATAAGTGATAAAATTTATGAAAGATCAGCGAATTGTAATTTGAGTATTGCAAGACCATAATTGATTAATTGTTTAGTATGTACTAATTGTTTTGATGGTTATTTAATTTGTTGATGTAAATCTGTAATCAATAAAATGAATGAAAAATAATTTTTTGTTGTCTTGAACTGAATGTGTTGATGGTTAAATATGTTTTAACAGTTACTAAGCATTTAACTGGTTGATAGCAATATTGTAATCGCTAAAATCTATTAAAGATAGATTATTTTTTGTTTGCATTGATCTGGTTGGTTGTTGACATTATTTTACTGGCTTGGAGAATAATTTAGTCACAGTTTGGATTTGAATTGTGTGTTGATTTAATTAACTCATAGATTGCAAAATTGCAATGCTTTGATTATCTGGTGTGTTTTAATTGGATTGATAATTATATAATCAGTTGGTCGAAAAAATGTAATAGATTATATTGATTAGAGATTTTTGTTTGCTGTAGTCAATTGGGAATTTGTTGGTGGTTGGTTTTGTTGTAATTGTGTGACCGATCATCTAATTTTTTTTTATTAAGTTGTGTTTACTGGTTATGAAAATATTTTTTGTATCCATTTGTATGATGAATTATTTGATTGTTTGGTGTGATATTTTTTTGTTGTAGTTTATTGATCAATTTGTGAATGTGTTTTAATCGGTTATTTATAATTGTGTGGCCGATCATCTACTATTATATAACTATATTAAATGTATCTTAGAATACTTATATTAATGTTTTATATTAAAAAAATCCTA
Source organism: Salix udensis (assembly GCA_029204005.1). NCBI lineage: Eukaryota > Viridiplantae > Streptophyta > Magnoliopsida > Malpighiales > Salicaceae > Salix > Salix udensis. The sequence continues at coordinate 12,683,220 of CM055021.1, read as the reverse complement.
GGTCATATTTTCCTTTCCCTATATATATTCTTAGGCGAAAGACTAAAAATATATTAAAAACAAATTAACACCATTATTGTCAAAACAATAGAAATTATTAAATTATGAAGAGCAAAAAAAATATTAACAAAAGAGTTACTAACAAAAATAATTGTTATTATTATTATTATTATTATTATTATTATTATTATTATTATTATTATTATTATTATTATTATTATTATTATTATTATTATTGTTATTATTATTGTTTTTATTACTATTATTGTTATAATTATTATTATTGAAATAATAATAATTATTATTATTGTTATTATTATTATTATTGTTATTATTATTATTATTATTATTATTATTATTATTATTATTATTATTATTATTATTATTGTGTTAAGTACACTTATATATACATGGACAAAAGTAGACATTATTCTACAAATAAAAAAAATTAAATTTGTGAATGTGTTTTAATCGGTTATTTGTAAATGTGTGGCCGATCATCTACTATTATATAACTATATTAAATGTATCTCATAATACTTATATTAATTTTTTATATTAAAAAAATCCTAGGTTATGTTTTCTTTTCCCTATATATATTCTTAGGCGAAAGACTAAAAATATATATAAAAAAAATTAACACCATTACTATCAAAACAATAGAAATTATTAAATTATGAAGAGTAAAAAAAATATTAACAAAAGAGTTACTAACAAAAATAATTATTATTGTTATTATTATTATTGTTATTATTATTATTATTGTTATTATTATTATTATTATTGTTATTATTATTATTATTGTTATTGTTATTGGTATTATTATTATTGTTATTATTATTGTTATTATTATTATTAATTTTTTATATTAAAAAAATCCTAGGTCATGTTTTCTTTTCCCTATATATATTCTTAGGCGAAAGACTAAAGATATATATATAAAAAATTAACATCATTACTGTCAAAACAATAGAAATTATTAAATTATGAAGAGCAAAAAAAATATTAACAAAAGAGTTACTAACAAAAATAATTATTATTGTTATTATTATTATTGTTATTATTATTATTATTATTATTATTATTGTTATTATTATTATTATTATTATTAGTATTATTGTTATTGTTATTGTTATTGTTATTATTATTGGTATTATTATTATTGTTATTATTATTGTTATTATTGTTATTGTTATTATTGTTATTATTGAAATAATTGTTGTTGTTATTATTATTATTATTATTGTTGTTGTTGTTGTTGTTGTTATTGTTATTATTATTGTTATTAATTTTTTATATTAAAAAAATTCTAGGTCATGTTTTCTTTTCCCTATATATATTCCTAGGCGAAAGACTAAAAATATATATATAAAAAATTAACACCATTACTGTCAAAACAATAGAAATTATTAAATTATGAAGAGCAAAAAAAAGATTAACAAAAGAGTTACTAACAAAAATAATTGTTGTTATTATTATTATTATTATTATTATTATTATTATTATTATTATTATTATTATTATTATTATTATTATTATTATTATTATTATTGGTATTATTATTGTTATTATTATTGTTATTATTATTAATAATTATATTATTATATTATAATTAATTTAAAGTGAAGGATTAATTTGACAACAATTAATACTTTTGTACCAAAAATAAAAATTAGCATTGCTATTATTATTATTATTATTATTATTATTATTATTATTATTATTATTATTATTGTTAGCATTTAAAAAATATTTGCGATTTAAAAAAAAGATTATTATTATTATTATTATTATTATTATTATTATTATTAATTATATTATTATATTATAATTAATTTAAAGTGAAGGATTAATTTGACAACAATTAATACTTTTGTACCAAAAATATTCAAAGATTTAAAAGGAAAAAAATTTAAAATAAGAGGGACTGAAATTAAAGTGCAATATATAATGAATTTGAAATGAGGGACAAAATTGAAAACAATATAACCTGCTCCACTAAACAAATTAAGGGATCTAATAGAAAACCAAAAAATTCAAAGAAGAAGGACTGACATGCAAATTGCATATATATCAATTTGAATGAAAGGACGAAATTGAAAGAATTTGAAACTTGGATTACAGAAATCAAACAAAAGTCAAGGGACTGAAATACATGCACATTAACTCGGGGGACTGATATTGATTCCGGCGCTGAGGAGAGAGAAAAGAGGACATAAACGTTCAACCGACTATATGAGCCTACACGTCGATATTTTCAGAGCAAGCGCCACTCCATGAGATTCAGGGAAGGGTTGCGAATCGTTTGGACCGGCGGCGGCAAAATTTTAACCGCCATATGAAGCCGCACGCGCTGCCTGAATCGACCGAGGTCACGAAACGCGCCGACGCGCCCGTACGACCTGCTGACAGCGCTGACGCAAGGGCACAGTAATGTAGTGGTCAATTACGAAAACGGCGCTGCACCGAATTGATGGATTTTGTCGTTTCGGGGGCTACGAACGTCATAATACATTTTCAAAAATATTAAAAAAAAAGAGTTCTGGCTGACCGGACCGAACCGGACCGGTCCGTACGCGTGCAATTACAACCATAGCCCTCAGCCGAAAATGTGTTTTTGTCTTATTAGCGGGGGTCCGAACGTCATTACACTGTTCACATCAGGAAAAAACAAAAAAAAATAGGGTGGACGAACTCGCACGACACACGGATGAGAAAACTCGCGTCCATAGTGAATTTAGAGTGCGTGAACAGTGTTTCAACAGTAACTTCCGTTTTCTTTTAGTTATTTGTTAATTAAAGCCTGAATGTTCTTGTGATGTAATAATTAGATTCACAGAGGAGAAGGGACACACTATCCTACTTCGGAAACATTTTTGAAACAAATGATTTTTGTTTTTGTTTTTGGTTTTTTTTTGAATGATTTTTTTTTAATTTTTTAAAATTATTTTGATGCATTGTCAAATAATCGATACTATATTTTCAAAAACCAGGTGAGGACAAATCAAAACTATAATAAATAATATTTGCATTAATAAGTTCTGTCGACATAATTGCATTTATGCTAATTATGAAGTGAGATCTAAGTAGACTAATGTATAAAATTATGTATGCCAAATTAATGAGTTGGATCGATCAGGAAGCAAGCATCAACCGAGTTGGATCTTCGACTATGAAAAGCTTGTCCTTGTCTCTAATCACTTCAATTGAGTCAACTTCTGAACCTTCTTCATCTGTCACCATGGCATTTCTCGCATCCAATCCAAACTTTTCACCTATGAGAAGAACATGATTCTAAATTAAATATTCAAACCATTCTTATTAAACTTGATTTATTCTTGACCGATCAAAACCTGATCCAGACTAGGTTCTAAAATATACCTGCAATGCTCTTTAGCTCATCTAGTGAATCTGGCAACTTGATCAATCTCCCAGCTTCCACACAGCAAGTTTGTCTCCTAACCATGGGATGTCCTCTGTATATGCTCACCCTAATGCAATCTGATGATCCTCTGGATTTACAGCATGAGGGGCATTCTTGTTCTCGTTCACACCTCTTTAAAAGCACTTGATCATTAGTTGACAGGACATCAGGCACCATAATTTGGTGTCCGATCTCTCTGTTTTGAAGCATTTCGTTGAGGCTTGTGGAAGAGAACTCGTGAGAACTGTTTGCTTCAGCAACATCTGCGCCATTCATCACCAGCAAATTCACCATTTCCAGGCCATGATTCTCTTCCATGGCTACTTGGAGTGCTGTTCTGCCATGGCGATCCTTTGAATCAATATTCAATCCTTGTTTCAGCAGTTCCTTCATCACCAACAGATCATTTTTTTTTGCAGCAGTGCATAAGAGATCACCCGCGGTGTGCTGGTCAGATATGGAAGCGTAGTGATAGAGAATCCTAAATATGGAATGATGCTTCGATGATATAGCTTCCCACAAAGCAGTATTACCATTAATATCTGTCATTGACCATGGTGTTGTGTTATCCACGTTAGATTTAGGAAGATGATCAAGCGATTTCCAGGACCTCAAGAAGCTATGAAATTGTGCGCTTACCTCTCAGGTGTATATCGCATCCATGCCTAAGGAGCACCATCACACACTCTTCATGTCCTTTTGACGCTGCTAAGTGCTGTGGCACCATAAAACATGGAACAAGTTAGCAAAAATCACGCATATGTTGCATCTTCTACCCTTCTTTTCTAAATGAAATCATCATTCACTATCTTCGGAAAGTCAACGATGAACCAGTAGGCAGTCAGGGGCTCATCTATTTCATTTGAAGAGTACAGTACTGTTGAAGAATGAAATTCGATGATTCTCAGGTAATGACAATGAAGAAGATTCATCAGTTCAATGGACAGGCTCAGGAATGTCATTTCTTCTTGAAGAAAGATTAATGCTTAAGAAAATTCTTGAGAATTTCCATATATTGACGTTTGAGTTCAACAAACATGTATATTCTGATGAAAACTAGTGAGGGCATGGAGACTTCTGAGGTTAAGTACGCAGGAGCATACCAATGGGGTTCTTCCTATGGAGTCTCCAATATCAGGATCCAATTTTGCCTTGAGAAGTTCTTCAAGAAAAGCAGCATTGCCCGTGCTTGCTATAGTTAGCAAGTTGAAAGCAATGTTCGGATCATCCTCTTCTTCTCCATTCTCAAAAGTTAAACCTCCGATAATCTTCAGATCCTTAAGCTTGCTGTAATGCTGCGGTGCAACATGTTATATAAACATCGAGCCCCAATTGAGCCCATCGTATGAGCAAAGACATAAATATGGTATAGAAGGTCCGGTAAAAGAGAGAAGAAACATCAAGCCTTTCATTGAAACAACACCAGAGCAGAGGATTCACTCCGAATCCATGACAAACAAACCTTGAGAAAGTTCTTTATAATAGCTATGTAATCGTCTTGATTGGTCTGCATCGCTTCTATAAGAGCTGCGGTTTTGATCCTCAGGAGTTGTGAGAGTGTTCTCGTTCGAAATATATAGCTCTGAGGTCTGCAACAAAGTGCACCCACTTCTCCAAACACGTCCCCAGAGCGCAAAGTCCCAACAACTCGTTCTTTCTCTAGATGGCATTCGATGATTTCAACCTCTCCTGATACAATTATGTAAACATCATCTGGAGCTTCATTTTGCATGACAACATCTTCTCTTGGTGGGATGTACTCAGCTTTGATCTTCGCAACCTGGTTATTTTAGTTACATTGTTTGGAATTTTAGAATTCTGATTGAACCTGTCCTGATCTCAAAAAGTCCACCGATCTAAATATTTATAGATTCGGGCAAGTTCTGGTAACTATGGAGCAATGCAGACATGGCACCAAATCATCAAGTTATATTACTTTGGAAAAAAGATCACAGTTTCCTTACCAGGAGCAAGAGTGTTTCCCTTGAGATACCCTTGAAAAGATAGACCTTCTCCACTGTAGGAAGAAACAAATGCTGGCAAATGCTTTTGCAGATGGATTTTGGTAGCTGTTCAATCAATTGATGCTGGTTCAAGCTCTCAGCCTTGAATCTCAAGCACATATATGCCAATATCTGATCCTTTAATCGTGGAGGCAAATGGTTTCTGCACACAAAATTGGATGCTTCTTCAATGCTGTTCCTCTGCACCGAATTTTATAGTTTAGAGGGACTAATTTGGTGCTGAGAACCAGTTGAAGGACGGATCATCATGGATTTTAGCAGCAAAATTCACCAGTAAAATGACAATTCAAGGGTAAAAAAAACTAAAAACAAGTAGTGGACATATGAACACTTACAAATTCCATGGTTCGTCGAGTTCCTTCAACGACTAGATTTGTCATGTTACCAATTAAATAAGCAGTCAGACCAAGGTTGAAGAGCATGTAGAAGATGATGAAAATCATTTCCATGGAGTTTTCAGCATGGAGATCACCATAACCGACTGTAGTCATGGTGGTGATTGACCAGTACATGGCCGAAATATATCTGATCCCAAGGCTCGTCTCTCTGAAATTTGGTATCACAGCACCTATCCATGTCTTCCCCTTTTGTGGGTATCTGTCAGCTAGCAAGTAGTAGAGGCAACCAGCACAGTGCACAAGAAATAGCGTGACCTAAACCAGAAATAAAAACATTAATAAAAATTATATGTGATTCTTTTCTACAAGAAACTTAATTTATATAATTTCTTTCTAACATGTCTATAAATTGAATAAAGAAGATGAAGTTTGAGAAGAAGAAACCAGAACACATTCAACACAACCAGAACAAAGTTAAATTGAATAATAAATTATTCATTAACAGGGCAAAATAATCAAATTTACTTACACATAGTAACCTAGCACATCGGACCCAAAAATAGCTAAATCTTATATCCTTTTCAAGCCTGCAAAATCCCCGAGTTCATGGATTTTCTTCAATGGTTAGGGGAAAAAAAGAAAAGGAAGAAGAAGGAAGAGTCGTATACCTAGTGAAGAGCTGCTTAACTCTTCGAAGTCTCCAGAATCGAAGCAAGCCCAAGAGGGAATAATAGAACCCTACTTTTTCCTCGCCTGTGAACAAGTAGGCAAGCAGCTCAAATGGGACGGTGGATGCCACATCCATCAGAAACCATGTTGAAAGGTACCTATCACACACGCAGAGCACCACCATAGTCGGTAATACTGTTATACTTGTTTTTTAAAATGATTTTTGTTTTAAAATATATTAAAATAATATTTAATTTGATGAATAATCGATAATTGAATTAAGGGAAGAATAATTGGGTCTAATAAAAATAAATTATAAAGTGTTACGTAAATAAGATAAATCAGAATCTTTGCCCGCCTGATTTGCTTTTTTGGGAATAAAAAAAAAGAAGATAAATAGTTGCCCTTTAAAATAAAATGGCATCTGGAAGTGGAGATCTCTATACCTAAAAAGAAAAGGACTGAGACTTGAATGCATGATTGGTAGTACCCTATGGGTTATGGTGATGGTGCAAAGAAGTTGTTTGAACGGCCGTGCCGCAGAATTTTTTTTTTATTATTTTAAATAAATATATTTTAGTATTTTTAGATTATTTTGATGTGTTAATGTCAAAAATAATTTTTAAAAAATAAAAAAAATATCATTTTAATATATTTTGGCACGAAAAACACTTTGAAAAACTACCGCAACAACTCTCCCGCCCAAAAGCAACGAAGAGTCTGCCACCATTGACTCACGTGATTCATAATTTCCCAAAATTAAAATGAAATGGGTTGATTATGATCACTCCAAATCTCATGCAAATCTATTGCATGATAATGATTGGCTACCTCCTTTACTTTAAAATTTTAATATTATTTTAGCCAACCCCCCCTTTTTTTTTAAAAAAAAATGATCTTCTAATTGATTCGGTGTCTGTATGAGAATGTGGTTGCGGTTGTTTTTGAAAATGATTTTTGTTTAAAAAATACATTAAAATTATGTTTTTTTTTTAAAAAAAAATTATTTTTGACATCAACACATCAAAATGATCTAAAAATACTAAATTTTATTAATTTAAATTTAAAAATAAAAATAAAAAATTTTCAATTTTTTTCGACAATACTTTTGAAAAGAAGCTCCCAAACACCCCTTTAATGAGAAATCAACTCAAATTAGATTTTAACTTAACTTAAATGTTATTGATTCAATATGACGTAATCACCTCGACTTAACCCTTTTTTGAAGTTTTTCCCTTCCAAAATAGGATGTTTAATTATTTTTTTATTATTAATTTCAAGCTAACCTTTTCAAGCCATAATCGTTGACCAATGCATGATTTAAGGGCCTCTTTAAAAATGTGATTCCGGTTATTTTTGAAAGTGTTTTTTATTTAAAAACACATCAAAATAATTTTTTTTATTTTTTAAAAATTATTTTTAATATCTGCACATCAAAATGATCTAATAACACTAAAAAATTCATTTAAAATAAAAAAAAAAAACTTTGAATTTTCAGCAACAGGCGGTACAACCAGAGTGTCAAACAGGTACTTAATAACTTGGAGTCAAAGTGGTCTATAGTATGATGATGCATGCATGTTGTGTTTCTTTCTCCAGGGCTATATATATATATATATATTAATTTAATATAAATACGAGGGATTAATAAATAATTACCTCCCAGCAATCTTTCTCCTGTCACGAACAACCTGCTGGGTTCTTGAGTCGATGAATGCGACGAAGAATGTTAGAACGATGTCCACAGCAAAAAAAAGGTCGACGATGTTGTCTGCGATGGACAGCGTTCTATGCGGCGAGGAGTTTAGAAATGCAACCTCAAAAGGGTACACCCACAGAGAATAAGCTACCAAAACGACCATCAATGTCCCCCAACACCTGCATCAACCACACGATTTCTTCAAGTTAATCACCAATTCTCGATGTAATTAGGGATTAGAAGCTTGGAATATTGATTTAGCACTCATGTTCTTGTGTAGAATTAGTTTAATATTGGTTTTGTCAAGAATCATCTCACCGAAATTTAAGAATATGATTTATATTATTTTCTAATACATCTTTTTAAATGAAAACTATTTGATCTTAAAGCTTGTATGGTGAGATTCAAACTCGTAATTATTGGATCAATAAAATTTTAATACTATGTCAAGAAACTATCTTTTCTAAAAACTTAAACGGTTAAACAGTTAAGTTATGGAGATGAACACTTGCTTTATTTCATGCACCAACTAATCGCAGTTTCTGTAGCATGATCATCATCATAAGAGATCAAAATAGAAAAGATGATAGAAGATATGTGTAGTGAATCGTGTTACCTGTATCTTGAGTCCACAGGCGAGATTATCCAGCCGCCGGACTGTGTAGGGTTCTGGTTGAAGCTTGAAACACCCAGCGGAGGGAGAATAATCTTTGACAAGCTTGAAAGAGAAAGAGCTGTATCATCTTCTTCCTGGTGCGGGGTTTGATCAGAGTCGTTTTTCCAGCTCCTCCTCATGCTGGAGGTAAGATGGAGATTGTACGGCGTGAACTTCGTCTCCATCATTCTCTCTCTATCTTTCCTGCAAATGTAAGAGATGGTGGTGTCTGAGGAGAGAGAGAGAGAGAGAGAGAGAGAGAGAGAGAGAGAGGGTTGGGTGGGAGAGAATGGATCGAGCTCCTCGTTATTAATCAGAGAAGCATTACTGTCAGTGTCCGGTGGCTGGTGGTGGTGGTGGTGGTGGTGGTCCTATGCATGGTGGTGTCTGAGGAGAGAGAGAGAGAGAGAGAGGGTTGGGTGGGAGAGAATGGATCGAGCTCCTCGTTATTAATTAGAGAAGCATTACTGTCAGTGTCCGGTGGCTGGTGGTGGTGGTGGTCCTATGCATGGTGGTGCCACTGGAAATGAAATGAGGTGCGTCTGATTGATTGATTGATTGATTGGTTCTTGTGATAAGATCTTGAGTAGAGATTGTGGGGCGTCAAATACTTGGCCTTGCTTGTGGGCAAGGACGGATGATTATAACCTTTTCCTGTAATTTAATTCCAATAATTATTCTTTGATGCATGTATGATATCAACTTGTCAGTTAGCATATAGTTTTTTAAAAACAATAAATTATATTCTATTGAAATAACTCGGTTTGACCAAGTCAAACTGTGGATATTTTATTATTCCTAGACACGACAAGATAATTGTCACGTTTAAGAATAGCAATGTTTGATAAATATTGCATTTTTTAAATATGTAAATTTAATTTCGTAAAATTATAGTTTTTATACGAAGCAAACAATCATTTAAGATGAAAAATTAGAGTTTCAGCTTGTCGTAGTTAAGAAATATAATGCTTATTAAATATTATTATTCTCGAACACAAAAAATATTTCATAATGTTTTAAAATAACAAAATTTAATAAAAATCGTATTTTTAAATTTACTGATATTATTATATAGAATCTTTATGGTTTTCGAGCTAATTTTACTAAAAAAAGTAATTCCAACTTGTCTACTACATTACAAGTGATGGGATGGGATATCAAAAAAGATTTGGCCGAACTGGTGATGCTCTCAATCATGTGGCCACAATGACTTTCCATTGACCTAATTTTACTAAAAGAATCAGAATTTTATTTAATTTAATATTAAAAAATAAATAAAGAAAATTGATTATTGACGGGTATTATTCAATAAATATTAATTAAATATCATTAGTTTATGAGACTGTGGTTATCATTCATGCAAGCATGCATCCAAATCGCTATTAATGGAAGTATTTATCTGGCTTCACAGCAAATATGATTTAATTTTAAAATTATCCTCTAAATTGTTTTTTTTTAAAAGAAACAGTAATAGATTTATAATTATTGGGTTTATTTAATTTATTATTTATATATAAAAAAAAGTCGTGTGAATATCGTGTGGAAAGTAGCCCGAGGACACACATCGTGGCCTAATAAGCTATTATTGTCCTGTCTGCTACAAAAAGCTAGGGTCCACCTCATCGTCCTCTCCATCTGGATTCTTCTTCTGCACATCAAACTCGGACTACCATTATATGTGGATTTGATATTCTCATAGTTTTTATTATTATATTTTTTTTTAAATAAAATTTATTTCTTTATGATTAAATTTTTAAAAAGGAAATATTTAGCGGAACCTATATGATTTATAATGCATATTAATTGACTAGATATTGTTAAAATTATAATTCTAACCACATCTTTTAAGTCTTTTAATTACAATAGTGTATGTTATTTGCACTGAACAATTTATTTGTGTGCTTTTTTTTATTTCTCCTTTTTTAAAAGAGAAAAAAGAAGAGAAATTCACATTTTTGTTAATACATAACCTCTAATGATGAGAAAATTATTATTACATGAAAGATTTTGCTCGTTAATATTAAATATATACCCACACATAGATGGATTTTTGATGTTAGGAAGACTTGGAGAGTTCCCAAGGGGTGTGGCGTAGTGACAAAGGGCTTAAGATCTGCACAGCAGGTCTAAAATTTGAGTCAGGACATGCACTTCTTGTAAAAACCTGAGACAACGGGGTTTTTATTCTCTCACCTGGGCCGACAAAGTGCGTTTTCCTGGAAATGGGGTTTCCTTGAATCCAATTTTTTTTTTTTGGAGAATTCTAGATTTAAATACTAAGACTTTGTGTTTGATTTGATGAGTCAAAAAGGTATATCAAGTATTCACACCATAAAAGTGATTCCTACACAAGCTTTTGAAGGGGAAATGCGCTGAAATTGGAAGATGATGTCCACTTTATAATTGTTCTTTGTTTTGATCATGTTCACACACTGTGTTTTGGTTTTGACTTGTCGGCAATTTTGCTCACAACGTCACAAAGACCTTTTTTTTGTTAAGCAAGTTTTTCTTTTCAATAATATCACGTATTTTCTTGTGTTTAGGACGTGTTGTTGTTTTATGTTTAAATAACACAAGCACACCTTATACTCTTTAATCTAAATTATACATAACCTCGTGATTTCATAAAGGTTTTTGGCAAATGAATATTTAATGTGAAAAAGAAGTCAAATTGATGTTTGTTTAACAAATGAGTTTTGGGAATTCAGGAGAATTCCTTGTAAAGTGACCTCATACCTCCAAAAACCTACATAATAAAGCTAAGATCTTAGCTAAACAAATAATCAAAAAACATTTCACATGAAAAAACAAAGCTTACCTATCCTAGATGCATGTTTTTGAAATGAGGGAAGACCATATTTTTGCTACCCCTTCACAAGTCTCAAATATTTCTTGCAGTCCTTGTTTAAATCTAATAATTTTTTCTTGATAATTAACCATGATAAAGATCACACCCTACACTAGAGGGTAAGTATGAGGATCAAAAAACACTTTTAATATACAAAATACTCTTCAATGATAATAGATGATTAAACAAAGCCGGGGGTATAAACATAAAAGAGAGTTGAACATAGCAAAATAACAAAAATGAATGATGGTGCTAAAAAACCCATGATAAAAGCCCATGACAACTCATTATGGAAATCAATTATGAGTTTCCAAAACTTATGGACCAAAAGGAGCTCTAAGAGAAAATTTGTTTTAAATAGACACCAAAATATTTTTTATGCTTGGAATGATTTTAAAATTAAAAAACGATTTAATATTTTAGAAAAAAGAGCAATTTAAAAGGTAAATCTCTTTTTATTTGCATCAATTGATCAATGAAATCCATGTTTTTGTCATTAAAAAGATGAACTATAATATCTCTAGCACACAGTTACACACACAATTAATTCATTTATGGTGTTGCAGGCACAATATTTTGGATGATTGATTCAAAATCAATCCAGAATCTTTTTACTTTTGCTTTCCCAGGTGGGACAACATTTTCCGTATGTAAATTTGATGGGATATCTCTGTCGGCCATTCAGGAAATTCTGTCCCGGGAACCATTGTTTTCACTGACTTATTTAGCTTTTTACTAGATAACGTGGAATCTGTTTTTTTTTTTTCCACCTGTTATTTTTTTAAAATATTTTTTATTTTAAATATATTAAAATAATATTTCTTATTTTTTAAAATTTATTTATACCATCAACACATCTAATCTATTAAAAAAACACCGAAAAATTATTTTTTAATATTTTTAAAACATAAAAACAAACAATTCTATATAGTAGTATTATGATCGTCACAGAGAATTTCAAATTAATTTTTAAGCTACAAGAAAAGAGATACTAAAATAATAATAATTATAAAAAAAAGCAAGTCTAAGCCTGGCAGGTTGGTCCACGCACCTAGTTGATTTATTTTTTGAAAGTCTACTCCACTTTTTTTTTAAAAAAAATAATATAGCATCGTTTTTCTCAACAAATGCCCGCAGTCCATTAGATAATTAAAACAAAAACATTATTCAATCACTTTCTTTTAATCTCTTAATATTCAGGGACTAAATTGCAAGAAAATCAAAGTCTTGAATAAAAATATAAAATCTAAAACCAGCAGGACTCAACAATAGATAATCGACACTTCCAGGAGCAGACTGAAGTATATCATGCCAACATCCAAATGAGGTTTATTTTGTTTTTATGTTAAACATGGCAATTCTTCTTGGCTATAATTTTTCTTAATTTGATTTTTTAACTATAAATAAAGTTTATTTCGCAAAACCAATCTTCAATTCATCATTGGAATTTCCCTTGAGAATTCAAATTAGAAGAAATTGCAAATAAATTTGAACAACAAACATTTGCTTGTTGCCATTAAAAATTGTACACCATCAAAATTTTTGGTTCACAGTGGATTGGCCAAGAAACCATTTCCCACATCAAAATGGCTTAACCAAAAGAAAACAACTCTGGCACTTGCTCTTCCTTTGTATTGAGATCATAGAAACATCCCTAACATGGTGCCTGTAGTTGTTGTTACTAGAGCTTGTCAACAATTTTTATCACCTTGTTGATATAGAGACTTCCCATGCATAAACCAACTGCACCAGCTAGCCTAAGTCCTCCAAAAAGTGATCACATGAACTAGATTCAAATTGCAAGAATAATGTTCATAATTCAGACTTGGATTCCACGTCTTCCTCCAGTGAATTATCAGCAGCTGGAGAGTCCTGTGATTGGTTGGGGGACACAAGTTCTTGAGGATTTACTTCATCCCCTAAGATTTTCGCAGTGAATTGTCTCGCCTCAGAGTCAAGATTAACCCATTCTGAAACTATTCTTTTTGCGCCCTGAAAAAAAAAATGAATAGATCCTTGAAAATATAGATAGTGTTATGGCCAAATGAATAGTGAAACGTGGTGTTGATTATAGAAACAAGTCATATTTGTAGAATCATGGATCCAAAGGAAGAATCACCTGAAGCTTGGGTTCCTTTGTCATAGGATTGTTGCAAAGATCAATAGTTTTTGCTCTGGATTTTGTGGCATTACCACACCATGATTCGCACCACAACCATTCTTGAGGCAGTGAAAAGATCGGTACTGTATGCTGCGCATAGTTCGGAAGATCCTGAACAAGGAACAGGTAAAATTTAATAAAGCAAATTGTCAAGCATGCTCATGCAAACGTAATGCAGGAGCAACGAAGGACAAATTACATTTATTTTACTAGAGATATGATTTTGTCTTATTTATTTATTAGGTACTTAGATTAACGTGATATTAATTAATTAGAATGTTTACTATTTTAGGAGTTTATTCTATTTCCTACTTTGGTTTGGTCTATTTTTCTTAGATGCGTGTAACTCATTCCTAGGAAGGTGAAGATGATGTCATGGATTGCAGAAATACTATGATGAATAACTTTTAAATGATGAATTTTCCTGAAAATCTTCTCTCTCCATTCTTGTCCTCTCTTGCTCTGGGTGATCTTTTATCACTCCCCCACTCAAAGCTAAAAAAAGATAAGTTGTGTGCGTGTTTATTAAAGTCTGAGTTTGTTTACTCGTAACATTTTCTCTTCACATCCAATCAACTATGCCTAAATGAAATCATTCAAATTCAGAGAGAACAGTGACACTTTAATTTTATATACAACAGCAATTTTGACAGAAAACTGAAATAGTATGGTATACAATTGAGGAAGTGAGCGCATCAAACACAGTGATTATAAGAAAAATCAAGTTGACTGGTTACCTGATCCAAATTGGCAAGACTATTTGGATCCTTGCTCAGTGTTTCATAGAAAACCCTTAGATTATCTCCGGCAGCTGTTTCTCGAAATTTAACCAGATCAACAATGTACAAAGCACTGCACAAAGTAGAGCGCAGGTCAAGCTCATGACTTGGTTTAAGAGCTGAACGAGCTCCAAAGAATAAATTAATGAAAAAGATTGCTTACCTGATATGATATGGTCTTCCCCGCAAATGTTCTTTCCAGAATCCCTGTACCACACAAAATAATGGGAAAAGATAAGCGAACAGTGATTAGATGGCAAGTTGCCTAGGCCTTCCATGGAACAAAATGAATCTATGACAAATTATCTTTAAAAGTGAGAAAGACTAATCAGTGATGTATACTTGACTCCAAAATCGATATCCATCCATATCCCTGTTGTTATCACAGAATGGTGTATATGCAAGAGGTCTTCCTTTTATATCCATGTCATACAGTTCTCCCATGTCTGCTCGCACAACCTGATCAGCATCAACAAATATAACCTGCATATGGAAACATTGGTGCATTTTTAAGCAGATTTCTTGTAAATATGGAGTTAATAGCAAGAGAATACAACCAAGTTTTGACAAAAAAGAAAGAAAGAAAGAGAGAAAGAAAAACAGTTCTACCCTCTCCAAAGAAAGAGGAAAGATAACATCAAGGAACAAAATCTTATATGCCCAAATGATTCGCTGCTTTTCTGTCTGCTTATGCAACCATGATGGCCATTTATAAGTGATCAGTTCATAGTCGAAGCCATATTCTTGTGCCATATGTGGAATCACATCCTGCATGATTCATTAACAACCAGAGAATGCACACAAGTTAGACAACAAAATTAGAAAACAATATGTGAGTGACCAACTATAGATAAAAAAATATATACAAACCTTAAATTGAGGAGAGAGATAGTTCTTTATAAACCAAAATTTCACGGGACGCTGGGTGTTCTTCCAGACACTTAGAATCATGATTTTAAGGAAACGTTCATATCTGACACCCAAAACACATAATGAAAACATTATGATATTACACTTTTTTGCTAGTACAACGATTGCATTGAACAAACAGAAAATGTGTGCGTGTATTACCAGGAAGAAAACTAACATCTATACAGGTTTATTTATGAAGCAAACAAATTAAAGTTCCTCAGTTCCACATACAAGTTCTCATTCAAAACTTTCAGCACATGGCTGTTTGAGCTTTGCTGCTTGCATTGAACAAACAGCAAAGTGTGCATTGAACAAACCCTTAGGAACCATTTTGTTTTTGTGGCTTAAGCAGTTTCTTCTTTTTAAGTTGCAGCTTTGGCCTTTAATTCTTTGATTTTTCTACTTTCTTTGTTTTCATAGTCACAAATCCCATTCTTTTGATGACTTTCCCAAGAATCATGTATACATAACAAACTTCTGGTTCTTATTATCATTTGTTGTGCAAATCCCATTCAACAATTTCTAGTTCTTTGTGGTTGCTGATACCATCTTCTTAGTTCCTTCCTCAGGCCCCTTTCTGGGGGGATCTGAGCTGGTTTGTTTCTTCATCCAGAGGGTTTAATAAACAAAGAGGATCAAATAAGGCCAAATGGTTTTCTAAAAATAGAAAAGAAAATAGAAACTGAACATTTGATTTTCAAATTATTCTTTTTGCTCATGGGTATAAACTGAGTTTTAGGCTCGATTTAGTCTTGTTCAAATTTGATCTATCACTCTTTCTTCCCATTCTATTTCTCTCTGTTTTTTTTTGAGATATCTGAATTTGTACTTCGAATTATCAGAAGGATTTCTAAGGTCGATAAAATCATTAAAGCTTCATTCCCCATTCTTCCATATCCCAAAACACAAAAAAGGTGATGAATGAGTTATTCTCATTCCTGCATTTTGATTGTTGGGAGCCAAAAAGCACCAACATCACATCAGACAGCAGAAGACAACAAATAGAATAGAAAACAAGCACAGATATGAAGAGAATAAGAAAAAACTTACAGATGCCCAGAAGCAATAGAGAAGATATTAATTGTTTTTCCATGCCGTCCACTCTTCTCATGCTCCTAAAAGAATAAATATTAACCAATCACCATCTAAAAGAACAATGAAAGCAAATGTGTACCACTGAATTTCTTTTCCAGTGCTGAGATGTAATGGTCAGTTTTCCATTAAATACAACTCAAGAGCTAGTTCTCATAGCCAGAGATAAATTTTTAATAGCACACTAAAACATCAGAAAATAACTTGAGAAAATGATTGACAGAAGAGAACTTGGATTTTCATGACAGCCACATTTTGATATCTTCAACAAAATTAGCTAAATGTAAATCCCTAAATGTCAATCCGTACTATAAAGTTGATGAATGGTTGTTTAATGCCCCCAGTGTATGATGCCTCAACAATCTAAATATATCATTGCATCAAAAGGCGCATTTTTAATATCAAGGGTAAATTTGACGTTGTGCAACACTTGACTACATTTTGAGTAATTGCTGAGCACAATGTGCAATACTCAAAATTAACTATTATGAGGACCAGAGGTAGTATAAAATCCAAAAAGAAATGACGAAACCATAAAGATGCCCCTACTTGGTTGGAAAACCAATTCACTAAGAACCAAAAAGAAATAGGCAAAGATTAGCAGAAAACAAACAATTTCTAAAACCAGGGCACTATGAATTCACCAGCGCTAGAGAGGACTTTAATTATAAAATCATAGTGCTAGTGCAATCCACCAAAGCACTACGAACGCTAGAGAGGACTTTAATTATAAAATCATAGAGCCAGTGCAATCCACCAAAGCACTACGAAAATCTGAATAAATGAAGTATAGCAGCAGAAACAAATAAGTGCAAAAACAAAATTAACTCGCCATTAAAGCACTCTCATTCTTCTTGGAAAGCCCACTGCTGCCAATAAATCCAGAAGCCCATTTAAACAAATTGGAGTTCCAGCTATCATGAGTTCCCTGTAAAAAATCCCAGAAAACATTCTAAGGTTGCAAAACTGAACCAAAGTATCCAGATGAGGTTGTCCTTGAAATTAGGATCAATTATAACAAGAACTGACCTTCCTTTGTGAATTCTTTTCATCATCAATTGAAATGAGCAGTTTCTCACGCTCCATGCCCTTTTTCTTCACAACTTCTAGATGAACTACCTTGCCTCGCAAATCATTAATAGTGATACGTTTTGACAGAAGCTTTTCCTGATTTCCATCACCATCTTCCTTGAAAGCATAAAGCTCAGAGCTTCGACCTGGAGCAAGTTGAAGATACCACACCCCAGGAGAGACTTTCATTTGCCAATAACCCAAATTGGCCATCACAAGTGTATCAACCAAGTGAGGGTTATTCTTAGTTCCAAGAATTAGCTGAAGTCCTCGGGGTGGTTCATGATCTTTCTCTGAACAATGACCTAAATAAAGTGCACAAGTATGAAAGAATTGGTAGTCATATGATGAAACTTACTGGGAAACACCAAATTATAACAAGAATTACTCAAAAGAAACAGAATCTAACCAGTGAGAACAAGAGCCTCAAGTTCGAAAACTGCTTGCAATGTTCTAGTGTCACCCAGGTTCTCAAGCAAAATATTATCCACATCATGGCTGAAACATTTGGCAGCAACATGATCAATAACAAGCCAATGAGACAGTAAGATTCTGTTTTGCAAAGCTAAATTAATCTCCTAAGCTTTAGTAGAATATATATAATAAAGATGGCAACAGAATGAAGATGATTTAAAATGCATGACTAGGAAGGGAACATACACAGCAATAACAGGCTCAACAAGCCAGGGCTCAGGAACATCAAGGTTCATGGTAAGAGTCTTCGATAATGGCATATTTGCAAAAAATGCTTTAGGACCATTTACTGTTAAATCAGTGCTGCTGAAATCATCCTGAAAAGTCAAAGCACAACTAAGATACAATGCAATGGAATCTGATATTACCATTCAAAATCAAACATATATACCATGGTTGGGACCACATATCTATAGTAATTCTTCAGCGGAAGATCAACAAGAGAACTCTGCAAGAAACCAAAAATGTTAGCTCCTCAGCATGTAGAAAGAAGAAAACAAAGCTGTTGATAAAAAAAGCTCATAATGAAGAAGTTCAGCTAACAAGAATATCCAACATATGTCCATATAGAAAAAAAAAAATTAGAAGCAATCCAGGAACATGAATCAAAAAAGAAAACGAGAGAGAGAGAGAGAGAGAGAGAGAGGTCATTTGCTGACATTGTTTCTGCCAGAACAAGGCCCAGCTAAGGATAATATGGAAAATAAGTCCTAATCTTTTGCGAGAAAATAAAGACACCAGAAAGTAAAGAAGTGGCTTCTACCAGCCAGATGGTAATCCAAACAAACTTCTCAAGGTGACTGTCTATATGGCAGCATCTTTCTAATAAAAGAGTGGCAAAAACCTTATTATTTTGTTTGAGAAAAGACAACCTATTTGGCCTACTTAGAGCAAGTTCTCATAGCATCTATAAAGTAGACACCAATGGATTATGATCGAATCACAGCTTCCAAGTTAACAGCTACTAATTTCAGAAGATTAAAAATATTCAGGGAAATAATTCAGCTTGCTCTTCTATTTTAGATTCAATCTCCATTTATCCTTACAAGTCTAATTGCTTCCAATTTGTCCCTAAATATAGGGTCCATCAAACTATCCTTGTACTAGAAATTCTATCCAAAGTAACTGAAATGCACATACATGAAAAACTCAAAAGTTCAACCTGATTTACTAAAAGAAATTGAGCAGAGAGAGAGAGAAAAAGGAATTTTAACACCATGCAACAATTCATTATTTTTCAAATTAATTTTATAAATAAATCAGGTTAGGTTAGGGTTTTCATTTAAGGGTATTTCCATCAATTTGCATGAGGATATCCACTGAAAAGATAGATTGAAAATGACCTGACCTAAAATATAACGACAAATTAGGAGCAATTTGACTTTGAGAACAGATTGGAGATTATACTTAAATATAAGGATAGATTAAGCTAATATCCCAAAATATTCAAATACTTTTCCACAAATCTCTAATCAGCCACGGTAATCTTCACCTGCCTTCAGATGTTAGCATACCAACATTTATAGCATGTAATGCTTCCGATGTTAGCATACCAACATTTATAGCATGCCATACCATTCCTTTTCTTTTCATTGTTCTTTCAGAACCTATATCCTGTTGTCTACCCACAAACTGCGTGAGAGATCATTCATGTGGACTTTCATGATATGTTAGACAGGATTATAAAAAGCTATAATCAAAGCATGACTATAAAAGAGAGAATTTTATCCACGTTCCACAGCCACCTTATAAATAATACATTCCACAAAAATCACCTTCAATTTTGCAGAATGCAATGCATGTTGGATTCATAATTTCATTTTGATACATGAAAATCATCATGCATATAATTTTAAAAAATATAGAGCTTTTTTATCCTATGAATTCATTCAATACATGAAATTACAGTAAATTAATCATGTATCATCCAACAGGCCACCAATCAGGCCAACTGAACCAATTTTTTGCATGGATTTGAATCTACATGTCAGAAAATTAGAAAAAACTAAATGCCCCAAGTAATAGCACTCTCTTATTTTTACTCCTAAATCCATAAACCACTAAGATTTTTTTTTATTATGAGCTATTACTGGGTTTACATAGATACTGAGATGCAAACTTGCTCTTTTAATTACTTTTCCAAGTCTGTTGCCTAGAAAAACTTGGTCTGCACTTTTACGAGAGCAATATAGGTTTAAAGAGATGTATGATATTCCCAATTCTCAAGCTTCTACAGGTTTCCTTCATTTCTTACTTGAACTATTGTGACGGGAGTTTATTTTTTGTCAAAATCATAAAACTTTGGCATTAATAGGATAAAAATAGAATCTAAACTATTCAACTATACTTTGTAGGTATAGAAATCAAAGCCCCATGTTTCCAACATCCAAGTCATTGTTTCACCTATGGCCCTTTCTACATATACTATATAATTAATTATCACCTCCCAGAGTTGATGCAACAAGTTTTTTCTAAAAACAAAGCACATTCATCTGTTTTCATTCACGATATCGAAACAGACTCATATGCATCAGTGCAGAGGACTGGTCAGACAAGGGGAAAATAAAGTCAAACTCTAAAGTGGCAGTGAAAATTCTTCATTTCAATCAAATGAGATCAAAATTGCCAATTTGACGGAAGGCAAAACATCATGTCAGGTTGATCTTTGCTTGAAACAGCAAACCACCATATGGATCCATTGGCCTCCAAATTGTATCATCTTGATTTAATGGCTTTCATAAACCACTAGATATGTTACAAGATGGTATTCAAGTTATATGGTTGTAATGGTCCAAGGCTATCAAAACTGCACGTTGACAAACCAGTGTAACAAAATAAGAAAAGAAAAACGTACAATTTGGTGAATTCTAGCTCACCATAGGGTTTAGCACGATTCTCATGCTTGGTTGAACATATTTCCTTAGAACTCTAAGAAGCGAAGAAACCTTCTGACCAGTGGCGCTTAAAGGATCAACAACAGCATCAATATGAACACTGGAATTTTCATTATCTATAATAACAGCACTGCAAACGAGAAAAAGATTTTCAAGAGCAATCAATTGTCAAGAAGTCAAAAGATGACAATCTGTAGGAAATTACAGACTGATATATTATTACCATCATGGTGGTCTTCCATGAATCCATTACTTTTATTTTATCTTAAACATGCCTTTTGCATTTTCATAAGAAATCTCAGTAATTACTAATTTGTCCATAAAATTGGGGATACAAGAATTAGGTGGTAATCATTGCAATGTTGATGAGGAAACTCTACCAAGTACAATTTTCAAAGGCATGTGTAAGCATACAATTACCGAATACAAGAGCAATGTTGACTGAATTATTTATCAGGAGAAAAAGAAAAAATACATTATGTGTCAAATACTTAAGCCTGAGAAAAGAGATTGGCCTCTATTGTCTATTTTCAGATTTAAATTGCATATGGTTACAAGAATCTATACTTGCAACAGATGATAATAGAGGTCAGAATAGTATTTCTTGATTTTCTTCATCAAGCTTCTCATATAATGTTAAAGCCCTGCACGATTTCAGAATGTTTGCTCTGATATGAGGTTAATGGTGACTTATAAAATTTGTGATCTATGAGCAATTTCTCATTCATATTTGTCAGATTCATCAGATATTTGTAATTAAAGTTGAAAATCACCCGATTGTATATCCATGAGTCACCATATATCCACCATAAGTCATTGTTATTGCTACACAGCTCAAATGGATAACAAGTCTTCTTCCAGAAACGGGGGTGGGGGGGATCTATGGATGGGATGGAAAATAATTCATACCTGTGTTCAGCATTCAAAACCTCAAAGCGTGCACTTTCCGAACTTCTTTCCCGCGTCGCCATTGCAGATGAAACATACATTATAATATCGCTGACAAATTTGCTGCAAGTGGCATGTGTAAAATCAACAAAAAAAACCCAATGGGTGGATATGATATGAATTGTCTTGAGAAGGAATATCATCTATTGAACTTCACAAATTAAAAACTAATCTTTGTTGAACAGAAACTACCAGCAATGGCATAATTGGAAGTACAGGAGAGAGCAAAAAGCTTGCAGATAAAAAGATTCAAAACATTAGTCTCCAATAGTAAATACATACCAGAATTGCCAGAGAGCTTCAGCCTCAAATATTTACTATTTTCTTCAATTTTTACCTAAATTTACCGGATCTTTTGTAGGGAGAATTAGCTTAGTGAGTTTACGTTTACATCACATTGAGAAGGGTTGCACTTTTCTGGACCTTAATAAGGGATGATCAACTTGTAGTCAATTGGTCAACCACAAAGCTTTCTACTGGTGGAAACATCCTCATCTCCCTTTTCAATGAAGAAACTTCTTAACTCATTCCTTTACCATCCAGTTCTCCAATGCTACCTAATAAATCACTAGCTGAAGCACTTTATTCCTAATCCTCAAACAATGGCTGCATCACATTCTACACTCATTCACTTGTGCACACTCCCGATACACCATCTGATATTCTAACCTATAATGATGTTGGAGCTCCTTAAGTATTATCGACATTTCCTCCCTCAACAAAATGTATACCATTATTGATAATACATCTCCAAATATATTGATTAATTCCATTAAAATAACCCTACATTATCATCTATTTTCAGACAATCCATAAACAACGGGTAAAGTGTAAGGAATTAAATCAGTTGGCTAGTCAAGCTGAGAGCCTAGTCACTCCAGCCTTCTGCAAATGGCAAGGCAGCAGAAACACTATCTGAAGAAACTAGAAAGATATGTTCTTGGAAATGCTTTTACCTGGTGTGCTGTATCAGTTGGATAAATATGATGGGGAAAAATAAGAAATGTGTGCAATTTCAAATCAAAGATGTGAATTCAGCTCAACGAAACATTTTTCAAGAACGAACACCTTGTTAAATGGTTTGAACACAAATGAAGCATTTTTCCATGTGGAATTATGCTTGACCTATAATTTCTCCAATGACAGAAGTGTTCTAGGATACAGAAAAAGGGAATGCAACCAATTATAGCAACTTTCTAAAATAGCCATGGTAGTAACTTAAATATTCCATCTAACCCGTCACTAACTTCATTTTCACACCACATGCACAACACCTCCACACCCTAGTCACTCAAAAATTTCCTTCCCCTCCTGCTTGATGACGGGCAAGTTATCATTAGAAAATATACATAAGAATCTCAGCTAAAATTAGAATTCTTTAAAGGGAAAAACGTTGGGTGTGAAATGGGTGAGGATCCAGGAGCATAAAACAAACAAACCTTGTTAGCATGTCAGGGTCTACATCCTGCCACTGCACTTCTTCAATAATTTCTCCAATGTGTTTAACTCTTTGCTTGAACTCCATCGTCTCTAAAAGATGCAAATCATGACTCAAAAAGGTGCCTTCATCACCAGGAAACATTACCTATCCAATGTTGAAGAAAATTTCAAAACATGAAACTGCACAACATTGAATGAAATTAAACAAATTTTGAAAAACATTGTGCAAAAAAAAACTGAAGAAAGAAAAAAATAACTGGATGAGAAATTAAACCCATTGAACAGCTTTCTGATTATGTTTGACAGTCTAATTAACTCACCCTTCCATTGGTAATGACTGCATTCACTCCAGATTCAAGCCCAAGAAGTAGGTACAAAAATTGTGACACCTGCATATCATTGGAAAAACTGATGATATCTTCTCTTGAGCATGGCAACAAATGCAAAATACCAACATCAGACAAACTCAAACATAAAAAAGATGTTAGGAGAAAAAAAAAATAGCAAGAAGTAGAAATGTTAGGTCTAAATTTATACAAGATCATATCTATCAAGACCAAAATTATACAATAATCTAAAAGAGCTCAGACTTTCCCTGTAGCACAAGACACATTGCACTGTGGACTGGACATTTTTCTTCCGTGCATCGCGCGAGTTCGTCCACCCTTTTTTTTTTCCCTGATGTGAACAATGTTTTAACGGCTTTACCCCGATAATAAGACAAAAAACTGTTCCGGCTGCGGGTCACAGTTGTAATTGCACGGGTACGGACCGGTCCGGTCCGCCGCAACCTCTTTTTTTTTAATATTTTTTAAAATGGCTAAATACGAATATAGCCCCTAATAAGACAAAATTGATTAATTTAGCACAGGGGTATACCGGTAATTGACCATTATTATTTATTTATTTTTCGAAATACTGTCGGCGCATGGAGTCGTGCGGTCCACGCGACCGACAGTATTCCGCCTCACGCCCCTTTTAGGTGGCGCGTGAAGGCTGATATGGTGGCCGGAAATGTCCTACCGGCATCTATTCTGGTGCGTCTCCGCTTGGTCTTCCTCCCGGTGCGGTGCGTTTTCTCACACGGTGGACGTGGACGCGGCGGTGGCCGGTTAAAGCCGGTTTCATCGTTTCTCTCTCTCCTACACGTAAAAGTGCAGAAGAGCCCCCCGGTTTTGGTAGCTTTTCACTTCGGTCCCTTACTTTTAATTGTCTCTATGGTCCTGATTTCTGTTATATAAGTTTTGATTTTGTTCGATTGGGTCCTTTGATTGCAATTAATTAAATGTTAATATTTCACTTCGGTCCTCCTTTTACTTTCCGGATTGGGTTGAAAAAGCTTAATATATTCGGTACAGAAGTTTCAATTGTTGCAACTTTGTCCTTTAATTGAAAATGTTATTGGGATTTTTTGTCTTTCATTTATTTCTGGTTTTTTATTCATTATTAACACAATAATAATAATAGTAAAAAAAAATTAATTATTTTTCTTGCTTACTATTTTGTTAATGTTTTTGAGTGTTTTTTCTCTCAGGATAATTTGATAATTTTAATTGTTTTGGCAGTAATAGCAATGATAATTTTAGATGTTAAAACTTTGATTTTTGCTATTTTTATAATAGAGCATGGTAATCTATTTTATTATATTATATTTCGTATATATAGATATTATATTTTAATTTTAGACCAACAAATCCTATTAATTTCTTTAATCCCAACAATCATAAAAATTGTTTGCTCAGCCCGCAACGTTGTGCGGTCATTTTTTAAATTTTCAAGTAAAATGATTTTTTTTCAGGTAATAATTTTTATTTTTGTTTTATCATTTATTTTATTTTTTTATTTGCTCTTTTGTTAATGTTTTTAGACTTCTTTTAGTCTCTGATTTATTTTTATTTTTTTATTAACGCAATAATAATATTAATATTAAGGATAATTATAATAATTTGAGATTTTGTTCTTACTTACTTTTTTTTTTCTCGAGGTAGTTTAATAATTGTTATTGTTTTGACAGTAATAGTGATGATAATTTTATAATAATTTGAGATTTTGTTCTTACTTATTTTTTTCTCGAGGTAGTTTAATAATTGTTATTGTTCTAACAGTAATAGTGATGATAATTTTAGAAGTTAACACTTCGATGTTACTGTTGTTATGACAGGGTATTTTTATTTGTTTTATTATATCAAACTTTACATGTAGAAATATTATATTTTAATCTGAACAGTTGTAAAAATTGTTTGCTCTGCCCGCAACGAAGTGTGAGCCATCAAACTAGTATTCATCTAATAGAGCTATCCATTTCAGACAACAGAAGATGAAAATTAAGTCAATTCCATGCACGCAACAAATACCAATTAGCACAAATACCAGATATATATACCTTATTCAATTGTTTCTTCACTTTGTTGGCAGAAAATTCAGAAACGATGGACTTGTAGACCTTCAGTGGTAGCTCATTTGCATCAGCCAGATCATACACCTTGTCTATAAACGTTTGAGTGCTTTCAGCTGCTACAGAAGATGCCAGGATGTACTTTTGCTCATAAAATGAACATAAATGCTCCAAAAAGTACAGCACATTTTTCTTATGACTGCATGACACCATAAGAAAAACAATAAGGGCTAATACCAAACAAAATTTTATTCACTGTCAAAATAATTTTGACTTACAAACCTGTAAGAGGCAGTGGTGATTTCAAAAACCTTCACAAGAAGGAGACCAGGTAAATCAGAATCTTGACTGGAACTAAAGAGGACACCCAAGCGAGCTCCCTTAGACCCTTCTACCTGCATCATAATGTGAGCATTAAAATATAACCAATGGCTGTGATGGAGATTTCCAACAAGGATAAAAGATAAATGACAATAAAGAAAATGAACAAATAGAAATATGGTTGTAATAAAAAACACAACCAGATAGCGTATTCCTTCATGAAGCAAGTTTATCCCCTTCTTTGATGTGATGTCAACAGCAAGGAGATGAGTTACAGGTTTCACATCATCTACAGCTAGATTATTATGGTTAGAAAGAAGAGTCAGATTACAATAACCATTAATGATTCAGTGAAATTTCATTATTCTTAGCACAGATTCTGCTTACTTCCAGAAGAATGCAAGAAGTTAATATCATTCAACACAGATTCCCCTCCAAGAACTCCTGAAGTCAGAGAAATAAACCTTGGTTTGGCCTTGCCTTCAGCAATGATCTACATAGAAACACAAGTACCAAAAAATAGAAATATGATGTGTGCATAACATCATCAACAACCACAGCAAAACAGATGAATATGCAATAGCAGTGTTTGAATAATTTACCTGTGGATTGTAGCGGCTAATACCACTTTCTGACAGGAATTTATCCAGCACGTCAGTGTGAGAATTTATGTGTCCATAATAAACTTGCTCTTGTATTCTGGGAAGCTCATCATTCATGGCATTCATAAGAACCTCCTGATGAAAATAAAACCGAAGTTTCTTAGCAGGAAAAAGAATTTCCATTACCAGAGGTCAACATTACCACAATAACCATCTTTCACTCAACAAAAGGAGGTCAAAGAAAACTTTGCTATAGTATCGCAGATTTGCTTCTCCTCAAATATTTTTTTTTTCATTCAACCCCGTTTCACATTAAGATTTGGCCATGCAAACTTTAATGCAGAATCTCATGATTGTACTGAAAGTGCAAGTATGCAACAGAAAATATTAGAATTACCTCACTCGAATCAAAAACAAGACCATTCATTAAGAGGCAACACTGCAACTTGTTCAAACCCAGCTTAAACACGAACATGGAGCTTTCTTGTGACAATTCCTTATAGGTTTGCTCCTTTGCCAGTTTTAGCAATATATCTTGAGGAGGGGATTTTACCTTTGGTCTACATGCATGGAATAATAACATGTAGTAAGGAGGTTATTCATTGAAGAAAAAAGAAGCCCAGGTCTTCAAAAAGAATTTGTAATGCACATGGAGAGATGGCATGATGGAGCAAAAGAGTTAACCAGAAAAACCAATTAAAACTCACAATATGGTTTCCACAAATGCTTCGTCCACATGGTGTGTTTCAGGAACCTCATCTGCAGAATCTGACAACATGCGTAATCTGTTTACCTGCCACACATATACGAATTTGCTTGTTAAGAAAAATCAAAATGTACCGAATAAAGGCAGCACACGTACAACAACATGAATATATGTTTACCATCCAACAAAGACCATAGGGTGCTATACTTTAAAGAATGACAGTGAGGGAGGAAAGTGTTCCAATTTAAGTTAGCAAAACAGGAGGGTCTATTGAAACCTAAAATAAATTAAGTAACAAGGTGGCTTGATTATTTGTCTTCATCAATCAACGTGCCTTTTGGGTCAAGCATAATCATCCATGGTAGATTTCTTCGTTTATAGTTTAATGTATTAACTTAAGGGTAATTTTGTATGAAGGGGCAGAAATGTAACATCTGCAAGTCCCTGGAAAGAATAAAATTTTGGACATTTCAGATTTAGTATAATATTTGGTGTCATCAAAATGTGGTTTCTTAACTTTCCATAATTGCATATGGACATCACTAGTGTCAAGGATTAGTTAGTGGGTGCAGCACAGGCAAGCTGGACCTGTCCGAAACCCTATCACTTTTGAGGGATGCATGTCAACTCAATACACAAACTATCTCGCATGCATTTGGCTCAAGAGTTTACTCATTGCATAAAGTAAAAGGCCCTCCCATCACTTCTTCATTTGGACAAAATTATCCCTCACGTTATTTCTCCATTGATTGATACTTTATCAAACTGCTCCTCGTTAGGCAAAATTGCAAACCTACCCAAATGATGCAGAACAGATGGCCTTAGAGTTCGAAGAAGCGCTGGACATGAAGTTGAAGAAGAAGGATCGGTCCAAGACCAAAAGACACCAGCTGGCAGCAGAGTGATTTCTATTTCCTATTTTAGCTTGATTTCTATTTCCTATTTTAGCTTGATTTCTATTTCCTATTCTAGCTTGATTGTAATCTGCTGCAATAATTGTCTCTAATCCTAGGGATCTTTGTAAGCCTATTTAAAGGCTATGAAACAATGGCAGAATACATAATAATATATTGAGTTTTCTTTCACACCAGAATTTGTTTTGTTTCATTGATTTACGTTGGTAAATCACTTTACTTTCCGTTCTGCGTCACCAAACTACAACAAACCAAGTGCTTACTTAAAAAAAAGTAAAAATAAAAACCTAGTACTTAGTACCCAGATGACAAGAAGGCATGTCTATTGCAGGCAGTTATGGTCCAGATAAGTGCTAAAATTGATAATATGCCAAAGAGCAAGTCTTACATTGCTCAGAAACTGGAAAGCTGTTTGAGTCCCGTAGCTTTCCTTAATATATATGAAAAGACGTATGATCTGCAAAACATGTCAACATAATTCGTATGCTTATTCCATGAGTCACAAATCCAAAAGTTTGAATGAAATCAGCATGGCAAGCAGACAGCACACCATTTGTAAGGCTAGCAATAAGAGTTAATGGGAAAAGAAAAGAGAGTAGAAGAAATGGATAACGAAAGAAAATACCAAACTGGATATATCCTCCTCAGTTTCACCATCATTGTCCTTAGCAGATAAATGAAGACCGTGAATAGTTGCTTTTTTGATAAACTTTGAAGAATATAGAATCAATCCAAATCTCATCGGCAAGTTGTTCTCATACAAAGACAAAATCATGTCGACAGACTGCAAGCTCACAAAACTCAACATATGAGCAATTCGACAGGGCAGGAAAGTGATGGGCACTGTTAATCATAGACATAAGAATTAAAACTTGCCTCAAGACCGCAACTAGTGGCCGGATCAAGAACATAAACAGCATGAAACAGGTTCTTGCGGATATAGCGTAGCTGTCCAGGGAAGACAGGCATCAAAATCTGCATGAAAAAAAAATCCAGTAAATTTGAGTTTACAAAACCATTAATCACTCTTAAGAGAAAAAATGTTGAAAATAATATATCCACCTCATTTAAATTGTTCCTCCACCGCTTATACATGGCATCCTCCTCCAAGTTATTAAGATAATGAACATGACTTGAACGAAAATCAACACGGATCATATTGGATTCAGGAGGAGATGCTGTCAAAAGAAGTTTCCTTATTGTGCTGTGAGGAACCTGCAAAAATTAGCATTATTAACTTCATGAAATCACAGTCCGATTTGACATATTAACTTCAATTGCATGGAATGATAAATATTTGCATCTACATATACGAATGTACATGCCTGCAAGTGTGTAAGCAAATCAGAAAGAGCATGTTTTTAATGCAGAGACAAAATTATGATCAGTGTTATTGCTAATAATAGCACAACATGGTGAAAGTAAAATAGAGAAAAAGAACTTCATTAACAGATACAAATCTAAAACAATAAAGCAGAAACAATAAATTGTTCCCTATACCACATTGTAGACTTTTTATTCTAGAGTTATAGAAAGAAGCAACTCCTCTCCCTCAAAGCCATGTTCTCTCATTACTGAAATAAAAAGGAGCTATAAGGTCAAAGAAGAGGTTGCCTGTTCTCTCAAAATTTGATGGGTACCTACAGCAAATGGATTAAGATGTGGAGAAAAATTCCTTAATTATCTGGAATATTTCTACAACTTTGCAGTATAGGGTCCTGTACAATTAAACTATTAGTAAGTGCCAATCCATTTAGTTTTCAAATAAATGGCTAATACAAAACCCTTTCCTTAGGACTTAGAAATTTGCTTATTCTTTTGCAATAAGCACCAAAAAGCTAAGTTGGTGAATAATCCTCCCGTGTTCTCCAGCAACATATACACCCTTGGATTGTGTTATTTCCTTGCTATTTGGGAGCAATTACAATTGATGTTTCCAAAACACCAAGGTTGTGAGAAGTGTGGTCAGCAGATTGAGCCCAGTTTCCCATAGGTAATGTCAGAAACTAGAAATAACCAGGTGTACTTTTTACATTTTTTTTACCTCTAAGTTGGTGTACTTCTCATCCAGCTGTTTAGCTTCGCCCTCTTTTTTTTTTCTTCCTTCGTCTCGGACAAAAATGCTCAAAAAGAAAAGAAAATATTTCCTTCTCTTCCTCTCCAACAAAAATGCTCAAAAAGTAAACCAATTATTTAACCATGCTTATCAAGTCATGCTAGTAGTTTTGCTAGTTCAGAAGGGATATTTTAAGGGGGAGGGGAGAGGAGAGGATTAAGGGTGCTCATCACCTATAGTCCTTGCTATCCAAACAAAATAAAGCAAGAGTGAATTTAGCAACATTCACCTTCAATTTAGAAAATTGATCAGCCAAAGATAATTCCTGCTGGACCATGTCTACCAACCTATAAAAGAATAAGAGGAAAGAAGTATTAAAAGTGCAATAAACTCGGTCACAAAGAACTGAAATGCTTCACTGAAGAGATCCGGATGATATTAATGTCAAGTGACAGTATATAGTTGTATTTAAAAATGAAAAAAGTGAAATGAAGCCTGTCTGGTTGTTGAAAAGTCTAAAAACAAATATCCCTTTGAATTAGATGTGTATATTTGGCTGTAATAATAAGTCTATTGTTAACATAGGCAGAATGCATGGCCTACAAGGTACAAAGATTGGGTACTCTGAAGATAACAGATTCAACTTACTGAAGCTGTTTTAAATCAGAAATAACTATTCTTTTTTTACAATAGCGTGCAGAGCAGCAACCAAACACACTCCTTCCTCAAGGGGTTAGGAGATTAAACTCTAAAAGTACATATGAAATTGGTAATTCTAAAAATCAGACAGTACAGTTTGTCCGATTATCTGAAATATTTAAATTAATGGCAAGCCAATCAGCAAATGAGAAGTCTTGACCCAAACTGTGTTAACCTAGAAGTTCCCCATCTAAATAAATGCTGGACCGCACTAGTAACTAGCATTAGTTTGGAGCAATAATACATCTAATTTCAGATTCTCCCTTTCCAGAAATTTAGGAATAAAGAATTACATGGAAAAAAAATTGCACTGCACAATAAATAGCTTATATATATCAAAGTAGCTATTCCAAAATAATTTTTACAATCTTACTATTCAATACAAATCTTATAATCTGTCTTGATCACATACGATCACATAAGAAACAATGCAAATCATGGGGTGAATAGCAGACTTACATAGATTATGCAATTCAGTAACAATTCAATTTGATTCATTAAATCATACAAGTCAACTAAAATAGAAAGTATAAGTAGAATACATAATTTTAAAAGAGATGTTAAGAATAAAAATGCTATGTCTTAAAGGTCATGGATGGAAACAACGTATAAACAATTTTCTGTGGTAAATCTTTCTATTTGAAACTTACACAGGTAATGAATTCAAGTTTCACAGAGAAAGAGAAGGGTTCAAGAAAGCAAGAGTGTCAAAGAAAACAAGGAAGACAATGGTTACACTGACATCAATATTGAGAAAAATATTACTGTTTGTTACAAGAGTAATTATGTACAAACAACTCTCTTATATAACAAGTGGCGATGACATTTAGTAATTTTTAATGGAAGGTCAATCATTTAAAATTTATGAGACACACACTTTATAACTTATCAATTGACACATCTGTTTGTTAGGAAATTTAGTATGAAGGGTTTGTTTGTAAATCATTTTCCTTATTAAAACTAGGACATTCAGTAGTTTACTGGCTAGAAGATGAGTTTTAGATATATCTTAGGTTATTGAGTCATTAGAATGATCAAAGTACCAAGAACTGTGTACCAGACTTTGGGTCTATTACTGACTTCGAGCTAGAAAATAAAAATGAATTGCAGTGCATTTGTTTAGTAAAAGATCATTTATCCTTTATTTAGAAATATGTAGTGTGTCATTAATCTTTTATAATGTTGCAGACCTTGTGCTGCGTGATGCAAGGCTGAGATGAATAAAAATATGTTATATTGATGTGATGGTTAATAAATTAATATATTGTTTTCATGTCAATAAATATATTAATATAGCATATTCCTCTATCTTACTATTACATCAATATTTTTAAAAAAATTATATATATATAATTCAAAGACACTGGAGTGTTAGAGGATGGATTGCCCAATCCACGATCAAATGCATAAAATCGACGCAAGAAATATTCTAACAATTAAAACATCCAAGAAGCACCAAACAATAGATTAGTGTGTCATTAGTGACTGAATGTTACAGTTCTCAAACCCATAAAGGGCTTTCTAATTCCTAATTCAAATCTCAATTTGACAACAATATTCAGATAAGTACACATGCACCCCAGACCAATGGTTAATGAAGACATGCAGATGCCTATATTTTTTTCAATAATTAATAAGTCAAGGTAAAATATGTAATATTCACCATAAATCAATATTAGTATGCTCTTCATAAGGGGGAAACAGATAAACTACATGTGGACTTTAATATGGAAAAGCCAATCCTCAAAAATTAACATAGTGAAGCCCAATCCTTTAAGTTTACTAGTTACAGGAGTTTACAAGCATAGAAGCAAACAATGAACCAAAACATTTTGCTTTTGATGGAATAAAGGTATTGAATTCAAATGATCATATGTCAGGACAGCTTTCAAAAAATAACTTCATGAACCAAAACCCAGACTAGTTTGTGTATTAAAGATTGGTTGACTTGAGCTAAATATGAGATTCAAGAACTCAAAACTGGTAGACTGAATCATCAGCAAGAAAGGGAAAAAGTTCACTGAGAGCAGAAGCATTACAGATAAAGGTCAATATCCTCAATATTGATTAAAGCACCATTCAGAGCCATTAAGGACTTGCTGGGAGGGATCATTCGCTGGTTTGCAGTTATCTCATCTTTAACAGAATCATCGAGCTGTAAGAGGCAACATTTGTGCAATTACATCAGAACAACCAACATCACAAATTTCCTTTGTAAGGATATTAATTATGAAAGGTTATTTAAAAATTTGTCAAACACAAACATCATATGACAAGCTACCTTCATGCGAGACAAAGAAGAAACTACACTAGGAAAATTTTGGTTGATTTCCTGCATTGATTGCAGAGGGTCGGAGGCATGAACTATTCTTTGAGCTGTTTGATGTCCTAAATCTGTTGAAAGGAAAAGAGATCAGAGAAACTGCAGTTTATCTAAGCAATTATGAAGAAAGGCTTTTAAAGATACCCTTTAGTTCCCAAACATCAAGTGTATCAGATATTGTTGACGACAATAAATAATCTCGGAAAGCCATAATCTCTGATGTAAGCTCAGGTTTACGTTCCTGCACGTGGAAAACATAGGAGTCATGATCCCTACAGTAAGTGGATAGGAGTCTTGTACTTCAAGGTATAGTCTAAAATACAAAATTTCCATGAGGATCATCCCAATTTTAAACATCTTTGGCTTCAACAAATAGCCTTTACATCTCATGTTAACATCTTCTATCATACATAAAATATAATTCATATTATAGCCTTTTACAGCACGTTTTCTGATTTAAAGATGATAAACCACTCAGCAATTTATATTTTAAAATAAGAAAAAGATGATGAATTTAGAAATTCCCAAAAGAAAAAACAGAAGATAAGCAATATGGTAGAGGAGACAAAGAAACCAAACAGACACCAAAAAAGTAAGCAACAGATCATGTGGTAATTTTGAGCAAAAGACCACACCAAACTATTGAAGAACAAAAGACATGGAAAAAAATTATCTAATTAACTCTTCCCTCTGGCCTCTTTCAAAGTGTTTGATGCTTTACTTTCTGGTCAGTAAGATAAACTTAAACCTATCCCTTCCAACATTGCACCTGATCTTCTACTTCTTTCTTTTCTTGTAAATTCTTGTTTATACTTCAAACAATATTTACAAATCAAAAGCAGTATGAGATTTCAACTACACAAAAAAGTTCAGAAGTTGTATTTGGTTTATAAACATTCATGCTAATCAATGTTTCCCAATGTGGGATTACAGTACAGAAACATGTATGTAGGGCTTTCTTAATTATTTTAGTAAGCCTGGGGATATTATAACATATCTCTCAGCACCCTTATCCTGATCTTGATGAGCAGATTTTTTTCAATTGGATGGGAGTTTAAATACTCACTTCCATTTTAATCAACCAGCTGGAATTGTGTCCGGACTCTATTTGCATTAAGCAGTTCCTAATCAATGGAAGACAGTCCCAAACAACTAGAACTAGAAAAAAAAATCATGCATGTGTGCGTGCAGGAGTGTGTGTGTGTGTATTGGAGCACGAGCGCTCTGCGTGTTAGAGGGTGTGTGCTTGAACGAGTGTGTGTGTAACAGAGGAAGAGAGAGGGAGAGGGAGAGATGAATGGTTGGCAGCACTTAAGGATGGTCGGCAGCAAAATGAAGACAAAATCCAACGTACAGCCCCACCAGATTTCATTATTATAATAAGACAAAGTGCAGGTACTCGCGTGAACACACACGGAGAGAGAAATGGTCAAAGAACTGTCTAAAATAAGACATGAGTGAAAAGAAAAGAAGTACAGAGGCAGGTTTCAAGTATAACAAACCAGTATTTTGGAAAAAATGAACCCTCTAACTTCTTGGCTAAGATCTTCAGTCCGAGGATCCTCCAAAGTGACACCTGAAACTTACATTGTCAATCAAAACGAGAGCGACAAAAATGGTAGTTTGGCTCATTCAGAATAACACTGCTCTTATAGAATTTCATCTTGGCTTTAAATTATGTACATAGCATGATTATCATTCTAACCTTTCTTTATTGCACTATCATCCATAGCCTTATATTCCATATTCTTCAAAGCAAGTTCTACACCATAACCACCTAAATTTAAGGAGTCACTTGCCCCAACAGCAACACACTGACCAACTTTTGATTCACAGCCAGAAGGTAAAACAGGTCTAACTACATATTTAACCTTCCCCTGAAAATTTTAGCCAACTCGTCAGCAACAAAAAGTAAAAATAAACATTGAATATACATATCATACTCATAGCATGAGAGAAAAATAGTACCATAAATGTAGACAAGTGAAACAGTAATCTATCGAACAACAAAACTATGGTTTGTTTTTTTGCCCAGCTAAACTAAAATATTTTAGTTCAGCTTTCAATAAAAGAAGACATTATAACATATGCTAAAAGAGGTCAGTTTTTTACTATAGATTGTGAGTGTTTTCACTGTGGATTGTAATAGTGTTTTTGGGTCGGTTTGGTTCAGGGGGGTCACGGTTTTTTTTATTATTTTATATTTCTTTGCATAGTAAAATAATCATTCTACCCTCAAATAAGACAAAAAACAACAGTTGTTGGAGGGGGTGTCACGATAATTTCACATTCCATTGCACATAAAATAACCTTTTTACCCTCCAATAAGACAAAAACCATGGTTTGCCTACGGGGGTGTTTCAGATATTTCACATTTTTTGAAAATGTCTAAATATTAATCTACCCCTCAATAAGAAAAATTTGAAGAGTTGATCATAGAGGTGTTTAGGTAATTGACTATTTTATTATTATTCTTTCCTGTCAAATACTGTGTACGCGTCTGACACAAGCCGACAATATTCGGCCTCTCGCACACTTTGGGCTGCACGTGCAGCGTCGTCCGGTGGTAAAAAATATTCATCCGGCGTCTCACCCGCTGCACCTCCATGTACTCTTCCTCATGGTTTTGCGCATGGCCGCACAAAATAGACAGAGTCGTGACAGTGGTCGGTTTAACTTTTTTTGACCCTTTTCTCTCACCTACATGCTAAATTACAAGGCAGACCCCTATGTTTATGGTGTTTTCATTTCAGTCCCTGCGCTTTTAATTGTTTTGAATGGTCCTGATTTCTGTTATATAAGTTTTGATATGTTTCAATTGTGTCCTTGGATGGAAATTGATTATATATTGTATTTTCATTTCAGTCCTTATTTTTTTAATTTTGGGATTGATTTTTTCAATTTTGTCATTTGATTGAAATTGATAATATATTTGGTTTCATTTCGGCCCTTATACTTTTAATTTTTTATTTTAATTCCTTTATTTTTTTATATTTTTGAAATAGTTCATATTTTTGTTCATGTTTATATATGTGTGCTCTTAGCTTAGGTTTTTAATTTTTATTATTTTCTTATTTGTTGAGGTGGTAATTTTTTTTGAAAAATTTAGTTCTTAAATTTTAGTTTGTGTTTATGATCATTAAAAAATTGATATTTCTTATTTTTTTCTCTTTGTTATTTATTTTAGTTTTTTAAGTAGTTTTTTATTTTATTTTCAAGTCAAATGATTTTTTCAGCTAATAATTTTTGTTTTTGTTTTATCATTTATTTTTTTGTTTGCTCTTTTGTTAAAGTTTTTAGGCTTTTTTTATTCTTTGATTAAATTTTTTTTTTTTCATTATTAACACAATAATAATAATAATAATAATAATAATAATAATAATAATAATAATTTTTTGAGTTTTTTTTCTCAGGGCAATTTAATAATCTTTATTGTTTTAGCAGTAATAGTAATAATAATTTTAGATGTTAAGGCTTTGATGTTGTTATAATAGGGTGTGTTAATGTGTTTCATTATATCAAACCTTGCATGTATTGATGTTATATTTTTTATTTTTGTTTTATCATTTGTTTTATTTTTTTGTTTGCTTTTTTGTTCAAGTTTTTAGAATTTTTTTATTCTTTGATTTAATTTTGTTTTTTCCATTATTAGCGCAATAATAATAGTTTTAGTTTTTTTTCTTACTTCCTCTTTTGTTAATGTTTTTGAGTTTTTTTTCTTGGGGTAATTTAATAATTTTTATTGTTTTAGCAATAATAGTAATGATAATTTTAGATTTTTAGATGTTAAGGCTTCGATGTTGTTGTTGTTATAATAAGGTGTGTTGATGTGTTTTATTATATCAAACCTTGCATGTATAGATGTTATATTTTATTTTTGAACTAGCAAATCCTATTAATTGCTTCAATCTCAACAGTTATAAAAATTGTTTGCTCAACCCACAACTTAGTGCGGGCAATCTAACTAGTTTATACTATTGTAGTTCTGGCAAACGGTGTATTATATAAAAATAAAGAAAAAGGAGAATATATTGTTTGTTTTGGAGGGTTGATTTCATTAGATTTAATTGTTTGAAGTGAATGGCAAACACCCCTAGATTTCACAGCATAATAAGATCCTCTATAACACCAACTAATATACCTGTTTGGCAGCTTCCACCAAGGCAGAATGAAACACCTTAAAGCAATCGGTTCCAAGAGCTCCATACAGAATAGTAACTGGACTTCCAGAAAGTGATTCAAAATGAACATGATCAAAATCAAATAGTTCAGGTTGCTGAAATGAGTCCCCTGCCCTGGCAACCATGAAAAAATATAACCAAGGTAAACCATGCAGTGTATTGGTGATGCCAGATTTAGATGTATCAGTTTAGCAACCAATAAAACAAGGAAACACTCACATTCCTGTAGGGCTATGAAGCCACAATAGCAAATCTGCAACATCATAGAACAATGCCGCACCAGTATCCACCCAACAGCATTTCCCACCAGGACTTTCAGGATTTCTTCCCACAAGCAAGGGATCTGACCTTTTCATTCCATTGTTTTCATTGGTTTCAGCAAGGCCCCCGCTAGCATTGTTTGAGAAACTATCATCCAAAAGCGGAAAAGAAGAAAGAGACTCCTCTGCTAGTTGTCTGTAAAGCACCAATCTTGGGGATGCAGATCTTAGAATAAGAGAAAATTCAAACAGTGAGGCCAATGTGTCACTTAAAAGAGCATGTCCATGTTTTATAATTTTTTTGAGGCAATCCTTAGCAGTATAAGAATCATCGTCTTCCTTGTTTGAATGAAGCCAGCTATCAATGAACTCCCAATAAATGTCTTTCCTTTCCTTAGATAGTAATTCCCTGTGCCCAGAAGTGAAACAAAAGAAGAAGAATCAGGAATAATGACTTGACAGGAGGAAAAAAACCCATAAAAACTCATTCTTATATTAAGGGCAGAAACTTTCATTTTTCAGGAAGGAATGTTAATGTATATGGAGCTGCTAAATGAGTAAGGCCAATGACTAATGAATGGGCAGCCTGATTTGTCCAGGGGCATTCAACACTGGTACTTACTAGTTAAAGAATCTAGATTGTAAGAGAAATAGCTGAAAAGAACAAGAGTTTCCATAAGAAATTGCCTCAACACAGAATTTTCACACAGATTCTTGAATCTAGCTTCATTCAAGCACACAAACGACCAAACAGCTTTAGATATTAGGCACCTCCACAATATCTTACAATTCTATCTCTTTTTGAAACCCACCCAACAATATATCAATGAGAAATCCTCCAGCCTATGAGAAGCTACAAAATAACATTTGGAAAGACCTCACAACAACATCCTGACTTTCACAAGTTAAATTCACAAAATAACATGGTGATTCAAGACCGCCATCCACTTCCTTTCTTAGAAGAGGCCTTGATGTCATTTCAAGAAAATTCAAGAAACCAATCAAGTAAACAAGAAACCAACAAGAAAAGAAAAGAAAGAATTTTTTTACTAATAAATGAAACACAAGATCAACAGATAAAAAACCACGTAAGAAAATCCTTGCATTTAAACAACGGCATCCTTGCATCATTATGCATGTAGGACGAGCTTCTGCCTACAAAACCTCAATGATGCACTTCCATACAAACAAGAAAATTCAAGAAACTAAACAAGAAAATTCAAGAAACTAAACAAGAAAAAAAGGAAAGGAAAGAAATTCTGTACCAATAAAAGAAACAAGATCAACATACAAAGATTCACTTCAAAAAACATATGACCAACTTCTGCCTTGTTCCCTTAAACATGAAAAAAAACAAGGAAAAGAACTTTTGAACAAATAAAAGAAACACAAGATGAACAGAAAAAAGCCCAATTCAAGAAACCTCAAAGAAAACATTAACTCCAAATTCCCAAGACAAAACAATAGTTCAAGAAAGAAAGAGCAAATATACCCAGCTTCCAATAAAATTGGAGTGCCCTCCCATTTCGCCCGAATAGCAACCTGAACGTTTTTGGGCCTTCGATTCTCCCCACAAGAAACCGAACCAAACCCACAAAATCCTACAACACAAACTAGAATGACAAGAGCACAAGAACCGGATCTAAAACGGGTCTCCATAGTTAGATCTTCTAAACATATACGGGTTCGACAAGATCCAACATCACTAGTACAGAGCTCTCTCTGTGTATCTGTGTTGCAATGATAAATAAATGATAGTTATAATTGCTGGGTTTTCAAGGCAGGCGATGCAAAGAAAGAGGGAGAGTGAAGCCGAGAGAGTCAAGCAGCGGAGTAGGAGGAGGAGGAGACAGATGACTTCGTCTGGAGACAGTGGACTGGACTTTACTTATGGCTCATATGGTCTTTGACTTAATTATACTTTAGTCCCTCTAGTTTGTCAAATCATATTAATTAAGGACTATAGTGTGAGAAAAGAAATTAAACAATTTCTTGACGAGTGTTAGTCATGATTATTTAGTACTATTTTCATCTTTAATATCTATTTTTTCCCATTAAAATATAATAAATTGAAAATTAAAAGACTGATTTATAAGCGATTTAATATTATAGGATTGCATATGTAGTTTTTTAAATCATAAGGACTAGTTAGTGCCATACAATTGCTGAAATTGGGCCTGGTTAATTTATATTACTAGTTACTAGACTAAAAGGATATTTTCATTTGTTTGTTCTTTGTTGTATACGTCATTCTATGACGTGGTGATTTTCTATTGGATCATTTTTTACAGGAGTTTTAAAAAAAAAAAAAAAAAGGATGTTTTTTTGGTATATCATAGCACTTTTTACATAACTCTTCTCAAGTTTGTTCCACAAAGTTTTTTATAAATAAAAATCAATTCATTATTTATATATACATATATTTTTTTCCCTTCAAATTATTTCAACCACTCCATTACAAAGAAAGCTAGAGATTATAATAGTTTTAAAAAAAAATTAACTCAAATAGTTTTCAAAAGATAGCTAAACTAAAATGATATAAGCTAAAGTTATAATGCTATTTGGCCAAAACAATTAGCCTGAGCATAATTTCTGCTAAGTGATGTAAAACAAATTATTTAGAAGACAATTTTTTGTGTTTAACAATGATATGAAGCAATATAATTTTACATGAATAAGAAAAAAAATTAAAGACAACTACATCAACAAATTTCTCGGAGAACAATTGATAAAATCTATTAAAGATAAATTATTTGTTTTCTGCAGTAAACTGATTGGTTGTTGGATCTGCTTTAACTAATTGGATATCTGAATAATTAAATTCATTGTATTAGGATTAACTCAGTTATTATTTAATTTAAATCAAATACAATAATAAAATATAAATTTTATAAACAACTGTAATAACTAATAACTAAACAATGATATTAGTTTCTTTTTTGTGAATTCAAGCTTGGGGGCGTCGTCTGAGGTTACCGGGTTAATGGAAAAAATAATTGATGAAATCTATATCATATTTTCTTTTCTTTTTAAATTTTAGATTTGATTATAATTCATATTTAAAATTTAAAAATGAATAACTAACATTTTTATGATTTTTTTTTTCAAATTTAAAATTAGAAGATAAAAATAAAAACACATTATAGTCTTTATTTTTCACGGGTTAACAAAGAAAATATTGATAAGAAATAGTCCTTGGTGTTTTAATTTTAAATACAAGTCCCTTAAAACAAAAAAGAAATAGGTTCGAAATCAAGTTATAACAGGTGACATAATAAGCTGTTGCTATTGTTGTAAGGTGAATTCTTGTATAAATTCACAAAAAAAAACTCTATAAATAAAAGATGCACAATAAACATTAAAGTAACTATGATAATTCAATTATATTCTTACTTTAATTAGAAACTCTCAGTTCCATTGTTTTGTATAAAAATCTTACCTATATAATAATTATGTTAAAACAAGATTTATTAAAAAAATAAATGATTTCTCATGTATGCTTTTTTTTCTTACAAATAAAGTTGGATTTGAGTTTGTCATGTAAATACCCTTTTATTAGTTTAGAGAGTAAAATAAATTAATATAGATCCGGTAATATATAATCCTATATTTATGGACTAATTATGAAAAGCTACACTAGTAGAAATACGTTGAAGACCAAGTCTTAAATATAAAGATAGATGATTACCAAACCAAACTAATTATATTTGGTTTTTAAGAAAGAAAGAAAAATATTTTAATAATGGCATATTATACATAGAAACACTCGTTAAAAATTGATATGTTATATTTTTTATTTAGAAATCCATCAAAATGATATTTTTTATTTTTAAAAAAATATTTTTGACATCATCACATGCATAATTATGCACAAAGTAGTGAGCTTTCCACTTGAATTTATTTCAAAAACATTTTTCAAACTCAATGCCAAAAACCCCCTCATATACTATGCTTTCAGTGGCTTCAGTTGTAAAATGTTTGCCTCAGAATCCTTCTTGAATGTCTGAGAATAAATTGTCCACTACTTCATAATCCTGAACCATAATTGTTAAGGAACTATTTTTATCTAAAAACTTAAGTTTTCAGATGAAATGTTTCTTTAACATGTTATCAGAATTTTGTTGACCCTGCGGTTACGAGTTAGAATCAAACCACCATTATTCTATTCGATAAAAATCAAGCACGAGATAGTGAGCTTTCCACTCGAAGGACATATTAGATAATAATATAAATCATATTCGAGAGTTTAAATTTCCAGGTGAGATGATTATTTAACATTTACTTCCATCTATACGAGATACTTTGCTTATGAGTTTTTCTTAGTAATATTTGTTTGGAAATCTGACAATCGATCGAAGCACCCACTCTGTTTTTTTTTCCAGGTTTTTCATGGCTGGCTCTCTCTACAGCTACAGCATTTATGCAATGCCTCGTTCTATACTTGCTCAACAGTTTCGAGGTAGCTATTAGAATCAGATAATGTATAAAATTGATTCCTTTCTATTTTCATGGTTTTTGACACTATGTTTTAAAATTATTTATTATTTATTTTAAATTATTTTTTTAAACAATTTTTAAATTAATATATATCTATTATTTTATAACAAGACTATTTTCTCACTTGTTATTTTAAGATTTTTTTAAAAAATAATTAATATTATCTTTAATAGTCTTCCTCTGCCATTCTTTTGTTTGACAAAAATGTCCCTCAGAGAATCTGTAGAAAAATCATTTTGAAAAAAGGGAGTTTTTTTTTTATTATTTTTTTTCTTAGCATCCATCCAAATTTCTTCCCCATTATGTGTGAAGGGATGGGTGTGTAGCTAGGGCATACATGGACGGCGGCTTCCACAAATGGCGCGCAAGCCAATGCATTAATTATTATTTTTATTTTTTTGTCCAATCGAGAAAGCGCAAGGGAGTGGTGTACTACTGTTTGTATGGTATCCTGTACTTCCCATATGGCTATTGTACTACGAAAAAAACGACCGTTGCCCACACCAAAGCAGGGTTTGAGATATATATTTAGAAATGTAAATTATTTTTTGAAATTTATTATATATTAAATAATATTTTTTAATATCACCGCATCAGAATCTTTAGAAAATACATAAAATATGATTTAAAAAATCCAAAAAACTCAAAATTATGGTTGGAATGAAACACCATTGGAAGTTTAATTCCAGCCGAGATTTTAGTTAAATTGGATAAAACATTGATTTAATGAAACTTTTAATATTTATTTTAAATATACATAAATATTCCGTGTGTATATATATATATATATATATAGTTTATATAATGACATGGGTAACCATGATGAGGAGATCCATGACATCATGCATCCATTTCTTAGATATTGACTTTATGTTAAACAAGAGAAATAATTTCAAGTGTATCATCATCATCATCCACTCCTGCCAAATTGCCTCCATCACCTCATTCCGTACTGTTTATCTTCACAGCATGCTTGTCAAAAGAAAGAGCGTGATGTGAGGTACGGAATCTGTTCTCTCTGTCTCATCTTCCTCGTCTAGCTAGGATATGTGGCTGTGATTCTGAAGATGAAGCCCCGGTAATTACTGGCCGATGGATGTTTATGGTTTTGCATGATCCCCCCCTCCCCCATTGTCTTTCTTCTTTTTCAAAATCTTTTTGCTTTATGAAGTAGTTTGCAGATAGATCATATCTATGTATAACGATCACATCGTCAGTACTTGTTCATCATGCATTGCTGTTGAAATGCACCTCATGATGAGCAAAGGTTTTCTGTGGATCTTGTGCTTCTGTTAATCTCCATTTCTTTCCTGTTTTTTAGCCATACAAGATTCATTTTGAAAAGAAAATACAGATATAAGTCGAGTTGCGAGCTCTTAATTAGTTTTTAT
This sequence comes from Salix udensis, assembly GCA_029204005.1. NCBI lineage: Eukaryota > Viridiplantae > Streptophyta > Magnoliopsida > Malpighiales > Salicaceae > Salix > Salix udensis. Next base: position 12,639,447 of record CM055021.1, on the reverse strand, counting down.
ATACTAAATGATTTGTTAATTTTAGAAAAAAAACAAAATGATATACAGTTCTTATATAAAGAAGCTAGCATTGAATCCCTTTTCGATGATCTGACCCTTTTCAATTTCCTTGCTCTAGCCAGATTAAGTGAATAATCTGAAGGAGTTCATTCACTTTTTTAGGGTTTCACACCCTAGGAACCCACATCTTTTCAGATTACATAGCATCATATATATATATATATATATATATATATATATATATATATATATATATATATAAACTTGTGTTGGCTATTTCATACTGTAACAAGGTTAATAATGTAAATATATTTTCTAACAAGGTTGACTATATATATAGACAGGGACCCATTCAAGGTGGGAGTGGGATTCATTATTGGATCTGCATATACAATTTAGCTCTTAAGTTCTTAACATCCGAGGCATAAGAATTTTTTGTTCCTCATCAATCATGTTCTTCACTTTCTAGCTGTTAATTAATGTTCTGAGCAAAGTTTGTAATTTGATTTTTTTTCTCTGTGCAATGCTAATCGGTAGGTAAACATGTCTTCTTCCTCAGCTAATCGGGAAGCTGTTTCAGATGATCAGTGGATGTATATACAAGGGAGTGGCAGTGCAGTACTTCCTTTTGAGAATCACGAAACCTGCAGTGGCAACTCAAGTCTGGGAAATAATAATCACCATGTAATAAATTCATCATTGACCAGAGCCACGATCCAAAACATAGTCAACTACCATGTCTACCATACAGACTGCGGTTCATGCACGATCCCTTTGGAAGTTTCAGATGATCCATGCTCAGCAATCCCTGAAAGCAGCACCCTTTTACAAGTTAGTGATCATTTATTTCCTGGAGAATTGGATCCAAGCATTTTGGTTGAAGAAATGTGTTTTCAAGAACTGGCCATGTGTAGAAACAGTACTGAAGAGTTTGCAGAAAACAGATTCAATCATCAAAAGGACTTGCTTTTTCTTGGGCCAAGATCAAACACATCAGTAATTCAGAGTGGATATGACAAAACTATCAGTGAGTTGGATCCTGTTTTGCTTCTTTTCGAGCAAGAAAATCCCGAAGTACTACCAAGAAATGAGATAAGCGAGGATGGAGGATTCATGGATGGTGGTAGAAATGCAATCACCTGCCAGAAGGAGACTAGTTTATCCTGCCCTCTTGAATCTTCTGATAAACTGGAGCCCATTGTGCAAGACAGCAGCGAGCCCGGTACATTTCCTGAGCAAGAAAATCAATTATCGGTTTCGTCCGGCAAATCAGGAAAGAGGGTCAGGAAGGGGGAGATGAACAAGTATAGATTCAAACTGCAAATGGAGAAAATGGAGTCGCAGCCCCATATGGAAGGAGGGTCAACTTCGAAGAAACAACAACATAATGCGAAGGAGAAAGTTCGAAGAATGGAGCTCAATGCTTCCTACTCGGCTCTTGCTTCATTGCTTCCGAATTCTCAAAGATCGAAGGTTGAAACTTGAAATATATTCTATCTTCATTCTTTAATAATCACTAGCCTTCCCTTTTGGTATATTTTGGTTTCGGAATCATAAATGTTTCTCCAAAAACTAACTCTGGTTTTGCAAGTACTTAAATATAATCCTATGAATATCATAAGATTGCTACCCTGTTGATTCATTTCTCAGACACGAAACATTATAATTAACATAGCAATTTATATCATGTTGCCTATCTTTTGGAGATCTTGTAGAAGAAATGGAGTGCTCCGGGTATAATCGATGAAGTTCTTGAATACATTCCAAAGCTGGAGAGTGAAATAGAAGAGCTAACTCTCATGAAGAACACCGAGTTATCAAAGATTGAGGGCAGGCAACCAAATCAGCAAGACTTAAGTGCAGAACGTCAAGCTCCCACAATTTCAATCCATGAAGTTAGACAGGGAGAAGTGATTGTACAGATCTGCTCGCAGAGGAGGGATAAAGAAGACGCAGCCCTCTCAAATCTTTTTCAAAATCTAGAAGAACAAAGCATCAGCATTGTAAGTGCTTCATCAATTAATGTTCGTGAGGAAAGTACTGTCTGCCACCATTTGCATATTAAGGTATGTCATTCTTTGCCACGTATCTTCCACGTTACTAGCATGTGTTCTTGACAATCTTTGACTGAAATTAAGTATATGTATAACAAAATATTAATATAAAATTAGTATTAGGGTTTGTATAATTAATAATAGTTTACGATTTTCTTGATATATATTACAATCACGGGATTGAATTTTACCATCTGGTTTTCTTTAAATATTGGTGCATGGTTCCCTGAAAATCACCCCTAACTTTCTTTTCAAAACACATTTTCTCTTCTTCCACCGGAAATCAAACCATCGACACAACACTCCAGTTAGAATCTTGGGTATTGAAAATAGTTTCGAGACGACTAAACTGTACAGGAAGAGATTCAAATTGGCGACCAATAAACGTGAAAGAAAGGAGAGAACGTCTCGATCCTTAAGCTTAGAAACAATGTCAATCATATTTGTGACGCATCTGTTCACTAACATTGATTGTGCCATCATACTTGATTTGATCACGAACAATTTGTCCACCAATTCCCTGGTATAATCCTGATTTGACAGCAAGTAAAAGTTGCCTTGCGTTGCTATTTTTTAGAGGTAAAGATTGTAGAATGTGAACTGCCATGTATATATAGATATCTTTGTACAGGCCATTACAGCCATGCAATAGCCTTTTCTGGTGCGATCATTATCAAACAGAACAGATTCATAGAGCAAGCCTGTAATAAACTTTCCATCTCTTACACTTTGGTTTAGTAAGTTGTCTCGATAGTTAGTTTTCTATTAACACTTACTGATAACAATAGAGGCGTTCACTGAACCCAACTACAAGAAATGGAGTGTTGATGATTTGATTGCCGAGTATGTGATCGAGGAGAAAATTCATAAAGAAAACATTGCCGTCTTTAAGTTTAATATATTTTAATAAAATTTATATACTGTAAACATGTTTCTTTTTCATGGATATTTTTAAATGAAACAAAACAAAAAAATCATTGCTAGTGGTTCCATGCATGATCATTCATACTTTTTCTTGCCTATGAGCTTTATTCACGAACCAAAGTACGTACAATCTATGTTAATTATTCCATAATTATGAACTTAATTATAACATAATCACGTAAAAAGTCCTCGACGAGTATTTCATGATGACAGGGGACTTATGATCTGCATAGCAGGTCTCGAGTTCGAGTTAGGACATGCACCTCTTGTAAGAACCTGGATCAACTAAAATTTTACTCGCTCACCTGGATTCTTTCTAAAGGATGAGTTTTCTCGCATAATAAAAAATAATCAAGTAAAAAACTATATATAGTGACTCCCAACTGTATGGATAAATTTCTGATCCATTGATCGATCGAACATCATATTCTAGAGAAGTATAAAATTGTATATCACATGAAGTGATCTGAATAATCATCTTGAAGAGGGACTATGCAATGATTATTTATTTATGTATAAAATATAATATTTATTTACTCATGTAATTGATTTTCTTTCTATGTACAGATGGATGGAAATCCACTTGGAGCTGACTATCAAGCGACTTTAAGAAAGAAGGTAATTTGTTGGCTGAACGAATCAACTCCATTCCAAGCTTGATCTGCCAAGCCAGGAAATTCCCGTGGTAATTATGTTTAAGAAGCAATGTTAATGTCTCAAACTAACCTTTTTTTTTAAAAAAAATATATTTATTTTTTATCCAATTTACTGAAACTTTAAGACAATGCTATTCAAACTGTATTTTTGAAGGTCAGTTTTCTAACACCAAATGAGATTGAGAACATGAACAAATCTGACATGGAAGATGTTACATTTTTTTCTAGTTGTTTTTTATTTTGTTGTGGTTATTTTTTTTATTTAGTTTTCATTTATAAACTATTATATTTAACTATTATATATATAGTTAAGGATTATTGATATTCATACAAAGTTTTTTTCTACAATTTAGCATATCAAAACTTGATATAAAAGCTCTTTGAAGCCTAAGTATCTCTTATTGCATGATGTAAATTACAAGAGTTTATGTGTGTCTACACATTAAAATCATAAAAAACATCTAAAAATATTGATTTGATTTTTTTTCAAGCAAAAATAATCTAAAAAACACTTTAAAATATTTATGTGTAATTTTGCATAGTATATTGCCAATGAACAATGTCATGAACTTCTTATTGCAGTGCAAAAGGCTTAATTAGAAGCTCGCAAAAAGAAATATTTGTGATTTTTAACACATTATACAAAAAAAAACTCGTTGGGTCACTGTTCTAGGCCAAAAGCATGCAAAACAATAAGATGACTTGATTGTTATGATTATGACACAATTATTATCTTCAGTCAATCCATGGCTTTAAAAAAAAAAGAACAAGGTTGAAACCACAAAAAGAATTGAAAGAGATGCCTTATGAACTACCGCATGGTTTTATATTAAAGATACATATATAATACTAATTAATGATAAAAATATATGACCATTAACATATATTAAGTATTTAGTATTTGTAGCAATGCATGTATGTATGTATGTATGTAGACAAATGTACTTGTGTATCTATCCTAATGCACTGGATCGCATAAAAACTTTGAAATTAAACGTGTTTAAGCTAAAAAAAATATAATAGATGATCTCTTATGGATTATTGTGCATCCCAACTCAAATGTAAGTGTACAATTTCTAGTAGAATCTTGTGTTAGTTGGCTAACCCTCGTGGTTTGGTTCTTGAAATTGGTTGCCCATTTATAAATGACGTTTAACAGTGTCTTTAATATAAAAAATATAAATACACATATGAGAGGAACCTAACAAAATTTAAGATTATTAGCATATAATGAAAGCTATATTACAAATGAGATAAGTCATATATGTGTGTGTGTGTGTGTGTGTGTGTGTGTGTGTGCTGGCTGTAACAACCTAGAACAATAAGGATCATGTATAGCTAATTTAGGGTCAACAAATGATTATATATACATGTGTACTAAGTAGAGTTGATTAACCCTTAGGAGTGACAAGTATAAAATCAACTCAAATTCATTTGTAAAAACAAGGTTATAGGACCATCATTAATTGTACCTAAATTAGAAAATTTTAGATTGATTAGTTATAAATCTTTTCATGGTAGATCATTTTAATTTCAAACCATTAGTAGATACAAGTAAATTTACAATAAAATATGAAAAATCAAAATATAAAGCTTTAATCCATATATATAGCCTTATTAATATGAAGAAAAAAGTGGTATCATATTCTAGTTATTTATTATTGAAGATCAACTCATTATAAAGGTATAAAGACCATATAATGACCATAACTTTTCTTTTTGGAATTTCCTTTAAACCAACATTTTCTGTTCATTAAAAAAATCATAGAATTTGTTTGAGCAACATCATGTGAGACCTTACCGGTCAATGAATTTATTCCATACCTTTAGTGGTCGTGATAAAATATGGAAATATAATAAATGAATTCCATATCCAATGAATAAATAAGGCACAAAGCATCCTTTTGTCACAATGATTCATTTTTCTAATGTTGATTTTTTTTCTCTTTCAAAATAGATATCCAACAAAATATTTCACCTTGAGGTAATCCTCTTTTTCATATACCATTGAAGGAAATAGAATTGCAGGGCTAACATATGGGAGAAAGAAGTCCACACTTGAACTTAACATAATACACCTCATTTGTGGTTAGTTTTAAAATGAATTTATCTTTTAACCCATTGGACAAAACAAGTTTTGACAATATACAAAGTATTTAATAAATTTATCTCACGATGATGGTGTATAAGGAAAATATATACATTGCATACTCATTACTTATAATTTTTAGCATGGAACTCAAGATGACTTAAGCAATGAAAAATATGCACATCAAACCTTTATTATGACCTTCTCATCATCTTCATCAAATAGTCTAAGTTAAACTAGTTATAAACCCTCATGTGTGTATAGAAACATTCAAAATGCAATATCAATATAAAGATTCTAAAATATAAGTGGTGACTATCATTTAACGATGCCATATACAACTAAGGGGTGTCTATTCACTCCATTTGACTTTTTTTTTAATAAACTATAATTATAGACTATCATATAAAAATTTATAGTGTTTCATGCAATTCTCCTTGCTAAAATATTAAAATAAAATATTATATGGAAAGGTTGAATTTGCTTTCTATATTGGAAATATCTCACATTTCAACTACTATATCTTTATAAAAATGGACAATATTCTTTTTTTTTCTTCCATTTATTCTCTTAAACACGTTGGATAATTTCAACAATCAGTTTTTTCTTACTAGTTTATATATATATATATATATATATATATATAAAGTTGAGTTTAACTTTTAATTTTTTATCAATATATTAAAGATATTTAATTCTAGTCGGGTCCTATAATAGCATGAGTGGTTCAGTCATATATTCATCAATAATTGAAATATTTATTCAATAAGATCATGTGAGAGTTTTTCAAAAGGGTTTGAGGTTCTTGTTATACACAATTTCTATGTTTTTGTTTTTGGTTGGCTTTTTTGATTTGCATGGTTTCATGTTCTAGTTTTTTTTTCTCAAAAGATTTTATGGTTTATGTTCGGTGATTTAGTTGTAGATTTTATGGTGATTTCTTAAGTTAAGGTGTTTTGTTTTTTGTTTTTGATTACTTCCACGTATTTTGATGTGGTTTTTGAGTTTTGATTATTTGTGTGATATCATCTTTTTTGTGTTTTATTAATACCTTTTATTTTAAAATTGTGAAGATTTTTAGGTTTTTATGTTAATTTCTTATTGGTTTTGATAAGTGTTTTTTTATTTAACCTATTTATTAGTTACATTTTTTTTTGTCTTTTTATTTTCTTTTATAGTTTTTATGGATGCTATTAAGGATGGACAAAGTATGAATGCATGCAGTACTGGAATAGGATCTTCTTTTTTTAATGGAATTGACCACTTGATTCTTCTTGGAGTTTCATTACAATTTAGAAAAAAATGTATCTTGAACTTTATTGAAAATATTGTCAAAGAATCATCTTAATTCAAAAGATTAAATTGTTAGGTGAGACTTCAACATGATTTTACAAAAACAAACATCGTTACCATATACTTAGTTTTTATCAAATAGAATGAGGATGAGTGAGAATCAAACTCATGATTACCTGATCAACAAAACTCTAATATTATATTAAAAAATTATCTTAACCCAAAGGCAAACTGACAACTAGAAAAAAAACATAGTTTGAGAGAAAAAAAATTCAAAACAATATTTTCTTAAGTAAAAACTATTAAGACGATAATATATTGAATTATCCTGGGTCAATCCAGGTTAGCATATAAAATTCATGACTCAAGTCATGAAACCATGATAACCTCATAAAAAATCAAACAAACTATGAAATTTAATTCTCAATAAATCCAATATTGAATGACGAGATTAAAAAAAAATTATAAAAAAGATCTAAAAACCCTGAGTCAATTAGGTCTACCTATAAAACTCATGATCTGGGACATGAGATTAAGATAACCATATATAAAACAAATCAAAACTATAAAGTTCAATCCTTGGATAAATCCAATGTTAGAGGATGAAATTACAAAAACAAAATATATTTTAATAAACAACAATTTGGGAGGAGGGGAATAATGATTTTCCCTTCTCAATTAGTCTTACTAGATATTTAATTCGTACTCATCTATTGGTCAGATATTTTTTCTCTTACCAAAAACATTAAAGAAGAAGGATTTTTTAATGTTTTTTTAGAGATAAAACAATATTTTTATTCAATTAAACAATAATAAAAATAGAAACACGTATTAAATTTATTGAATAAAATAAAAGGTAAAAAATATTACACAAGATTGCACATATTAGTAATGTTATTTGAAATAAATGTTTTCTGATTAAAAAAATAAACTTCATCCATATAAAATATAGAAAAAAAATTATTGATGAATTAAAATAGTCCATTAAAAAATTAAATACACACAAAAAAGTAAAAAAAAAAAAAAAGCAAACAAAATCACAGATAAGAGATATTAATTAAAACATAAATTTAAAAGTTATTTCTTAAAAAGAGGACTTATGATAAAAAAAAAAGTTATTAATTAAAAAAAAAAAAGCAAAATCAGAAGAAAAAAAAATAGTAGCGTGAGTGTTATGGCTTAACTTATCAAACTTATGACCCAAGACACTTGGCCATTTCAAAGAAAAGCTTGGAAGGGTGGGCCTTCAAGCCTAGATCCGTGTATCTTTGTTTAATTTAACTTTTATTTAAAAAAGATGGATGACTTGTTGTTCACCCCTATTATTTTGAGAGAAAAAAATACACAAATGACATGTGATATTGCCTAACTATCATAAGTTTCCAAACTGTCCAATTTTACAACAACAATCATAACTCTTAAGTGGTATTTGACATTCAGTTTCAGCATGCTTTTCATTAAAATTTGATTTTTTTTGCTGTAAATTTTTATTTTTATTTTTTTGAATCATTTTAATGTGTGGATACCAAAAATAAATTTTAATAAATAAATAAAATATCTATTATTTTGATGAATTTTTTTAGTGAAATCAACTTTGAAAAACCACACTCTCAAATAAACACTTAATCTAATTGTTAGATTGGGCTAAAAATCTTACATTAATCAAAGTTTAATAAAGCATCAAAATTCAGATCAAACAATGTTTTAAGGGTTATGTTATCTCATTTCTTTTGATTTATGGACTTTTATTTATCATGAATTCTTTTCCTAGTGGCACAAGGATATTTTGATCGTTTAGTTAGATTGATTCATGAAATTTAAGCAAATTGAAGTTTTAATTAATGTAATTTGAATTTTGATAATAGCAGCCAAGAAAAATAATGGTTTTGTTACGTAATTTATAAACCTTAATTATTTTATTTGTATGTTTAATGTCATCTCATGTTTTTATTAATGAGTTATTTATATACAAGTAAATACCTTTTTTTGAAACAGAGTGTTAAGTAACTTAAAGATTAAAAAATTACAAACTTTAATGTATTTGAGAGTTTTTTTACATTTTGGTTCTTAAATGAATTAAAAATCAACTCATAAGAGAATGCCTTTCTCTATGGCATCATTTCTTATACTTCCCATTCCCTATTCCTTTTAAACACTAGGTGAAGGTTTTATTCCAAAAATCTCGATGCCTTGGTTTAGGTAATTGTTGTGTCGAACTTCTATCCTTAAATTTGATTTTTAGCTTTCTATCCTTAAATTTGGTTTTATTAAGCAATGCTCTTTTTGCCCTAAAAACTTAATTTTAAAGCATTTCAACCCAAAAAACCTCACCAACACACTTGAAACACCTACAAACAAATTCATCAACCTAAAGAACCCTAAAAGATCCAAAAGCCTGAAATGAAATTAGGTTTATTTTTCTCTATCTAGATTTGTTTTTTTATATAATATTTAGACTTTAAAACACCCTCATCAAACCTCTTTCATCACATAGAGCCCATGAACATTAAGAAAAACTATTTTGGTGGTTAAAAATGACTTCAAATAGGACTTTCTCTCTCATCGTTGGAATACAACATCCTCTCTCTCTCATCTTTAACTTGGGATTGAAAAATAATACAAAAACTTTTACATCAAAAGTGAATTTTAAAATTTAAAAGGTTATAAATTATACAAATTATGTTATTTTTAAAGATGAAGAATCTAAGTGTATTTTTCATAAAATCTTTGGCACATCATTTGTGTTTCACATTGTTTCTTTCAGTCATTCTTCTTCCACTTCCATCATAACCTAATAAATCAAAAGCTTTTAAGCTTCATTGGTAATCAAATCACCCAAAAAAAATTTAAATAACAAAAAAAAGTTATTAAAAAATAAACAATAAATCTATAATATTTTATCCAGTATCAACCCACAACTTTCAATGTTCTCTATAATTATAAGGAATGCAGATGTGACACATCTATATGCAAGTGTTTTCTATTAATAACCATGCATGATTATTAATGCATGATGGCTTGTGTTTTCAAGGGGAAAGATTGTAGTTCTTGAGTCTGCAAGAAGTGCTGAGACTTGAAGAGCTTGGAGAAGAAATTGAGAAAAAAAAGGGGGGGAACCTCTCTCGAAACAAGCTACAGTCATTCTATTCTATTAGCCATGCAAAAAGAAAGAAGTTGGTGGATCCGATCTATTTCTGTGTGTTTGTGTGTATTAGACATGTTCTACATATAAATTATAATAAAGCAAGCTTTCCCATGCACAAATGAATTTGAAGGTTAAACTTGCTTTCAGAATTTGTCCATAGATAGAAAATAACAGTTGAAGAAGCTCAAAGAACAGCTTCCCCATTGGTGTTCTTGATAATGCTAAGACATTGCAGTGCAAGATTCCTGGGAAATCTTAGGAGAACAAAATGTAATCTAAAAGCTTATCCATCTTTGCTATTTAAAAAAAGCAGGCGACTTCATGAAAGAAGAAAATCGATCGAAGACCATGTTCTCATAACACATCAATTTTAACTTCTTTCATCGCCAAAAAGATATATATATATATATATATATATATATATATAACATCAATTCAAAATGAACGGACCAATCATTTCCAGGTTAATCAATAACTATTTGGAAGTGTGATTGAGGTTGTTTTCGAAAATATTTTTCGATTAAAAATGCATTAAAATAATATATTTTTTAATTTTTAAAAATCATTTTTAACATTAACATATAAAAATGATCTAAAAACATCAAAAAATAATTAAAAATAAAAATAAAAAATCATTTTTTTTTATAAAAAAATACTTTTGAAACTCAACGATAAACGGATACTTTTGTAGGCTTGGTTCAATGCATGGTTAAGCAATGAAAGGTTATCACCTGTGGGGAGGTGAACTCAGACTTGGCCACTTGTGTTTCCTACCACAATGTTGTGTTGGGGTGAACAAATTGAAGGATAGTGATGTACAACTACTGCTCGTATCTTAGATATCAAGGATGATGATGCCTCTTCTCTCCTTACCATGTGAGAGTTTCTGATGGATATCTCTATCTTCAAAAACTTTAATTGTGCTGAGCAAGTATTTTACTTTTCCTTCTATTAGAAGTTAATGTGTGACAGAAAATTATTGCATGAACCTGATCTTTACCGATCGTACAATTATCAATCTATACTGGGTTCCATATATGCTCTAGCTAGGGAAAATGCTGCCTTCATAGAGGAAACTACCTCTATCCAAGCATTAACAACAAAAAGCATAGCATGACTTATAAAGAAGGAATCAGGAACTTCATAGAGGAAATTGGTGAACACTTGAACTCCATATTTTAAAAATGCATGTATTTCAAATGTCAAGTGAAGCCTTGACAACGATAAAAATAGGAAAAGCACACAGGCCTCGGATGATATCCCTATAGAAGTTTGGAAGTGCCCTGAGAAAGTCCAGCAAATCTCTAACCAAACTGTTCAACAACATCTTGAAGTCTTGAAAGATAGTAATGGAGATGGTGTACCTTAATGCTTTTATTCAAGGAGAATTCCATAATGATAAAAGATGTACCTTAGTTTTCAAGGAGAATTCCATAGTCGTATAAACTAACAGGATCAAACTTACCAGTCAGACAACAGAAACAATAAAACTACAGGGAAACATGGTAAAACACAAATTGAGGGACACAATTAAAGTGTCTAAGAACCAATCTGGTTTTGTACTCAACAATGGATGCTATTATTTCTATTAAACAACATCCCTGATTTATACTAATTAATGTATATGTTGTTTATATCCCCCCCAATCAACTATATTAATTGTCAATCCCTATAGAATAGGAATTCATTTATATATTTCCTATTGTAACTTTAGATTTTTATATATATTTATATTACTACAAATACTAAATACTTAATGTATGTTAATGGACTATATTTTTTTTTTCATTAATTAGTATTACATGTGGATCTTTAATATAAAACCTTGCATTAGTTCATGAGGCATCTCTTTCAATTCTCTTTCACATATAGGCAGCTTGTGTTCAGAGTTGAAAAAATCTATAGCCAGCAGAAACAACCATGGTCATAAAAATGGATTGCTAGGCAGCTTCGAAGCTTTAATAGAGTGTTGTCATCAAATATCATTGTGAACACTAATTACCTCTTTTTTTCATTTGATGATGATTACTTGTCACATTAAAACAGAAAAAGTTCTAATCTGGTCCCATCCATGTACAGTCGGAACCAAGTGTTCAATCTACAAGATATTCATGAAGTAAGAACAGTTCTAAGCAAATTTGGAGAGAAAAATAGAACCCAATGGGTTAAAACTACTAGAAGAGGATAAGCTCCAAAAGTTGGATTACCTTGATCTCCTGTAGTTCTAGACTAGCCTTTTGTCATCTAATGAGATTTCAAGGCTTTTGACATCATGTGCTGCTTGGACAAGATCTCAGCAATGAGCTGCCGACCAAATAAGTGTGCATTCTGAAGGATCAGGTTTCTTGTTGATGAATCAACAACATAACCTTGGCCTGGCATCCATTGTAGCAATTGTAGAAGCAAGTCCTTCTTTTCAGGTTGAGCAATGTAACGTGACACGGCCATCTGAAATAGTCGCTGAGAAGCAGCAGAGAACTGATTATGCTGAAAAGTGACTTACATGACAGGATTAAAGAGGGAAGAGAAACAAGGGAAATTAGATGCTGAATTTGCATTCACATATCAACTACTCTAGTCATATTCCCGAGGAGTCAATGCAATTGCTGACTTCGAGAAATTGAAAGCTCTAATGTGTGCATGCCCAACTTTTGTAGTGATTCATTCTTTTGGAAGTCTTTTTCTTGTAATATTTGGGATATTTAGGATATTATTGTTATTCATTAGGATATATTTCCTATTTAGCACATTTATACATTCTATTAGGAAGGAAGTTTTAGGCTTTGATGGTCACTTTGTAAGGGCCTCGTCATGTTTTTCTTTGTTTTATTGTGGATCTTGGAAATTTGTTTCTTGTGAATTCAGAGAACACCCACTTGAAGAATCAAGGGTTTCCTAATCCATTGAAAACACCCTTTAATTCCCTCCATCTTGCTCTACATCAATTGGTACAAGAGCCTTTAATTTCATTGCTTTAAAATTTGTGAAAACCCAATTTCTTAGATGCTATCGAAAAGCCTTCTTTACCACTTGCTACATCATCTAGTGGAATTGATAAAAGTTTCTACCTGCTCAATTACCCGAATTAACAGCTGCAATTTGTTTACAGAACTACTTGGACTGTATTTGAAGCATGCATGGATTTGTATATTTATTCATGGCATGGCTTTTGTTACACGTGAATGGACTTTTGTGTGGGAGTGGTTAGAAAAGCAATCTGGTTATACTAGATGTATTATGTTCCGTTGGAAAAATAAAATTCAGGGGGGGAAGGAAAAAACAGATGAATTGGAATTTTGATCATGTTGAAAGCCAACTAGCATTTACAATTCCTAAGATGCATTCACATGTATCATAGATTCCCCACAGCCTAACATACATCATGAGTTCAGCATAGTAATATGAGCTAGAAGTAATGAGCAAACTGCAAGTTTCCCCTCAAACAAAAACAAGCACAGTATTTACAGATATAATTTCAGACAAGTCCATCATAGTTACCTGATCTATCTTGTTTCCAGATGCATGAATAACCTTCAAAACATCATTTATCAAATTGATGTTACCAAGCTTCACAAATGATTTTGCAAACTTCTTAATTGCAGCTGGAGAGATAAATTTTGCATTATCCTGAGATGGTGGTTTTAAGAGAACAGTGAGCACAAGGACAGATGATGCATGTATCCAATTTATTTCCAAGACAGTATAGCATACCTTAACTACTACATAGGCATCTTTGAGAAGCTTTCCAGCAATAAGAATGTGTAAAATTTTCTCATGAAAGGCTTTACACATTGTTCTTTTGCTATACTTCAACATACTATAAGCTGAAAAGGCTTCTGAATGGGCTTTAATCTTACCAAGATGGTAAATCAATGAGGAACAAAGCTCCTGGAAAGAATAGATGTTAAAAGTTTCAGAGTCGCAATCCTTCACTTAAATTTACTGATTCTAAATTACAGTTTGCAGCCCATTTCCGAAGGTCACTAGAAAGCATGGAATCAGTTTCAAGCTCATTATAGCAATCTCTTATGTATATGCATGTATATGAAAGAAGAATAAGCATAACAAGATACATATACATTAAGTTCAAATCAATTAAGATTGGAGTGGCTAAATAATACCAAAAGAAAAACCCACCTCTCTGGAAAATCAAGGCATGTTTAATTTTTATCTGGTCAAGGAACATGAGTCTATGATAGTCTTAAATGGATGGTTTTTGGTAAGCATGGGCAGTACAGTAATTTCTGGCATGCTCCTGCAAAAAGAGGTGTTTTGGTAATTTTATGGTTTTGTAGAAGGCCAAGGTTTTATTTGGGAAATTCACGTCTTAGTCATCAATACATTATTATTCCCATTTAACTGCTTTTCTAATCAAGTAAATGTAGATGCATTCCTCTTCAGAAATCCTAGAGTTACATTCTCTATAAATAGATTTTTCATTATCCATAGAATAAAATTGAGGTTTTATAGTTAAGGCTTAATGATGCAGACAAAAAAAGAAGCTGAATTTGTGTTTTCTAACGAGATTTCCATAGACAAGGGTTTTTCCATGATTTCTAGATTTTCAGGAAAATCTAGAAAGTTTCCTAGTTCTAGTTTCCAATTGTATTATAAAGAGACTAGATGGATAAATAGATGAAAGGAGCTGTCTCAAAAGTCTCTTAGCAAGAAGTTGGTTATAAACAAATAAACACACCTCTGCAGGTTGATGGCCTTTCCTATGCATGTCTTCCATGGTCTGGTAAGCAAGCATATATAACTTCTCCTTACAGAAAAATTTGATCAGAATATGGAAAGTGTTATAGTCAGGACTGATTGCCAATTCATCCATTTTCCTCATTGTTCGCATCACACTCTCCATTTCACCTGCTCTACAGTACGCACATAGAATTGCATTGCATATAGCTACATCATATTTATCACACTTGGCTTCAAACTCCGCCGCCAACTCCTTTGCCTCTTCAAAAAGCCCACCTCGACAAAATGATGAAATCATTATACTGTAGGAATAGCCACCTGAAGGTTGGGAAGAGGTTTAATGTTCACAAAGTGTAATAAAACAGCAGAATGTATAGCTTGTAGAAGCATGCACAAAATATCCTAGCAATCTTAGAATGTAACAAAATGTAGTCATGAACAAACATAGTTCAGACAGCTTATAAAACAAACCAAATGGTCAAACAAAGTCACACTTTAACAGTGGTGCAGGTTAATATAAACCATGCACCAGGCATCATATTGTAGTGAACTGCTTGTATTAACCTTGGCTACCAACCTCCAAACAGCTTAGAACTTTAGAAGCTAGGGGCAAACATAAAATCAAATCCTAAAATACAAAAAATAAAAAAAAGTAAAGTCTTTCCTGAATCCATTGCCAAATAATCTCAATCACAAAATGATGAAACAGAATTGACCAGGATTGTCAAGTTGAAAGCAACACACTTAACAAAGATCATATATATTAAGTTAAATATGCTTCCACTCAGTTGAAGCCAAAAAACTTGCAGATTAACCCTTTAGATAAATAAATGACATTTAAGCTTCTTATTCAAACTAACATAACCAGTATACCGAATCCATGGTCACAGATGTTTTGGATAGGTAACTGATAAGAATTGTAAAATGCCCAGCAATATCACATAGATTATATACCAGGTTTAACACATTTTCCCTTCATTTCATTGAAAACTGATCTTGCTTCATCTATACGCCCAGCCTTGGCAAGGCCATCCATCAATAAACAGTATGGCATCTGCAGATAGATTTTCATGTATTGAGATAAGGAATCATTGAAAAAAGAAATATAAAAAAAGGATGGTTGCAGCTAATGAAGCATATTTTACTGCAGCTTGTAATTGAAGCAGTAATAACAGGTATAGAGCATATAAAAATCATCTGGAACAAATTTCTGATAATTAATCTTGAATTCAATATCCTCTTAAGAGCATTAAATGGTGGCACCAATGACACGGGCATTCATTGAAATGCAATATGTATCTTTCTCTAAGGAATAAACCTAAAGAAAAACTTTTCCCCATAGATAATTAATGATTTCTGTGATGAGTGCTTGGGATTTAAAATGAAAAAAAAATATTAACAATTTCATCAAGCAAACATTAAAAAATTACATAGAGATGTGCAGAATAAAAAATTAATGAAAAGCATAGAATCTGGAAATTATTGAGCCTGAACATAACTTGTTGATAAATTTCTTCACTCTAAATTTCCATCTAAAAATATGAGAGATAGAAAATACAGCTTTGATGAGACATGAATATGTCAATTTGAGCTTTATTTACCTCATCTTTTGCAAAGCCTAAAGTGTCCAATTCTACCAAAAGGTCCCTAGATTTTTCAAACAAGCGTCCTCTTACATATACCTTTAGCTGAGTCGTCAACATTACCTGCAAGCATTTTCAGAATGAAATTCAGAAACAAAGATGCCAAAGGTTTAGACCCTGTTAGGCAACGCGGCTAGGCCGTGCTTTCGCGAAAAAAATATTTTTTTTTACTTCAAATTATTTTTTTTGTGTGTTTTTGGATTGCTTTCATGTATTGATATAAAAAAAAAATACATGTTATGTCGAAGCATATACTACCTTAGTGGGTAATTTATTTGTTGACAAAAAAAGAAAATCATATGAGAAAAATAGTCCAAGGAAAAAAAGGGCAGAAAACAAGATCAAGATAAGGTCCTCAATGTTCATCTTTTATTTGATGAATAGAGAAAATATATCAAATCAAAAGTTCTAAGCAACACAATATACCAAATAAATAAATAAAAAAAAAAGGAATTTGCAACAAGAAGAAAATGAAAGAAGCTATAAAGTATTGTTTACAGCAAGAGTACCATTGACCTCAATTAGATATTGTATGGTCAAATTTCCTCCCTCTTAATTACAACAAAGGCATCATGATAAGGAAAAAGTATTTGTTTCCACAGGTATAACCATTGAAATCTAGCGTTAGAGTAAAAATGTAATTTTTTTGATGATCTATTTAGGAAAGGCTATTATTACTTATGGCTTTCTACAATTATTGTTATTATTTGAAACAACATCAATTCAGAAGCACTGGAACCAATGACTCTACGATTCTATTATATTTATTGCAATGGAAACAAGCACAGATATGCCACCACCAAAAACTCATGGCAAGAAAAAAAATGAAACAAACCTTATTTGGTACTAACCCTGAAGATTTCATGTCCTGCACCAACTCCTCAGCCTTCTTGTAGTTTCCACCAGAAGCATAAGCATTGAGTAATGAGCTATAATGATATATATTAGGCGAATGACCCTCATCCTTCATCTGGTTAAAATAGCTTTGCGCTTCTTCACACCGATTATTTGAAGCACAAACTGCCAAAAGTGTCCCATACATTACACTGTCCATCTGCAGTCCATTGTAATTCAGTTCCTGAACTAGATCCAATGCTTTAGAATAGCCATCTTTGACTTTCATGCACCCTGCTAGCAACTAAGATACAGTGATGGCCATGAAGAAAGAAATCAGATAAATTAGAAAGCAAGAAAATCTTATATTTCCCAATAGATTAAAAGTTGCCATCTAGCTGAGCCTATATAGAGTAAATATTTCGGAATATCAATTATCAGTCAGCACATTCTCTTTTTCAGTAGTGAGATTGGGTCTTGACTCAGCCAACTTAAAAAAAAATGAAAATGAGATTTTGACGGATGCAATTTTAGTCTGAATTTTAGTCTAAGTCATGCAGCCGCACATGCATATAACTGAGCACATTCTCGTGAACACATACAAACACATTATTATGCATGGGTTTGTTATATGGTACCAGATAAACCATAAAATAATATTTTTCTTAAGGACATGAAGATTATGTGTCTAACTCTAGCTCTAAAACAGAAGGCACATTTTGAGACTCATACTTAATATAATCAGAGTAACATTGTCCATAACAAGGAATTCAATCTTCATTTATCTGGCTATAGTTGGAAACTTAAATGAAAAAAATGGTGCTTTTAAATTTTACATACCGTACTATATGTAATAGCATCTGGTATTAGACCATTGTGCTTCATCTTACGAAACAATTGCATGCTGCTATCAAACTTGCCATTCCTGATCAGGCATCTAAGAACTGAATTACATATGAAGACATTAGTTTTTGTCAATTCATCAGGAATGTTGTTGTATATTTCCAATGCCTTTGCAGGGTTTAGACTTGTCCCCATGAACTTTATATAACTGCTATAAGATGAAGCACTGATTTTGTTGTGTTGTTGCATCCAATCAAAGAGCTGCAATAGTCACAAAATTAAAACAAAGCAAGAATAATTTCCGCTAGAGGGAAAGGGGAATGACTGAAGTTATTGATTGTGTTTAAAAATTAAAAAAAAAAACATAAAACTAAATTTGGCAAACATGTGCGTGCACATAGGAGAAGAGAGAAAGTTACAGTAACACACAAGTCCTTTAGGTAAATGAAATAAATTCTAAATGGAAAACTTTCAGCACAAAATGAGTAGAAATTAGAATGAAGAGCTGCAAAAACAATCAACCAATAATTCTAGATATAAATCCTGTTTGTGGAGAAGCCACAAATGACTGATCAAAATAGCAGGAAAAAAGAAGTGTTTCTGAGGATGGTTAAAGTAAAGATGCTATCCGTGAACACTGGTATCATGACATAGAAGAAAAATGGTTTGACACCTACGAACTAAAGCATTATGTTGCATTCAAATGCAAGAGGGCCTATTAATTATATAATTCCATATATTCTTAATAGATAACTTTAGCTTATTTTATACAAAACCATAAAATTGATTGACATAGTTACATGAACTTGTTAATGATCTACTCTTATCTAGTACCTAAGCATTTCTTCTTGAGTTGCTGATTCTACCCACACCCAAAAGTATCAATCAATAAATAAAAATAGGTGGAATCAATAATGCAAAAATTTTAATCATTTAAAACTGGATTGACTGGATCCCTTACTCAGATTCAAGAAATTGGTGTTGTGTGCCTATTAGTTACTATGTTTTTAACTTCAATTATATCTTTTGGTCCTGTACCTTTAAGTATTAAAAAAAAATAGATACGATTGAAAGATATGAAGTTGGATACACCGTATGTGGAGAATTCTTGAATTCTAACTTCACTTTATTTCAGAATGATTTCAAGAAGATATACAGCATCTACAAATCTATCTTAGGATGGTGATTAACTACACATAAATAGATATTATTACTAGATCCTAGTCTATATGAAAGAATATTTGACTTTCTGTTTATACTCCCCTACAAATCTGCTTCAAATTTGCCTTCAGAATCTTCAATATTCAACACTATAATTCCCCACTATGGCACAACTCTTCTCATTTCCACTTTCTTAAAGTTATTTTTATCTAACAGGCCTGAATAAAGTTTGAGCAATGGTGGCAGTCATCCTCATATGCTGCCTGGCTATGGTTCAAAAGAATGGGAAACTGCAATACAAATTTAGAGTAAATTGAGTTGTCGATTATTATAATGCCCTAATTAGTCTGATTCCATATAAGCCTTAACTCTGCCCATATACACGCAGTCTCATCACATCATATCATATGAAAATTACCCATTTATTTTTAAAAATAAGGTACAACAGGGAGCAAAATAATAAAGATAGTGTATGATGTTAATTATTGTTCTTGTTATTGGACACCATAATTTCATCACTTTTATGTGTTTCTAGAATATTTAACAGGTCTAATATAGGTGCTGACACCATTGGAAGGGAAAAAATGTACCAAGAGAGTTTTAGGGTTAGGACAATAAATCTAAAGAAATTTTTCTTCTAATCCAGGACTGGTAGTCCAAGGGGACTCAACTTGTTATTGAGATCATATCATGGAAGAATCAAATCAAGGATTATGAAAAAAAGGATAAAAAAAGTATTTCACCTTAAGAGGAGCTGCACCAGTGAAGCTATGATTAAAAGTACATGAGAAAATACTAAACAGAGAAACAAATAGATAACACGTTAACAGCATGATGAAGTTAGTCATGTGGGAAGCATAAATACATGTAAGAAACATGAGAATCAGAATAATTGAAACAGAAGACATTTTGGAGGATATAAACCCATGCACAGCAGCAATAGTTAGCATATCAAAACCAAGTGTTGCAGTGTTCAGGTAGCAGTACCTGAAAAAGGTCCTGCCATCTGCTTTGCTGCCCAAAATTCCGCAAAATGACATTCAAGTCCTGCACCTTCAGCACCCCTCCTAGTCTGTACAGTGAGTAAGATACATACTGTTTCATTTACACCAATTAACTCAAATAACAAAAAAAAGGAATAATTTAAGATGGAACCAATCAGAGATAAATTCAAGTGAAAAACAACCAGATTTCTTTGTGTCCTCATATTGATCTTTTGGCAGCCCGAATCCACCATTAAAGTAATAGAGTCCCTTTAAACTTCAAACCCCCCCACCCAAAGCTACAAAGAGAGATCAGTTTGTCAATAAAAATGAGATTAATGTCCCCTGTGTGAACCATGGTATATTATGGAAGTCCGAGCTCACTGTTTGACTGTGACTAGTGTAGATAAAAGGGTCTTTTAATGGTACAAGGGTGAGGTAGTGTTGTGGTATAGTTACGCAGTAATGAAGAAAAGAAGCTGTAGAGAGTAAAAGATGGAAATCAAGAGAGAAATTCTCAGGTGAATCTTGTCAAAAGCTGCCAAATGATGTAATTGGTAGGGTATTTATAGATATTCATTAGAACTTTAGCAATGCAAGGGACTAGATGAGTTCTGATCAACATAAGGATGGGTAAACAAGCCGAATTGTGATGATTTTTTGTGCATTACAGGATCCATCATCCAATAGCAGGGAATGTTGATGAAGAATGGAAGATAGTACTCAGAGAATCAGTGAAAGATAGTTAAATAGAGAAGAGTGACAGGATTGTTATGCCAACCCCAAATGAGATGCAGATGCTGAGATGAATTTGTGGTGAAACAAGAGAAGACTGGATAAGAGATAGGTGCAACTGCGGAATGGTGAAAGTAGCACATTTTGATGATCATTCAGGGGCAAAATATTTCATCCATATTCAATGGGATCTTGGAGGAAGAGTGACCATGTTGAAGTACTGATTGTGAGAAGAGTATATGCAGAGAGGTGGAAACAGAACACACTGAGGAGGGTTGTCCATGATAGTTGTAAGTTAAAATAAGGACTGTCCAAGAAGTTTGATCATGTCCAGTGGAGGCCTTGGGAGAGTAATAATGGGCATATTGAAGAGAAGAGTGAGAAAAGGGGGGAAGCAGACCAAAACTAATGTGTGTTGAAGTGATAAGGAATGATTTACCAGTACAGAAGGTTGCGAGAAGGTTAGCTAAAAACAGATATGAATTCATACTAGAAGCTTAAATTGGTTACATTGATTTTATGATCAATGTACCACCAATATTACAGACGCATAACACCAATTTACAGAAGTTTTTTTTTATTTTAATAGTTTAAAATTACAATTTCGTGAGAAATTAAACAATTCTCATTATCATAGTTTCATCAAAACCTGTCTGCGCCAAGACAACCTCCAATACATACCATCACCCCAAGCCCAATACCCACCACTAAAAAAGAAACTGTTCAATTAATTAACATGCGACCCCTTGCCTAATTTCAGCCTTAAGAAACAATTCCCACAAAAGGGTTAGTTTCTTAGAATTATAAGTTCCATGTATCATTCAGAGAATCCTTTTTTATGTAATATCAAACGAGTAAAATCAAATACCACTTAAAAGAAAAGGAAAAGGAAGGAAAAAAAAAGCAACACAGCAAAGTTCACTTGAAAGTAAAATCTTGGCACTGCACTTTTACGGCATATTATAATTGAAGGATAAAAAAACAAAGGAAGGACCTTTGGAGAGCAGAGCCCAAATGAGGTGATTTTTGAACTTGAAGAATGGCATCTTTTCTAGCCAAGTATGGCTTTGAGTGACGCCTTTGAGCGTCAGCTGCACCGCTTTTTTGTGCGTCATTACAAGGGATATCAATAAGTGCTGGTGTTCCTGCTGCTGCAGAACTTCGTTGGCTGCCTCTGCCGCTGCCGCTGCCGCTGCTGCTGGTGGTGGTGGATACACGAGGAAATATTGGGAAAGATAAGGGTGTTGGGCAGGGGTGGATATGGTGAAACCTTGCGCAAGTGCTTACAGGTGATAACTCCATTCTTCTGGGTTGGCACCAGCGAACGAAGATTTTTAATTTTTTTTAATGTAATTATAAAATAGTCGTACTTTAAAGAATGGAAAATTGCAACTTTGGTGCATAGACTTTTCACCTTTTCAATTGTGCCAAGCACTTAATTTTTTTTTTCTTTTTTTGGCTATTTTATCATATTAGCACGGGTTTTTTTTTAAAAAAAAAACATAGTTTAAAGAAATTAATAAAATGACAGTTTTATCATATTTAACTTTGTCACTATTTAAAAACTTGACATTTTAAATAAATTGTGAAATGGATTGCGTAAGTAATAATAATTAGAGATTAAAGAGAAAAGGAAATAAATAAATAAAATATATCGGAGACATATTGAAACTCTAGTTATAATACCATTAGTATTACTATAAAGATCTTCATGAGACTAATCAAGTGCCTGTGTGGCACGACAGTCAAACCGGCGTTTGGTTAAAATTCAATTTTTTTTATTTTAAATGAAATTTTTTTAATGTTTTTAGATCATTTTGATGTACTGATGTCAAAATGATTTTTAAAAAATAAAAAAATATTATTTTAATGTATTTCTAAACGAAAAACACTTTTAAAAGCAACCGCCCTCCTAAACAGGCCCAATATAACACCAAGAAAAGTCATCAATGGTAATGAGAACGAGTCAAATTTACAATCAAATTAAAGTGAGTCACCCGCGATCTTTGGACAACAAGTGTGACATACTCCGGTCACCATTGCTGACCTTTCTTGGTGTCATTGGATTAGTCCTGTAGAGATTTTTCTAATAATATTAGTAGTGTTGTAATTAGATTTTTGATATGTATTTAAATATCTCTTCTTCTTCTTCTTTGCTAACCTTTCCTGTGGAGTTTTTTCTAATGGTATTAATAATGTATAGTGAATCTCCATCACAAGCAAGAGAGAGGAAGAAAAGAAAAACTATTTGGAAATCTAGATTAATAATCAATTTTTTCAACACACCATAAATGATGATTGGAAGATGAGCATGGAAAGTTTCTCCTTTTCCTTTTTATTTGACAATGATTTGTGTTTTAATTTCTTATTATATTTTCTCTTTTGTTTTAAAGAAATTAACGTGAGAAATGTTGTTGTTAGCCTACTTTGTGCCTGTTTGGCACTGCGGTCAAACCGGCGTTTGGCCAAAATTCAATTTTTTCTCTCACTTTAAATGAATTTTTTTGGTGTTTTCAAATCATTTTGATGTGCTGATGTCAAAAATGATTTTTAAAAAATAAAATAAAAATCATTTTGATGTATTTCTAAATAAAAATCACTTTTAAAAGCAACCGCAACCGCCCTCCTAAACAGGCCCCAAATAACACCAAGAAAAGTCATCAATGGTGATGAGAACGAGTCAAATTTACCATCAAATTAAAGTGAGTCACCCACGATCTTTGGACAACAAGTGTGACACACTCCGGTCACCGTTGCTGACTTTTCTTGGTGTCATTGGATTAGTCTTGTGGAGATTTTTCTAATAATATTAGTAGTTTTGAAATTGGATTTTTGATATGTATTTAAATCTCTCTTCTTCTTCTTCTTTGCTGACCTTTCCTGTGGAGTTTTTTTCTAATGGTATTAATAGTGTACAGTGAATCTCCATCACAAGCAAGAGAGAGGAAGAAAAGAAAAACTATTTGGAAATCTAAGATTAATAATCAATTTATTCAACACACCATAAATGATGATTGGAAGATGAGCATGGAAAGTTTCTCCTTTTCCTTTTTATTTGACAATGATTTGTGTTTAATTTCTTATTATATTTTCTCTTTTGTTTTAAAGAAATTAACATGAGAAATGTTGTTGTTAGCCTATTTTGTGCCTGTTTGGTACTGTGATCAAATCGGTGTTTGGTCAAAATTCAATTTTTTTTTTATTTTAAATGATTTTTTTTTGGTATTTTTAGATCATTTTGATGTGCTGATGTCAAAAATAATTTTTTAAAAATAAAAAAAATATCATTTTGATGTATTTCTAAACGAAAAACACTTTCAAAAACAACCGCCACCGCCCTCCCAAACATACCCTTTATAAACCAAAAAAACCCATTTCTCAAACTATAATTGTAGGTCCAAACAAGTCAAAGAGATTGATCGGGATTAAACCAAGCCACCTTGAGATTTAAATCAATTTAAATTAAAAATAAATAAAAAAACCTAAATTAAGTTTTACAATAGTGAATTAAGTGTTTGCTTATTTTTGCATTTTAGAAGTGTTTTTTTTAAATAATTTTTTCACTTCAAATTAATTATTTTTAATATTTAAATATATATATATATATTAAATATTTTAATTCCTTTCAAAACAAAAAAATATTTCAAAAAACAATTACAATATCAGCTAACTGCTAAGCTCAGGAATATATAAGATAAAAGACAAGAATCTTACGTGTAGTTGTGAGCATGCGATTTATGCCTTTCTTTTCCAGCACTTCTTTTAACGATTGTAAAATACACTTATTTATTATATATACGTATAAATTAATAATACCACTTGTAAATACATTTATTTATTATTTATATGTATAAATTAATAATACAATACTTGTAAAAGAAAAGAACGAAAATCAGGTACAGCTCAGGTTCACCCTATTTCCACCTACTCCATCATCCAATCACCAACACCACAGCCATCTGGGACCCATGAAATCTGCAAGGGGACCCAAGACAACTGTCTCACTTGCGCACGTGGGTGTCAGTCATGTTGGCTGACACGTGACAATATTCTTGAGAGCGGGTGGATGGATGGATGGGTGCTAATCCTCCAACAATTTTTTTTTATATAATTTAAATTAAAAATTATAAAAAAATAAAATTTTTAATCTCAAAATATTACCACTATAGTTTTAGCATCTCTCTCCTTGGTTTGGGAAAAGGCCCCAAAAGGTGTGCAATGAAGATTGATCTTAGAAAAGCTTTTGACACGGTCAGATGGAAGTACATTCTGGAAGGGCTGACTAAGATCGGAATCCCCGGTATGTTTGTGCAATGGATAAAGGCCTGCATTTCCACCCCCCACTTCTCCATTAGCATAAACGGCGAGAGCCATGGCTGGTTTAAATCGTCAAAAGGCATCAGGCAGGGAGACCCTCTGTCTCCCTATCTCTTTGTTTTGGCGATGGAAGGATTGAGTGGGCAGATAAAAGAAGCCACTGCAAACCCCAACTTCAAATTCCACTGGAGATGTAAAGCCACTAACATCACCCATATTTGTTTTGCAGATGACCTCCTCATGTTTTGCCATGCAGATTTATATTCGGTTGGAATTATTCAGCATGCATTAAATACCTTCCTGAAGAAGTCTGGGCTCAGTATAAATCAGGCAAAAAGCTCTCTTTTCTTGTCAGGAATCGACCAGCCTTTGCAAGAGAGAATTCAGGGGCTCCTAGGGTTTGAGTTGAAGACCCCCCCAGTAACTTATTTGGGCATCCCTCTGATCACCAAGAGGCTCTCTAGTAGTGACTGCAACATGCTAGTGGAGAAGATAACCGCGCGTATCAAGCTTTGGACCTCAGCCACGTTGAGTTACGCCGGTAGGCTCCAGCTCATAAAGACCACTCTTTTTTCAATGCAGGTTTACTGGATGAGCATGTTCATTCTCCCAATGGCGGTTATAAAGCGTATTGAGTCCATCTTGGCTAGGTTCTTATGGAGAGGGCCTTCTTTGGCAGCTAATGGATCCAAAGTTAGTTGGGATCGTATTTGCTATCCTCTCAAGGAGGGGGGGCTGGGAATTAAAAGTTCCCAGGAATGGAACAAAGCAGCCCTGCTCAAGCATTTTTGGCGTATTTTGACTTGTGATCATTCCATATGGTCTGGCTGGGTCCATGCGGTTTTATTGAAGGGCAAAAGCATATGGGAAGTTAAAGCTCCATCGAATGCGTCTTGGACTTGGAGAAATCTTATGGGAAGTAGGAGTTGGTGTAAAGGTCTCTTCCAGACGAAGATAGGCAATGGGGAGAGGACTTCTTTGTGTTTTGATTATTGGGTCCCGGGGGGATATAGCCTTGCTGAGACCTTACCAGCAAGCACAATATCTTCCTCTACCTCTACGATTCGGTGGGATTCTAAAGTGAGCACCATTATCAGGAATGGAGAGTGGGTGTTCCCGAATGGGCATCATGATCTGCAGCGAGTGTGGAATTCCATAACTTTCCTCCCTAACTCTCACCGTCAAGACACCATCAAATGGAGAGAGAGTCCTTCAGGAATTTTCTCAATAGCTTCGGCCTGGAATTGGTTAAGGAGAACTAGGGGAAATCACAATCTTCACAGCCTAATTTGGTACTCCAACCACGTTCCGAGATATGCTCTAACTCTTTGGATAGCTTCAATGGGCAGATTATCAACCCTGGACAGGCCGAAGATGAGCTTTTTCAATGGTGGCCGCCATTGCGTGCTTTGCGGGATTGAGGATGAATCCCATGACCATCTGTTCTTCCATTGCAGGTACTCGTCAAAGATGTGGGAAATCTTAACAAGGCTTGGCACAGTGCAGTGGCCAAACTGCAGCTGGGATCGCATGCTCACGTGGGCGGGGAAAAAGTTCAGCAAGAAGAAGAGGTTTCGCAACGTCCTTGCAAAGCACATGCTAGCTACAGCCGTTTATTTTGTTTGGACGGAGAGAAACCACAGAACTTTCCGAAATCATCGTAAGCCAGCTGACGTCCTCGCGCATGAGGCAGCCATGCAAATTCGGCTGCTCCTCATGAGCTACTCCGGCCACATTCCAGATCATGCAAGGGCCTCCTGGAATGTTTAGGCCTTGTGTTTAAAGGCTTGGCTAGGCTGTGCAAAGCCATCTAGGCTTTTCTCTGTTTTTTTTTAGTCCTGTGATGGGGTTGTCTGCCCCGTGTGAGTTGTAAGGCCGCAGGCCATGTTTTTCTTTTGGTTTGTTCTCTTGCGCAGGCGTTAGGCCTTTGTGTTTGGGCCGAGGGCCTTGTTGGGTTTGTTTTCTTTTGGTTCTTGAGCGGTTAGCCGCTGGCCTGTTTTGTAAGCCCGAGCCCCTGGGCCGGTGCTCTAAGGCCCCCACTGTACATTCCTCTTTTTAATCCACTTTGAATTTTATTCAAAAAAAAATCTCTCTCCTTGGTTTGATTCAGGAGGTGGGGGTGAGTACACCTAACAAAAGCCCTCGACTTTTAAGGAGAAATCAATTTAAGTTTCCAATCTATTTTTTTATTTCAATTAGGTCCTCTATATATCAATGAAATCTTTATCTTTCTAGTAACATGACATGAAAGATTTGGACTGGGACTTAACTATTCATATTAACTTAAACTAGAAATGACCTCAACAAAAACTTATTTGATATCAAAAGCTAACCATAATTAAAATAAAAAATATTTTAAAATTTTATTTATTTACTAGGGGCCTTTTGGAAGGGCAGTTGTGGTTGCTTTTGAAAGTGTTTTTCATTTAGAAATACATCAAAATGATATTTTTTATTTTTTAAAAATCATTTTTGACATCAGCACATCAAAATGATTTAAAAACACAAAAAAAAAATTCATTTAAAATAATAAAAAAACAAATTTTGAGGAAACGGCGGTAGAACATCAAAAGCTCTAGGTATGCCTCGCGGCGCGGTGTAACCAACACACACTGAGGGGGTGTTTGGTATCGTGTCTTAAAAACTCTTTCAGAAAAAATTGAATTTTTTTTATTTTAAATTAAAAAATTAGTGTCTTTAGATTATTTTTATGTGCTGATATCAAAAGTAATTTTAAAAAATAAAAAAATATTATTTTAATATATTTATAAATAAAAAATACTTTCAAAAAACCTTCAACTACACTTCCAAACGAGCATCCATGTGTATTTTTGCCTGTACTGCCAGCCACTTGGATGGCTGAACAAACAAAAAGGGCCCTTAATTGATATGAAGTTCATAGATGGGGGACTTGTTCAGGGTTTGTCGAAGAAAGTGAAAAGTAAGCATAAGGAAAAGGAGGGAACTTGATGCATGGGCAATTGACAGACAACTGACAACACAACGGAACACTTGAAAAGGAAAGGAAAGCAAGAAAGACACATTTGTTAATAGTTAAAGAAAGAAGCAAACAAACAAAGAAGTTAATGTTTTTTGAGAGAGGAGAGGTGAATTGTCCATTTAAGCAACGGCAGAGGATCTGGAGGCTCGACAGGACAAGTACAACCTTTTTATTTTTATTTTTGCATGCTCTGCTCCTTCGAGCTAAAAAGTCCCGGGTTTTGTTTTGTTTAGAGAGAGAGAGAGAGAGAGAGAGTCATCATCTTGTTGCTTAATTGCTTGGAGGATGCTTGGATTGATTTTCTTGGATGTTTCAGGTGACTTTATGATATCTTTTAGTGCCTGTTTCTCTCCCTGTGTGTCTGTGTAATTTGGTTATTTCCATTTTCTTTTGATTTTCCTCTCTCTTTTTTCTTTTGATGTTCTGAAAGATTATGCTCTGAAGAATATATATATGTATATATATATATATATATGTATGTATATATATATGTATGTATGTATGTATGTATGTATATTTTCTTTTTCTATGTAGTAATTCATGTGTAGTTTCGATTCATTGTGGTAAACCTAATGGATGATGTTTTGAAAGATTGTGGCTTTTTCTTTTTTCGTTTTATTTTTCTTTTTTCCAGGCATTTTGTGTTCATTTGCCTTAATGATGATGGGGTCATTGACCTTTTGTGGAATAGCAAAAATATGTTTTTTTCTATGTGATAATTTCATGTTTAGTTTCAATTCATTGCGGTAAACCCAATGGATGAATTTAGAAGAGTAAATTTAATGTTGAGATAATATGAAATGCTTGAAGTGGAGGAATCTTGTGGTTCTATCATTTAAACATGATACACTGTATCTTATTTTCAGAGCCAAAATAGCAAATGGTGCTCTTTCGTCACTTATTAGATATTGAAGACAGGGAAAGGTACTAATCTTGTTGCCAAATCTTCCTTTTGTTGAACCATAATTTTTTTCTTTTTTTTACAGCTAAGAATATGCCTTTGCACATGCAAAAAATCATAATTTGTCAACCCTCAATGATGATGATGAAAATTTCTTGATTTTTACTATCATATTCCAGTATTGACAAGAAGGTCTTATCAAACGGAGAAGTCTATAATGGTACTTTTAAGGGAACACTTCCTCATGGAAAGGGTAAATATATGTGGTGTGATGGAGCAGTCTACAAGGGTGACTGGGAAGAAGGTAAAATGACTGGGAAAGGACAGATACTTTGGCCTTCGGGAGCAAAATATGAAGGTGATTTCTCTGGCGGTTACCTTCATGGAATCGGCACCTTGATAGGATATGATGGGTCCGAATACAGAGGGGCCTGGAGAATGAATATACGGCATGGGCTTGGAAGGAAACAATATTGTAATTTAGATGTTTATGAGGGTTCTTGGAAGGAAGGGAGACGTGAAGGCTGTGGTGGGTACTCTTGGAATAGTGGAAATACATACATAGGGAATTGGAAAGGTGGAAAAATATGTGGCAGAGGGGTTATGAAATGGGAAAATGGTGATATATTTGATGGCTTCTGGCTAAATGGTCTTAGACATGGATCTGGGGTTTATAGGTTTGCAGATGGGGGATACTACTTTGGAATGTGGAGTATGGGACTTAAGGATGGAAAAGGGACATTTTACCCAGCTGGAACCGAGCATCCATCTCTAAGGAGGTGGTGCAGCTCCTTAGGCTGCTATGAAAGTGGAAGAAATTTGCTGTCTCATAGTTCATCTTTAAATTCAGAGAAAGCCAGGGTTCTAAATCCAAATGTCATGCGCAGTCTATCTGAGAGAATGTCAATCAGTGGAATCTTTAAAGATTCTGGCCGATTCTCTCTAGGAACTGCCTCACTAGATGAAAATTTAAGCCATTGTAGTCCTGCCAGTGAATTTATATGCCGTGAACCATCATGTATGTTGTCCCAACCCTCGGATGAGGGTCAAAATGGGGTACAGGTTAACTGTACAATAATTTATGAGAGGGAATACATGCAGGGAGTTTTGAGGAATGAGAGAGTTAGAAATACAGAACCATCCCGCAAAACTAAACAGAGAAACAAATTTCATGTGAAAGAAGCAAAAAGGAAGTCATATGTGGACATATTCCAAGGCCATTGGAGCTATTATCTAATGCTTAGTTTGCAACTTGGTATAAGGTAAATGGATAGACATTGAAGTGCACCTTTCCTGCTTTATATTTTATTTCCTCTTTTTTTTTTCTTCTCTTTCTGGTGTATGCTTTCTGCTGTCAAATTGTTCATCTTTTCTTCTCAAAATAGTAGTCCTAATGAGAGTGTTATTGGTGTTCACAATTCCATCATTGTTTGGTTATGATATCAATCTTTAAGCCCTTTTGTCAAACTAGACTATAACTGATTGTATCAACACTTTCATCAGAAATGTGCTGTCGCATGCTTGGATTAATGCTTATTGTATTTGTGCCTTATCTTTCGTCTCATACT
Source organism: Salix udensis (assembly GCA_029204005.1). Classification (NCBI taxonomy): domain Eukaryota; kingdom Viridiplantae; phylum Streptophyta; class Magnoliopsida; order Malpighiales; family Salicaceae; genus Salix; species Salix udensis. The sequence continues at coordinate 12,608,602 of CM055021.1, read as the reverse complement.
TGCTACTGAAAACTAGCAAAATTGGGATTCAGAATATCTGAGCATTTGATCACACACCCAAGCAAGGTTACAACCATAGGGTTTGTACCATATAAAAATCTTATTATTGATTAAAAAATCCTGATACTTGTCAGCATGTAGAAAATGTTGATTTGGCCGCCAATATCATAACATGTTTGACAACATGTGGAGTTTTCTTTCTTTCTTTCTTTGTTTTTCTGTTTTTTTGAGATGGACCAATTTTTTTTTATTTCTGGTGTGATCTCTTTGAGAGCATCTTCAACGATTAAAATCCAAGTTAGTGTGTGCATGCATGCTATCACTTCTAAGGAGGAATCAGACATCAATTTTTTTTCTTTTATTCCATCTTATGCTATAAGTTTGGTCTCGTAGGAAGTTGATCATCCTAGTTTAAGTGGACCAAATTGGTATTTTAATAGTTCGGTTTTTTGCCAGGTTAATAGCTCTTTCAGACATGTGCATGTTTATTTTATTTCATGAACATACTCTTGCACATTAGCACACTTGCAAAATATCTGATCTTAAGTTCACAGGTACACTGTTGGCAAGATCACACCAGTGCCCAGGCGTGGAGTTCGAGATTCTGATTTTGGAGATCGAGCTAGAATAAGGATGTATTTCCCCAGGAAGGGTTCCCAGTTTACACCTCCACACTATTCTGTTGATTTCTATTGGAAAGACTACTGCCCTATGGTCTTCAGGTATTTATTGTCATATGTTTTCTTAACTCCTGAAAAGAGACATTACAAGCAGCACACATCTTAAATATTTGAAAAATGAGAATAGTGCTGTAGATTTTTAATCTATCCAAAGTGACTTCAAGCTGTAAACTGGGGAGATTATGCATTCTGTTTTTTCCAGTTGAAATGATATCATATAACTTTCATTAACAACAGAAGTAGCTCCTAATAGAGCAGAAAGCTATGGCTGAGTTCAAATAGGTTGCTTCTCTGATTATTGGAAAGAAGTGATGCCATGATTTTTTTCTCATGGTCTTCTGTTTGCATTTTCAGGCAGATATATTATGTCAATGCCTTTAGGTTACACTATGGAAGCTATCAAAAGAAAAATAAAAGGTTATGCTATGGAGGTGGCTTACTGCCCTCTTCCTCATTTAGAATTCATCCCACTGCTAAGCCAAGTTCAAAACCTAGGTCTTATAAGGCCTCCTTGAATTTTGCTGGGAGGCACCTGCCATTAGGGCTTTTTGATCATATTTTCTCTATGAGGGTTATTGTAGTGCATGTTTAAACTTGTATGAGTACATCTGTTAAGGTAAATTAAAATATTCGCCCAGAGGATTTACATTTTAAACTTTTTATCAAACATGAAATTATAATCTTCACATATATATTAATGTAAGCATGAATGTGAAGAAGAGAGCTTGATATTCAATACTTTTAAATATGTTGGACATTGCCAATTTTTGTGGGATTGCTATTTCAGGAATTTAAGGGAGATGTTTAAGCTCGATGCAGCTGAGTACATGATGTCCATTTGCGGTGATGATGGTCTAACAGAGCTTTCTTCCTCTGGAAAAAGCGGCAGTATTTTCTTTCTTTCACACGATGATAGATTTGTGATTAAGACATTAAAAAAGTCTGAACTCAAGGTTTGAATCTAGATAAACATCCCTTCTGACTATAATCTGATTCATAGCATACTCAAAATTCTCGGTGTTTCTTTGGCAACTTGTCTATTTGAATCTAAAATCCATGAAACTATGCTGTTTCATGACGTGGCCTTAGGTATCTTATTGTTGTTATTTTAATAGGATTGAATACGTGTATGCTTCTATTTTTAGCTTCTTTTTTCTTTTGTTTCCTCTTAGAAATTTTACTCATAATGGATCTGTAGATCCTTTATAGTTGAGGTTTTACATTGATTGTTCACATTCAAACACACCAAGCAAATGGAGATGCCAAACAAATCCTATTTGATTCTGCAGCGACTTTCAAGCAATTGTCACTGGTATTTGCCATGCCTTTGAAGGAAAATCCTCCTGCTAGATAGATGTCATAAATCATGCTTTAAAAGGGTTTAAAGTATGGAATAAAGCATGAAATATCCATTTAGATATTGAGATTTTATTCACACAATGCATAAAGATTTTTCTTGCCTAGATGCCACTCTTTTCAGCATGATTCTTAAACTTATTTTTTTTTTATCTCTTTCTTGGGGTTGGAAGTTGAAATGTGGAGGGTGGCTATTGACAAGTTCTTTTGATATTTACTAAATGTTTAATGAAGTTTGGTTCTCAAGTTTTTTCCCTTTATAGTCCTTTTAAATTGTAACGAGAGGTCTTTGTGCAGATGGTGAAGAGAATGTTATGACCATCTTAGTTAGAAGTCCATTTGTCAAAGAAACCCAACTGCATGGAGTTGCTTGGTTATTGAGGGCCTGAAGAGGGTATCTTCTCTTTGTGGCATCATAATAGCAGTAGAGAGGAAAATAAATGATGGCTCTGGAGATGCTTTCATGATTTTGATGCATATATTAGTAGTACTGGATAATTCATATGGCTTTGTTTCAATTAGATGTGAGGTTACAGATGATTAGGTGCACATGACTGTTGCTGCTTCTTACCACGTGATTTCTTCTGCTGGAGAGTAGAGTCCAGTTTCCTATTGAAACTGAGAGTTTTTCACATGGATAAGTAGCAAGCTCAAAATGGACTTCACTAGTAAATAAACACATTTGTGCAAATAACAGCGATGTAAGCTAGAAAAGAAGTCAGGAAAGCTTTGTTAGTATGTTTATGTTTTACTATCAATAGTTTCACCATTAGATAGTTATATATGGTTTCATTTTCAGATGTTATGCTTTAAGGGGAGAAAAAAAGGGATACTGCATGAAAAATCTTGAAAAACAATTATCCGTATTGTTAATGATAAAGGGTCTATGTCTAGTTGAGTTGATCAATGCGAGTGTTGCATTTGTATTGACTTAAAATATCATATTGTGCATTTGCCATCGGGTTAGGTTTATGTGTGTGTTCTTTGATATTTTATTGGGTTATATTATATGGGTTAGTCTGGTGTGTGTTTTCAATGAGTTTCTTAAATTTATTTAAGGCAAAAAGTAGCAGATAATAAAAGCCTTGAGCTTGTCTCTTTTGGACAGTAATTTCCTCCTATCTGGAGTGGAAGAACTTCCTCTTGGCCATAGGTGTCATAATATTAGGAGGCTTAGGTTGCCATGTGCTAGCAATATTAATATTGCTTAAAACTTTCTTGCAAACCCATATTCTTCTAAATAGAACTAAAGAAAAGGAGAGTAAGATTTATGAGGAAGAGACAACAGTAAAAAAAAACAAAAAACTCAAAGCACAATTAATATTGTCACACATGGAAGAGTAAAATCGACTCCAATGGACACGGGGAAATGTCCTCCAACTTGTATACGAGGAAACTATTGTTTGTCTATATTACCTGTTAGGTTCACTTGCCAACTTTCCTGACCACACTTGTAAATGCATAGGACATGGATGGATTCATACATCACCATGTAGGGTCTATTCACTTCTTATACATGTACAAGTCATTAATGCATTCTTTATAGGTAGTTGGTCAACTGCCTAACTTCTTCTCCTTAGGACTTCTATTTTAAAAATGATTTAGTGTGCACCCTAAGCTATTATTTTAGATGCATAAGGTACTTGGTGGTGGATGATGCTAATCAAAACTTTTATCTTGATGATAAATTGCTTGTTTATTTGCCTCAATATCAAGCTCTAAGAGGTCAGTTGTGTATACTTTGTAAACTTGTCTTTGTGTGTAAATAAAAACTTTGACTTTGTAAACTTGTCTTTGTGTGTAGATAAAAACTTTGACGAAACATTAAAACTTGCTTAATAACAAAACATTTGCCTATATAAATGGGATACATTTTGTAGATATATCTCAACAAAACTAAAGGCTCACGGAGAAAGTATGATTCTATTCTCTTTAAAAAATGACCCACTTACCAAAAGTTGCAGTGTAAATATCTCGAGAGAGAAAAATGCTTAATCGTCATAGGGAATTTCACTTTAACTATTTGATCCAAAGTACTTCACTAGGATAATTTTATCATGTTGAAAGTTTTACTTACAAAGTCAGGTTTGGTTCTAAAGAATCTCAGAATCCTAGACTACACTGGTGGTTATCAAAATAGAGGTCCTAACCGAATGTACTCTCTAGGAGTTTTTCTGAAATGGCAAATTGTGTAATTTTTTCTTAATCAACATAGCATTGTAAAAGGGAACGGAATCTTCTTCATCTGTGCAGACTCTTCTTAAGATGCTTCCAGAATATTACAGTCATGTAGGGAACTGTGCAAATACTCTCATCACAAAATTTTTTGGGGTCCACCGATTAACATTGAGAGGTGGGAAAAAGGTATCTCAACTTACGTACACCTATATATACTCTCGTCCATTGTCAGTCATGTTTAGTGAGGATTTTGGGTTTTGTATTCTTTATAGGTACGCTTTGTAGTCATGGGAAATATGTTTTGCACAGAATTAAGAATTCATGGTCGCTATGATTTGAAGGGGTCAACTCAAGGGAGATACACAGATAAAGATAAGGTTGGAGAAAATACCACGTTAAAAGATCTTGATCTAGCATACGAGTTTCATATGGATATGATGTTGCGCGAAACTCTTTTCAAGTAAGTTCTTTTGGCTTTCTATTATCCATATGCAACCAATAGCAGTCTAATGGTATCACACCCAGATGGGAGATATCAAAGGATCTAGCTTATTTGTTGATTCAGATTACAATATCCTGTAGTGGCCGAGGCTCATTAATTACTCACTTGATGAGGTTGTTTTATTAATTAATCAGTGACATTTTGTTTACTAACTTAACTGTCCGTGACATCATTTGTATTCTTATCTCTACCTTTCAGTTAAGATGTTGCACTAGTGTGAACTCTTTGTTGTTAAATTTGCTTTCTTTTTCCAGTGATTGTTCAACACAGTGCAATCATTTGCCTTTGCTTCTTCTTTTTTTTTCCCTGTTTTTTTTGTCCTTTCACCTGCAGAACTAATTTTTTCTGCAAAATATTTTCATAAAAATGACAAAACCAAGTTACTGGAAAATAAGATTGGGTAATGTAAAGAATGGTTGCGGGGAAAAAACTCGAAATCTTCATTATTTCCTCATCTTTCATATGTAGATTTTGAAAAATTTGAGCTGCATAAGTCATGGTCAGAAAGTGTTGTTGAGTCTACACTATTTGGACATTAAACTCCATTACATTATGGCACACCTCTTAAAATCAGACAAAGATGTCCTTGTGTCTCCCAGTTAATGACATAATTGTTACAAATATCACTAGAAGTCATTGAAAAGCATTTTCTTACCTTCAAAGATAGATGTCCAGAGTCAAGCATCCATAACACTGCTTTCTGTTCTTGTCTTTCTCCACGTTGATTTGCTTAATGTAGGATTTTGTAGTGTACCCGGACAAAGTACCAAATACGGGGAACAATATGATCCTAACTGCAACATGAGTGGAAGGATATTCCTCAACACAATCTTTCTTTTTCACCGAGTCAATCACTATATTTAGATTGAGATAAAAATGGAACAAGTATGCTTCTTTATGTCATGAGATATGATTATATATTAATTAGGAAATTTATTAGAGCTGTAAATAGTAGTGTTTTAGTAGAACACTTATACTTCCATGCTTAGCCCGAATTTGTAGCTAGGGCATGTAAATCAGTTTATTTTCTATTTAATGGACAAGACACTCAACAATAGGTGATCATTCAGTTTCTATTCAACACAATTTTGATACTTTATGTACTCATTTTTTGTGGCATTCTCAACATGAAGTTCAGTGATTTTTGTGTGAGTATTAGTTCTCTTCAGAAGATGTTTGTTTATACTACATGTTGTATCTCCTGCAGAAAGAATCCATAAGAATATCATTCTTTAGTAGTAATTGATTGTCTGATCAAGTCTCCTACCTTCTAATTGTTCGTAGAAATATTTTCCTCTTGTGCAGGCAACTGTCTTTGGACTGCAGTTTTTTAGAATCCCAACAGATAATTGATTATAGTCTTCTATTGGGAATACATTTTAGAGCACCTGAACAGCTGAGAGCCATCTTAGAACCTCCTGCTACAATGCTGAATCATGCTACTTTGGCTACTTCTGACGGTAGGTACCCTCCCAACATAAACATCTTTTTTTAGTTAGGTTCCTAACTGAATTTTAAGCTCTAATCACCTCTTGATTTTTTTCAGTAGTTTCCATTGGTTTCATTTAAGAGTTAAATTGTGCAGTATCGGATCTCCTTTGCTAGATGTTCTGAATTTACCATAGCTTTAACTGTACTGTTTCACCTTATAAAGTAAAACAGATCCATCTGCAGCATATGTTGTGGAAAGTATTGGGAGACTCTGAAAAAGTTTATGCAAGGTGGTTTTAGGGATCGGCAATGTCTAGAAAGCGAGGATGGGAAAATGTTCTTGACATGAACTCTTAAGTTTTTGCTTGGGTCTTACACCGAAACTTGGTCAGAGAGGGAGTAGATGTTGCTAAAGTTTTGAAGGTAATACTTTTTGAGAGGTGACATGGTTGGCAAAACATGCTGAGTTATATTTTGCAGTTAAGCTGCTTTGACTGGCGGTAGCAAAAATGGTTCCAGTAAACGAAGCTGATGGCAGTTAGTGTGGTAAAGCAAGCATGAGTGTTCAGACTGGGATAATAGGTCCGTCAGCGAGAAATTTCACAAGGGTTACCGTATGTTGTGGCTGGATAGTCTGGTTAGCCAGGCCTTCATCTCCTCTTGTTGATTCCTCTACATGGATTGGAAAGTGAAATTTTAGTGGTGTCTTTAGGGATGGTGAATTTGGGCATGCCTTTCAAAAATGCTCAATCAGATAAACAATTCATGTAGTCTTGGTGTGATTTCTTATAACATTTTAAATTAGATTATGGCTATCTGGCAGTTTCAAGATTTGAAATCGATTAACAACAATTTCATACCAACATCGCTGTGGCCACAAACTATGCATATTCTATAGTTAGGAGGAATGTCACCTATTTTCTTTCTTACAGTGTCTGCGCATGTGGTTATGTTTATTCAGTAATATGAAACCTCATTTTTGCATCCACCAGGTATAAACTCACAAGGGAAGCTCTTGATTCCTCCAAAAGGCCTTCTCCTAGTAACCCATGAACCCAGCTCTGTGAGCAATACACCAGGACCTCACATCAGAGGAGATACATTAAAAGCCGATTCTCTTGGTGAGGAGGCGGATCTCTTTCTGCCAGGCACTGGAAGGTACCTTTTCTTATCACAACTTTTTAATGCCACTAGAATGAGATTTTCTGATGCTAAGGTTGACAATTGCTAATAACACCTGGCTGAACTTGCCTGGTATTATGAAGGGGATCCTATAAGTCAATATCCATATAGAATCTAACATAACCAGCACCAACAGCATATTATCAAGTGAAGATCTTTTACGTCTTTTCAATACATTGACGCGAAGATCTTTATATTTATGGTAACGATAAGCAAAATCTTCTGAGAATTTACCAAGCATATTTGGCTGAGTAATCGTAATCTTAGTGTTAGATATTTTGACACCGTATATAAATAATTGGCTGTTAAATTAAGCTGAAATTTGAAGTCGTTCTCGGCAAAAGAGCGAGGTTGGACTGCTGATTTATGCTCATAAAACATATTTGTTGAACCCAAATTGCATTCCCCCCTTTTGTTTCCATCAGTTCATGCCAAACAGTATTTGAACTACTCTGATTCTGAAGTCAGACTGCTGATATTTGATTACACCATTCAACTCTGCATATGGTTCCTCCTTGGTCCCTCTCTCAACCCACATTCTTCCTCTTTGACTTTTTTCTTTGTTTTAGTTGAACTTTAACCAGTTTGGCCTGTCTTTCAAATCACCATGTTCATGTAAATTTATCTCAACATGAAGTTTTCAGCTGTGCTTAGTTCATGACATTTCCAGATGCTGTCAGTTGCTACATTCACTCACTTGCATACCAATCAGCACTTACGGTAACTGTTGATCAACTGCCATATGATTAGGTTGCGGGTGCAGCTCGGAGTGAACATGCCAGCGCAGGCTAGCCACAAGCTTACGCAGGACGAGGTTGATTCCGCAGAGATTGAACTTTTCGAGGTTTACGATGTTGTTCTCTACATGGGCATAATTGATATATTACAGGAATACAAAGTGAAAAAGAAGGTTGAGCATGCATGCAAATCATTAAAATTTGACCCTCTGTCGATTTCTATTGTTGAGCCCAGATTGTACGCAAAACGTTTTGTCAATTTCATGCACAAAGTTTTCCCTCAGCCACCATGAAAATGCCAAGAGCCTGGTCTTGCATTCCTCCTGTTTATATTATATGACCACAGATCTTTTGGGGAAGGTTTCCCCTTCCCTATTCTATTTATGCACATATTTTGGTGCATGCTTGCTTCATTGCAGAAATCATATCATTTGTGAAGTTGTAGGTAGAAATCATATCCTGGAATTTTAAATTATTTAGAAGAATTTATTCTGCTAAATGCTCTAGAAGATCATTTGAAGAGAGAAATTAATCTTTAAACTTGTTGAAAATATTATTTACTATTGAAAAAAAGAGAATAGAGAAAGAGATTTAGTAGATAATATATATATATATGTATTATACTAAAAGCTAAAACAGATTGGGGTTTTCAACAGTAATGAGCAGTGAAAATCATTGTTCATCATCTAAATTTAGAGGCACTATGGATTGGAATAATAAAAATACTATTTTGCCCCTCAATTTACTGTGTTTTTTAGCCTTGGGCTCGAGGGTAATTTTGTTTTTTTACATTTCTATGCACAATAAAATAACCATATATAAGATAGCAACATAGGAACCGTCGAGGACATTAAGGTTATTGCACATATTTTTTTAAACGACTAAATACAAATATATCTTCATATCAGACAAACGAAACAGTAAATGTTGAGGTTAGTAGGGTCATTGCATTTTTTTTAAATGGCCAAATACGTAAATACTCTCATATAAAACAAAATCCAAGAGTTGGTTGTAGGGGTGTGGTGGTAATTTACTATTATTATTATATTTTTTGCCTCGATATTGTTTGCGTGTCGTCGGACGCTGGCCAAATTTAAACATTAGATAAAAAATAAAAAATATCATATTTTTAATTGATATTTATGTATTTGGCCATTTAAATACTCTCAGTGTATTACAAGTCGCCTCTGTATCTCTCCAACTTCATCTCCTTGGAGTTCAAGTTCTTCTCAGCATTCCTCTTAGAAAACTCAAGAGTCAAAGAGAAAAAAAAATTATGAAGACTGAAGTTGATATAAAAATCAAATTCTATGGAAAAAATTGAAAAAAAGAGAGAATAAAAATAGATTATATAGCAATTAAAAATAAATTAAAGGACCAAGTTTGATATAATCAACAAAACAAATAATAACCCAAGGGGTCCTGGCGTGAGTGGTGAGGGCGCTTTCGTCCCTTAAAAGAGGTCAGGGGTTCAATCCTTCCTCTTGTATGGAGCTGGTCATTTGGGGAGCACTTTCACCCCTTCAGGGCCCACCCGGTGCGAACGTGGATTAGTCTGGACCAATGTCTAGGACAACGCGTGGTTTATACCAAAAAAAAAAAAACAAAACAAATAATAAGATGATTTTGATTTTGATTTATAAAGTCCAAATTAATCATTTTATTTATAAACTCAAGAGTCAAAGAGAACCGACACTGTGCAGCGTTTACCGTACCGGAGAAAAAGAGAGAGACCCCCTCCCCTTCCCTGGACAGACTGTAACGTAAAATCTGAGATAGGCGGGGAGAGAGAGAGAGATGGCGGCGCGTCGGGAAATGTTACTGGGTTGCATTCTAGGAGTGTTGATTTGTAGCAGTAATCTCTTCACGGTTAGCCAAGGGGTGTGGTTGAATCTGCCTCCATCCGGGACCAAGTGCGTGTCCGAAGAAATCCACAATAACGTCGTCGTTTTGTGTGATTACGTTGTCGTTTCCGATGACCATTCCCAAATCCCCACCATCGCTGTTAAGGTAACCCATTTTTTTTCATTTTAACTGATACACTTTGATATGAATCTCTTACGATTAGTCTTAAATTAATTATTTTATTAGAATCAATTTTTGTTCCTTATTTTTGTTCCCAGTGTTATACTTGGAAATTTTTAGGAATTACTGGAGTAGAACTTCCTCGCTCATTTAAAGTGCTAAGCGATGGCACACTCCCTCGCTCGCCCATTTTAATAAACAATTAGTAGTCTCTGAGTTTGATAGTAATCACACAGCATAACCTCTTTAAGTCAATGAATTTAATTAAATATTTTTTTTCCGGCCCGGATTAAATTTAAAGTTTAAATAATAAATCGATCAATTAATAATTTTTTCATGATCCCAATGGTATTAGTCCATAGAGGTTTGACTGTATATGGATTGTGCTTTTTACACGAGGGGGAGAGGAGTGATGTTAGAAATTAAGAACACAATTGAGTTGTTGGATTATGATTTTAAAGTAGGATTCACTTGTAGGGATTTTGTGTTAGTGGGGCCATGTGTGTTTTTTATTCTTGTATTTCTTAACATTTAGCATTACTTAGGAGGTAGTATTTAATAATTCTTGTTTTATAACTTTTTTTCTTAAAAAAAATTGGGTCCATGAATAATTTTGCAGTAGATGCTGCAATTATGTGATGCATGAGAGTAGTACTCAACTCAAGGTGTATCTAATAATTTCTCTTTCGATGAGGTCTTAATTGTTCGAAATTGTATGGCTAAATATTCATTGTTCCATTGTTAAGTTTGCTTAAGCATCGTTCTCGATTGTTTCTCTCTTCTTTAGGTGACATCACCATATGGGAACACCCTTCACCAAAACGAGAATGTGACCCATGGTCAATTTGCTTTCACAACTCAGGAGGCTGGCAATTACCTGGCATGTTTTTGGGTGGATGGTCACGTTCAAGGAGATGTGAGTGTTAACATTGATTGGAAAACTGGAATCGATGCAAAGGATTGGGATTCAGTTGCTAGAAAAGAGAAGATAGAGGTAAGCATGTTAAAGATAATACCGCTGGTAGTCTAGTGATGAATTTCTCTGAAAAGTCAAAAGCTTCCACAGCTTTTATTTACCTGTGAATTGGATCACACATCTTTCGATACCGTATGCCAGAGGTTTTGTAGTGTTGACAAAGTGGAGATCAGGTGCTGGGTTTGATTTGTGCTAGAGTTCTCCTATCTTAGATCATCATGCACATGGTATTGATAAGAGAGAACATGATTATTATTTTTTTTATGATTCTCTGCCTTTCCCTTAACTAGCTGGAAAACACGACATTGGTGAAGTTCATAGTTGCAGACCCTAGGACGAGTTCTTACTTTATATATAATCTTGGAAGTGCTTCTGATCTTAGATTGTTGTTTCATGATATTGATTATGGAATAGGCTTATAGTGCTTTCAAGGAGGCAATTAAAAAGTTCCCCGCGAAGATACTCGTCTAATTCATCCATGTCATTGTAGTTTTGTTCGCAATTTCTTATTATTCGAATGCATGAATATATTTTAATTTGTCCACCCACAGGGTGTTGAACTTGAGCTGAGGAAACTTGAAGGAGTGGTGGAGTCCATCCATGAGAATCTACTCTACTTCAAAACGAGGTAGATTCTCCTCTACTGTGCAATCTGCTCTTTTCTTTCTATCTAGCAATTTCCCTTTTATTCAACTAAACAGTTTTTATTTATTTTTTATGATTATTATTATTGGATTATAATACTGACAGGGAAGAGGAGATGAGGTCTGTGAGCGAAACAACAAATAGCAGAGTAGCATTATATAGCATGTTGTCTTTGGGCGTCTGCATTGCTGTTTCGGCACTGCAAATGTGGCACTTGAAACACTACTTCCAAAAGAAGAAGCTCATTTAGATACTGGTAATCAAGTTTATGTTTCTTGGCGAAGGAAATTTTGCTTCTCTTTCTTTTCCTTGCATGTTGTAGAATTGTATTTTAATACATGAATATAGCAATGTTTACTGTCTCACCCTTGATTTTCTTTTTCTTTTTTTTGAACATTTAAGTTGAATGTTTGTTTTAATCTTGGTTTCAATTGATATATCCTGTGATGAGGAGGAAGAGACTCCCATTTTACTGGCCGGACAGCTAGCTAGTATTATGGGATCGAAGCTTTGACATTATGTTTTAAAAATATTTTTGAAAAAAAATGAATTTTTTATTTTTATTTTAAATTAAATATTTTTGGTGTTTTTAGATTATTTTCATGTATTGATGTCAAAAATAATTTTTTAAAAATAAAAAAATAATATATTTTTAAATAAAAAATACTTTTGAAAAAAATCTCAATCACACTCCAAACAAGTACTAGGAAAGAAATTAAAACTCTTGATGATTAAATATATGCTTCTTTTTATAAAAAAAAATCATTTTTCAGTATGAAACAAATACTGAAAAATAAATTATCATAAATATTTTTCAATCCATCTTTGACTGTCAATTTGAAATGAATTATTTTCAGTGTTTAATTTGTGTTCAATTACAAATAAATTGAATTCACATGTTTGTATAATCCAATTCATTTTGTTTTCTATATTATTTTTATTATCTTCTTCTTCGTATACCTTTAAATGGTTTTTTTAGAAAAGCTATTTTTAACATTAATTTATTTTTTATGTAATAAATGGGAGAGGTTAGCTTTTGATATTATTTTTAGAGATTAAAAGAAATATCTTTTATGCCAGTTAATTTTTTCCCCTCTTTCAAGGGTATTTATTATACGGTTTGTTTTTTATTTGAAAAGCCTAGATCATAATTGTCAATATCATTCCGGTCGTCGTTCTGGTTTTTCGATTAGAACAGAACGTTCTGGTTTCGGACCGTTTCAGTGTCGTACTGTTTATATATATATATATATATATATGAAAAAAAAAATATTAATTTGACAAGCATAATTAAAATTCAAGATAAATTAACTTTAAATTATACAATACAAAACAAAGTCAAACAAACATAAATAAATATAATTTTTATGTTTTATAAAATCAAAATTGATGCAACAAATTTATTTTTTTATAATATATATATTTTTATTTTTATTGTTTTGATTTTGGTTTATTTTTTATTTTTTTATAATATATATTTTTTTAATTTTAATATATATAGCATATTTGTCCAGCTAGACAAACATGTAGCCGAACAACAAATTAAGTTTGTCCAGCTAGACAACTAAATTTCCAATTCCCATATCCTACATCGTTGAAATCATCAAAGAAGTTTCATCCCGTGGCTTTAAATGTTATCCCACATCGATTAATAATATGTCAAGGCAAATAATTGTTTCTATAAAACTAAATCAACAATATCTGCTCACTTAAAATGATGTCAGTGACATCCGATGTGTGCTGGTTTAAAAGTCAAAAAGTTAAATAATTTTTTTATGTAGCCGAAACGGCACACCCGGAACGGAACCGAGATGTTCCAGTCAGAATTTGGCCGGAATTTCCAAGAACAGACCGGAATTTCCAAGAACAGACCGGAATTAAAGCCGAAACGAAAACGATACCATTTTGTCTCGGTTTTTTGAACGGAATGAAACATTCCGGCCGGAACGGAATTAACAACTATGGCCTAGATGACAAAAAAAAAAGAGTAACCATAGTTATTTTCAAAAGACAATTCTACCCCTAAAACCAGAGCTAGTTTTTTTTGTGGGTGGAGGGGCAAAATAATCATTTCAATATAGTAAATCACATGCCTATTGCCTGGGTTTCTAGGTGGGACACATCCAACAGAGCTCTAATTTAACCATGAAATGCAAAATCAACAAGTGATTACTTCAAGAAGATCATTGACTACAGCAATTTGTCAATATTCAAGTTAAAAATTGGAGTGTGTGAAACTAGCAGTTGAAGAATGATTATTAGAGTTTCAAACATGTCAGCAGTTAAAGCTGTTGACTAGTCAACCGAAGGATCAATGTGAACCTAATCAGCGTATTTATTCTATGCGAACAGTTTTGTGATTCATGCGTTGGAACCTGCAAATTTCATCGAAGAAATCATCTGCACTGCTATGGCTGCTCCTCATCTGAAGAATCCTTATTGCCATTGACTTCATAACCTTCCCGTACTTCAAGAGCGACTCGAGGGTGCTTATCTTCTGCTCAGCATTCAACGGTGATCTGACCGTCACCACCACCTCCTCCAGGCAAGGAATCACAAACCCGGACTGCACCTGCAAGGCCAAAACATGCAGGTCCATGTTAATATACGCAATCTTAAAGCTCCATCAAAAGCATAGAGTTGTTCATCCGCTGTGGATTTTCTAACTCACATTTTTCAAGCTGTTCTTTTGACAGAGAGAAGCAAACATTGCTCCATGGATATCGAATTTTTGAAGCTTGGGGTGGCTATTAAAAAAATCAACGAGGTCAATCTCTGGAAAGGGTTGGAGGTTATCGAAGTCCCCGGTAAATTCAACCTTCATGTATAGATGCTTCACCTCACTTGCCAACTGAAGCATTTTACTTATTGCATCCCAGCACCATTGGACTCCCCTAATGGACAGGAACTCCAGAGCAGCTAGTTTTCCAAAATCTACCATGTATACTCTCCCTGAAACGAATTGCAAACAGAAGGTTTGGAAAGTGCAATGTAAGATTAGAGAGTAATAGCATTTTCAAACTTCTTAAACAAGCAGCTGAATTGAAAATCAAAACATTACCGGCATTATTCGAAATTGAAAGATTCCTCAGGCAAGCTGTCTCGCAAACACTGATCCAACTACAGCCTTGAACCTCGAGGAATTCAATTTTAGGTGAGGTCAATGTTAGTGAATAATTACCCATACCATAAAAGTCCAGCTTGCATTGCTCCAAGCTAGGCAGCTCGATCAAAACTGACCTGACCCCTTCACACCCAAGCAGCAACAAATTTTTCAAATTCGGACATGCCCGAAGGGCAGCAGTTAAGGCGGGATCTTCCAATTTAGCACCGACAATTTCAAGGCTTTGAAGTTTTGGAAAGGCATCCCACTTGGGAGAGTTCATCATTAGGACACCCCAAAGCTTCAAAGACTCTAAATTCTTTGCAGTGCTAATGCATTCCAGTTTCGACGGGCTATCAATACAGTTCTGGTATTCAGCAAGATTGTCCATTCTAAGCTCAAGATGTTTGAGCGATGACCCCGCAAGCAGCATCCATGAGGCAAGGCCTATGCTCGAAAAGGGGCTGTACACAACAAGCTCTTCTAATTTAAATACTGATGATACCATCTTCCATACAATGGTATCAGGATGGTCAATGCCAGTGTGGCTGTCGAAAGAGTTCCTGGGGAAGTAGAGGCTTTTGATGTAAGGCAAAGAGTCCTTCCATCGCTTCGATACACAATTACATACGGCAACATCCCTTGCATTGTTCATGAATGAGAAGATGTATTGAACAACAGCATCGGGGAGAGATTCCATTCTGTAAGGACTTCAATCAAACATTTGTTAGGCAACCGATGATATTTTACTCAAAACTAACACAGAGCCATTGAGATTTCAGAAAGAAACAATATCCATTGATGCATGCACCCATTTGGCACTCGCTGTTAAATTTATTAATTAGAATATTATTGTTTACTGTTTCCAATACTCTAAAATTTAGAGCAGACATAGACATTGCTTGATATTAAATAAATAAAGAGCATCTCCGTTTCATTTCACTTGAATTCTTGGCTAATCCATTCAAAGCCGCCTGTTTCAGAAAAGAAAAACACTAGAATTCAACACAGATTAAACATAAAATAAAATCTCATTTACCCGTATTTACATATGCTCGAATCAAATGAATTAAATTTTTTTTAAAAAAATGAAAATACACAAAAGGGAGCACGAGAATTTCAAGACCCAGATAGGAATTAAGATTTCAAGATGAACCCAGATGAAACTTTGAACATTCATTAAAGATTTCAAATAATTATTATAAAAAGAAAGAAAAAAAAGATTGAGGAGCTTGCTTACTTCGAGTGAGGGAATTTGAAAGAGGTAGATACAGAGAGAGATCTATGTGAGCAGGGAGAGACTGACTGGTAGAGAGAGCGCAGCTCTCTACTTTAATAATACAGGGGGGGAGAGAGAGAGGGAGAGAGGAGGGCGCTTGTACACGAAAACTTTTTGGCATTCGAGGGTTTTTCAAATTTTGAAAACCTGTAGTGGGTGGGGTGCTGCTCCCTCCTTCCTCTCTTTTTTTATTTCGTTATTATTTAGACTGAAAAAAAAATGCTTGAATTAATCTATGAATCATCAGATTATTTGTTATTATTGAATTAATGTTTCAATTTTTTGTCTCACTTGGTTTTGAAATTTCAAGTTTAATCAGATCAATCTAGTAACTATAATTTTTATTGAAACATTTGAATTTTAGAGGTGTTTCACTGCATTTCAAAAATGTTTTTAAAAATTGATTTTTTTCCTTATTTTAAATTAATTTTTTGTGTTTATAGATGATTTTGATGTACTGATATAAAAAATAATTTTAAAAATAAAAAAAATATTATATTAATACATGTCTGAATAAAAAACACTTTAAAAAATAGATACTTTATCAATTCAATAAACTGTATAATTCTACTAGAATCTTAATCCAAGTTAAGCTTTTAGTTTATTTGATGGGGCAGAATGGTTTAACAACTACGCTACTAACACTAGATATTATTTTGAAAGAAACTAGGAAGGTTAATGGGATTTCTATTTTAATTTACTAAAATCCAGATCTCAGGTCAGATTATATTATGAAATAAAATGTTAAGAAATCTCTAAATCTCATATTTTGGATTGGATAGGAAAAACCAGGTTTAATTTTGACAAGTAAAAAAGATTACCAGTTAGTGATTGATTGAAAATGTGATTGAGGTTGTTTTTGAAAATGTTTTTCAATCAGAAATGCATTAAAATTATATATTTTTATTTTTTAAAAATTATTTTTGACATCAGCACATGAAAATGATATAAAAAAATTATTTTTTTAATTTAAAACAAAAAATAAAATAAAAAAACATTTTTTTTAAAAAACATTTTAAAAAAAAAAACATTTTTAAAATGTCATTTAGGGAATTAGTTGTGTATGCAAAAATAGGTTTGACCCTTCTTCTTGCTTTCAAATTTTTGAATTTTTTGACCGTTATAGCTACACTCCATTCTGTTTCTTTCTGTGTAGTATCCATAGATCCATGCCACTGATTTTAAAATCCATGTAAATATAAAAATGCTAAATGACAGAGCTTAAATTGTTCATGGAGGCACACCCTCTTTACCAATACTAGTTTTTGTTTTGTTTAGCACTGTGTTTCAAAAATATTTTTAAATTATTTTGATGTACTGATATTATTTTGATGTATTTCTAAATAAAAAACAATTCAAAAATAACATCAATTACATTTGTAAACAACACTTTATAATGGATTTGTTGCAGATTTAAGAATTAACTTTATTGAAAATTGAGAAGAATTTGATATGTCAAGGGCTTTGACATTGTCGTTCTTTGTCTTTAATCCAAATCTTTCATCCTAATGTGTGGACGTGGTAGAATATATATATGAACAATTAATATAATTATAAAATTAATATAATTATAAAATTAATTAATTTAATTTGCATCTTATGTAATTTATATATATTCTTTTAAAAAAGACAAATATACTGTTAAGTAGGCACTGCAGATTTTAAAAGTAAAATAAAATATACATCAAAAGAATATCTATAATATGTCTATTTTTTTTATCCATAATTATCAACGCAAATCCAAGACAAACAATACATCATGTTAGAGTATTATTCAGTGTTATTTTTAGTAACAATAAATGCTGGAAAATAATTTAACAAAAACTATTTTTCAACCACCCTCTCTAAATAATGTCAATTTAAAGAGAATTATTTTGACATCACAAAGAAGGGAATATGATCACAAAGATAATCTCCCTTCCATTCCAACTTAAGAGGTGTTTGGCATTGCGTTTTAAAAGTATTTTTGAAAAAAAATATTTTTTTATATTTATTTTGCACTTTAAATTAAAAAAAAATAGCTTTTTTAGATCATTTTCATGTGCTAATGTCAAAAATAATTTGTAAAAAAACAAAAAAAAAAAAAACATCATTTTGATACAATTATGAACAAAAAACACTTAAAAATTAACATCAACCATACTCTCAAACAGACATTTGATAAGAGTTCTTAGTTAGTCGTAACTCTTGAAGTTACACAAATTAAACCAATATTATGTTAATGGTCAATGAAAGCTTTTGAAAACTCAAAGTTCCAACCTCAATAGTCATGATAGGAGTTCTTGGTTAGTAGTAACTCTTGAAGTAACACAAATTAAACTAGCATTATATTGGTGGTCGATGAAGGCTTTTGGAAACTCAAAACTCCAGCCTCGATAGTATTTAAGGATGACAATGATAATGAGGCTCATAGTTTTCAATAATTCATGAAGTTGCTCACACCTAAAGGAGTGGTCAATGACCTTTTGATCATATTCCCACAAACAACGTTAAATGATGAGCTCTTATTTAATCATGTAGGTTTGAGCCTTGTATAAAGTCATTAATCTTATGTTTTTGGCAATCTAACTCATCGCTACCTGTAAAAGTTTCTTTATTTATTTATTTATTTAGAGATTCTCCAGAGATTAAATTAGAATCAATTTAAGGTTATTCTTCTGAAAAAAAATATTCTTTTTTAAAAATATATCACTTATGATTTAATCAATCTAAGCCTAATGATTATAGGTATAAAACCTTACCAGCCACAGGATTCTAGGCTCGACGCTTGGCTTAACCCAAAAAAGATGGGTCATTACTTTCTCATGATCACCCTTTTAAAGATAAAATTCAAACAAAAACAACAAATTTTGATCCATCACATCCAATGACTATCTATTTAAGCCTTTTAATGTTTATTTATATTCATAAATAGTGTATTAAACTTTTTTCAATCTTTTGTCTACCAAATTCATTTATTTTGATTTCGAAAATACATGTTTAATATGTTCCAAATATAAATGTCTATTGGCTATCAAACTTGTTATGAGCAAATATTTTGAATAAATTCTCCAATATGCACAAGATCAATTCGTTGGTTGTGCTCCATAAATCATTTAGAAAAAGCAACTAATTTCAATGTACAAGCAAACTAATTCAAGAACATCTCTAAATTTTAAGTTGATTCACGACAAAATTATAAACAATTCATAAGCTTTTACTAATTTAGATGTACAAGCAAGCTTTTATATCTTGCATCACCATTAAATCTTAGTTATATTTTCTGTCGTTTTCAGCAAAGAGAACATGTATTTCTTTGTTACGTTGAAGAAAGCTAATAAAAAAACTTTGAAGTTGGAACATTTCTAGATAAAACAAAAATAAATAATAAATCCATAAACTATCAAATACAATGATAAAAAAGAGAATGAAATATACGAGTTGTGTCAGGTTTCAAGAATCATGACCCGTCACCCTATTTGTGAAATTTATTTTTTAGATTTTTTTTTATCAACTATATGTTGGAACTTGTTGTAAACTTAGAATGGTTAAATGAGTAACCAATTTAGGATATTAGAATGAGGTGTAATGTTAGAAATTTTAGGAGCTAAGATTCTAAAATGTCAAGCTTTAATGTCATGAAGAAATTGGATGGGTTTAGTTAAGTTTAATAACCCGTCTGAATGTCTAGTTATGCTTGGTATGAATGTTTAGTTTTGCTTGGTTTGTAACCAAACATATTGCAGATAGATTCTGTTCTTCAATTTTTTTTCTCGTATTGTATCCTTCATAAATTTTTTAGTCCTATACGTATAGATGACTCTGGATTTTCGAATCATCTAATTCAATACCAAAAACTCAAAATATTCCCGTTTAAATGTTTAATTGTGCTTGTTTTTTGACCAAACAGATTGTGACAGATTCTATTTTTCAAAACAGTTTTTCTCACATTGGATCCTTCATGAAAATTATATTCCTATACATATAGATGACTGGATTTTTAAATCACATGATTTTGATACTAGAAGCTCAAGATATTCCCATTTGAATGTTTAATTTTACTTGATTTTTAATTAAACAAATTATAGATAGATTCTGTTTTTCAAAATATTTTTTTGAAAATTATAAACTTGTGCATATAAATGACTAAATTTTTGAATCGCTTAATTTCAAAAAAATTCCCAAAATGGCGGCAGCCCTCTCATCCACTTCTAGGTTAAAGCCATTCCCAAAAGGAAAGATTCCGAGTCCCACCAATCAACAGCAAGCAATATTTGTATAGATACAAGCAGGAAAAGTTCCTTGCATTTTGCAAGTACAATATTTGCAATTTCCTTTTGTACTACATCCGTGCAAAAGCAAAAGATGGAATGCAGAAACTAGAGTGTCATAAGGAAAAATAATGAATCCAATGTTTAGTTTTGCTTGGTTTGTAACCAATCAGATTACGGATAGATTTTGTTCTTCAAAACTTTTTTTTTTTCTCGTATTGGATCCTTCATAAAAACTATAATCTTGTACATATAAATGACTCTGGATTTTTAAATCATCTGATTTCGATATAAAAATCTCAAAATACTCCATTTAAATGTTTAATCGTGCTTGAATTTTGACCAAGCAGATTGTGACAGATTCTATTTTTCAAAACAATTTTTCTCACATTGGATCCTTCATGAAAATTATATTCCTACACATATAGATGACTCTTGGGATAAAAAAGTGATCAAGATGGTAAACATGCTCATGGCAATTGCAACATTACTAATTATAATGTTGGAAGGATTGTAAATTCAAAAAAAGGCACTGTTAATCATGAGACTGGCAATTTGCTATGCAAGAACATATATATTCTGAATAAAATTAGAAATCCAGTTTCCCTTTCAGCTTCTTGTTTGGTTTTTCATCTATTAGTTCTATCACCAGAGAAAATTTAAGCCATTGCACAAAAAGCATAATGCAAAGCATAGCCACTTTGCATTCAATTCAATTGAACAAGGCCGGAGCTCCACAAAATATCAACAGTTTAACTAATGTTCTTCGGTGCTGTCTTTCTGATGGTCAGATACCTGATTGGAGCCTTGTCTGTGAAAACTCTTCGACCATAATGTAACTTGGGGCCATACTGCCATGCAGGTCCAACAAACCAAGATGTGGCAACTCCACCAAGCAAGCCTCCCAGCTGAAGATTTTGACATCAAATGGAAAATAGTTGGCGGGAATTTAATAATAAAAAATAAAACATCAGAAATAATGCTATACTCACATGTCCCCAGTTATCGATGCCTTTTGTTAACAAACCAATCATCTGCATAAAAGATAATAGTTAACACAGTTTGGAATCATAATGACTCAACGATGAAATGATAGATGGACCAGGAAAAGGTCTTACATCTGAATTCACTTAAAACTTATAAGTTTCTATAAAACCAGAGAAATTTATTAGGTATGTTGAGATGTATAGAACATGTTTCAAACCATGTTGCAAAGCAATTCCTCTGGTTTCTCAGAAACCTTGGATCACATACCATATTGAGGAATATCACTTTAGCTATGTTCTGTAGATCTTCTTTGCCACCTCCGATCATTCTTCTGTGTCTTATGACAAACACTGCAAGAGATCCAACCTAAATCGAACATACGGATACAGATTAACAAGTTGATAGCGACATATATAGCTTGAAGGGACTGTAAATGGCAACATGATAGATTTAAGGATCTAAAGATTTGAGAGCTACAGAGCAGTAATTTCTTTTATTTAAGAAGGCAAGGTCTGCCAGGGCTTGTTTTTTTCCTGTTTCTTTTCTTTTTAATATGCCTTTCCCTTTTCTTTCTTCATTGGGAGGAAGGGTGGATAAAACAAGTCAAAATTGATATGAAGATGGCTTTGGATTCGATTTGAAATTCTCTCTAGTTGCAAACTTCCATGATATTCTAGAAGCCTAGAACCATCAGTTAATGTTCTCATTTCAGAGTAAAGATCAGTCTTAACAATGAGAAATATAATAATATCATATTGCAGGCATAGATTTTCAAGATAGAAATGCAGGCACCAAGAAAAAGAAATGAAAATCACATGGCAAATGATATTTTCCTCTCCTTCAAGTATATGATGTCAAAAACTCAGTAGTATTTTATATGAAAGAGTTCCGGATGACTTACCAATCCAAAGATGGCTCCTGAGGCACCGACTGCAGGTGCTCTGCAGAACCAGTAACTCATTGCTGAACCTGGTTTTCATGAAAGAATTGAACATGGAAACTAGGGAGGAAGCATTTTCATTTATATTGCAATGAGTTTATGAGCCGTTACTTGCAATTGCAGAGGTGAGGTAAACTGCAATAAACCTCCTTGGACCACTAAGATTCTCAATGGTAGGACCAATAGAATTCAAAGAATAGCAGTTAACCTGGAAAGGAAAGATTTCTTTTCAGATAGATAAAGTAAAATCAGTAATAGCACATGAAATGCAAAGGTGTAAGATGTAGAATTGACCATGAGGTGCCCAATATTTGCATGCAGAACAGAAGAAGTGGCCAGCCTCCAAAATTGCCCCTTGTCAATAAGACTGTTAACCTGTGTGAATTATAAATTAATTCAAGGATAAAGAGCCCACACAGAAGAAGTTTCAATGCCAAATTAACACTCTTCATTCTCTAACCTTGGCACCCCAGAACAACAGCTTTCCTCGGGTAGCAACTTGCGCAAAAAAAACTCTGCACACGACATAACTGATAGAATTAGAAGAAAAGGAGCACAAAAATAAATGATAAATAGCTGTTGCTTGATCAATAAAGAAAATTAAAATATGTTATTTGTCCATATTGTTACAATACTTGCAAGATATTAATAGCGAGAAGAATATTAGTCCATTGTCTTCCATTAACTGAACTTCTCCCGGATGTCTCCATGTTTGGCGATCCCTCATTTCCAGAGCCCTGTCTAGTTCCTCCTCCATGGAAGAAACACATGCAAGATGAACATGTGGATGCAAAGATATCATTTGAAAATTGAAGAAAGTCATTTCCCTGCAACCGGGAGGCTTTTTCATGCCACACATCCTTCAATCTAGGAACATGATAGAGATGGGAGATATTCTGTTCAAAATGAGAAACCAAACGGCATTAATAATTTTTGGAAACGACAAGACCACTATGTTTTACATACCAGTTCACAAACCAGCGAATACCCAAAAATGTTCAATAGTAATATTTTTGTTGCGGCTTAGGAAACCTGTGATTTCACAGCACTTGTACAGCTTCAACCAAGAAAACGAAAAAACGAAAGGGAAGACATGGTCTTGAACCATGTTCAATTGACCAAAATCAAAAGCGGATGTTACAATCTCTCAGGCAAGGCAACAATCACCCAGGAAGGCCTGGTGATGAATGTTATATGTGTAGTAGTGTAGAGCGAGCATGGATTATATCCTTTTCTACCAAGAACAATCTGTCTATATCAACACAAAACACTTCTCCGATCATTCACAGAGCAAGAAGTGCTTCAAAAAGCAAACCCCAAATCCACCAAGTACAAGGATTTGCCAAGAAGATTAACATTTCACTGGACACCCATCAAAGTCTAAACCACAAATAACAAGTGCAGAATGTATAAAAGAGAGAGAAGGAAGAGGTCATGGTGGGGGTACCTTGAAGGAGGAGTGCACAAGGAAGCCAAGGCGGAGAGAAGCGGCGGTTGTAATGAGATTCAAGGGTTGTATCGGGACCCACCACAACGGCTGCGGAGGAGCTGAAAGTGATGACCCCATCATTCCCTATCTCTTTCCCGATTCCCTCCTTCGTTGCTTCTTGCTCTCGCTATATACTTCGAGAGAACCACATGTTCTGCTCCCTGGACAGTGGACTAATCAGGGGTTGATCCAACCGGATCATGTTACTTAACGGTGGGATATGTTTTCAAAAATGTTTTTTAAAAAAAAGTAAATTTTTATTATTTTTAATTAATTATTTTTAGTGTTTAGATAATTTTGATGTATTGATATCAAAAATAATTTTAAAAAAATGAAAAAAATCATTTTGATACATTTTTAAATAAAAAATAATTTCAAAAGCAATCACAATCACATTACAAAACCGTCACTTAGTCCATTCGGTTAACAATACGTTTCAAAAATGATTATATATATTTTTATTTAAAATTAAATTTTTTAATTTTATTTATTATTTTATGCTATATCAAAAATAATTTTTTAAAAAATATTATTTTCTATAATCTATTTTTTTTATTCATCAAAAATGAAATATTATCATTACAAAGACAATAAACGTTGTGGCCTCTGCACTGTAGCCTCTCTCACAGTTCACTGTGGACTGGAGCAGTGTAATGGCTTCTTTGCCCTTAATGAGCCGGTGAAATTGTTGCTCTTGCGCGGGGCTGCATTGTCTCTTCGCATCAACTTAAAAAACGACCCCTTCGTTTCTTCTTCTCCTCTCTGGCCACAGAGCGAGCGACGGGCTGGGTGGTGAGGGTCGATCGGCCGGTCGACGATGGCGACTCGACGGTTGCTCTCGGGTCGTTCTGGGTCTTCAATGAGGTATGTTTTTCACCCGCTGTTTGGGTCAATCTCTAATTTCTCTCGGTTCCTTTGCATTGGGTTCCTCTGTTTGTTTTTTTTTCTTCATTTTTCATCCATCTTCTCCTTCGATTGATGCTCTTTCTGGTATGGGTGTTGCTGATTCATTGCATTTCTGGCTGATTCTGTTTTTTTGCTCTTGGATTGATGTTCTGTGTTTTTTCCTCTCTCAATTATTTTGCTGGGCATTCGGCTTCTTGAGGTCGGGGTGCTTGGGTGTGATCGTTTGTGTGTGTTGGGGACTGGGTTTTGGGTTTAATTCGGTTCGGGTTGGGTTGGGTTCATCGACGGGTTCAAATGTCGGGTGCTCACTGTGTAATTGGGTTCGGGTGGGTCTTGGGTTGAAATTGGTTTGGTTTGATTATGCAACCGAAATGAATCAATTCGGCGTTGAATTGATTTATATACAGGTTTGATAAATTTAATCAATTCAGCGTTGAATTGATTTATGTATGCTCTCGGTTTGTCACCTTTTTTTTTAGTTTGTTGTGTTTGTTCAATTTCGCTATCACTGTTGCCATCTGGTTCTATTTCTTCAACTGGTCTTTCGTTAAATATCATCTCGCATTAATTACATTCTCTGTTCATTTTGCAGGGTGGCATGCATTAATTTTAACTTCTTCTGTGTTGATATTTTTTCCACTGGCCTGCACCGACCCTCCTGCTTTCCTAGGTGATTTATTTAAGTTCTTCTTTCCTGTTTTTTACGTACTGTCTCCTGCATGCTTTTCTTGCTTTTCTTTTTCCCCTGGTAGCTTCTTCTTTCTTCCATTTTTTTCCCCTGCTTTCCTTTGCATTTGATATGTTATTCATCTTCAATCTTTTCTTCTTCTTTCTTCAGATTGTGCTCTCCTGTTCGTCAGAAATTGCTGCCAAAAATTCCCTTCACAAAGCTTTCCGAAAACACTTTGTCACCCTACTTTTGAGGTTAGTAAGCCTTTGATGAAAACCTTACAATTAGTTCTGCTTATAGTAGAAATGTTTAATAGTTTGTTTGCTACTTTTTATTATGGTTGTGGGAATTTCTATTCCAAACATGTTATTATGGTTTGATTCGTTAATATTAGACAAGCACACAAAAATAACGCTTCTTAAAAGCATTCACTATAGGAGATGTGCACAACTAATAGATTATAGTTCTCATGGTATAGATAAAGCAGCAAAGATTGTATGTATCCAAAACAATCTCAAATCATGCATGTAAAACTCACCATTAGATCGCCTCCAACTCCTGCTTCTTCAATGGCTTCCCTCACGGCAGCCTATTCAGCAGTCTCATCATTCTCCAATCCTCCCTATGAACAACAAATTAGCTTATTAGGAGGGAAGCCAACATAGTGAATGATGTTTGTGGAGATTTTTTATTTTGTTGTTTGATAAGTTTGCATGTATGTCTTTTGTTACACTAACTATTTTCTTATTTATGGCATGGCATGTTTGAGTGTTTTTTCATATGATGGAATATAGTGAGTTCATATAGTACACCAGAAAAGCATATAATAGAACCCAGAACCTTGGCAATTCCATGCAAATGTTTCATGGAAATGCTTTTCATCCTGAAATATTTAAGAATCACGTTATTGTATCCATGTTTGGCGAAGTTATGCACACGAGACAGATTAAGGTGTAGAAAACAGGGTACCTCAATAAGGCTGCCATGACAAACGTAATTGCAGGAATTGTGTTGGTTGTACCTCAATAAGGCAACAGTTGTTTATTCTTTATTTTTTGCAACTTATTGCTTATTTATTAAACATTTATGCACATTCTTTTAGTATTACTTCTATCATCTATATAAGCTGATTTGTCTTTTTATTATGCAGATTGATGGCGATACCTTTGAAAAATATTAAAAAGTATCTTTTTTACCCATTAATTCAAGCCAGAGTGTGTCGAGTTTGGATACCGACGCAAAATGGACACACAAGTAGCTTCAACTGTCTTTTGGTTGACCACCAGGTTCTAATATTTTGCACACTATTTACTTAACAAATTTTGCTACTTTACACTTACATTTAATTTATGAAAGTTACCATCTTATTTATTTTTAACAAAACATCAGTTATAGTTTATAACCATATACATCATATTAATTCCTTTCCGTATATACATTTCATCAAATAAGCTACAAACCGTATTTAATTTTCTTCACATGTTGTCATGAATTCTTTTTCCATTAAATACACTATATCATTAACATTCATCAATTTCAACTATGTCTTCATAATTCTAATATTGTTTTCCTACACGTTTTTACATCATAGGGCGGGGCTATACAAGGATCATCCAAAGCAAGAGATGCAGAATTTTTCAATCTCAACATTATCGAAGGTTGCTATATTGAGATCAAAGACTTCTACACTTACGAAAATCGAGCTGCTAATATTGTGGTTGATCATGAAGCAATTGTTGATTTAAAATCTGACACCAAGATAACACATCTCGATTCTCTTAAGCATGATGTGCCACGGTACTATTTCAACCTCATTGACTTTGGACACGTCTTAACGAAAGGCAGAGGATCAAGAATTCTTACAGGTATGAAAAACATCATTATTAAAAATAGGAAAAGATATACATCACTTCACTAACCTTTCAATTATTCTAGATGTTTTGGGTCGACTTAAAGCAATCCAACCAATTAAAAAAATATTAGTTCAAGGTCACAGACTTGAAGACAAAAAAGAGTTCATCGTTGAGAATATACGGTATTTCCACTGCTAACATTGAATTTCTGACTTATGTTTTCCATTGTTTTATCTAAAACTTCCATATTTCAAACAGAGGTGAAGATCTCCGAGTTACTTTATGGGGTGACATTGCTCGAAGCTTTGATGACAATATCATTCATGCACAAGAATCTCCCATAATTGTTGTCTTTGCTGGGTTTCGAGTTACAGAATTTCGAGGTTTATTCTATTGTTTTTAATGCATTTACACCAAGCCATTTTTTCATTTGTTGCAAAATTTCTATTTCTTCTCATTCATATTTATTACTTATTTTTCACTTACTTGCATTCAGGTGCAGCAAATTTAACTGGGACTGCTGCATCACTTTGGTATTTCAATCCAAATATTCCACAAATTCTGCCATATAAGCAATTGTACATCTCTTTTCCTCTAAAAAAATTGTCCATTTCATTTTGACGTAGACAATAAATATTTATTATTAACTATTTCAAATTCTATTAAATTCAGTTATAGCCAAGTGCCGCATGACGTCCATAAACTCCCTCCATCTTTTAATGCTGTTGTATCATTGGATCAACAAATTAATGAAAACCGAAAAACAATTAAGGAGATCTTATGCATGGATCCACATCAACATAAGGTTTCACTGCTGATACCTATCCATATTCTTTTAACTATGTTTTTTAGCTTCTATTCTCACTTATACTTTTATCATTGCAGAATATGCGATTTACTTGCATTGCATCTATTACTGATTATGATCTTTTCAATGGATGGTGGTCCAAGACATGTCCAAGGTGCACTAAAACACTCTCTGGACCATCAGACAACCTAAGATGCTTTGAGCATGGAACTCCAGACTCTGCACCAATTCCATCGTAAAAAACATTTAATATCTCCATTATTGTTTCCTGTTAATTTATTTGTTCATAAAATTAGTACATTCATATTTTATTCAATTGCAAATAACTATTAATATTTTTATACAGGTTTAAAGTGAATTGCATTGTGACTGATGAAAAAGATGTCACCAACTTCTTTTTATCTGGAAAAACTGCTGAACACTTTTTTAAAGCGTCAGCACATCACCTGGTTTACGACAAGAAATACATTGATCCATATACAGCTCCACCACAAATGACGCAAGTTTTGAACAAGATAAAAATCTTTCAATTGCGTTTCGGGGCTTATAAATCAGCAATCAACAGATGTGACATCTTTGTCACAAATGTTTTTGACGAAGCTATCGAACAATCTTCAGAGATTCAATCAGAGCAATTTGTTGCTGGCTCCTCAACAACTCCTGCAACCATTGCTATTGAAGGATCATCAATAGTTCAAGAATAACACCGCCTGACAGCAATCCATCCCCTGAACACGAGGAAGACAATTGCCACCTCAAAGCTAAAAAAAGTTTAGATTTCGACAGTCCTCATTCAGAAAAAACGTAAGTTTCGTTTCACCACACATATACTTATATTCTCATATTTACTACTTTTAATCATTGCTGAACAATTTCATACCTTTGCTTTCATACTCCTTAATTTTGCAGTCACCTAAAACAGAAATCAATCATTCTGAATGACGAAGATGAAACACCAACTAAAAGGAACAAAGACAACTTTTCTCCATCATCAGAGGTCCCTTTGCACACCAATTATTTCAACATATTTATCATTTGTTTATCAATCATGATAATTGCTCTACATCTTTTCTTTATTCACAGATCATGCATTTAGTTCATTTCAATTGAATACCTAAATTTAAATTTACATATATATAATGCAAGTTGGAGATACTTGATTTTTGGAAAATTATGCAGGTTGTGTTATGAATAACTTGGGACCTCCCAATATAGAGGAAACTCTGCCGAAATTTCTAAAAAAGTTTCTTCTCATGCTTCATCTACTAATTACAAAATAAAAACAAATTCAAGAAAAATATTGCAAATTATTGCTAATGATAATTCTTTCTCTACTACTCATTATTTTCATTTCAATTTTTATAATAGATCTACTTCAATTGTTTCATCGTTCTGCCTTTTATTTTTTGCAGGAAGATTAGCAACTGAATGATATGACTCATTTCACAAAAGGGATCTTGCTTCATTCTACACATTAACATCCCTTTCTTTTGAACTTATGTATAAATTGTATAATTAGCACTCTTTTGTCATCTTTGATGATGCTGCAAATATTCCAAAGATGTAACCTATGTTAACGAAGCAAACTCTTTTATATTATATTGCTAAGTTTTTATATTATAAATTCATCGTTGTTATTGTCATTATATTGTATTATATTATATTCGCAACAATGCCCGCGGCAGCGCGCGGGCATCTAACTAGTCTAGAACAATAAACCTCGTAGAACCTCTCTTCTTTGTAATGACTAGCAGGTTGACTTGTAATTTAAATTTTGATTCATATTATTTTTAAAAATATTTTTTTTGTTTAAAAATATATTAAATGATATTATTTTATTTTTTAAAAATTATTTTGCTATCGACATGAAAATAATATAAAAATATCAAAAATATTTAATTTAAAATAATAAATAAATAAAAATATTATTTTTTATTTAAATATTTTTGAAGCGTAACATTAAACATGACCTTAATTTAGTTGGTTAAACTTGATTTGAATTGCATTAGGTCTATATTATTAATTTTTAAAAAATAGATAAAATAAACTTTGTTTAGAGTTAATTTAGGGCGTGTTTGGGAGGACGGTTGGGGTTGCTTTTGAAAGTGCTTTTTATTTAGAAATACATTAAAATGATATATATTTTTTTTATTTTTTAAAAATTATTTTTGACATCAGCACATCAAAATAATTTAAAAATACTAAAATATTTTTATTTAAAATAAAAAAAATTAATTTTGAGCAAACAACGGTTGTACCGCCGAAACAAATAGGCCTTAATAACTCACAAGATTACCCTAACAATCTATTTTGAAGTTAGATCCCTGATGAGTTTGCTTGAAATATTGGTAAATAAATATTATTGTTTTTTAAAATATTTTTTATTTAAAATAATAATTTTTGTTTTTAACATAACACATCTAAAAAATTTAAGAATATAATTAATTTAAAGTTGAAAAAACTTTTTAAATCAAGGAGACGGCCTTACAATGATAAAAATAAAAGATCAATTCTCAAAAGAAGTCCTTCAACTACGAACCTTCTCTCGACTGAGTCTTCAAACTATCATTCTTCTCATTTGGGTCCCTAAATTTTTCTAACGTGCTCTGATAGTCTGGTGGCTGGCCAATCCAATCCACCCACCCATAAAAAATCCCACCCATCCCTCGTCCTCTCTTTCTTTCCCTCGTCTCCGCCAAGAAATGAAACACCGCCATCACCACCGCCACCTCCTCCTCCTCCTAAACTAACCGAACCCTAAAGAAACAAGAACTGCCTATCATCCAAACAAGGAATAAAAAAAAGAAAGAAGAACAATGCCTCACTTTGTGTTACAAACAGCACAAGTCCCTACTCCCACCAGCAGAGCAATCTTGTCGTTAAAACCCACCTTTCCGATTCCTCAACTATGTCACCTGCGGAGGAGGGTTCGTAGTAATCGTAATCTTGACTTAAAGTGTTCTTCTTCTTCGTCTTGTCCGATGATTGATGGTGGCGGAGATTCCGTGGCTGCGTTGGAGCGCTGCTTTTCAGCCCCGCCTGCCCCCGTCGTGGCAGACTTTGGTCCGGTTATGAAAGGAAAATTCGGCTCCTTAGGTGCTGTTACTTTGGAGAAAGGCAAACTTGATATGTCCCAGAAGCAATCCCAGTCTACTCCTGAGGTATATTGTTCTTTTCCTGGCCGAAACTAGAACTTCTCAAGCCCTCTGAACCTTTTGAACTTCAGGGGAAAGAATAGCTTTTAGAAAGGATGCCATAGATTATTGATTTAGTGCTATATATGATGTAACTCGAACGAGGTAGGATGAGAGAGGAGGGGGGAAATGAGGGGAGAAATCATATACCAGAAATTTGAAATCTTGTTGGAAGTTATAGCTATATTCAAAGGCTAAGACTATTGTTCTGTAGAGAGGAAGTTTTAGTGAATGGCAGTACATTAAAGAAAATATTCTAGGAGTATTAGATGGGTTCAAAAACATCTCACAGTGTTGTTATTTTTGTGTATTTATTTAATTCCATGCCTTGATTGTTTATTTTTCTAAAATACAGAGGACTGTTTTGAATCTTCAGAAATGTGATGGATCCTTAAGATCCTTTATGCTTCTTCCTCTGAAGTTTCAATGGACGTGATTCTGTATAGCACTGCAATTTACCATACAGATGGTACATTTGCAGTGGTATAGTAAGCGAGAGTTCTTTGGATTTCAGACAATGTATGAAGGTAAAATGAAATGGAAAATAAAAATAAAAAACTGGCCTGCTAGTAGTGCCTCTAGCTGTTGATTGGGCTGTATTTTGTGGTTTCAAGATTACTTGAGTTACCAATGAACAAAGGGATGGGCCTGGTATTCAGTGTATTTCTTATGAGGTCACAAGGTTCAAAGGTTGTCTGACTGTTGTTTTAGAAATACGAAACTAGATCAACCAATTAAGAGACATGTTTGAGTTTCTGGTAATGCTAATTTCAATTGTTACCTTGAATCTCTGATTGCTGAAATTATGAAATTTAAAAGATTTAATGACTAAAAGACATGTTATTCTCAATTACTGGGATGATGCATGATCAGCTTAAGAACAGCATTAGATCCTTATTTTATAAAGTTAACGTTAGAACATGTACTGTTAATAATTCTCTTCACTTGATGATCTTGACAGACCTTAGTACAACAGGACCGTCATACGGCCCTCAGCAAAATTTATTTCCACTTGGGTTCCCTACCTGCATGAGTGTTTTGCCTTTTCTTTTATCAGTGAACTGCCTTTAATGATTTCTACATTTATAAGAAATTTTGTTGATTTTCTTTTTAAACTATAGCACATGTTGAGAAATTCAGATTGAGCATATTTTATTAATCATGCCAAGAGCACAATGGCAAAAATTGTACTTGCACATGCTTTTTTTTAATAACTTATCATTTTGGATTTGCAATCTTTGTCCTGCAATTTGTAGAAAAAAAAGAGCTTTTTTTCTTCTCTGAATTGCCTCACTCACCTCTCAGTAATTATCCATGTGTTTGTCAAATTGGTTTTGGATATGCCTTCTAAGAATATTCAGAAGCCAAGGTCTGAAGGGTCTATGACAATGTCCTTAAATTTTTTGAAAATTTCAGGTTGCTCTTGGTGGTGGCGGTGGAGACATTGGAAAGCATATCAATCATGGTGGTGGTGATGGAGGTGATGATGATGGTGATGATGATGATTACTTTGATGACTTCGATGAGGGTGATGAGGGTGATGAGGGAGGATTATTTAGGAGAAGGATATTTCTTGAAGAGGTTGAAAAGCTGTCAAAATACTAGTTATCAACACATTTTTTTTATGATGATGCAAATATTTTCTGTGCAGATGCTTTTACGTGACCTTAACTTCCATTTATTTTCTATTGGCAGCTTTTCGATCGAAAATTTGTTGAT
Organism: Salix udensis; assembly: GCA_029204005.1. Lineage (NCBI taxonomy): Eukaryota > Viridiplantae > Streptophyta > Magnoliopsida > Malpighiales > Salicaceae > Salix > Salix udensis. The sequence continues at coordinate 12,575,692 of CM055021.1, read as the reverse complement.
GCAGTGTTGAATGAGTGGCATAAAACAATCATGGATTTGCCTGCTGGGTTCCGACAAGCTTATGAAATGGTTTAGTGCTTGTCTTATTATTTTCTTTTGACTGGTTGCTCCGAGGCTATTTACTTACTGTAGTATGCTTCCAGGGTTTGGTCAGCTCAGCTCAAATGGTAAAATTCCTAGCAATAAATGCGAGACCAACAACTACTAGGTTTATATCCAGAGCACTTCCTCAAGCAATTTCTAGGGCATTTATTGGCAGGTAACTTGGACATGGTGCTCACCTGACCTTGTTCTCACCATTGTTAACAGTACAACATAGTTTATCAATCTTTTTAGTGCTTCAAGTTCTTCCTTTTCATTTGATCAATGGGGAGATAGGGGCAGTAGGCTACACTTTTCAGTCGCTGGGCTGTGCTGCAAATTCTGGACAACTGATCTTAAAAATTTAGTTTAAACAATAATATTTTGCATTCCTCTATATTTATTTCACCTAAGTACCGCTTTATATTGTTGATAGTTTGTTTCATAATCTAAGTTTGCAGATTCCGCTGTTAAATTTGCTAGGCACTCATTTTTGTTCCATCTTAAGATATTCCTTTACCCAATATATTAGAAGTTTGGTACAGAGCCAAGCGTTGATTTGTTGCGAAACTTAGACTTTTTCTTGTAAATGATGTGATACTATACATCCTTCATGAGGCTGCAACTTTGTATTGTATTGTATAGAAAACATTTCTTGAAAACTTAAAGCTCTGCAAAACTGGCCCAGTCTTGCCATAGTATAATAGGAGTTTCAAACATGGGTGGATAAACAGTCTACCTCAACTCTTGATGCAAAGAAATTTTGCATCAATCTTTTTTCTGATTTTTTTATTTGTTGAAACATGTGATACTTTGTGTGTGAATATAGCACAACTCTCTCAATATATAACCTTCGATATGTATATCAGATTACCCTCTGAACATGTGAATGGGAAGATAGCTGTCATGTTTTCTGATTTCTTAAGATTTGATTCTCTGTTTACAGGATGATTGCAGACCCTGCCTTTTTATATAGGCTTCTTTTGGAGCAGGCTGCTACAATTGGCTGCTCTGTTTGGTGGGAGTTGAAGAACCGCAAGAATAGGTATTTGTTACTTACTCTAATATTGGAATTCAAAGATCAGCTAATTTTGTCATATGGTATTGAATTGATAAATAAGTTCTTTATTCTGATTATAGGATAAAACAAGAATGGGATCTGGCTCTTATAAATGTGCTAACAGTAACAGCATGCAATGCCCTTGTTGTTTGGTCGCTTGCTCCTTGTCGTTCTTATGGAAACACATTCCAGTTTGATTTGCAAAATACATTGCAGAAGCTTCCAAACAATATCTTTGAAAAGAGTTACCCTCTTAGAGAATTTGACTTGCAAAAGAGAATCCACTCATTCTTCTATAAGGCTGCAGAGTTATGCATGGTTGGATTAACCGCTGGGGCAATGCAAGGTTCCTTGACAAATCTGTTGGCCAGTAAAAAGGATAGGTAAACATTGCCTCAAAACTTTATCCTTTCCTCTTTTTATTATAACGAATAATTTTTTCTTAACTCTTAGTGGCTAAACTGACTCTTATCTGTAAATCAGTTTAATTACAATGACTCTGGCATTTCTTTTTGCTTGTTTGACAGGTTATCTGTGACAATCCCACCCATGAGTACCTATGCTCTTGGTTATGGTGCTTTCCTTGGACTTTATGCAAACCTGAGGTACCAACTTTTATGTGGAATTGATAGAGCAGTGGTCAACCATTTTGATGTCATTGGAGTGGCATTGGTTTTCAGCACAGCTTTGAGGTTTGCTTCTTCCTGCTTAAAAAAGGCATGAATATTTCATTATCTTTATACATGGTTCTTGAGATTTTTTATTATATATTTTCTATGCTTTTGAAATATTATTGATAGCACGTATGCTTTGATTTCTGACGATCTTTGACTCATTTCTTAATTTAGGGTTGAAATATTGGCAAAGTAATGTCCACATTTGTCCCAGGTCTCGTGGTATCTTAATGCTAACATAAAGGAATCAATGTTGTGCACAAAACCTCTTTTGCTGACTAAATGGGGAAATACAGAAGGAAACAAAAGGATAGAATTTGTGGAATGAGAAAAAAATTGAAGTGTTGACCCTTAGGCTCTAATTATTGATGTTTCTCTTATCTTTTGTTAAGATCATTTTCACAATCATCAGGATTCCCTTTGCTGCGTGCTTCTTTTTGTTTGGAACCGAGTTTTAATTACAACAAATATCTTGATCTCCAACTATATTGCATTATGTCTTTTCTGTCAATCAGAGAAATGCTGTGATTTGATCCGACTACACAACGTTAACTCACTTGGTTTCAATCTACCAGCCTTCAATGAAACCATTCTGTTGCTGATTTTTTCTTTTGTTTTGCATCTGCCGCAGGATTTTAAATGCCCAAGTAGGAGAGACATCAAGGCTAGCTTGGCTAGGGTTAGAGCCAGATCCTTTGGTCCAGTCAGATGACCTTTTGAAGGCTTACAACAGGTCCTCAGGGGATGCTACCGTGTCATCTTCCAAGTGGTTTATTTCTAAGAAAGCTCTAGTTTCCGGGCTCGGGCTCCTCGGCATAAAACAAGGCAATGCTGATTCCATTAACGGGGAATCACCAGCACCAAAGGTCCGCAGAAAGAGGGTTGTTCGGAAGAAGGTGTCTCCAAGTTAAGCCTAATGTAGTCTGATTGAATTATTTCTGCCTTCCAATTTTGCTCCCTTCAGGCAATAGAAACTCGGGCATGGTTTTGGCCGTAAAAAATAAGCCAATAAAAGTTTCACCGGGAAATGCTACCAGAGAGAAGACAGAGAGGGGTCTCCTGATGACCACCACCAACATGATAACCTTTCGTAGATTAATCTGTAGGGGGAAAGGATGTGTTATAGATTCTTGTTGTCTTCATTGTTTTGTTTTTGATGGCAACAGCTTACACTGCTGTAATAACAACATTCCAAGTTGTAGGTCTGCACCGGAAATTTCAATGAATTGGAAGTTTGATTGATTCCGAGCCTTCTCTTTCATCAGTGATCATATCATTGCTGTTCTTGATCATATTTACTAGATGGTTTTGTGGAAAACTCATAGGCATGTCAAAATAGCTGTGGCATCTAATAAGAACCACCATGATCGAGGCTCAAAACTCAAAAAGCTACGGAAATTTTGCTTAGTTTGGATTGGAATCGTGAAACTCAGGCTTAACTTTCGGGTTATTATGAGAAATGTAGGATCCATCGCTTGATTTTGAGTTAAATTAGATAGGAATTGGTTTCATTTAAGATTGTGATGACGAAAAGTGTTTTTCGTAAAATTGAAAAGCAAACACTTGATCTAATCAAGATTTTAATTAGCTTATACGTAAAATCGTTTGATGGATTGAATAAAAATATGAAATTTATTAATATTAATAATTATATCTCCTCTCCATCAAAACAAGAGACTAGCCTGCCTGTCAACACCTGAAAGATAAAGACTTTTTCCGAAACCACCACCACACACTTTCCGCGTCCACAAACCTATACTCTTCCCATTCCCATCCCCGTCGCCCACCCACACCACTGCAGGCGGCGCGTGAGCCTGTTCAAGATGAACCCGATACTCTCTACCCTCCAGTACTGGCTAGTGAACCACCCAAAGATCGTGCACTTTTCCTGGACCCCAGGCCAGACCTTCGGCTCCACCCACCAATTCCTCACCCTCACAGTTGCCGCCTACCTCTTCCTCACATTCCTTCTCTCCCGAATCCCTCTCCCTTCTTCCCTCCGAAGACCCCACATCCTCAAACCCATCACAGCCCTCCACAGCTTCACCCTCTTCCTTATCTCCTTCATCATGGCCCTTGGCTGCACCCTCTCCATCATCGCCAGCCCTAACTTCCGCCACATCATTTGCTTCCCTCCCCACACCCCTCCATCCGGGCCTCTCTTTTTCTGGGCCTACATATTCTACCTCTCCAAAATTCTTGAATTTGTCGACACCCTTTTGATCATCTTGAGCAATTCAATTCAACGCCTCACATTCCTCCACGTCTACCACCACGCAACGGTGGTGGTCATGTGCTACTTGTGGCTAATGACTTCGCAGTCGTTGTTTCCAGTGGCCTTAATCACTAATGCGTTGGTGCATGTGGTTATGTACTACTATTACCTTTGGAGTGCAATGGGCGTGAGGCCAAAGTGGAAAAGACTGGTCACTGATTGCCAGATTGTGCAGTTTGTTTTTAGCTTTGCCATATCGGTCTTGATGCTGTACTACCATTTCACAGGATCTGGTTGCTCAGGAATCTGGGGTTGGTGCTTCAATGCTGTTTTCAACGCTTCACTTTTGGCTCTTTTTCTTGATTTTCATGGGAAGAGCTATGCCAACAAAAAGGCAGCTGCTAATAAAGATAAGGGGCTATGATTTACCTGATCAATTGCTTTTAATCTTAATTTTTTCCTATTACATCACGTTGTTAGCTTCCTTCTTGTTAATGTTTTTGGTTGTACGAGGATAATGTTGATTTTTGTTCCTTTTCACATTGCAATTGCTATGAGACAAACTAGTTTAAAACGCTGCATTACTGCTTGGATAAAGAACACTGATGTCCTGTTTGGTGCAACTTTCGCACGATCATTTTGCTAATTTTGAATTATTTTTGCTTCAAATTATTTTTTAGATAGTTTTTTATGTGCTGATGGCAAGAATAAATTTTTAAAAAATAAAAATGTATATTATTTTTACGTATTTTTAAGTGAAAAAGTACTTGGAAACTGTTACTAACCCAAACACCACTTTAGCAGTGATTTTTCCACTACTAGTTCTACTCCCAATACTTTTATGATTACCAAGTTAAGAATGAGGAGGAATGTGAGAAATCCTATTATTTTTTGATGTCTCTCCATCATTGAGAGGGTAGAAGTCTTGCTTGTATATCAAGGTTTAGTATTGAGCTAGTGGCGTGATAGAGAGACAATGGAAGCAAATTCTGCAAACATAACCCTAATGCAAGAGGAAGAGGAAGAGCTAGTCCTCGACAGTAGTGGTGCAACTGAGAACTTTTTATGCTATGCTATGTGTTTGGACGATTCCTTATGGATAGAGGGATAAATTTTAATGCTATGCGGAACAAGATTGCAAGTCTATGGCAACACTCAGCGGAACAAGATCGCAAGTCTATGGCAACACTCAGATGATGAAGGATCGTAGACTGATCGTCCTCTGTAATGTTCTCTATAAAATCACAGTGAAGGTCTTAGCCGATGGTGATGGTGTCGGATATCGTCGGATATCGTCTCCGCTAATCTGGCAACCTTTGTGCCAGGAAAGGCGATCACGGACAATGTCATAGTGGCATTTGAATCGACTCATTACCAGAAGAGGCTTGCTAAAGGCAGGAAGGGAGCATTGGCTCTCAAGATTGATACTAGTAAGGCCTGTGATCGTATTAGTTGACAAGGGTTTGCGTAGGATTGGCTTGAATCCATTACCTTGAATAGCAAGGAAATTGGTCCTGTGACTCCTTCTAGGGCTTAAGGCAACGAGATCCTTTTTCTCCATGCCTATTTATTCTGTGTAGTGAAGGGGTGTCAGCTTTTTCAAAGAAGGCGGAGCAGAGAGGGGCTATTCATGGATGAAAATTAGCAGGCTTGCTCCCCATTGTCTCACCTTTTGTTTTGCAGATGACAGCTTCTTATTTTCCGGGGCTAATGCTCAGGAGTGTAACACGGTGAAGTTCCTGCTAAAGCAATTCGAAGAGGCTTCGGGACAATCTATGAATTTTCATTCTTCAGTCAGACCCTCGCAATGGGTGCGGGATTTAATATTAGGGATCATCGGGGACAGGTCTTGCGGTGTGGGTGGTGGCAGAATAGAGGGATTTACAGTGCTCTAATGGCGGAAGCCTTTGGTCTGTAAAGGGGTTCTACACAAAATCTCTCCACTCAACCTTCAACAAGTGATAATAAAGATGGATGCTAAGATACCGAGCAGGGTCGTGGCTCAGTGGTTGTTGGGGAGCGTTCTTTTCCTCTCGAACATCAGTTAGAGTCCCAGTGGGAGTGGGGCTGGAAAGCTCCTCCCCTCATGTCCCCATGGGTCTATCCCTGCGTGGTATGCCTGTCATCCCCGCGGTGCCTTACATGTTCACTGAGCTTGCAGGATGTTCAGTGGACCCGGGGAATAGTCGAGGTACGTGTAAGCTGGCCCGGACACCCCGGTCATCAAAAAAAAAAAAGATGGATGCTAAGATTGTCTTTGATGGCATCCTATCTACAACACATGATGATTTGGAATTTTGAGGCAGTTCTCCAAGATTGTCGGTCTATGTTTTGCAGGGCTTCAGACTTCAGAGTATTGTTCATGCTTATAGATTGGGCAATAAAGTATAGCTCAAATGCTAGCAAGATTCTCTTGCAATGTTTCTGGTAAATAGCTGTGCAGTTATGTCCCTGAATTGATGTCTAAATGTAGCTGATGAAGCTTCATACATTGATTATCATTTGATTAAAAAAAAAACTGACAGTAGTTAGTTTTTATAGGAGAGAAACGATCGAGGGGATTGAAAAAAAGAGAAAGAAAGAGATGTTCTTGTCATTTTTTATAGATTCAACTGAGAATTAGGAGTTTTTTTTTTTTAAAAAAAAAATACTGTGCATATAATTAATTGTTTCTAATAAACTACATGATAAACAAATTTTCAGGTTTTAGACAATTGGATGGGGAATCAATGTATATTCATTAAACTCAGTTCGGTCCAACGAGTCGATGTTTTGAATTTAAAAGCTTGATTGTTTTTAACTGATTTTGATGAGTCAACTCCATCTAACTAGGACCCTGTTTGGGATGGTGGCCGTAGTTTTTTTATTTATTTTATTTTAAATAAATATTTTTTGGTATTTTTAAATTATTTTGATGTGCTGATGTCAAAAATAATTTTTTTAAAATAAAAAATATCATTTTGATGTATTTCTAAATGAAAAGTACTTTAAAAAACAACCGCAACCGCCCTACCAAACAGGCCCCAGATCAACACGAGATATAATCTGATTGATTTTTTTTTTAATCTAAAATAACATTATTTTATTTATATTTATTTAAAATGTTATTAATTAAAAAACAACTAAAATGACTGATAAATATACATTAAATGCTCAAAATAAGCTGCCAATTTTTTTCAACCAGCCCTACCAAACAGGCCCCAGATCAACACGAGATATAATCTGATTGATTTTTTTTTTAATCTAAAACAACATTATTTTATTTATATTTATTTAAAATGTTATTAATTAAAAAACAACTAAAATGACTGATAAATATACATTAAATGCTCAAAATTACCTGCCAATTTTTTTCAACCAGCCCTTTGATGAGGTGAGTGAGTGAGTGTGTAGCCCACATAATAAATAAATAACTCAGATTCTAAACACTAACTTAAATGCTAGCAGACATCCTGGCTGTTGTGGCCATCACATCTTTTTCGATCTATTAGAAAGTATTTATAAAATAATTTTTTTTTTAATTTTTGATAAAAATAATTTAAATTTATTATATTTTTTAATTTAAAATAAAAAAAGATTTTTTTTTTAAAAAAAGGATCAGAATTAATTTACACTCATCCCGAGCCACCCCTGACATGGCCCTGGATGCATTTTACCACGCTGCACCACCGTACCTCCCTAGAGGTGGTCAAATTTTTATTCAGGTGCGCCACGTGTTGCACTGTAAGAGAATTAGTCTGACTTTTTGTTTGAATTTATGGGGCTTTGCTTCTCTCTCTCTCTCTCTCTCTTTTTTTGACCGTTAGAAGTTACTATTTTCGTCACCAACGGCAGCTTTTCACTCATGTTCAAACTATGATCCATCTAGTTTTCTAGGGTTTTTTTGGGCTCTGTAATAGCTATTAATGATTATATAATTTATTTATTTAACTTACTTGATTGTATTTTATTTAGGATTATGATTTATATTACTAGGAAAACTAATGTTACACACATATAAAAACTATTTGTCGACAATTAAAATGGAAGGGTTAATTAAATATGACTTAACTGTCAATAAATTTTAGAAATTAAGGACTAAAATATAATTAATACAATAGATTATAGTTTTAGACCTATAAACAATCAAGTAAGGACTTCATTAGATATTTGATTAAGTTTTATTATTCGCAGGGTTGTCAATACTGTTTTGTTCCGGCCGGAATGGCCGGAACGTTCCATGCCATTAAAAAAATCGAGACAAAATGGCGTTGTTTTCGTCTCAATTTTAATTTCGGTCCGTTCCGGAAATACCGGTCAAATTCCGGCCGGAAAGCCTCGGTACCGTTCCGGGTATGCTGTTCCGGCCTTAAAATCCTTCTTATTTTGATTAACTTGTGATTATGTTTCTAATTTTGAGATTATGTTTGTTTGACTTTGTGTTTATATTGTATAATTTAAAGTTAATTTATCTTGAATTTTAATAATGCTTGTTAAATTAATATTTTAATTTTTTTCACATATATATATATATATATATATATATATATATATATATAATTAATTATATATAAACAGTACAACCCCGAAACGGCACACCGAAATGCTCCGAAACCAAAACATTCCGTACCAATAGAAAAACCGGAACGGTATTGTTAACCTTATTATCCGTGTGTCAAAATAATGTAAATAAGATCTTCAAAGGATTTATTCTTAAGAGTTGAATAGAGAGATAATAAAAAACATATTTTAGATAAATAATTTTTGAGATTTTGGTTAAGATCAATAAGAAATAAATAAGCAAATATTTGTAATCATCATTAAAAAATTGATTGAGAGGACAATGATTTTCTCAACATGAGACTTTGTCATAAATAATAGCATGAACAATAATTTTTGTGATGTATTAAGTGTATTTGTGTATAAAAGTAATATAGGATAAATAAATCATTATTAAACATTATCCTAGAAAATTGCTTAATTTGTAATGGAAGCAATTAATATGTGATTTATATTTCATAATAAAAAAAACATATTTTAAATCATAAAAAATATTTGATATTGTTATTAAACTTGAATAATAGTCCATTTACAATCTAATAACCCAACTAAAAATTATGTTGCGTGCTTGTCATTTAAGAACTTATTAAATTTATAGATAATTTTATTTTTTAAAATTAAATTAATAATTTTAATGTAAAATATACTTTTGACTAGTGGTTAGGATAGTTAAAAGGACATATAAACAGTGGCGGCTGCTAAGATGAGCCAGCTATCGTGTAGCCCTCCTTTAAATTTTCATTTTAATTCTTCGTTCTTGCACTTGCAGAGAAGTAGTAGCTAGCTGCAGCCCTCCATACTTAGCCCCCGCCCCTCCTCTCTTCCCGCCGCCGCCGCCGCCGCCCTCCACCTAGCCAGCTCTACCGAGCCCCGCCCCGCTGCTGCCATGGAATTCCTTTTCCAAACAGTTAAACGCTGCGTTGTGAACCATTTAGCCAAGAACTCATCAGTTTTCTCAACCCTACAATACTGGCTCGTGAACAACCCTACCATCCTCAACTTTTCATGGAACCAGGGCCAAACCCTAGGAGCATCTCCGCTCTTCCTCGCCGTCACTGTCCTCTCCTATCTCTCCCTCACTTTCATCCTCTCACATGCCACCCTCCCCTCAGTCGGGCCTCGCACCCTCAGGTTTCTCACAGCCATGCACAACATCCTCCTCCTCGCTCTCTCCTTCACCATGGCCACCGGCTGCGCCCTCTCCGTCGTTTACCACGCACCCAGTGTGGACCACGTCGTTTGCTATCCCGTGAACACCCCGCCGGAAGGGCCTCTCTTCTTCTGGTCGCATGTTTTCTATCTCTCGAAGATTTTCGAGTTCATGGACACTCTCCTGATCATCCTGAGCAACTCCATCAGAAGGCTGACTTTTCTCCACGTGTATCACCATGCAACCGTTGTGGTCATGTGCTACATATCTCTCCACACCTCGCAGTCTTTTTTTCCCGGGGTTCTTGTCATAAACTCGTCGGTGCATGTTATAATGTACTTCTACTACTTCCTGTGCGCGGTAGGGAAGCGTCCCAGGTGGAAAAAGTTTGTCACAGATTGCCAGATTGTGCAGTTCTTTTCGAGCTTCGGGATCATGGCCTGGATTTCCTACCACCATTTCACAGGTCCGGGCTGCTCCGGCATCTGGGGGTGGTGCTTCGACGCGGTGTTCATCACCTCTCTTTTGGTTCTGTTCCTTGACTTCCATTCAAAGACTTACTCCAAAAAAAACGAGGCAAAGAAGAATATATAGATTAATTAATGCTCATGCATGGTTTGGTTCGATTGACCAGCAGGGTCTTTTTATTTCCCTAATTTGTCAGTTCATGTTGATTAATTTGTGTTCATCTAGTGATACAAGTGTGTGAGATCGATGGATGTGGGGGTGGCACAGAAGCTTTGTACACCATTCTACATGTTGGATTTATTATTTTATTGTTAATGTAATTCATAATTCAATAAGAAAAAGGTGTTAATTACTTAGTGCTCAAACGTAAGTTCTACTCGGAGGTGCTTTGAAATTACTACCCGTGTGTGCATGTATGAATTAGGATATTCCTTCCCTCTTAAAAGGTTGCTTAATAATGTTTTTAGATAAAATAGTTTAGGCCTATGACAACCACACCTTGATAAATAGGTGGTCTAGTGTTTAGCAAGTTTCTCAAACTTGTCGATGTAAAGCCCCCCTATAAACCTTTTTAAGGTGATGTCTGGTTGTTTTTTACTTTTTTTTTATAACCGGGGTGTTCGGGCAAGCTTACGCGCACCACAACTAATTCCCGGATTCACTGAACATCCTGCAAACCCAATGAGCATGTAAGGCACTGTGGGGGTGACAGATATGCATGGTGGGACTTGAATCCTGGTGCAGAGGAAGGAAACAAGTCCCTTCAACCGATAGCCCAAAACCCATTTGCACTTGTTTTTTACTCTTACCAATATACATGGTGGAGCCATGATAAAATACCTCAATGGAAAGCTTGTGTACGCAAATAAATAAAGGGAGAGATGACTACTCAAGAGGTATACTAAGAGAATAAGCTCCCAGGGAGGAATGTACCAAATTTAGGGCTATTCCCATCACTACAAGGCATTTAATTTCCTCATGAGACAAACAACAATTCCAGTGAGTCATATGTTGATATTAAAAAAAAGTATATAAATATATATATTCAAATAAATATTAAACAATTATTTTATTTTGAATAGCGCAAATATCAATGACCATCTTACAAGGCAGGTGAGCATTAAAATCTTACCGACCTGTTCGTAGTTGAAGAAAAATAAATTCTACAGCAACCAGCTAGCTAGCTAGGACAGCATGTTTTGCTATGTGTCTCTCGTGTTCGCCGTGCGTGTTAATTATTGAACTGGGAAGATGAATTGTTTTTCATTGTATTTTAAAAATATTTCTAAAAAATATTTTTATTTTTCATTTATTTAAATTGATTTTTTTAGCAGTTTTAGATTATTTTGATGTCCTGATATTAAAAATAATTTTTTAAAAATAAAAAAAAACATCATTTTTATTAATTTCTGAACGAAAAGTATTTTGAAAAACAACCTTAATCGCAATTCCAAACAATCATTCAAGCGTTGCAAACTTGGAAATAATCTTTAGTTGTTTTTCTCTCTACTTCATTAATTTTTGAATAAAAAACCCTATATTCTTTTTAAAAAACTATACATTAAATATAAAAATAATATCGTGAAATAATTTCTGATTGTTGGAACACACGATCTGTTCTAATCCCTTGCTATCCATATCTGCTTAGGATAGTAAATTTTAAGAGAGATAGCCATGGAGAAACTGTCAAGAATGCAATGTCTTTATCAATCCTGAAACTGACACTCATCAAATACCATGCAAATGGTATATAGAATGATTCTCCTTAAATGCCGATGACCTACCCGTCGTCCTTCAAATGATCCAATAATACAGGCCTAGACTAACGTATTTGCTCTTTTTATGATTTTAGGTTCAAGTCTCGTAGTTACTAATATGATAACTATTGAAAACTTATATGGTCGTTAACTTTAGTTAGCCTTAGGACTTGTAGGATTAGTCGAAGTGCGTGTAAGCAACAAGTAAAGACAACCATGCTAATAATTAAAAAAAGAGTGATCCACTTGGGGACAAATTTTATACACTCGACCGACGGATATTAGATTGTGGCACATCAATTTAAATAGCTAGCTAATTGCTATACCAGCCTGTTCAGTAGGCTAATCTTGTAAATAATCTTGTAAACTTGGTAGTTCAAATTTTAAATCTAGTTGGAACTTATTTCAAGTCAATTTCATGGTTGACCTAGTTAACCATCAAATCAATTTAAAATCAAACTTAGTGTTTTTTTGAGAGTATGGTTGCAGTTGTTTTTTAAAGTGTTTTTCGTTTAAAAATACATCAAAATAATGTTTTTTTAAAATTATATTTGACATCATCACATGAAAATGATCTAATAACAAAAAAAAAAATTTAATTTAAAGTAAAACATAAAAAAAAAAAAATTCAAATGTTTTCAAAAATGTTTTCGCAGTGATAAACAATGCCTTAGCCATGTTAGCCATTCCGGTGCTTTCAAGCCTTGCTTTCTCTTTTATCATTTGATTCATTTTGATATCCTCATTCTTTTTAGATGGCCCTTTCTTTCACTCCACCAATTGACAAAAATGGTGAAAGGGAGGGATATTTTGAAAGTGTTCTTGCTTAATGTAAAAGAATTCTAAAGGAAAAAGAGAGTAAATGTTACCAAAATATCCATCCATCAAAAACAAAGGATTGAGAGTGTTAGTTGAAGAATAAATTTGAAGAAAAAAAAGAAGAGAGTGACTAGTAGCAGCAAGAAGAGAAGGAGGGGGGAGATTTTGATTTCACAAACAATTAGGATTTAAATCTTCCTTAGTATGATGCTTCTTATATTCATATAGAAAATTTTAACTTTATTGTTAAATTGCATGATTTTCCTTATGAGATTAGGGTTAGGGTTCTTGGAAATTTTGGGGGGAATTATGAATTTGTGTTTAATTGATGAATGTGGCTTCAAATATGATGAAATGAGATATAAATGATAAGATAAACCAAAATGAAAAGGCGAGTCCTCTATGGAAGGCCATGGTTGGCCATTGAGGAAAGTAATTAGGGGGAAGATTTTACACTTTTATGTAGTTAATATGTGTTTATATGGGTTCAAGTAATATGGTTAGAAAGTTTAGATAAATAGATGTATATTAAGCATAAATCATCAAACTCCCTTTCTCCATTGCAACTATTCATTTCACACATCACACACGATATTACTGATGAAATTTTTCTATTAGTATGCTTTTATTTTTACAAACATTATTACTGACGAAATGAAATATCATTGGTAATATATGGAAAGTTTTTTTTTTTATTGAAAGTGAGAATTTTTAATTTAAAGGACAAACAAAATCATCAACAAAATAATTAAAAAATAATAATATTATATTATCCGTCGACGATTCCATCGGTAAACACAGTATAAAAAACCAACCAGAACACATGGGGATTTCAGATCTTCCTCTTCATCTTTCCCCTTCTCTTCTAACTCACATACCCCTTTTCAGATCTTTTAGCGTTCATCTTGTGTAATTTTGCTTTCTCCTTCATTTCTAGAAGGTATGTCTAGCTTTCTCTTCTTCTTTTCTTTTATTGCATTATTTTGACATAATTTGTTTTGTTATTAATGGTTATCATGTGTGATTATTGCATTACTTTCTCTTAAATTTTCCTATGTTAATGAATTATTAATAGATATTTTTAAGTTGATGAATTTGGCTTGTGTTAATTCATTATTACGTAATGATTTTTATCATTACTCATTTCTGGGTTATTCCTAAAATTTACATAAAGCAAAAAATAAACACTAAAATAAAAAATAAAAAGCGTTGACATTGTGGAAAAATCAAGGTGAAAATTTTGGACGCATTTGAGAGCCCGATCGTAGCTGCAATGTGCCAAAAACTAGAGGAAAATATAAATTCAAGGTTAAAATAAATTATTATCTTTAAAAATTGCATAAAATGAAGTCCAAAGGCATTATTATATATGTTAATACGCCAATATGATTTAATGACAGGCCAAATTAATGTTTAATTATGTTTAAAATTATTTTAAGGTACAATTGATGAATTTAATTAAGTGCATGGACTTAATTATACTTTAATTGTGTCAAATTAATATCATTTGAACTTAATTGGTGAAAAAATAAGTTTAAGAATCTAATTAGGGCTTAATTGAGAAAATTACAATTTTTGGAGATTAAATTTATTTTTTACCTAGACTATTGTTGTAAATTTAGGGTAAGATTGAAAGAACATCAATTTTTTTGGATTAAGTAGGAGAAATGAAGAACAAAGTGAAAAGGCATGTAGATTTAGGGGTTCAATTGAAATTTGACGGGGGTTCAATTGCACAAAACTGATAGTTTTGAGCCAATTAGGAATAATATTTGAGCAATCATAATATAAAGGACCAAATTGAACTTCATAGAGAGAAAAAAGGACTAGAAGGCGTGTCGTATGGTCACTATTCACTCCCCTCCCCCCCAAAATTGCATCGAAAATGATGATTTGATTCCAACTTTACAACTACATCTAATGTCTTTATCCTTCAACAAATCTCACAAAACATGGATGAAAATGATCCATTGATTCTTGACTATATCATGGTATGGTTAGTTCTTGTTGATTGACAATACACAAGTAGTGGCTCAGCCTCAAAGTTCACAACTCACACATCCTATTATAGCTATTAAATTTACCAACTCACGATACCTACTTCGAGCCAATGGTTGGTATGCTTCTTTATTGAACAAATGGTTTACATCTTATCTTATTAAAGAAAATATCATTTGTTTTCACCAGCTATATATAGATGTGAAATCTATGGCATGATAGGGTAGAAATCAGAAGCTAAATTTGGAAAGAAACCATTCACAAACCAAGATTTTTCCTCCAATTTTTTAGCCAGATCAATTACTTATCTACTCCACATCCATTAATGTCAACAACTCCGTCAATCATCCAAATTCTTCCCTAAAAAACAAACAAAAATTCTGTCCACCTCTCACCTTTATGAAGTCAAGGTAAACCCTTTATTTTTCACTCAAAATCACCAACTCAGCAACCCTACCACCCACTATTCATGTAATATTGCACAACATATAGTGAATTAATTCATTATGCACTGCACTACTCGATTGACATTTTTTCTTAGGTTGAACCTGGCACAACAAACAAGTCTGCCCAAACCGAGCATTTATGATGACCACGACTCAACCTGAAAAAAATAACAATTTTTTTTGTAAGAAAATCCAAAATCCAAAATTTTAAATTTTAGAATTTGATTATTTCATTTTAATTTTTTCATATATTTTTGTTCAATATTGGTTCGTAGATCTATGTTGAAGTATACGAACTTGGTATTAAAAATCTTATTTTTTCCAAAATTATAAACACAAATCTTATTTGAAAAATATATAAATAAAAAATACATTTGCTTTTCTTGCATGTAGCCGAATCCTAAAAGGTTTTTTTAATATATTTTTGTAAGACCCAAAAAACATGCATTTTTTCTCATCGTAACCAGGTTATGATTATCTGTTAGCGTTTAGCTAAAATATTAAAAATCTTTCAACAACCATTTTGTTTCTTTTATTTATCTATAGAATTTAATATGAGGAAAAACTTAATCATGAAAAGAGATCAACTTCAAAGCTTAGAAAAGATTATTAAATAAAAATCTGACCTAGAAAAACAATCAAATAATAATGTTGCTTACCTTAGTTGGGGTGTAGTAGAGGTGATGCATTTTTCCCATGTATAACAAGTCCTTTACCCAGACTCTTGCAGACCATTAGATTTCTTGTGAATACTAGGTGGCGACTCTTAAAAAATATAATCATAATTTATGATTAAAAAAAATCTTTTTCCATGCTCCTTATCTCCGGGGATAGGCTCGCGAAAAACAGTTATCACGACAATTTTTATGTTATTAGCGCATTATTTTTTAATTTTACTTTATGTTATTTCGTGTTGTTGTATTATATAAATTTATTTTGCTAATATTTTTAATTCCTAATTAGTTTTTCAATGAATGGTTAAATAGAGAAATTAAGGTGTTTTTTCTTATGTTAATTTATATTAAGTAGTGATCTTTATGTTATTAGTGCATTTTTTTTGCATTATTTTATAATTTAATTTTCTATTATTTTTTGTTGTGGTATTATTTGAATTTGTTTTGCTAATATTATTAATCATTAATGTTTTGTTCAATGAATTATTAAATAGAGAAAGTAAGGTTTCTAGTTAAATTATTATTGCTATTATTTTTTAACTATTGTTTTTAGTTTTTGTAATTTTAGAATTCATTTTTACAAGTTTAGGATTAATTTAAAAATATATTATAGCAATAAATAAAAATATTCAACAAAATTAAATTATACAAAATTGTTTGAAGAAAATGAATAAAATCAATTGGTTAATGGGATATATGTGGGAGGTGCTCTGAATTATTTTTAAATGGAGGAACCATGTCATTTTGAATG
This sequence comes from Salix udensis, assembly GCA_029204005.1. Classification (NCBI taxonomy): domain Eukaryota; kingdom Viridiplantae; phylum Streptophyta; class Magnoliopsida; order Malpighiales; family Salicaceae; genus Salix; species Salix udensis. Next base: position 12,559,060 of record CM055021.1, on the reverse strand, counting down.
TCCATTAATTTTTATGCATCATTAAGAAAATATCCATTGCACTATGTCAGGACAAGATTGGTTCGAGTTCTCCTAGCATTGATTTTGAGGATACAACTTTAGACTTTGATGATGAAACACACTTGTGGCACATGCATCGACTCACTATGCAGGGTTATCGAGTGTGATGCCATAAAGTCAAGGGTTGTACCATATCAAAGGGGTCCAATTACCCACAAGTAATGGCACCAATGAAAGGTTGATCTTTCAATGTATGTTTTATTTTTGTTTTCATAATTAAATTTGTTTAAAATATTTTTAAAAGATAATTTTATTTAGAGAATAAAACCTCAGGTTTATAAATATTGAGGTTGTGAGAACAATAACAACAGGTTTCAAATTATCGATGGAGATTTTATTATTTTAATGGACCCAAATCTCTAAAAATCATGAATGGAGACCGTGGGGGCAATGCATGGTTTACAAGGTTCAAGGTTAGAATGAAGTTAAATTTTTTTTATTATTTTAATATGTTTACTTTATCAAATTAATGAAATTTATATTTTTAAAATTTTTACCCTAAAGAAAAATTTGATTAAGAGGATGTTAATGATGATATTGCGAGAAGGGTGTGGGAGAATCACGTTGAACCTAGGTAAATGTGGTGATGTTGATATTTTTCTTTTTTCTTGGAAAACATAAGAGCGTTTTTCTTACGGTTTTTATTATTTTCGTTTAAAAAATATATTTTTTTAAATTAAAATAATTTAGAAATATTTTTAAAAGTAACCTTAATCATATTTCCAAATAGACCTATTCATATTATAATTTTTAAAGTGTTTAATTAAATGCTTTTAAATAGGACTTGTTGTTTGATATTGTGATTTGCGTATTTGTTTTTTTTTAAAGAATATTTTTTTTAGTTTTAAATTAAATATATTCTAAAAAATACATAAAAAATATTTTAATTAAGATTTGTGATCATTTATTTTAATTATTATATAGTTAAATAAAAAATATTTGTAGAAAAACAAATTATAATCCTAGTTTAATCCATAACATGTTCAATTTTTGAGATCATATTTTAAAATACTTATTATTAGTAATATAAAAAATTGGCATGTGCTATTATGTCGTAATCCTACCTAGTGCAACACCCACCACAATAAAAAAAAGGTAACGAATGCCAATACAACAGGCAGCCGACCCTTTCAATGAACTTATTTCTCTGTCTAAATTTTTGAACTATGGTATTTGGAAATGTGATTGTGGTTGTTTTTAAAATATTTATTATTAAAAAATATATTAAAATGATGTTTTTTTTTACTTTAAAAAAATCATTTTTAATATCAACAAATGACAATGATTTAAAAATACCAAAAAAAAACTAATATAAAGTATTACACACGATGCTCATATCCCAGTTCACAGAACTTGAACCGGTGTTCTTTAGGTTTCGTTACCACCGACAACGGCAACTCAATGTTGTTCATTTCACTTGCAAAATGGATGGTAATTGTTTTATTAATTGAAAGACAAAGATATTTAAAGAGACATTGAATGCATTGGTTTTGAAGGTTTCAACCAAGTCAGAATTGCAAGGTCCATTGAAGTATCAAGAGGAGACCCTAGTACATCTTCTCCATGTGTAAGATGGGCCTACTACAATCCTATTTGGGTCATGAAGTGAGGACATCCAAGGAAACAAAAGAATCCTACTAAAACTTGGAAATAACATTGATGGCTACTTTTTCCTTTTGTTTTTAGGATTAAGGGGCTGGATGGAAGACTATAAATAAGCCTTATATCAGCTTTGTCATACTATGGGCTTTATTTAATTTTATTAGCTACATCACATAAGCTTAATTTGTACACTATTAGGGAATGTATTCTTATATAGGAAATATTTGTATAGACTTATCTTGTGTAATAGGGTACACCATAATACATGTACATATGCCCTACTTATATAAATACAAGAGGAGCAGCCGTATTAGGTATTGTGCTCAAATACAATACAATCAAATACTTGTTTCAACTTGGTATCAGAGCCTAATCGGTTCCTCTTCCTTCTTGCGCCGACTGCCTTCAAATTTCTGGGGCTGCTCTGTTTCGTCTCTGCCTTCAATTGCAATCTACTGCAGCGTTCTTTCTCTCTACGTGAGGCGTGCGTTATTTCTGGTTACTGCACACCGTTTGTCTTCTACTGCAAGTGTCTTTCATTGCAGCGTTCTTTACTCTACGTTGCCTAACTTCTACGGCTGAGCTCTTCATCTTCAGCGTTCTTTCTCTCTACGTGAGGCGTGCGTTCTTTCTCTCTACTGCACACGTGAGCAATTTTTTTTGTTGCTTTATTATGGCTCAATCGGACAGTGCTAACACTGGAATCAATACCAGTCCCTCCTCTCCAAAATCTGCTGCACCAGACGCAGCCATAACCTCTTCAACCGCAGCTCCTGCTCTTGTTCCTCTCTCCAATACACAGCAGGTTATCAATCTTAAACTCACAAACAACAACTATTTGTTTTGGCGTATGCAGATGAAACCGTATCTAATCGGTCAAGGAGTGTATTCTTTCGTTGATGGCTCCACACACTGCCCCTCTCCTTATGCCACGGACAGCTCTTGCTCTTTGCTGTCGGTTTGGAAACAGCAAGATCAGTTAATTCTAAGTGCATTGTTGTCTTCTCTCTCGGTTGAAGTTCTTCATCTTGTGGTGGATTGTCCCACTTCTGCTAGTGTATGGAGCACACTTGAACGTGCTCTTGCTTCCCCATCCAATTCCAGAATTATGCAATTACATGGCTCTCTTCAAGACTTGCGCCAAGGTGATGACACTGTCACAATATATCTGCAGCGGGCAAAGGGATTATTTGATGAATTGGCTGCAGCTGGCAGACCAATTTCCCTCACTGATTTTAATCTATATGTTTTTCGTGGTTTGAGAAGTGATTTCCGTGACTTGGTTACCACCTTATCAACCAAAGCCGAACCATTGACTTATTCAGAATTGCACAGTCACTTATCCACACATGAATTTATACATCGTAGTGCTGTGACTGCTGCCCCTCTTCTCCCCACACCAGCGCCACTTCCATCAGCCTTTGCTGCCCAGCGTGGCTACTCGGGTTCCCAAACAAATGCCTTTAGGGGACGACGCAATGGCTGGAAAAATAATTCTCGTGGGAACTACAATCAGTCCAATGGACAACCTTTTAGAAGTGGACAATGGCAGCAGCCCCGACACTACAATGGACAGTGGCAAAGCAATTCCAACCGTGGGACATCACACAATCAATGGTCTCGTCAACAGGTAAAGTGCCAGCTTTGTTACACATATGGCCATTCTGCCCAAAATTGTCTTCAGCTTGCACACCATGGAACTCAAGCTTCGGCCAACCTCTCTTTTCGCAATGGTTCAGCCGAGGATCCAGCCATGAAAGACTCTACTGATTGGTTCCCCGACACAGGTGCGAATCACCATGTTACTCCGGATACTAATGGTATGACTTCCGTAAATCCCTATCTTGGTAATGATCAATTACATGTTGGTGATGGTAAAGGACTTGTTATCTCTAATATTGCAAATAATCTCTTGCATACCCCAAAAAGAATTTTCACTTTGTCAAACATACTACATGTGCCTAATATTAAAAAGAAATTGTTATCCGTTCAACAATTTTGTCGTGAGAATTTTGTCTTCTTTGAGTTTCACTCCTCTTTGTTTTATGTTAAGGATCTCATCACCAAGGAAGTTCTTCTTTCCGGTCGGAGTAAAGATGGCCTCTACGTTCTTTCCGAGTCGTCCGCCACATTCTTACCACAAGCTTGTTTGTCCACTAGCATGGTCACTTCTGCTGATATTTGGCATCGTCGCCTTGGTCATCCCAGTTCCCCGTATTTTTGAGCCTCTTAGCGTCAAATAAAAAGGTTGTTTGTACTTCTCGCATTTCTAATTTTCAATGTCAAGCTTGTCCGCTAGGAAAATCCTCGCGTTTGTCATTAGGACCCACGGGTCATAAAACATCAACTCCTCTTGAACTTATTTTTAGTGATGTGTGGGGTCCTGCTCCGATGTTTTCTTCTGATGGTTTTCGGTATTTTGTCATTTTTGTGGATGCTCACACAAAATTTATGTGGTACTATCCTATTGCACTAAAATCCGATGTGTTCAATGTTTTTCAACAATTTCAAGTACTTGTTGAACGTCAATTCTCTTGCAAAATTAAAAATGTGCAAACTGATTGGGGTGGTGAATACCGTAAATTAAATTCTTTCTTCAAAACAATTGGTATTCATCATCGACTCATATGTCCACATACTCATGAACAAAATGGTACCGTTGAACGTCGCCATCGTCATATTGTTGAAACTGGTCTCACCATGTTAGGCCAATGTAAGGCTCCTCTAAAATACTGGAATTATGCGTTTGAAACATCGGTTTATCTCATAAATCGTATGCCCACCGCGATTTTACAAAACAAGTCTCCTTTTGAATGTTTGCTTCGTCAAGTACCTGATTATGCTTTCTTACGTATTTTTGGGTGTCTTTGCTTTCCGTTTCTTCGTCCTTACAATGCTCATAAGCTTGATTATCGCTCCACTCCTTGTGTGTTCCTTGGGTATAGTTCGTCTCATCTCGGTTATCGGTGTCTTGATTTGTCATCTGACCGCATATATATTTCCCGTCATGTCCGTTTTCATGAACAGGTTTTTCCTTTTATTGAGTCAACCATAAGGTCATCCAACTCCACCTATACACCGGTGGTTGTCTCCAACCTCCCTTCCCTCACCCTATCTTCCTTAAATTCCGTCCCAACTCCACCCGTTCATCCCACTAACCAGTCTGTACCTTCACCATCTCCATCTATGTCTATTGATCATTATGCAGGTACAGGATCACCGGCTCAAGTTCAACCTACATCTCCTTCCTCTCCAGCTATGGAATCTCCAGCTTTGGCATCCACTTTATCTCCATCATCTGGACACTCGGATCAGTCTCTACCCGGTTTGGATCTATGTGTGGATCTTTCCACTTATTCTCTTCCACAACTGCCCTCCATTACTATGCCGTCTGCTCCACCACTGCCTCGGCAACACTCTATGGTGCTCCGGCCTAGGCAGCCGAAGACTGCAAATCTCAGCTCCTTGACCGCCTCCTCTCCGTCAGTCTCTCCTTCCCGGGTACTGTCTCCATCTGATTTTGAACCTATGAGTTTTAAGGAGGCTGACCGTTTTGAGTGTTGGCATTCTGCAATGAAGGATGAAATTTCAGCCTTACATGCTAATACCACTTGGTCCTTGGTACCGTTTGACCCTTCTATGAATGTTGTTGGTTGCCGATGGGTCTATAAAATAAAACGCCGAGCAAATGGGGAAGTTGATCGCTACAAAGCACGTTTGGTTGCGCGGGGGTTCACCCAACAGGAAGGTATAGATTATTCTGAAACTTTCGATCCCCGTTGTTAAACCAACTACTGTTCGGTTAGTTCTCACAATTGCAAGTATCAAAAGGGTGGCGATTCGGCAACTTGATGTCCATAATGCCTTTCTTAATGGCTCTCTTCATGAGGTTGTGTACATGCAACAACCCCCTGGGTTTTATTGACACCACTTTATCTACACATGTTTGCCGTCTTCATAAATCTCTATACGGTTTGAAACAAGCACCACGGGCTTGGTACATGCGTCTAAGTGATTTTACGCTAACTATTGGTTTCCGGGCTTCAAAGGTTGATACTTCCCTTTTTATTCCGAGTGGTTCTCATGATATATGCTACTTACTCGGTCTATGTTGATGACATTTTGATTACCGGTAATAATTCGCACTTATTCATCGTCTTATTACTCTGTCGAGCTCGGAGTTCAAACTTCGTGATTTGGGGCATGCTCGCTATTTTTTTGGGGATTGAAGTTGCTCCCACTAGCATGGGTCTTGTGCTTAGTCAACACAAGTATGTTCTGGATATTCTGAATCGTGCAGGTATGACATCATGTAAACCTGTTGATACACCAGCTTCTGTTTCCAAACATGATCTGCAGTCTACCGACTTGTTCTCAGACGCTACTCGCTTCCGCCAGGTAGTTGGTGCTCTTCAGTATCTCACATTTACTAGACCTGATATTTGTTATGCTGTGAACAAAGTATGCCAGTTTATGCATGCTCCTACAGAAGGACACTGGGCCGCAGTAAAGCGTATTCTGCGATATCTCAAAGGTACCTCCTCATTTGGTCTTCATCTTACTCGAGACAACAATTTGTCTCTTCATGGCTTTACTGATGCCGATTGGGCCGGCAGTATTGACGACCGAAAATCTACGGGTGGCTATGTGGTATTTCTTGGATCCACACCCATTTCATGGAAATCTGGCAAGCAACGCACAGTTGCTCGCTCCTCCACCGAAGCAGAATATAAAGCCTTAGCCGATGGTACTGCTGAGGTCCTTTGGCTTCGCTATCTCTTGTCAGATTTATGCATCTCTCCTAGTTCTGCTACAACTATCTGGTGTGATAACTTGGATGCCACTTATCTGTCTGCTAATCCGATCTTTCATGCCCGTACAAAACATGTTGAGGTTGACTATCACTTTGTTCGTGATCGTGTGGCTACTTATATAAATACAAGAGGAGCAGCCGTATTAGGTATTGTGCTCAAATACAATACAATCAAATACTTGTTTCAACTTACACCATTCTACATGTTGGATTTATTATTTTATTGTTAATGTAATTCATAATTCAATAAGAAAAAGGTGTTAATTACTTAGTGCTCAACGCATTGATATGGCCCAATTGCCTTTTTAGAGTGAAAACAGTAGTAAGCAAACCTTGAGTTCTGCTCGGAGGTGCTTTGAAATTACTACCCGTGAGTGCATGTATGAATTAGGATGTTCCTTCCCTCTTAAAAGGTTGCTTAATAATGTTTTTAGATAAAATAGGTTAGGACTATGACAACCACACCTTGATAAATAGGAGGTCTAGTGTTTTGCAAGTTTCTCAAACTTGTCGATGTAAAGCCCCCTATAAACCTTTTTAGGGCTTGTTATTAACTGGTTTTGGGTATCGATAATGATAAGGATAAGTGGTTGCTTTTTACTTTTTTTTTTATAACCGGGGTGTCTGGGCCAGCTTACACGTACCATAACTAATCCCGGACTCATTGAACATTCTGCAACCCAATGAGCATGCATGTAAGGCACCGTGGGGGTGACAGGCGTGCATGGTAGGACTTGAATCTTGGTGCAGAGGAAGGAAACAAGTCCCTTCAAATGCTAGGCAAAGACCCCACTTGCAGTTGTTTTTTACTCTTACCAATATACATGGTGGAGCCATGATAAAATACCTCAATGGAAAGCTTGTGTACGCAAATAAATAAAGGGAGAGATGACTACTCAAGAGGTATACTAAGAGAATAAGCTCCCAGGGAGGAATGTACCAAATTTAGGGCTATTCCCATCACTACAAGGCATTTAATTTCCTCATGAGACAAACAACAATTCCAGTGAGTCATATGTTGATATTAAAAAAAAGTATATAAATATATATATTCAAATAAATATTAAACAATTATTTTATTTTGAATAGCGCAAATATCAATGACCATCTTACAAGGCAGGTGAGCATTAAAATCTTACCGACCTGTTCGTAGTTGAAGAAAAATAAATTCTACAGCAACCAGCTAGCTAGCTAGGACAGCATGTTTTGCTATGTGTCTCTCGTGTTCGCCGTGCGTGTTTTTTTTAATTATTGAACTGGGAAGATGAATTGTTTTTCATTGTATTTTAAAAATATTTCTAAAAAATATTTTTATTTTTCATTTATTTAAATTGATTTTTTTAGCAGTTTTAGATTATTTTGATGTCCTGATATTAAAAATAATTTTTTAAAAATAAAAAAAAACATCATTTTTATTAATTTCTGAACGAAAAGTATTTTGAAAAACAACCTTAATCGCAATTCCAAACAATCATTCAAGCGTTGCAAACTTGGAAATAATCTTTAGTTGTTTTTCTCTCTACTTCATTAATTTTTGAATAAAAAACCCTATATTCTTTTTAAAAAACTATACATTAAATATAAAAATAATATCGTGAAATAATTTCTGATTGTTGGAACACACGATCTGTTCTAATCCCTTGCTATCCATATCTGCTTAGGATAGCAAATTCTAAGAGAGATAGCCATGGAGAAACTGTCAAGAATGCAATGTCTTTATCAATCCTGAAACTGACACTCATCAAATACCATGCAAATGGTATATAGAATGATTCTCCTTAAATGCCGATGACCTACCCGTCGTCCCTGAACCGGCTGATTTTAAGATTCATCCACCTCACCTCACCTCACCTCACCTCACCATATAGTAGGCAAGATAGTCAAAATCAAGATTTTGACACGAATCGAAAAGGGCTCTGAAAAAGATTGGATCGTAAAATCGTAGAAAGATCGTACCCGAATATGTCCGTACAAAAATTATTATTTTTAATTATATTTAAATTAAAAAAATGAATTTAAATATAATTAAAAGACCCACAGTATTTGAGATTTGAAATTTAAACTATTTATTTTATGTTTTTCAAGTAATTATATATTTTTTTTATGGTTGTTGTATTTGAAATTAATTAATGTTATTTATTATCTTAAATTAATAGGATTTTTTTAAAATTATTTTTTATGCTAATTATTATTATTATTATTATTATTATAAACCTCCATATTATTATTATTAATAATATAATAACCCCTCCCCCGTATATATTATTATTATTATTAATAATAATAATAATTTATAACAACCCCCCGTAGAAAGTAGAAAGTAGAAAGTAGAAACCACCACCTTTTTGTTTTATTATTATTATAAGTATTAACCCTAATTCTCTTCTCTCAGACTCTCACCTTCTCACGCCGCCGCCCACCCTCTTCTTCCTCTGATGGAGATTGTGCGACAATAGGCTTCTTTCACCGAAGGGAGCGATGTGCTGCAGTTGCTTATGCCTTTACAAAAAGAAGTCCATTTTTTGTTCATCTGAGAGATGCCACGCAGCATATTGATCCCACCAATTTTCAGTAGTAGTTGATACGCATGGAGGGAATGGGTCTTTCCATTGGCAAGCTTCGATACTAGAAAAAAAAAATTAAGTGACAGTGGACCCTTTCTTCAGTTTCTTGTGCTCATCTCCCTCCCTTTCTTGTGCCTTTGCTTGTGCTGCAGATAAGAATCCCTTGAACTCGTAAAATCGGACCGATTCGGTCCGATTTTACGAGTCAACCCGATTTTGACCGAGTTTGACCGGTTTCGATTTTTCTTTGCGGTCCAACCAGGTTTGCTGAGCCAACTCGCAAACTCGTACGAGTTTGCGAGTTGACTCGCGAGTTTGACTACCTTGATAGTAGGTGATCCAATAGTAGAGGCTTGAGACAAACAAATTTGCTCATTTTATGATTTTATGTTCGGGTTTTGTAGTTGATAATATAATAACTATTAAAAATTTATATGGTCTTTAACTTTAGTTAACTTTAGAACTTGTAGGATTAGTCAAAGTGCGTGTAAGCAACAAGTAAAGACAACCATGTTCGCACTCGACCGACGAATATTAGATGGTGGCACATCAATTTAAATAGCTAGCTAATTGCTATACCAGCCTGTTCAGTAGGCTAATCTTGTAAATATTCGATACAAGTCAACAAGTTTATGTAGTAACTTTGTAGTTCAAAATTTAAATCTAGTTGGAATTTATTTCAAGTCAATTTCATGGTTGACTTGGTTAAACCATCAAATCAATTTAAAACAAAACTTAGTGTCTTTTTGGGAGTATGGTTGCAGTTGTTTTTTTTAAGTGTTTTCCGTTTAAAAATACATCAAAATGATGTTTTTTTTTTAAATTATTTTTGACATCATCACATGAAAATGATCTAAAAACACCAAAAAAATTTATTTTAAAGTAAAACATAAAAAAAAATTCAAATTTTTTCAAAAGCGTTTTTGAAACGCAATGATAAACAATGCCTTAGTCATGTTAGCCATTTTGGTGCTTTCGAGCCTTGCTTTCTCTTTATCATTTGATTCATTTTGATATCCTCATTCTTTTTAGATGGCCCTCTCTTTCACTCCACCAATTGACAAAAATGGTGAAAAAAAGGGAGGGATATTTTGAAAGTGTTCTTGCTTAATGTAAAGAATTCTAAAGGAAAAAAAAGAGAGTAAATGTTACCAAAATATCAATTCATCAAAAACAAAAGGATTAAGAGTGTTATTTGAAGAAAAAAAAGGAGAGAGTGACTAGTAGCAGCACGAAGAGAAGGAGGGGGGAGATTTTGATTTCACAAGCAATTAGGATTTAAATCTTCCTTGGTATGATGCTTCTTATATTCATATAGAAAATTTTAACTTTATTGTTAAATTGCATGATTTTCCTTATGAGATTAGGGTTAGGGTTCTTGGAAATTTTGGGGGGAATTATGAATTTGTGTTTAATTGATGAATGTGACTTCAAATATGATTAAATGAGATATAAATGATAAGATAAACTAAAATGAAAAGGCGAGTCCTCTAGGGAAGGCCATGGTTGGCCATTGAGGAGAGCAATTAGGGGGAAGATATTACACTTCTATGTAGTTGTTAATATGTGTTTATATGGGTTCAAGTAATATGGTTAGAAAGTTTAGATAAATAGATGTATATTAAGCATAAATCAACAAACTCCCTTTCTCCATTTCAACTGTTCATTTCACACATCACACACGATATTATTGATGAATTTTTTCTATCAGTATGCTTTTATTTTTACAAACATTATTACTAACGGAATGAAATATCATTGGTAATATATGGAAAGTTTTTTTTCTTATTGAAAGTGAGAATTTTTAATTTAAAGCACAAACAAAATCATCGACAAAATAATTAAAAAAAAAATAATATTATATATTATCCGTCGATGATTCCATCGGTAAACACAGTATAAAAAACCAACCAGAACACACAAGGATTTAAAATCTTCCTCTTCATCTTTCCCCTTCTCTTCTAACTCACATACCCCTTTTTAGATCTTTTAGCATTCATCTTGTGTAATTTTGCTTTCTCCTTCATTTCCAGAAGGTATATCTAGCTTTCTCTTCTTCTTTTCTTTTATTTCATTATTTTGACATAATTTTTTTTTGTTATTAATGGTTATGATGTCTGATTATTGCATTACTTTCTCTTAAATTTTCCTATGTTAATGAATTATTAATTGATATTTTTAAGTTGATTAATTTGGCTTGTGTTAATTCATTATTACATAATGATTTTTATCATTACTCATTTCTGGTTTATTCCTAAAATTTGAATAAAACAAAAAATAAAAACTAAAATAAAAAATAAAAAGGGTTGACGTTGTGGAAAAATTAAGGTGGAAATTTTGGACACATTTGAGAGCCCGATCGTAGCTGTAATGTGCCAAAAACTAGAGGAAAATATAAATTCAAGGCTAAAATAAATGATTATCTTTCAAAATTGCATAAAATGAAGTTCGAAGGCATTATTATATATGTTAATACGCCAATATGATTTAATCATAGGTCAAATTAAAGTTTAATTATGTTTAGAATTACTTTAAGATACAATTGATGGATTTAATTAAGTGCATGGACTTAACTATACTTTAATTGCATCAAATTAATATCATTGGCGACTTAACTGGTGAAAAAATAAGTTTCAGAACCTAATTAGAGCTTAATTGAGAAAATTGCAATTTTTGGAGATTAAATTTATTTTTTACCCAGACTATTGTTGTAAATTTGGGGTAAGATTGAAAGAACATCAAAAATTTTGGATTAATTAGGAGAAATCAAGAGCAAAGTGAAAAGGCATGTAGATTTAGGGGTTCAATTGAAATTTGACGGGGGTTCAATTGCATAAAACTGATAGTTTTGGGCCAATTAGGAATAATATTTGAACAATCATAATATAAAGGATCAAATTGAACTTCAGAGATAAAAAAAGGACTAGACGGCGCGTCGTATGGTCACTATTCACTCCCCCCCAAATTGCATTGAAAATGATGATTTGGTTCTAACTTTACAACTACATCTAATGTCTTTATCCTTTAACAAATCTCACAAAACATGCATGAAAATGATCTAGTGATTCTTGACTATATCATGATATGGTCAGTTCTTGTTGATTGACAACACACAAGCAGTGGCTCACCCTCAAAAGTTCATAACTCACACAACCTATTATAGCTGTTAAATTTACCAATTCAGGATACCTACTTTGAGCCAATGGTTGATATGCTTCTGCATTGAACAAATGGCTTACATCTTATCTCAGTAAAGAAAATATCATTTGTTTTCATCAACTATATATAGATGTAAAATCTATGGCATGATAGGGGAGAAATCAGAAGCTAAATTTGGAAAGAAACCATTCACAAACCAAGATTTGTCCTCCAATTTTTTCAGCCAGATCAGTTGCTTATCTAATCCACATCCATTAATGTCAACAACTCCGTCAATCATCCAAATTCTTCCCTAAAAAACAACAAAAAATCTGTCCACCTCTCACCTTTGTGAAGTCAAGGTAAATCCTTTATTTTTCACTCAAAATCACCAACTCAGAAACCCCACCACCCACTATTCATGTAATATTTCACAACGTATAGTGAATTAATTCATTATGCACTGCTCGAGTGACATTTTTTCTTAGGTTGAACCTGGCAAAGCCAACAAGCCTGCCCAAACTGAGCATTTATGCTGACCACGACTCAAATTGAAAAAAATAACAATTTTTTTTTAAGAAAATCCAAAGTTTAAATTTTAGAATTTGATTATTTCATTGTATTTTTTCTATAGAAATTTTGTTCAATATTGGTTCGTAGATCTATGTTGAAGTATACGAACTTGGTATAAAAAAAATGATTTTTCTCCAAAATTTTATTTGAAAAATATATAAATAAAAAATGCATTTTCTTTTCATGCATGCAGCCAAATCCTAAAAGGTTTTTTAATATATTTTTACAAAAAGCAAAAAAAAAGAAGTAGTATTTTTTCTCGTCATAACCAGGTTATGATTATCCGTTTGCGTTTAGCTAAAATATTAAAAATCTTTCAACAACCATTTTGTTCCTTTTATTTATCTATAGAATTTAATATGAGGAAAAGACTCTCTCATGAAAAGAGATCAACCTAAAAGCTTAGAAAAGATTATTAAATAAAAATCTGACTTAGAAAAATAATTAAACAATAATGTTGCTTACCTTAGTTGGGGTGTAGTAGAAGTGATGCGTTTTTCCCTTATATAACAAGTCCCTTACCCAGATTCCTGCAGACCATTAGATTTCTTGTGAATACTAGGCGGTGACTCCTAAACAATATAATCATAATTTATGATTAAAAAAAATCTTTTTCCATGCTCCCTATCTCCGGGGATAGGCTCGCAAAAACAGTTATCACGACAATTTTTATGTTATTAGCGCATTATTTTTTAATTTTATTTTATGTTATTTCGTGTTGATGTATTATATAAATTTATTTTTCAAATATTATTAATTCATAATTATTTTTTCAATGAATGATTAAATAGAGAAATTAAGGTGTTTTTCTTGTGTTAATTTATATTAAGTAATGATCTTTATGTTATTAGTGCATTATTATTTTTTCTTTTTTTGTATTATTTTATAAGTTAATTTTCTATTATTTTTTTTTGTGGTATTATTTGAATTTGTTTTGCTAATATTATAAGCCGTTAATATTTTGTTCAATGAATTATTAAATAGAGAAAGTAAGGTTTCTAGTTAAATTATTATTGCTATTATTTTTTAACCATTGTTTTTAGTTTTTGTAATTTTAGAATTCATTTTTCCAAGTTTAGGATTAATTTTAAAAAAATATTATAGCAATAAATAAAAATATTCAACAAAATTAAATTATAGAAAATTGTTTGAAGAAAATGAATAAAATCAATTGGTTAATGGGATATATATGGGAGGTGCTCCGAATTGTTTTTAAATGGGAACAATGTCATTTTGAATGTCCATTAATTTTTATGGATCATTAATAAAAAATCCATTGTACGATGTCAGGACAAGATTGGTCCGAGTTCTCATGGCAGTGATTTTGAGGATACAACTTTAGGTGCTGATGATGAAACGTACTTGTGGCACATGTATCGACTCACTATGCAGGTTTGTTGAGTGTGATGTCACAAAGTCAAGGGTTGTACCATCACAAAGGGGTCCAATTACCCACAAGTAATGGGACCAATGAAAGGTTGACCTTTCAATGTATGTTTTATTTTGTTTTTGTTTTCATAATTAAATTTGTTTATAATATTTTTAAAAGATAATTTTATTTAGAGAATAAAACCTTAGGTTTATAAATATTGACGTTGTGAGAACAATAACAACAATTTTCAAATTATCGATGGAGATTTTATTATTTTAATGGACTCAAATCTCTAAAAATCATGAATGGAGACCGTGGGGGTGATGCATGGTTTACAAGGTTCAAGGTTAGAATGAAGTTAATTTTTTTATTATTTTAATATGTTTACTTTATCAAATTAATGAAATTTATTTTTTTAAAATTTTTACCCTAAAGGAAAATTTGATTAAGAGGATGTTAATGATGATATTACGAGAAGGGTGTTGGAGAATCACGCTGCAACTAGGTAAATGTGGTGATGTTGATTATTTTATTTTTTTCTTACAAATACCACAACTTTATGTTTTGTTTACTACATAATAATTTATTTGTACCGTATAAGTTGCGTGATTTCTAGTACGAGACACATAAAAGTATGTGTGAGTAAGAAAGCTTCTAGACTGGAAAAACATGGCACTTTGGAAGGAATTCAGAACGCCATACATCTAAAAAGCAATATGGAAGATTACATTGAGGATGTGACGTCCAAGTATTTCACGCGATGCTCACATTCCAATTTGCAGAACCAGAACCTGTGTTTTTTAGATTTCGTTACCACCCACACCAACACCTCAATGTTGTTCATTTCACATTTGAAATGGATGATAATTTTTTGTTTATAATTGTTTTTCTTAATATTTTTAATTTGCAACTAACAATGTTTTTTTCTTGCAAGCTACAAGTTTTGGACGCGATCCATTAGCGATGGAGCTTTTTGTTGAGTCGCATTTGTCAAGTACAGACTGCCAACAAAGAGTGCAACCATAATTTGTGGATAGTCGCACTCATTAATTTATTTTACTTAATCTAATATTTCATTGATTTTTTTTACATTTTTTTCTTTCTATGAAAAATATAATAGGTGGTTAAAGGAGAAATGTAGAGACAATCCTTTGACCCATCTAGATTTTGATCTAGATGTGTGGTTGGAGGCATGAACGTCTAGTGGACCCGATAGAAATTGGGTATATAGACCCTCTGACACTATGATTGAGAAATTGTCATTGGCCCATTCAAACATCCCTTAAATTGGTTCAATTCATGTAAACTCTAGTGTTCTAGATAACTTTAGTTGAGAAAGTCCATGATAAGATGACAAAACTTCATTATGAGATAGTCTCACTACATCGAATGGATATGCAAATGCAATCACATTAGGGTGGTCCATGTACTTCTTTTACATCTCACGATCTCAACCATCATCCTTCTCTACCACCTTCTCCTTCAACGCCACCTCGTTTTTAGATTGATTGTTTTTGAATTTTGAAAATTACAAAATTTATAATCTGTAATATTTGGATTTTAAATTAATTTAATCTAATTTGAAATATATTTTGGTTTTTAAGTTATTTTTTATATCATTTAAGTTATTTTTTTATTTTTATAAAAAAAAATTAAAATAGTAATGAAAGAATTACAAATGCAGCATTCCATCGGTATTCTCAAGAGAGTTGGACATAAATTACTCAAAATGCTATTATCTTTGATGGCTTTACCAGTGGAATGGATTGTCGGTACTTTCTAGAGAGTTAGATAGAATTTACTCAAAATGTCAATTTTACCAAATGTTTACTAACGAAATTACTCAAAATAACACTATTATAGATGACTATACCAATAAAGTATATTGATGGAATCACCGATGGTTTATTCTAACGGCATCACCGATCGAATATATCGATGAAATTACATTCAGTGTTTCCGTTGGTGAGGGCATCGCTAGTGAAGTCACGTATGGAAACTAAATTATTGATGATATTTTTATCGACAAATGCTTGTCTTCCGTGTATTGGTTAGCAAACCGATTACCGATGAAAATTAAATTTCAATACCTACAGAGATTTCTGTCGTTAAAACAATTATTTCTGGAAGTGGTTATTTGCATTAAAGGTTGTATTTTGTAATTTCTTTTTACAGTATATTTAAAGTTTTTCATTTCTAGCATATTCTCCATGTATAAAGAGCATGATAAAAATTTTGTTTTTCATTTTCTAGGAATTTGTTTTCTTTTAGTTTTTTTATATGTTTCCTTATGTATATGCGTATGTTTGTCTTCATTTTCTTGACTTTTAAAAAGCATAGAATTTGTCTTTAAATGGATAACAAAAGCAATAATAAGAGTAAGTCTTATTTATCATTAGACATATTTTTTTTTAAATGTAGTTAGTTTTAAAGTGTGGGTCACTTAGTTTGTTGGGATGCATATAGAGCATAGAATGAGAAAATTATAAGTGACAAAAAATGATTTTTTAAATATCAGTCATAAGTAAAATGAATTGGTTTGTGGCTTTATTTGTTAATGTGTACTTGAAAGTAATAAGAGTTTAGGTAATATCTTATATAGGGAAGGTGGTGTCAATTTTTCTCTAAATATGATATTTTACGAATGTTATTTTTTTTTATTATTTAATTTGTTTAGATGATGAAAAAAAGTCATTAGTGAGTTATACAAATAAGAGCACTCTTAGTTATTTCAGTTGCACTTCTAAGTACCATGAGTTACTAGGTGTCGACCATGAACAAACACTTGAGACCTAGACCCCCTCTCTCAATATAGGCTCATTGATTATGATGTTTTCTTTTGCAGGATGTTTTCCTATGCAAATGTTTAACTAATTGTCATCACCCAATTTTGGGTCATTCGCAAATCTACCCGAAAATAACAAAAAAATAAAATAAAAGAGGCTGGTGTCGGTAGAAAAATCAAGGTGAAATTTTGGATGTTTTTGAAAGCTCAATCGTACCTCTTTTGTGCCCAGAAATGAAGGAAAGCGCAGATTCAAGGTCAAAGTAATTTATTATTAGATAACTCTGTGTAAAAACTAAGTCGAAACATATAATTTATTTTTTATGGGCCAATTTGATTTAATCATTGGCCAATTTAAAACTGTAATTATGTTTGAGAATTAATTTAGGGTCCAATTGAAGGATTTAATTAAGCGCAAGGACTTAATTATACTTTAAATTGGTCAAATTAATTTTATTAAGGGCTTAGTCAATAAGAAATCAAGTTCTTGAATTTAATTCAGGTCCAATTGAGAAGATTGGAATTTTCGGAAACCCATTTGAATTTTTTCAAGCCTATTATGCGAAATCACGGACCAAATTGAACAAATTGAGAGTTTAATGGTTAATTGAGGATTAAATAACACAAAGTCAAGGCTTGTATTGAAATTATGACGGAGGGTATAATTGCACAAAATCATAAGTTTAAATTCGATTGGGAGTGCAATTAGAGCAATTATAAATTGAGGGACCAAATTGCATTCCACTTTCCCAAAAAACTGTAGTCCCGCCGTTGCCTTTCCTGCACGGCTACCGACCAGCACCTGCACGCCGCCGACAGGCCAGAGGCCACCGTTGCTTGCAAGGGTAACCTCTGCATTGCCTATAAAAGGATGAGTAGAAAGGAGATATAGGGAGGGGGGAGAAAAAGGGAAGAAGAGAAAAAGAGGAGGGAGGAGAGAATAAGAAAAAAGAGGAAACAGAGAAGAAGAAAAAAAAAAGGGGGGGGGGGAGAAAAATTGAATAAAAGAAAGAGAGACAGAATAGAGGCGAGAAAACAGATAAGAGAAAAATAACAGAGTGGAGAAGAAGAAGAAAAAAGGAAACAAAGGAGAAGATTTTTACGTAAAAAGAAGAAAAAACGGAAAAAACCACGTAGAGTAGAAATTTACGTAACAAAATTGTTTCAAAAGTCACGCAAAAATCACATCTTCTCCCTGGGCAACCAGTTCCCTCTCTCCCTCTCGGTTTGCAGTTCATTTCTCTCTCTAACACCAGCTCGGCCGAGCTTCTCTCTCTCCACCAGTAGAGGCCCATCAGCCACCATTTCCCCACCGTGAGCTCCTCTATAGAACCGACCCAGCCGTGACCTCCAGCAAGCCAACAGCAGCGACAGTGTGTGCAGCAACGTGAACCGTTCACTTTCCGACGTCAACTCCGGCCACCACAGGCCACCATGTACGACGCCACCATGACTGGAAGAACCACCTCGACCTCCTCTACCCAACGATATTAACAGGTACGTCGTTCGTTACACTCGAAAATCCTCCATGATTTCTACTGTAGCAGCTTCTTCTTCTTCTTCTGCATGTAGGGAGTGAATTAATTCACTCCCCCCGCAGTGATGTTTGGGCTGGGCTTTGTGCCCAACCCGATTTTTGGAGAAGGCGGGCTTCCATCCCATTTGGGTGGAAGCCCAGCCTAAGGTAAGGGGGCTGGCAACCTGGCCCATCAGGGCTAGGCAGGCAGCCCACCATTTAATAAATAAATAAAAAAGAAAAAAAGAAAAGAAAAAAAATACAAATTTGCATGAAGAATATATATATATATATATATATATATATATATTATCAAAATACAAAAAAATTGTTGTTTTATGCATACGACCACTACACTAGCATATTTTTGAAAAATCTTTTTCTTTCAAGAAAATATATAATATCTCGGAGTTTGAAGAAAAAACACGTTTTAGCATGGATTTCACAAAGAAAAATCACTTCTTGCATTTTTGAATTGTACAACATGTTTGTAAAATCCAAAGGGTATTGACCAATATTTCAAAAAAATATAAAAACCTTTTTTGGTGATTCATATTATTCACTGTTGGTATTTGGATAAATAAATCCTTTCCAAAATATTCGGCGGGGATAGTATGCTATTATTCACTGTTCGATGTTTGGATAAATAAATCCTAAGGGGTCAATATCCAAAATATTTGGTTGGGATAATATGCTATTATTCACTGTTCGGTGTTTGGATAAATAAATCCTAAGTAGTTAATATCCAACATTGTTGCGATGTCGCGGTCGCACAAATTAATTAACCTAGCTTAAAACACACAAAATAGTATAGAGCAAGCAAGGGGTCGATCCACGAGGAAGTTTCAAGTCAGATTTTTATGTTGTACGTTATGTGATTGGGGGGAGTTGGTTTGTGATTATCTAAACTATGACAGCAATTAAACTAGCAAACAAAATCAATTAAAACTGAAACTTATCAAGAAAACAAACCTTGGTCACAAGCATACATCCACCTACGGAAATTAGAACCGATCCTTGAAACAAAAAATGCAATTTATGTTCTGAAATTTTATCTTTTCTTAACGTGATTAATTAACGGATTCGCCGTATAACTAATCCTAACCAACAAACAATCAAAGTGTCCGCACTAATGATTCAATTTAATGGTAGCTTTAAGAACTAGATAATTTCATCAAGATTAACATACAAGTTGTCAGCAACTTGTGTCAATTTATTCATATGTTCTCCCTAAGTTCAATAATGTAGTTCTGCTACAATTATCAAGCTTAGTTGCTTCACAAGTTCATATATCACAACTCCGGTTTTGATATTAAACTTAGCAATAGATTGCTCACAACAATAACTTAGAGTCCGCTCTAGCAATCATCAACAACAATCATAGGAAATATGCATAGGAAAACAATCATACTCATTCATAACATAAACTGAAAATATAAGGAAGAATAAATCTCACGGTTCTTGAAATCCGAAGGTTTCTGTGTCCTTGCAACCAAGCAAAAGAGTCTAGCCTTGCATGTTTATTGAACAACTAAATAAAAAGATGGAAGAACACATGATTTAGGGTTTGGAGGAGGAAAATTTTGTGTTGGCCGCCACTTCCTTGCTCCTCTTCTCCTTTATATATGCTTAGAAACCCTAGTCTCTATTTTACAAAATAGTCCTTCCTTAAGTTTACATAATTTAGTTGTCCCTTGTAAAATTCATATCTCCTTCATATCACATCGTTTTGATCTGAAATTTGGAGCGTTTATAGGTCTTTGAGTCTTGAATCCATGAAAATTGAGTTTGCAGCAATTGGACGTTTGTAACTCGAGATATTGAAGTTATAATGGACAATGGTCGATATCAGCAGATTGCAAGATTTGACTTTGAAGGCTGCGATTTCCATGATCTTCCATATTTTATTTCTTTTCCTTATCTTTTCATAAATTTATGGATGTTAGCTTTTGAACGTCACTGGAATCACTTCATTTCGATCTCTAGAGCTTTCACTCTGCACAAAACACCGACTGAAGGTCAAATCTGTCAATCACCTCCAATTACCTCCTTTTTGCATCTTTCATCCAAAAATGCATTCAAAATATAAAACAAAGAATATCAAGGCTTTTTATACACAAAACATATGCAAAACACTACGTAAATATGGATGAAATTATCAAATAATATGATCGCATCAAACATATTCGGCAAAGATAATAAACCATCATCATTTCACTAACATATTCTTTGAAAGATCAAAATCATAAGCAAACAAAAACACCAAGCAGCTTACCTTAGGTAGAGCGTACTAGGGGTGCTAAAACCTTCCATTTACGTAACCAGTCTCTTACCCTAGAATCTCTAAAAGACCAGTCTAGGTTTCCTAGTAACCATAATACTAGGTGACAACTCCTTTTTCCACAGAAATAAAGATAAGACACCCACATTGAATTCCCCGGCTCACGGGGAGGGTCGCCGCGACGCCGCGCTCTCGCGATGGCGTGCAACACTAATGATAGTTTCTTTTTGTAGGCTACGGTTCTTAGATGGGAACAAGGATTGATAAAGTTTTTTTTTTTGTAGAAATTCACATGTAAAATAAGGACTGATAAAGTGGTGTAAAACAACTCATGCATAACCGAGCTTAGAAATTTGCGGTAAGCTGAATTTTTATTTTCTTTAAGATACTATTTTTGAAAAACTTTCAATTGATTTTGTCCTTGGAAAAATATAGCACCCAATTGCAGGAGAGATATGGGAGTAATTTTCTGACCCATCTAAAACTCAATTTGGGTTTATAGTTAAAGGTTGGATTTTCTATTGGTTCTCATAGAAATCAAGTTTATGCTATCTTAAACACTATGATAAAGGATATGAGGACGATCCTTAGCATCTCAACCATTGGTTCCTCATAATCAGGTTCGAGCTCCCAATCTATGGTCATCCAAGTGATTGCACGAGAACAAGTTAAAGATATGATGGTCCGAGTAGTGCTGAGACAACCCAACCAAGGTTCGAGATGACTAAACCTTGATGATTGTACAAGGAGATGTTGTCTACCTCGAAGATCAACCTTTGCCTCCTCTTTTAACTTTTTTCCTGTAGAAAAATTGTATTTGAAGTCATATTTTTAAAATTAGTAATAACTTTAGTTTTTTTAGTTTTTTTAAAAACATATTAAATATA